>CM028369.1:1292173-2492173 GCA_016624345.1 Platycodon grandiflorus | reverse complement strand
TGGACCGAGTAAAGTTTTTTCTTGAAAATAAAAAGGCCAAATTACAATTTTCCCCCCAAAGTATACATCAAATCTCAGTTTGCTACCCATATTCCGTTTTGTCCCATTACGGTACCCAATGTTACCATTTGTCCCATATTGACTCCTGGGACGGACGGACGTTAAAAAAATTAACGGAAGTTAACATGTGCATGTCATGTGAGGGTTACTTTGGTCATTTTAATCGGGGGGGGGGGGAAATGGGATTTAGTGCAGTTTTTTTAAATTGGTTAATGCAATTTTAGTAATAAAATTAAAACTAAACTCAAAATCAATAAATATATATTATTAGTATTTAAACTAAGTGTTTAATAGAAAAATACGTCATTAATTAATTATTAGCATTTGTAGGTTGGATATTATTTTATCGTTTAGTTAATCATTTGACATTTAAGATATTTTGAATTATAAATTTTTCAAGAGAATTAAAACAAAAGAAAATAAAAATTGTTAACCACTAATATTTAAGATATTTTTAAATTATAAATTTTCTTAAAGAAATTAAAATAAATTAAAATAAAAATTGGTACTCATTTGATATTTAAGATAATTTTAAGTTATAATTATTTTAAAAAATTTTAAAACAAATAAAAAAAAAAGTTCATTCATGCATTTTGTCAAACACTTATGGTGCATCTTTTTTAAACTCTCTTTTAAGATACAATTTATTTATTCAAGCAACTCAACAATTAATTCAAGTAAATACACAAACAATTGAATTCAACATATTTTCATAAACTTTATGTTAAATTAAAATCTTATTTTAATGAAAATAGTATTACGTTACATTACGATATTGCAAAATTATAAAAAAGAAAAAACAGAAACTACTAAAAAAAAAATCGGAGCCAAATTCTGGGAAGTGGTCTGTGCCGAACACGGCATTGATTCCACCGGTCGCTACCAGGGCGAAACCGATCTCCAGCTCGAGAGGATCAATGTCTATTACAATGAGGCGAGCACCGGGAGGTTTGTTCCCGGTGCTCATGGATCTCGAGCACAGTACCATGGACGATCTCCGTCTGGTCCGGATCGATTTTCCCGGATAACGTTGTTGTTGAAAATGGCGGCGGCACGAGTGGTTGAACGGAGGAACGTCGCCATCGTCGCTGTCAAAGACGAGTGGAGAGGACGGAAAGAGCATGGTGAGTTCTTGCATCGGTTCGTGTGAGAGAAAGGGAATGCAGGAAATTGAGCTTAGGTTTTGAAGAAATTGAGCTTCGATCCCGTTTTCACCTTCGCACCCGCCACTGTCGCCATGGAAATCAGTGGCAATTGTTTACAAAACAGAGACAAAAAAAAATCTAATATGGCTTTCTAAATATGTGTTTTTGATTCCTCAATATGAATTTTGATTTTTGTATTTGGATTTTGATGGTGGAATGTGTGTTAGGGCGTCGCTGGTATATGGGGCATATGGACTGTAGTATCAGTTTTCTGGAGGTGGCGACGAGATTTGACGCCGCCGGAAAAAGGCGAGATCCTGGAGGCGTTGGGAGGAGAGTGATAGAGAGGGAGAAACATGGTGTGACGCAGTTGTGGAGGCTGAGACGGGGGACGACTAGGGCGGAGGTGGTGTCGGGGGCGTTGTGGTCGCGGTGGATGGGGGGTTTGGTGCGCTGGTCGCGTTTTGGACGGAGGTGGCAGCGGTGGTGGGAGAGAAAGGTGAGGGTTTTAAATTTTGTTTTTTTTTTTAATTTGAAAAGAAAGAAATAAATTTTTAATTAAGAAATAATAATATTTTTTTAACCAAATACAACTATTGGGGGCAATATAGTAACTTTCCGATTTTACTTATCATGTGACTTGCACATGACCAACTTCCGTTAATTTTTTTAACGTCCGTCCGTCCCAGGGGTGAAACTGGGACAAATTGTAACATTGGGTACCGTAATGGGACAAAACGGAATATGGGTGGCAAACTGGGATTTGGTGTATACTTTGGGGGGAAAATTGTAATTTGGCCAAATAAAAACTAATAGAAAATTTAAGGAGAGATTTAAAGCAGAGTATTCAACGTGATCGTCACAAAGTCGGTCGTAACCGGTTCCCAGACAGAGCTATCATTGGGGCCACCTTAGCTTTCAACCCTCTCAAGTCATCATTCTACAATGTTATATCAATTACCGGAAGGATTAAACAGTGCCGCCACCAATTCAGAAGCTTTCAAGTTGAGGTTTATTCCTTGAAAACATCAACTTGGAGACAAAGTAAAGGAAGCCCATTCCAGGTTTCTTACGATCAAGATGTAAACTTTGGCTGCGGTGTCCATTTATATGTTGCTGTTAATTGGCCGCGTGCCAATTCCATGAAATCATTCTATTATGATGTTGATGAAGAGAATATAAGGCGATGCCAATGCGACATTACAAGGCGGTGCAAGGTCGAGGCAAATACAGTACTTTGGCCAATCCAATAGCCGGCTGCATCTCATTGATTTTGAAAGTGGGTCAACGTTAAGAGTTTGATGTCTTTGAAATGGAGAAGGACTATTCAGAGTGGTCTGCACGGTTCCTGGAGTGATTCTGCTATCCCTAATTGGTAGGGAAGAAGCTGAAGGTGAAGGAGAAGAATCATCATTGTTAATTATGTTCACAAAGGGAAAAGTTGTATCTTATAACAAGAAGATGAAAACTTTCGCAAGATTTGTGATTTACCATTGCATTTGCGTGCTAAGATTTTTTTTTAGAGAAAACAAGTCGTGATGTGTTCATGAGTTCATGGAAACACCATTTTTGTTTTGACAGGATACATGGCTCAATTACTTCTATAGGCTAGTGTTTTAAGTCATCACCGTTGCAGAGAAATGTGAAGCAAAGAATGGATATTACTCCAAATATAGTTTGGTTGCTTGTGAATCACAAAAGCCATGGGAAGCCAAGTTGCGCTATTTGTTCTAATTAAAGATTTTAATGCAGGGGAGGGGTTTTCTGCAGCTTGTCTTGATGGTGGAAGAAGATGAATAGGTTCCCAGCTTGTTGGTGTTGGCCAGATTCCATTGAAAACGCTAATGATCAGGAGGATAACGAAAACCTTATGAGATTTAACAATTCAACACATCCAAAAGAGTGATGCAACCAAAAAGAGGAGACATCTCATGTTATTGTGGTAGCTAGTTGCTTTCATTGTAAAAAAGTAAAAAATTAGAAACAACCTGCCTTGAGATAAAGAATGTACAATATTATAGAAGACAACATAAAACGGCCTCCTCGAATTTAATTTTTTGCTAGGCTTATACCCCTAACCTCATCTACTTCTTGTCAAGAAGAAACAGAACCAGACTCATCGAAAGTAATAACATTTCCCAGCACGTGTGAAGCATGATCGATATTTAAAGCTCCACCACTCTTCAAATCTTGAATAGGCAATCTTCGAGTCATTGTGCTTTGGCTACCAAACTCATTTGAGTCATCCTGAATTGACTCATCATGAGGATCTTGTGGAACTCCATTTTCATCATGGAAGCTATGGGTTTCATCTTTTTCATCATTCTCCTTAACTGCTTCATTATTGTCATCTAGAAGGCTAACACTGATAGTGGTGTTAGCTAGTCTACCCTGTTGCACTAAGAAGTCATTTTTATCCTTATTCTTAACTGCTCCATCACTGTCATGTAAGAGGTTACCAGTGATATTCTCCTTGATCTTTCGAGGATCCTTAATTTTTCCTTCAACATCCTCAACGCTTTCCATTTCCTTCTCGATAAACTCCTCATTGAGCGTACCCTTCTTGGAAGTTACTTCATCCTCTCGTCCGACTTGAATGGCAAAGTTACTGTCTTCATAGACATGTGAGTCCTGTGACTCCTTGTATTCTTTCTTTTCATTTTCTGCCATGAGATTTACATCTTTCATATACATGACCGTGTCACCACTTGGGTTTGACCATCTGGCAGTCCCTTTTCGCCCCAAACTGTTAGAACTTTGTTCTTCCTTGAGCCTGCTCCGAGTGCTCTCATTATGGTCGCTATGTGAGTGCTTGATTTGGTAAAGCAACCAAATGCCCACAGCTAAAAGCAACACAAATTGAATTGCCTGCTTAACCGTTAACCCTTTAGGCCGCTGGTTTCGGACAATTAGTTGGTAATTCATCATTACTTCGTATCACCACTTCTATATCTGATGTTCCTAATGAACAGGACATAATAGAAGAAGCATTCAAGTTACTAGCCATAGTATTCTCAAAACAGTACTTGCCCATAAAAACTTCACATAACTAGCAAATTTAACAATACGTGTCAAGAAAAGTCACAGATATCGATTTCATACTTCAAAATAATATGGATTTTTTATGGTGAAACATATAAAATTGTCATCGTAAAATCTAGACATGTGAAAAAGGCATCAGAAACTGGATAAGCCTAGTATGCGCAAGCAGTGAAGTATAAAGTAGCCAAACCAGAAACTTGCCCAAATGAACTTGAAAATCTTGTAAGGTTGGTTAAACCCACTTAATCAAAAACTAAAACATTTTCATCAATATCTAAAACTCACAGAAAATGAATGGAACAAAAGGAAAACTGTTGATCATAACAAGTGGGAAACTGAAGGAAAATCGTTCTTTTTGCATTCTTCTAATTTACTTGATTCGTGAATTTTATTAGAAAGTCAGATAATTCCTCAATTATTGCAGATAATTTTTTTTTCTTTTCTTTCAAATTTTGTTGGTCTCGAATCCAGAAAGAGAACCAGATCACTAATCAGAACCAATAACTCCAGCCGACTATTTTGCTTAGCTCCACGATTTTTTGGAATTCCAATCACAAACACCATATTTTTCAATAATTCAGTTTCTCCCTTTTACATCAGTCAACCAATTCCAAACAATCAAACTTGAAGCTCTGATCACAAAAACAACCCTAGACAAACCAAAACCTTGCCCAACTGAGCTTGAATGTCTTGTATTAAAACCAACCCATTTCAAACTACACCATTTTAAAAAATCTTTCTTTTGGCATTCTACAAACTTGATCCATAAATTCTCTTAGAAAATTGGATAGTTCCTCAATTTCTGCACAGAACGAAACCATCCCCATTTCCAGTGTTGCTGCTCTAGATTCAAGAAAGAAGTAAATCACTAACCAGAACTAATCACTCCAGCCAAGTTTTTCTCTTAGTTCATCGATATTTGGAATTCAAATCACAATAACCATTCTCAATAATTCAAATTCATTCCTTTTACATAAACCCTCTAGTCAACCAATTCCAGAATCAATCAAACACAAAGCTCTGATTAAAAAAAAAATCTATACAGCCAGATAAACAGTTTTTGCGAGTACCCTGAAGCTAATTTCAATCTCAAATCAATGAAATCTCAAAGGAAACACAGAATTCAAACAAGAAACATGGAAAATGACAGTTTTAAAGGAACTTACTTTAATCGAAAATTCAAAATCAAGAGAACCTGTAGAAATTCAATTGGAGTGGGTACGGAAAAAGGGTTTCTTAAACCCTAGAAAGTGGATGAAGAATATGCTTTCAATTGCTTTTAAGTTGCTTTTCTTTTGGAATGCGTAAGCAAATTTTGAAACTTTCTCAAAGTCAAGAAACGGTTTGAGAACTCAAAAATGTTAGTAGCAGTTATTTTGTACGGGACTTCCCAATAATGTCCCTGCTTCAGGTGTTGAGGAACTGAGTGAGGTTCCTGGTTGTGGATATGTAATATGATGAGAGAGTGAGGGTGAATTTGGGCAGTGAAAAATATTATACTCGAGTAGTGCCGGCTGTGGCGCCTCCAGAAACGGCTTTGAAAGATTCGAGGTCGTTCAAACTCCACTAGAGATATTGGGCTTCAACTGGATTGAGTGTCCAGTTAAATGTGATTTTGGGCCTTGGTATTGAAATTGTTCGGGAATGAATGGGCCTATGTGTTGTGAGAGGGGGGCAAAGGATGGACCATTCTGCTTGGAATATTTAGCCTTTGATTGAGCAGTATATCCTACGGAAAATTGCTACCAGTCCACTTTCATAACCTTTTTTTTTCCTCCAGTCCACCTTTTATTTTTGGGTGAATTACAGGCTGGTCCTTTTTTTAATATTTGTAATCGCTTCAGTCCACTCACCTTTTTTTAAAACCAGAAAAAGATATTTTTTGGGCGAAAAGACGATTATGCCATTAATGAAAAAAAAAACACGCACGCATCAGTAACCCAAGGCATCGCGATGAGTAATCCAAGGCATCGCGTGGGTTTATCATCGTGATGAATAACCAAGGCATCGCGATAAGCAATCAAGACACCGTTTGAATTTCAACCGCTGGAATTCAAACGGTGAAATTTAAGTCCCCTCTAGCGGTTGAAATTCAAACGGTGCCTTGGTTGCTCATCGCGATGCCTTGGTTGCTCATTGCAATACCTTTGTTGCTCATCGCAATGTCTTGGTTACTCATTGCGATGATTAACCCACGCGATGCCTTGGGGTACTGATGCGCGCGCATTTTTCTTTCATTAATGACATAATCGTTTTTTCGCCCAAAAAATGCTTTTTTCCTGTTTTAAAAAAAGATGAGTGAACTTGAGCGATTACAAATGTTAAAAAAGGGACCGACCTGTAATTCACCCAATATTCTACTGAACTCAGTCCACTTGGTTGAAAATTGAAGTAGCAATATCAATTTTCAATAATTAATGAAAATGTGGACAGAAAATCAAAAAATGGTTGAATTATATACTCCTTCCGTTTCTAAATAAGTGTTTTATTTTTATTTTTAAAGTCAAAATAATTATTTTTAGAAATAAAAACTTGACGTATATTTTTTGATTTTTTTTTTCAAAATTATAAAATATACACAAAAAAATATACATGTTTTATAATTTTGACAATAATAAAAAATATACATTAAATTTTTATTTAAAAAATGATTAATTTGACTTTAAAAAGTCAAAACGAGACAGTTATTTAAGAATGAAGAGAGTATATGTTAAAAGACGAAATCTAATTAATTATTTTTTATATCGATGGACTGATTGCGACGCGGGGCGATTTTTGGAGTTTATCTTTTTCCAAGAATCCTCGACTTTATCTTCTTCCCTTATGGTTCTCTCCTAAAATAGGTCATTGATTTACCAAAAAAAAAAAAAACTCATATGTTATAGGCAGAAACCAAAAATTAAGTAAAAAGGGTCTCAATATCTTTCATCATAAAAGCTATCTAAAGGTTTTAATTAATTAATTCTTTCTTAATTAATAGAAGTAACTTTTGAAGATCATGACTATGCATGAAGCTATTTATGGGAAGGATATTTGTTTCGTTTCTTGGAACAAACACAGGCTAAAAAACAATATACTACGGGTACAATCCTTTAAATTGTAGGAGTATTTTTCTTACCATTATATATAACTGGCAGGAAAATATATAGTTTTCTCCTTACCACACCGCTCTCTCTCTCTCTCTGCCAACAATTTGTTATTCATGGGCATTCGTATTGTGGTGCTGTGGAGGAGGGAAATCGTAGCTTCTTTTGTAAAAGCTTTTATCACTCAGGTCAGGTGATCAAACTTAATCTGATTCCTTATGCTCTCTTGGTTCGTACTCCGTTTGTGTTTTGATGAAAGAGTTTTACGATTGAAAAGATGTACTCCCTCCGTTCCATTTAGAGAGCTCATGTTTTGATCCTTATATCATACGTGGAGAGTAAAGTTAAAAAGTTATAAAAATTATAAACATAATTTTTTAAAACAAACTCTTTAAAATATAAGATAGTGGATTTTTTGTCTTGTAACGGAAGGAGTCATAAGTATGGAGTATATACGTGTACTTTTGGTAAGTTGACTTTTTATGTGAATAACCTAATACTATAGAATAGTGGACTCTTAATCGAACATGTAATACTCTCTTAGTTTCAAAATATTTGTCGTTTTAGCTCTAAAAATTTGTTTCAAAAAGATTATCGTTTTAGGTTTCCAATGCATGTTTTGCCTAATTTACCCTTGTCTTCTTACAAGTTCCAATAATTGATTATATCTTAATTAAATACTTTATCTTCTTCCAATAGCTATCTCCTTCTAATTTATCTTTTCAACTACTCCTAGCACAAAAATTAAAGATATTTAATAAGGGTATATTTGTCAACTTATAAAATTTCTTAATATGTGTGCACAACTCTAAAACGTCAATCTTTTTGAAACGGAGGGAGTATTTGATTAACTTGGTTTATGCCAGATTTATTACGGTTTTACTTGCTTGTATTTTGAAGCATGAGTAAAAACTCACAGTAGATGATATTATAGAAGCATAATTATTTTGCAATAGTCACAGACTTATATTAAACAACTTGAATCATCAGTTTCATGATAGATGTTTTAAGTCATTAGATCTGCTACTTCATCACATATGATTTCCTCCCCCCCCCCCCAAGTTTTCAAGCTCTTTAATTTTTTGCTACATTGCTAATATAATAATAATAAAAAAAATATTCACTCTTTCCCGTCAAAGAGTACAATTTTGATAGTCGAATATATGTTTTAAAAATTAAAGCAAAATTTACTTAATTATACAGTCTTACTCTTAAGATTAAACTTATACTCTTACAAATTTTTGGAACTAGTTCTGGTCCTGAAGCTAGCCTTGGCTTTGTTTGAGAGCTTGACCTTGATTTCTCATGTGGTGTGAGTCACCTAGCTAAAATAATAACCATGATCCATCGTTCCATGTTTTTGACATTCTCCTTTTTGTTAGCATTGTCATTTATCTTATATTTCTATGTATGTATATATATATGGGGTAGAAATGAGGTCGAGTTGGAATGCCGCATCTTTTGTGACTAGGGACGCTCGGTATTCAAGTAGTAGCAATTACCAATCCCAGCCCAAGCGTCCAAGGCATGGCTCTAATATCTCCACTTCAAACTTTAATGAATGTCAACTTTTTGAAAAGGTTTTGTCGCCTACTGATGTAGAGAAGTTGAATAGATTTCTTATCCCAAAGAAAAATGCGTTAAAGTATTTCCCTTGTACATCTAATGGTGAGATGGAGAACTACACAAGGGTTTGCTGATGCAGAGTACTTGACTTTTTTTTTTTTTGATGAATCGATGAAGCTGTGGAAATTTCAGTACTACTTTTGGAAAAGCAACAAGATTTATGTCTTCACTAGGGGTTGGAACAATTTTGTGAAGGAAAAAGGTTTGCAAGCAAAAGACACATTAGTGTTCTCTGTGCCAATTCAGTGGTGGAGGGACTAATCAATTCAAGGATCATCTTTTTTTCGTATCAATGTGAAATATTTGAAGAATAATATTGTCGAAGCACAACATGAGCATGCACAAAAATTGGAGTTTAGGCAATACTCTCAGGTTAGTGAGAGAGTCAAGGAATCCATGGGAGAGGAGTTTGTGGGCGTTAACGAAGAAAGTTTTAAGCTTTTTGGAGTACAAATATTTGGAGATTTTGAGGAACAGACACATAAAAGCTTTGGGCGGTATTCTGTGGTCTCCCAGGAAGACAAGGAACGCGAAGAAGTAAAGAAATTTATAGCCGTCGAATCTGTTGCTGCATAAAAAAAATATTTTAAGCTTTTTGGTATTCAAATAATTTGAAGATGATCATTTGTGGTAAAAAATTTGCATCGATTTATTCCTTTTCTTAAATGAATTAGTTGAAGACTATTTTATGGTGTTAGGTTCCCTTGTTTTGTTTGGACTATAGAATGATTTTTTAGTAGTTTTGCATTTAATTGGAAATTATATTTTGTTATGTATTCACCATTCTTCTGTACGGTTAAGAGAAAATGATAAAAAAATGTTTACTTCAGGTGTTTGGCATTGAGATGCTCTTATATTGGTAATTAATCTAGTGTTCCGGTAATAACTTTTCACATATCTTTTCTTTAGAACGTGAAGAGATTGTCAACGTTTAAAACTAAGTTTGAAAAGTCCTTCCCCCCCCCCCAAGGTTTTGAAAGGAAGGTTTTGAAAGGGAGGTGGGTGTATATGTCCGAATTTGTTGTACTTTAAGAATGTTTTATTGCTATTGTTCGTGAAGTAACACCAATAACCAACAACTAGCAATAACTTTTCTTTAGAATGTGAAGAGTGTCAGCATTTGTAACACTTAAATTTTTTTTTTTAACCCAGGTTACCCAGCTTCGCCGAACTAGTCCTGGACCACCCCCCGCTGGTCGGCGGAGGTAAACCGCGGATATGCCCGAGGTAGTCGGGTGGCAGCACCCTTTATACTCGGCCCCAAGGGAGCCCTCCTACATGGCGCTTATGCTGCTGCCAAGATTCGAACTCCCCACGCTGAGGTTGCAAGCCCCGCAATGCTGCTCCCTTTTACCACTCGGCTGTGCCCCGGGGGGCTTGTAACACTTAATTTGAAAGTAAGGGGAGGGGTAAACTCCAATTAAAATTCCAATGAATGTAATATAAAACTCTAATTAATTAGACTCCCCGAAGTTTGTTTAATAAGGCTTGAAAAATTTCAAATCTTATTAAGAATTAAGATAACCTGTCATTTTGAAATCTAAGCAATCAAAAGCGTGCTTGAGACAGATAATTTAAGCAATCAAAAATGCATGAAATTTAAGACCAACTATATCAATTTTTTTTATTTTTTTGAACTGTATCATTAAATAATGAAATTGAAATTATTTCGAAGTCCTTATATGAAAATTGAGTAAGAACTTTATACTCTACTTGCCTCGATTTATTCATGCTTCTTTGCCTTTCTTTTAGGCTTTATCAGTGATATGGAAGCAAAAGATCATTAAACGCGCAACACAAGCTTTCAAAAGAAGCCTTGGAAAACCATGTCATTGGACTCTCCCCCAATGATTGAACTTGCATTCACCTTCTTTTACCATCACACTCGCATTTTGTCAACCCCCACTAATCAATGCAACAACCCTATGTTTTGCACCAAGCCCAAAGTAGATTACCACGTGCATTTTTTGTCACATGGTGCTTTAGATGACCTTTATAACTCAAACACGCAATAAAGTAACTCGAGCTTAATCACGGAGAGGATTAAAGGAATGCAATTCAACTTAAGTAAAATTAAGGCAACACCTAAATGTACCTTAAAGGAAGATAAATATGATGTTTCATACGAAAAAAAAAATAACACTTAATTTTCTCCATTTAGTTTACAAGTTTTTACTTACTGATCCTAAAGAGTAAAGATGTTTAAACGGTAAACATACTTGCTAACCATAATCCGAGTATTCCATGGAGCTAAGTAGGGGGGGGGGTTGTTTGCCTTGAAAGTTGGAGAAACAAAGAACAAAATATTGCTGGCCGGTCCACTTTGTAAAGTTTTTATTCTTTCCAGTCCACCCCGCTAAAAGACACTTTCATAAAATTGTTCCTAAAATACACTAATTTCTTCCATAACTCTTCTGTCTTCTAAATATCATTAATGTCCAACTGAATATAGTCGTCGCTGACAATTGCAATCTTCAGTTCATATCAATTCCGGATGAGCGTTATAATGAGTACAGGAGAAGCTCAGACTTTATAAAGGAATATATATTCCCTGGTGGGTGCCTGCCTTCACTTAGCAGAGTTACATCGGTCATGGCTGCTTCATCCCGGCTATGGTAGAAGCTATTGCTTCGTGAATTTATGTTTTCTAGTTGCAAATTATTACTTCTTTCTTAACATTTCACTCTTCAAAGTATTTTATGGTGCTCTAATAAATGCAGTGTAGAGCATGTTAGAAACATTGGGATACAGTACTACCAAACACTCAGATGCTGGAGGACAAACTTCATGGAAAAACAGAGGTAAGAGAACTACAGTAATTTAGGCATCTCGATGCCCAATTGTTTGCATCCCGATGCCCAATTCTTGCATCGCGATGCCCAACTTAATTTGCATCGCGATGGTAAAAGCTATTTGCTTCGTGAATTTATGTTTTCTAGTTGCAAATTATTACTTCTTTCTTAATATTTCATTCTTTAAAGTATTTTATGTTGCTCTAATAAATGCAGTGTGGAGCATGTTGAAAACATCGGGATACATTACTGCCAAACACTCAGATGCTGGAGGACAAACTACATGGAAAAACAGAGATAAGAGAACTATAGTAATTTAGGCATCCCATTGTTTGCATCTCGATGCCCAATTGTTTGCATCCCGATGCACAATTCTTGCATCGCGATGCCCAACTTATTTGAGAAAGTGGCACTGCATCCCAATGCCTAATTTGTTGCATCCCGATGCCCAATTATTGCATCCCAATGCCAACACCTCGCGATTTATTATGTCATATTTTTAGAGTAAAAGAATTTTAAATAAATTAAATTTGGCATTACCTTCTTAGTCATCAGTCTGGGATAGGCTCTCACTCGTAAAAATATCTCCTAGAAGGGCTTGATAGCACTCTCATTCTTCAACTACATGTATCGAGGATGTGGAAGTGGGCAGACTTAGATAATCCTATTTGGCTTTTTGCCTTCATGGTTCTCATCAATCTCGTAAAAGTGAATTTATCAAGTACTCGCTGGGGCGAGGTACGGAAGATACGTTGGGGCGAGGTGCAGAAGGCTCGCTGGGGCGAGGTGCGGTTGCCTCAAATTTTCATTTTGTCCCCCTACTCGCTAAGGCGCGCACCGACTGGTTCGCTAAGGCGCGTTGCGATGACTCTTCGCGATGCAGAAATTAATAATTTCGATGCCCAATTATTGCATCTTGATGCCCAAATTAATCTGAGAAAGTGGTATTGCATCTCGATACCCAATTGTTGCATCCCGATGCCTGAAGCCTAATGTATGATTGTTTTGGTTTCATTAAGGGTATTGTTGTCTTTTTGCCCCAAAAGTGCATTTTTTTATTTTAAAAAACGATGAGTGGATTTAAGCGATTATAAATGTCCAAAAAGGGACCGGCCTATAATTCACCCAACAAAGAAAAATGACAAGAAAATTGAAGCTCTTAGCTGCATGTCTTCTTCAATGGACCACCAATAATATTGGGCTGATGAATAAGTTAGCCCTTTAAAAGTCTTAAGAAAAATCATCAAGGTGGTTGAATGGGTAGAAAATAGTGGTTCATTGTGGGCTCAATTCAGCATCCTTGCATTAACTGCAAAATTCTACTATTTTAAAGAAGACTTGCAAAGTTTGATCAACTTGCAATTGCAATTAATCTTCATGGCTCCATTTTAGTCACTTTCTACCTATGCGTTCGGAAGACGCTATGTTAGGGACGAATCAAATTAATTGGTCACATTTCATCCTATCCCTTTTCGAATTTGGCTTCTTTCGCTTAGAGTTTGTGATTTGGACAGTAGAACGAGCCGAATTTAATGAAAACTAAGAAAACACTCGTATCCGAAACCTGATTACAAGTCTTTTGATCCGGACCTGATGGGTCATTTTATTTATGGAGAAACTTGGTGAGGCATATAAGTTCTAACCGGAGGTAAACCAGTTTATTTGATTTTCGTATTTTCAGATTGTGGTAACCGTGCTTATGCACGGAGAGCTTCATAGTATGTTTAGATAGTTTGATTATCGAGTAAATTGCTTTCAAACAGACTTAAATTGACTTGACTACAAGTCAAATATGGGTAGCTTGGTTATTTGTTAACCTTAACCCTAAGCAGTATACTACTCTCCACCCACTTGGGTTTATGAATTGCCTAAAAAAATATTATATCGTTCTAGAATTTAGACTACTATATCAGTAGTTTTTATGATGGTCAACTATCGATAGTAAGTTACTATTTAGATGAGGTGGATGATTTTTTGAACCCGAACAAACTTTTGATAATGATGTATAGTTTGTTACTAGTACTTGATCACTACATAAGCTGCTGATGTGGTAGTATAGGATCGCTAAGTATTTTCTCCTTAATTATACTCCTAAGTCCTACCTTAAAGAATACTCCCTCCTTCCCATAAAACTGATCACACTTTTCATTCTTTTTTCTTCTCAAAAAAAGAATTGCATTTTTAAAATTAAAGATTTAAATCTCTATACAATTTTAATTTATATTTCTTTTTCTTCGAGTATATGATAATTATCTAAAGCTCAAAGGATAAATTAACATATATACAGAATCAAAAGTATGATATTAAATAATTTGGTTTATCAAATGCGTTTTTTTTTTTTTTTTGGACGATGGGAGTAGCAGTTTTGAAAATTTAATTTTTTTTTCTCCAAACTACTATATTCTTAAATACATTTGAGGAACAATTGGGGGACTTCAGTAAGTTTTAATCTCATAGATGGATCTAATGTAGCCTTATTGTTGTGACATTTTGCATGATTGTTAAAAGAAAATTAGTCTTAAATAAATTATCATAAGAAAACATTATTGTAGTACTTCCCTCCATCCCTTAATTATTGTTTTGTTTAATTCGGCATATGAATTAAAAAAAAATAATTGACTTGATTATTAATATTGATATAATGTGTAATTTTTTTTAATACTCATGTATATGTAGTCTATAATTAAAGTAAGAAAAAATGTAATGGTAAAAATAATGTCTTAAAAAAGAAAACTTTTAAATAAAATAATTATTTTAAAATAAAAAAATTAATAATTTAGGAACGGATAGAATAGTAGTTTAGGTTTGTGACATGACCTTTAGGATCTTAGTTTCTTGGAATCAGCAACAGCTTAAAGTTTTTTTTTAAAAAAAAAACAGTAACAGCTTAAAGTTAAAATGTGAAAAAGAGAAGCAACATTAAATAATTAAAGAAAAAAACTTTAGTCTTAACAGTATAAAGCAAAAGTTGAAAAGCCACCCCCAAACGTGAATTATTAAAAGGGTGTAAACATCAGGTGCCCTACTGATGTTGATGGCTTGATTACTTTTCATTATGTGTCAAGTCTTCTTTATCATTAGAAAATGGATTAGTGTTCCCATCAAGTTATAAAACGGATTATTTTTCTAAATTAATGTTTTATATTTAATTAATCATTTGTCAATACTTTTCCATTAAGGCTATTTTCTTAGTTGTCTTTGACGCCTTAATTAAGAAATCAATATAAATAGTTGCCAATGTTTGTGGGGATGTCCTTTTACTTTAATTTGCCCCAACAACCAAACACAAACAGAAGATTACTTGACTAGAAATCGTTAATTATTTCCATTTTTATTAGTCTCTCTATCAGGACAAATAAGTACTTGTTCTATATTGTCACTTGTCGTCGTTGCCTTCCAAATTTTTTCTTGGTATTTTCCTTTTTACTCACTTTCTTCTCATCTTCCTAATTAATATCTATTCCATCTAGAAGAGAAGCAAAAAGAACCAAATGAAAATTAAAGATTCAAGTAAGCAAATGCTTTAAATATTTCTTCTACATTGCGAGTCTGCGACCCGAAGAAAAAATAATAATGCTAAAGATACTCAATTTTATTTGTACTAGAGCGAAAATGTTTTTGATCAAATCGTTTCCCAAGAATTTTGTTTTTCATTTTTGAAGAACTGTGAATAATCAATTATGACCAGGAAATCACATTTGATATATATATCCCAACATGTGCATAATTTTTCTTCCTTTTTTCTTTCCAGAATTGCCAAAATATTGTTGCCCTGTTACCATGAGCACTATGCTCGATCACAATTAAGTAAGGGATTTTTTTATAAATGGCCTTGGTCACCCCAATCTTTTTATATAACATCACTTATTCCAAAACATCTTAGATGATTTTTTTATTTATTTAAAAATCCCAAAATACGTTTTTCTTTTTTAAACGACTCAAATAGGCATTCAACGAATGACACGCGTACGACCCACGAACGACTCACGGAAACATTCAAGTGGCTTTTGAGACAGAAAGAGAGAGAGAGAGTAGGGTTTGAGAGAGAGAGAGAGAGAGAGAGAGACGGAGTATGGTTAGAGAGAGAGAGAGAGATTGATATGTACCTCAAGCAAAGATGATGGTGGAGGGCGAAGACAGGGATGGAGACTATGTGAGGGGTGGAGGACGGGAGGAGGGCATCGTGAGGAGAAAGAGAGGAAAACGGCATTGCGAGGAGGAAGAGGGTGCTGTGAGTTAGGTTTTCAGGGCCTTGAGGGTTCTTTTAAAAAGTCTATATTAATTTTTGATCAAAGGTCAAAAAAGATATAAGTTGTCGGGTAAAGAGACTTTACTTGATATATATCACATAAAGTAACCTTATATTTGGACCTTTTGGGTTATGCCCTACGTAGAAAGCTGGTATGAGAGAGATGATTAGGACTTAAGAGTGAAACAAAGAAAATTATGTTGTAAAGTGGGAAAATGGTGGATCATCCACCTATTATTGCAACAAGCTTTCTTTGATAGAGTATATTGTTCTAGAAGGAACTGAAATTTTACAAATAATTTGTGTAATATGAAATTAACGTTTAGGTAGGTGAATAAATTAGATACAATCGACCTGCAATATAGGTTGGAAATTAGTGAAAAACAAAATAAAAAGTGTCTTTTATTTTGTCCTTTATTACAGGAGAGTGAGGTGTGAGTGCATACTTAGTTGGGCTTGGGCCTCAGGTCGACTTTCCTATCATTTTCAGGAACCCTAATATGTTCATTTGGTCATCAACATGTAGGGCAGTCGTATACACAATGTTCCAATATGATAGTCCTAAATCAAATTAAGAATTAAGCTTCTAACAATACTTTTAACACACAGAATCAACTCAATCATTTGTACGTTGTCGCATTTTTTATTTTATTTTCCAAATTGTATTGATTTAATATTGGAATAGTAGTTCATCCTAGAATATGCTCATTCGATTTTTTTTTTTTTTAATTTAGGAATCAAGAAGCCAACGGAGTTGTACTCTCAACCTTTGGCTCATAGATAATGCCATAAGTTCTAGATTTTAGGTCCCGGGCATGCGAATTAATTTACATTATGTTTGGCTACTCAATACTATGCTTCGAAATTGAAATTTGATGAACAATTTGAGCTTCATGGAATTTAAATTGTGTTTTCAATTCCAATTCCAAGCTATGACATTGAGATTCCCAAACGGACCCTTAATGATATTAGAAATCATATTAAATGCATAAAAAGCACTCGCTAATGCACTGAAAATAATTCTCAATGTAAAAAAAAAAAAAATTAATTGAAAAACCTCGACAAGTGTCTCTAATTTAATACACTTTGATGATGAATGGGCTCTTTGAACTAAAAGAATCACTAGTTATTTTAAAATTTTACAGTTTATTGAAGGTAGTATTTTTTTAATTTTTTTAACAAAAGTTTAATACTCAGAAGCGAGGATAATTCCACACACTAAGATCGTGATTAAACTTGGAAACCTTCAAAATAAATAAATAAATAATATATATAATTTGAAACAATCATGAGAGAAGCAATAGATGACTAAAATGCTTAGTTGTACACAATATTCATACTACAAGTCTAAGAGCATCCACGATAGTACTCTTTTAACCTCCCTCTAAAATTATTTATAGAGATTTTTAACTCCTCTACTCCTACAATGGCTTCCTTTATTAACTATCTATCTCTAAAATCAATTAAATCACTTTCACAATATAGATAGTGATTTAGAAGGAATAGTAATTGAATTATTGTCTTTTTTTTTTATCCATTCTAAAATAATTGTCTTGTTTGAAAATTTCTTTTTTAGGACATTACTTTTACTATTTGACCCTTATTTTTTCTCTCTACTTTAATTATAGGCCACATACACATGTGCATTAAAGAAAATTACATACTATACTAATATTAATAATTAAATCAATTATTTTTTTTTAATTCGTGTGTCGGATCAAACAAGATAATAATTTAAAGACAGAAAGAGTATTTTTATAGAATATATATTTAAAATATAAAATATTTTATTTTAATTGTGGTGAGAAAATAGAAATAAAAAAGAGAAAAAATAGAATAGTTGTTATGTTTGTTAGTTGAGAGGATAGATATTTAATTTTTAGAGGATTATATAGAGAGTTCAGTAAATTTATTTTTAAAATATTAAAAAAATAAAATTAAAAAATATTTAAAATATAATATTAGGAGTTATCATTGCAATGGTACACCTCAAGCAGAGTGCCACACATAAACTTAAGAGTTGGTGGCCGTAATTCATTTCTGCCAGCCTTGCCAAGCTGGCTCAGGAAACCTATCGCTCACCAACAAAGGTGGACGCGCATTTCAGTTTTCCTTTTCCATCCTCCTCTCAACAGTAACTCTTTTTTTTTTATTATTTTAAGAAAGAGGACAGTAACTCATTTTATCGTCTTTTATCGTCTGTATATATATAACGTAGGATTCGGAGCTTATGTTGTAGAGGTTTTGTAGAGTTAATTAACATAGTTTGCGATCGTGATTACATCGCGTTATTTGATGCAATATTACTAAAAGTCCATTTGGTCGAGCGTTTTGGTCAAAACGCAGGGATAAAACGCTACTTATTTGCAAAAAATGTGTTTCAATACTGCGGCAGAAAACGCAGCGTTTTCAAAACGCAGCTGCGTTTTAAAACGCTGGAATTCCCAGCTTTTTCACAAAACGCAGGTTTTAAAACGCTACTAGGAAAAAAAAGCTGCGTATTGAAGTGATATCCCAAACGTATTTATAAGGAAAGACCTCCGTTTTTAAAACACTGCGTTTTGTAAACGCTACACCAAACGGGCTCTAAGTTTACAATTAATTTTAACTAATAACAACTCTGTTTTAAAAATATACATACATCTCACATACACTTTTCCTAGACAAAGATGTTACTAAAATTGTTGAAGTAGTTGTAAGAGCTTCTCCAATGCAATCATCTATCTAGTAAAAATTATTAGACACGAAAAGATAGATTTTACCAAAAATAAACTTTTTCAATGCAAACCTCTAATGCTAAGGTAGAAATGATGTGATATTTAGTTATGAAGACATCCTCTACGTGATACTTTACTTCTAGAGGGTAACCTAGAGGATGTCTTTCAGGTCTGAAAGAATGTTCTAAAAAAAGTCTTGCATTCGAGCACTTTTAGAAAGAGTATTATCTATTTTTAAAATTTTTTGCCACATATGAAAGAGGTATTCTTGTTTAAACATGTCATATAAGAAAAATTAGATGATAGCATTGGTGATGCTCTAAACCTAGTATGTTTAAATTTGATGAGGTGATCGACGCTCATAAATAAAATTTACTAAGAAAAAAAAAATCTTAAGTATCCGATCAACCTATTTAATAATGTAGCGTAATCTTAATCGCAAACTACACCACCTGTATCATACGTCACCTATAGAGATTGCAGATCCATATATACGTATACTAGGGGTGTAAGTCCGAATCGCAGAACCGCCAAATTGAATCGAATCGAACCGAATCGGGTAGTTTGGTTTGGTTTTGGGTTAGGACGGTTCGGTTTAGATTTGAAAATTTTATAAACCGAGCGGTTCGGTTCGGTTTGCGGTTTTTGGTGCCAAACCGAATCGAACCAAACCACCATCGTTTAATTATTTATATATATATATATATATATATTATTTAGTAATTAGTAATTGAATTTAATAAGAAAATTATTGTTGTTTGCCTACATTTTGATTGAACTATTGTAATTTTAAAGTTAATTTTTTGACTTATAATTATTTAGTTTGTGTTAAAAGTATTTTTTTGATATTTAAATTTTTTTTATTTTTTGAATATTTAAATAATTGAACCGTGGAACCGAACCAAACCGATCGATTCGGTTCGGTTTGGTTTGAAGTTTGTTTCGGTTCGGTTCGGTTTGAAATATGTGGAACCGTTAGGGGGTGGTTCGGTTTGCGTCAATTTGCGGTTTTGGCTCAAACCGAATCAAACCAAACCACCTTCACCCCTAACGTATACAACCTATATTAACAAACACACAAGCACATAATGCATATAAGCTATACATGTTGTTGTTGTTGTTTTTTTTTAATATCCTAATGATGGGGTGTGGGAAGAGATTGAACTTGATATCTTTTACTTTGTGAAACTTAAACTCTACTAATGAGTCACCTTTTAAGGACAAGTTCATCTCTCCCTTCCAAAAAACTAATCTTATTTAACAAGTTAAGAGAAATTATATTTTTGCACTGAAGGGAGTATAATCTATGATATGCTGTGTTTTATAGTTGTATACTATACATGATATATTGAATTGAGTAATGATATGAGTACCTAAAGAGTATCAAATTTTTTGCACCAAATAATGTGTTACCTGATGTGGCAGCTGATGTGATGCATTAATTTTAATTTTTAATTTTGTTTTTTATTTTTAATATATATAACGTGTTCACTCTATCTTAGTATTTCTAATTGAAATATCAAGTTAAAATATTTTCGAAATTCAACTACTTGAATCTGTAATATTATTGTTATTTTCTCGTCTCAAAATGAATATTTACTTTTATTTGTGATCGTGAATAAAAGTGAACATTTATTTTGGGACGAACATGAATATATTTTTTAATGTTATAAAAGTTTCCATAAATCTTGACAATATCAACAAAATGTTATATAAATAAAACTTTGTTCATAGAATCACTTCAAAATATTACGGTAAAATATAACGATTATTTTTCTTCAAAAAAAAGTTAGAAATAAATATAGCACATCCAAATGTGCAAAGGTGATATTAGGAAAAAATAGGAATGAATAAATTTTGGAAAATGACTTACAAAAATTGAATCCGTAAGTCATATTTCTGAAAAGAAGACTTTATTTTCCGTTGACTTGTAAAAAGTTCTTACTTTGACTATATTTTCCAAATGTTATCAAACACCGAAAAATGAGAAAAATATTTTCCGTGAAACAAATGGAGCCTAAGTTCCACAATATGCCTGGCAATTAAATATTCATTTAGTTTCAGAGTGGTTATTTTTATTTACAATTTAAAACTTTTATAAGAAATTAATAGTTTAAAACTTTATACGGTATAGTAATTTCTCATGTATTTTAAAATCTCTCCCTGCAAACACGTCCTTATTTTAGTATTTTTCTTCTGAAAAATCCATCACTTATGACGGGTTGTATAGAGTTTTATCGGGTGCTAACTAGCAAGTTTAGCATTATATTAATGACTCTTTGTATCAATTGTAAACAACTTAACGATTACTAATTAAGGCTAACTACCAAATTAGAGACAACAACCGTAACCAAGATTCCATTCTAATGAACCAAACTATATATATAAATCCTAAGCTATTGTGTCCTCTCTCATTAGCTTCTAATGTACAAAGCCGCACCATAGCTAGCTACTTGTGCATATTTAATAAAACTTTCAAATATCTTTAATCATTGAAGGCGGGGACACTATAATTTAACTACACTGATATGGACCTTCTTCTAATCTCCAGAAACTACTCCCTCAAATAGTCGAATTACTCTTACCAACAAACATGACCATCCAATAGAAAAATCAAAAAATTACTATTCTAGGAAAAAAAAATCCCAAATTTCTATTATGAGCAAATATAAATTTTCAAATTTAAATGAAAAATATACTCAAGTAAGGTAAGTTTCCATGAAAAAAAGAAAAAAAAAAAAAACGATTCCTACTTGCATAGATCGCTTAAAAGCTACAATTAATTAAGAACATAATTATGGGTGTTACCAAATTTGAACTACTTTACTTTCTTGTAGAAATGAGAATGAAAGTGCAATAGGTTTCCCATGTAGAAAATTTTCTTTTTTTTTATTTATTTCACGCGCGTTTTTATATTTTTGACTTTTAAACACTACTAGCTACGAGTAGGATTTGTTTTTTGTAGTCTCTTCTTCTTAATGCGGACCTATAAATAGCTCTCTCCCGTACCTCTCTTCTCAACCAACCAGAGAGAACATCTCTCTCTCTCTCTCTCTCTCTCTCTCTCTCACTCACTCTCTGATTTCTAGAAAAATGGCGGTAGAATCAAGTACACCGGTGATAGCCAAGAAACTATGGAGCATAGTAAGAATAATGTTTTACATGATGAGGAAAGGCTTATCAAAGAACAAATTCTGGCTCGATCTCCACATGATGCTAAAAAGAGGTAAAATCGCCAGCAAAGCCGCCATCGGCAATCTCATGCTCGATCACCAATACTCTGCTTTCACTTGCCGTTCCAATGATATCAGCATGTCCTATGTCTGCCCTCGTGAATACGAGTTTAGCTGCAGTAATAGCCCAGTTTATCCCTCGTATTACACAAGGCGTAAACACAACCACCACCACCACCACCACCACAATTACCGCCAGTACCAACATGCTAACGATGTACACGTTGTTCAAAAAGTGTTTGATATTTTGAATCATTATGATCAGTCGGTTGAGGCGTCGCCAATGGTGTTACCGGGGTTCGGGAAGAGTCCTATGGTGAGGCAATTACGGGTAACGGACTCCCCTTTTCCGTTAAAGGACAACGAGGAGGTCGCGGATGCTCAAGTAGACAAGGCTGCCGAAGAGTTTATTAAAAACTTCTACAAGGAATTAAAGCAACAAAAGAAAAAGGCAGCCCTCGAATCTCCATCGCCTTTCCACAAATGGGGTCGATAATTCAATCAAATTCCAAGCAAGGGTCTTCCATTTCTCGATCATGTGCATGTACGTACATATGGACATGATCAACCATAACTTCACGTCGTGCAAACAAATTACTTTTGCGACATCAAAAAGCATCATCACGCGACTTGCACATGATCATACAGTCTTAACTTCAATTAAGATTCGCGAGAACTCTTTCATGTCGTAGTTAAAATTTGTTTATCCGCAGGGTTTACTATCTCTTAGTACCGAACGCGACCCATCCCAGCCTTGACGGTGTTTTTTTTTCCTTTCCTCTTTTTCTTTGTACACTCTCTTTTTCATCACTCTATGTTGAAAATAAAGATTGAATTTTGAGTTTAACTTTCTCTTTCTTTAGTTTGTATTGGCCAATTTTGAGTTTAACTTTCTCTTTCTTTAAGTTGTTTAGTCCTCAGTGTTCTTTTCTTTTGATTGAAACGATGAATCTGCTAAACATTTTTTTATTTTAAAGTCCAAAATACTCCTAATTACCTAAATGCATACTCCGAAAAGACACTCCTTATAAACTAATCTTCCCCCTTCTCGAATTCCTTTCCACTGCGTCAATTTGTCTCGCTTTTTTCGAGATTCAAACGCTCAACTTCTGATATTAGAGAGTTGGTATATATATATATAACCAATAGTAAAACGTTTCATCTACAACCGATAAGTCGTAAGTTTGAGTTACCAAGACAATAAGTAGAGAACCACTATTGATTCTCTTATATATATATATATATATATATATATATATATATATATATATATATAAAAGATGGAGTTAACTTTTATGAAGTGCTCAATTTTGTGTTTGTTCACTAGTGTTAACTTTTTCTTTGGACAAATGTTTTAACAAAGTTGGTGGGTTAAGGTGGGAGCTTTGGATCCATTATGTCTTGGGACTATGATTTAGGAGTTTTGTCTTTGTAAAAGAAAGGTCTTTTTAGTTGTTGGGAAGTCATCTATCATGGGGTAATTGTGACCATTTCTTCTCCATTGTTTGATTTTCTAATTTCATAGAAAGAAATACTAACATTTGCTAGGTAGGTCGTATATGATAATGCCCAATTGATATTCACAGTGTGTCAGTGAGATATATATAAATGTAACCCATTGTTGTTGTTTAATTATATATAGTAAGTAGATCGTACCGACAATGGAATATTGGTCGTGAACGGAGCGTAGGTTAGTAGTCAGCTTCTTGCTCAGTTTGGTCAGATCAAGGTAGTATTTCTTTATGGAAATTTCCAGGATGTCAGGTTAGACTGACATATATAAACCCCAATCATTTGGAAGGTGTGGGGGAATAAAACTCCTCTATTGAAGGAGAGTTTAATTAGGCGGATACCTTAATTTATCTTTGAGCTTTTCGATCAAGTTGATCTCAAACGCTTACCATAATCAACGTTGTGATCTCAAATGACCCTAATTTTAATTTAAACAAATTAATGTTTTCGGCCAATCATTCATTTAAACAAATCAACGGATATGACCAATTTTGCAGAAACATTCCCGTACGTACCTTTGTCTAATATTATTTCAATCATTTATTTATATCTAGATCTATAATGAGTTATATTTGAGGTTCACGTGGATGCAGACTTGTTCATATAATTATCGTATAATATGACCCACGTAATTCTCATGTTTTACAATTTCATTATATTTATATGATAAAAATTACTCCCCACGTTCCACACAAAGAGTTCACGTTTGAAAAGTCTAATAATTAATGGATATGTAAGTAGTATTGGAGTTGGTCATAATTACAAAATTATTTTAGCATAGTTAGATGTTTATTGTATATGTGGATGATAAAGTTAAAAGATTTATGGAGATTGTAGGTATAATTTTTTAAAATGTACTCTTTGAATGGAATATCCTAAAATAATAATATAGTAGAGTCTTTGCCTAGAACGTAGGGAGTATATAATTAATGTAGAGATTTCTTGTTAAACCAACAACGTATACCCAACTGACCACATCATAGAGAGTTTTTTTTTTTAATACAACATCATAGAGAGTTAGAGACACACTTTAATTACTGATTTCCCCTTCAAAGATAAGTACTGAAGGAGTTAGTTAATAATTTTAGCAATGTATTTTCAGTCTCTAAATTAGAACCCAAATTTTTCGATCAATATTCACGAATCCTTGATAATGAGAACTGAGTTTAGACCGATTAGTGACCAACTTTCAATGCCTAATTAAACAATTTATTACGTATAAGGCAAAATGTGTATATTTGGGTCTCTTAACTTCTTAAAAACTTGTAAGAGTAAATACTTGTGTAAATAGGTCATTGTTTAGCATTTGCAGCCCCTAATTAACAAATTTTGGACGTTAGTTAGAATTTTCAGTTAAATCATGATTATAAAATTCCTATTGTACCCTTCACAAACATACTAATTATAAACATGCAGTAATTTACAAGGGTAAAGTAGGAATTTTGAATCTTGTTATAGTAAAATCTAATTGATCATGTCTATAAAAAGGAGTACGTAAACCTAGTACAGGGCTATTTGCATAATTTGATAGTCGCGTTGCCAGTTTATACAATGTTTGGTGGCATGAGTATGTGTTATTGTGTTTTGTCTAATTTAATAGACATACAATATATGCTAGATCTCTTACTAATAAAACCTTGTAATGCTTATTGTTAACACTTATATCTATATAGGATATTGAATTTGAATGAAATCGTACCCAAAGGTCGACATGTTTTCGTTAATGGAAGTCTTCAGTACAAATCCGCAATTTTATTTGTTCATTATGGCCTAAATGCTAGGCATGTGATCATATAGATGTTACGTAATTGGTTGTTTCTATAATTAATGGATGGAAAAATGTGCTTATTGGTGGTACGTTCATCTAAGTTAGGATGAATGAATAATCAATTTACGACGTTACTACGAAATAGTGGCTGGCTGGCTTTTAAATCTGGGAAGAGAGAAAGCAAATGGAGAAAATGACTCTCCAAAATAGTAGGTGGAATGGTTGTGGTTATAGGCCTCCATGATTTATTAAGTGTCTTTCTCAAGCATTCATTTCTCTCTCTCTCTCTCTCTCTCTCTCTCTCTCTCTCTCTCTCTCTCTCTCTCATCATATTGATAGTTATCCAGCGAATGAAGGAACATACATAGTTCACATAGATCACTGGCTGATATTTGTATCAAGTCGTCCTTGCTAGGTTTTCCTTGTTAATGTATATAGTTTGCAACATTAATGATAAAGAAGGAAGACACGTGCCATGCACAATTATTTGGCAATCAATTATTAACCTCCTACTTGGCATCCAAATTTAAACGCTTTTGAAATTGATTTAAAGTTGGCTTACTATACCCGTGAATGATATTGATATATATACAAGTCTACATCAATATTCAACTCCACCACACATGTCATGTTAGGAGTAATTTGGTTTTCTGAATTCAATTAGTGTTGTTAATCAAGCTACCTAGGTTGCTTTTGCAGCTTCCTTTGAATTTTAATCATTTAATTTCTCTCATTAAAATATTAGTAAATTAATAATTATAAATACCTGACCCAAAATACAAGTGGGTGAGTTATTCTTTAAGTTTATAAACACTTGTATTTTAATGTTCTCTCAAAGTAAAATTGACACCGATATTTGATATAAATATTGAATATTTTGCGTGAAACACTTAGACTCGCACGCCTTGATAGAGCTTAATTTGAATTACACTTTCGTTTTCTTTTACAATTATTAGGGCCAATAATTTTATGTAGGCCCTTTATCTCTATCTGCAATTTTCCCAAAAAAAAAAAAAAAAGAGGGCGATATCTTATAGCTAGTTTAGAGGATAATCAAGCCTAAAAGTTGACTAAAAGACCTAATAATATGATTTGGTTTTGCAGAACGTGATATGACATGACTAAGAGCCCGTTTGGTCTTACATTTTAGTTAAAATGCATGGATAAAATGTAATTTATTTACAAAAATTATGTTTCAATACTGCAGCAGAACAAAAGCAATGTTTTTAAAATGCAGCTGTGTTTTAAAACGCTGTAATTTCTAGCTTGTTCCCAAAATGCAAGTTTTAAAACGTTGTTAGGAAAAAAAAATTGCGTATTGAAGTAATATCTTAAACGCATTTATAAGAAAAGACCTGCATTTGTTAAAACGCTGTTTTTTAAAACACTACGTTTTAAATAAACGCTATACCAAACGAACTCTAAGCTTCAAAACTCACTAAAATTAAAGAGAGAGGGAGAGAGAGAACTTTGTTTTGGAAGATTAATTAAGAAATTTATATCTATATATGGAAACTCCATGTATGGGTCTATTTTTCGTACAAGTTTTATAACCAGTTTTGATTTTTTTACTTTCTCTTTTTTTATCCTTCATCAGATTTTCTCTATTTTTCTTCAATTATTACAAAAACTAAAATAAGAAACCTAAAAGTCAACCTAAAAACTCCATGTCAATTAAACACATGTTTATGGACATGACTAATCATAGCACTATATGTCTCCTCCCTACTTTTGATTTATAAAAGCTGGACATGCAACTCTATTTGTGACACTTTTTAAGTGTTCATGCAAACAACTTTAAAACTAGATATATATCCATATAGAGTATGCATATAGTTTTAGCAAAAACATAATAATGGTCCTATTCAATATATATAGGACTATGCATATATATATATATATATATATATATATATATATAGGAGTAGCTAAGAATTATCAAATGCATTGTCCTTTTTTATTTCTTTCTAAGTTGGTGGCAAAGAATCAAAGATGGTATAAATAGTACGTACTACGTACGTTGATAAGTAACATCACAATAATAGGAGTAGCTACTTTTTTAGGTATTGGGATCTAATGAAGTGTTTTCCTTTCTTCTTTTGTATTTTTCTCTTTTGGTACGTATTCTGAAATATGTTAATTTGTGGTTATTATATCTCCAAAGTGTACTTATAAGTTATAATGATCGTTTATGGATGTTGACCTCACTTTAGTATTCCTTAATTACTACTCCCTCCGTTCCACCCAAAGATTTCACGTTTAAAAAGTTTACTAATTAAATGATATATATGTAGTATTGAAGTTAGTCATAATTACAAAAATATTTTAGCATAGTTAATATGTTTGTACCACATATAAAGAGTAAAATTAAAAGTATTACTCGATTGTAGACTTAATTTTTAAAGTGTACTCTTTGAGTGGAGCATTCCAAAATAGTAGTGAATTATTTGCCTGAAGCAGAGGGAGTATGTAGTGATCACGCCAAAAAGATTGAAAGTGACCGCATTTGATCCACGTGTGCAGTCTAGTAGGATTCTGGCTTGTACTGCAGTGATTGCCCTTGAAGTGTAGGTAACTTTGAACTTGTGATCAACAAAGAACACCGTAAGGGGTGCTGGGTTGTCCCAGCGAGAACCCTCAGGCGTGAGAATTAGCAATACTTTGTAGGAGAGGTAAAGCTAAAAGAGTATGTAAGCAAATGATTTGCATGTACCTTATAAGGCCTGTGAGGGTGCTTATTTATAAGGAGATAAGTCATAATCCTAGTTAGATTCGGAATGGGAGATATGATCAATTCTCGTGTCTTCTGGATTACGTTTCCTTGTATGCTTAGGACTTGATGTATATAGAGTTATAGCAGGACTCTTCCCAGGCAAGAGATGATTCCGCAGAGGGCTCTGCTTTGCGGAGCTGAGAGGGATTAGGTCGAGGTCGGCCTGGTATATGTCCAGGTCGCTTGATGCTATGCGGTCAACCTGGGATGTCCCCAGGTCGCACTGTAGGTCCTCGTCTCAGCGTACTAGGTGAGTATACTAATGAGGTAAGCGACCTGTCGCAATGTGATTTCCATGTCGTCATATCGATGTGGCGTATGTCACCTCAGCGCTTGTCCAGCTGGAACCTATGAGGCCGCGATGTCTGCCACGTATCTAACTGAAGGCTGAGGTCGTTCAGTAGCCCCCTACTTCTCAAGGAGAGGATTTATCCTCGAGATGTGAAGTATTTGTGCGATGTGTTTGAGCTGATCAGTTTTACGCGATGTTGCATGATTTTAGCTCGTCTTTGTCTTTTTCCTTGAGAATCGTACGCATTTAATGGATGCAGAGCTCGTGGCTTGTCAGACGGCGCTTCTTTTTCAATTTTTGAATTCTTGGCGGTTGATATTCTTTTTTGAAACGACGTCGCATCGAGGTCCGCGTGTTTGTTAGGTGGGTTGACCCGGCAACTCCGGGTCCCCTATATAAGTGAGTCTCTACTGTTCGCTTTCATTTACCAGAAACTTCCAAACTTTCCCGGCGATCAGGCGATTTCCGGCGAACTTTCCGACTTCCAAAAGCTCCGATTCAAGCTTTTCCTTCATGTTTCTTTGCTTTTCCAGGACTTTAGGTTAGTTTTCATTGATCCCTGCTCCATTTCCTTTCCTTTTTCACCTGTTTTCAAGTTTGTTTACCTGCTTTATCTCATTTGTCGGTGACTGGGCGGATTCTGGGTTGGGCTCCGGTGATTTTGAAATTTTAGGGTTCCGGTGAGAGTTGTCCACCTCGTTGCTTTCATCCAGGTCGGTCTGGTTAGGTCGATCTGCCCAGGTCGTAGCATCCTATTTCCATAACCATTCTTCCAGCGAGCTCTTCCTCCTCGTGTTCTCTTTCTGTGAACATGAGGATCAAACGTGCTAATGAGGGTCCCATGTTCGCCAGGTCGCAAAAGGGTCATGCCATCTATAAGACCGTGGTTGGCGACTGGCAAGTCGTTCTGCCCAGTGAGGCCAAAGTCCTGCTCACCGCATGGGGTGCAAATTTGGACGACTTGGTCGTCCCAGCTTACGATCCGTACAAGGTCGATGAAATTCCCTTCGGGACCTCGATGAGGATCATTGAAAAGTACGATGTGGCCATGACTAGCCTGCTGTATCTGTATTTAAAGTATACTCTTTGAGTGAAACATTTCAAAATAGTAGTGAATTCTTTGCCTGAAGCAGAGGGAATATGTAAGTATATTTTTCTTTTGGAATCTAAGTGCTAGGACCCACCATTCAAAATAAGCAAGGAAAACAAAAAATAAAATAATAGAAATAAATATTTTTTTTAGGTACGAACAAAAAAATGAAATTAAACTTTTTTTTAGGAACAAAGGGCTTAATTGTTACTCTTTCAACAAGGTGTGCACGAACTTGATTCTACCCTCCCCTCATAAATAGTAGAGTTCTATCTTATTCAGCGGCGGCGGATTCATGATTTTTGGTGAGAGGTACAAGAGAATTGTTTAAATGGAAGTATGTTGACGAAATTTACTGAAAATTAAATGAAATTTACCTTAAAATTTCATTCGTCTATAAATTTCTCGATAAATTGTAAAAAATTTTTTGGTAGTGTTTGATAACATTTCTGTTTCTTTATTCTATTTCACTTTGTTTCTATTTTAATTTGTTTCTGTTTCTTGAAACATGTCGTGTTTGATAAACATTTCTATTTTCTTTCATAAAGTTAAACTATTTTCCCAAAACTATTAACACATTACAACTTTATCATATATTATATCCAACTTAAAAGAGGTAGAATAATAATTCACATTTCATCTATTATTAAAAAAATTGTGAATAAAAAATAAAAATTAATATTCATATATACATACATAGACTCAGGAATTGATTTGATTTCCAAAAAGTAAATTAATTAATTCATAGCAACAATATTTAGAGGAAGAATTATAGGTTAACCGTTAATTGATGTCATGTACACCAATGTTCGAGACCCTTTTTGCCATGATATCCCTCACTTCTTCGGGTCTATATTTTCCATTTGTCCAACTCTATTTTATTATTGTTCAAGTACCCATCATCTTTCAATTACCGTTTCTAGTTTCTGATTATTTAATTTCAATATTAAACTTTTTATTTATTTTTCTTTTGAAAACCCAATTCTATATATATATATATATATATATATATATATACACACATATATGTATATATACACATGGAGGAAAAAAGTTAGGATTGAGAATTTCTCGTGTCAAAGTTCAAAGACCCAACCTAATTGATTTTGGCCCTTCTGTATTTTGAATGAGAAAACAAAATTTTTTTATTTCTAGAATTTGGGGAAAAATGAGAAATGTTTTTAGTGTCTCAGAAATAGAAATGGTTGTCAAACGCATTTCTATTTTTATTTTTCACCAAAAATTAGAAATGGAAACAAAAAATGTGAAATAGAAATGGTTAACAAACAAGCCCTTACATTCCTTGGAAATATCTCATAAACATACCTAAGATAAGATAATTATTGATAAATTTTCGTCTTTAATATTTGTTTTTGTCATAGTAATTCATCATAATCAACCAAGGAAGAAATTTCAGTTATTGTTGAACCCACAATATTTCATAATTTATCATAATCAACAGTGATATTTTTTAATATTTAAATCCCTACTTCAATTCATCAAATTATGGATTGAAATATTATTTTGATTATAAAATAAATTGAAGCCCAAATCGTGAAAGTGTGAAGGGGAATCGAAATACATTTAAGATTATGTTTAGATGCTTAATTCAGAGTTCGAAATCGGAATTAGAATAACAATTTAAATATCGTGTAACTTAAATTGTTCATCAAATTCTAATTCTAAAGTTTGACATTAAGTAGTCAAACATAACTTTATGTGAGAATAGATTTAGAACCCGTTTGGTACAGCGTTTACAGCACGCAGTGTTTTAAAAACAGAGGTCTTTCCTTATAAATACGTTTGAGATATCACTTCAATACGCAGCTTTTTTTTCTTAGGAGCGTTTTAAAACCTGAATTTTGGAAAAAAGCTGGGAATTCCAGCGTTTTAAAACGCAGCCGCGTTTTGAAAACGCTGCGTTTTCTGCCGCAGTATTGAAACACATTTTTTTGTAAATAAGCTGCGTTTTATCCTTGCGTTTTGGCCAAAACGCTCGATCAAACGGGCTCTTAGTGTATATACACCAAATTTTGTCTTAAATTACAAGTACCCTTCAATCTTCTATAATAACAATGACGTAAATAATGAAAAGTTAATTTACTTAAAAAAATTTAATACTAATGACTTTTTTTAATTCTAGATTGGTAGATAAGATCAATAATTTTTACTAAGACACTGAAAAAACTTAAATTTTTTTTTGAGGCATAGGTAATTTTTTAGAAAGGGGCATACAGCCCCACCTTGTCGCAAGCTAAGTCTTTAGTCTTCTACTGTTGGCAGTATTGAAACTGTCGTTTCCAAAAAATTAGAATTCAGACTAAAACTCGTAGAGGGAGAAAATAAAACTAGCATTCTTATTGAGGAGACCGGAACTCGTAGGGGGAGAATATAGATCTATGGAAGACGTCAAATATCTAATCCTTTTATTTCCTTTCATTAACTTTCTATATTTTATTTTATTTTATTTATTTACTTGTTTATTTGTATTAGAATTGTGATGAATACATGTAATGCCATAGGATAAGGTAGGGGTGATCACGGTCCGATTTGGTCCATTTTTCGTAAAAAAAAATAGAAAATCGGAACCAAACTAATACTCCGGTTCTTACAAAATTTAGAACCAGAACCAAACCAAGATTTATGAGAACCAATACTTCGGTCCGGTTCTAATTGGTTCGGTCCTGCACATTTTACGGTTCTAATGGAATAAACTCTTTTAATTTTTTGAGGTGACAAATAAATAATAAAATTTAATATTTCATACAACAATTAAAAAGTATACAATAATGATAAAATATTAAAAATACAAACAAGCTCACAAAAGAAAAAAGAATGATAGTACATCGATCATTCAACAATTAAAAATGTTATGATATTGCAATCAACAAATTACCAACTTTGCTAATAGAGAATATGGGAAGAAAAATGTTTGCAAATGCATAATACACACACACAATAATGCTAAGTGCTTCTCAGTCATATTGTCATACTTTCATTGTCCATTGAATTTTCATACCCAATAAGAAATTTTACACAAAACTAGAAATAGAAATTAATTTTTTTTAAACATTAATTTTTATATATATATATATATACATATTGTAATATACATTGGTCCGGTCCGGTTCAAAACTAATCTAAAATTTTTAAAATCGGGACCGAACCAAATAAACGATTCTACTAAAAATCAAAATTAGAACCAAAATCAAATAAAATATATTAGTTCGGTCCGATTCTATTAATCCGGTCCGACTTTTGGAAAATTCTGCTGGATAAGGTTAGATTCCCCCTTTCTTAACGAGAGTTGGACTTATTATGACAAAATGTAAGGGATAGGACCAGCCAAATTGTCAATTGGCTAAGGTGCCTTTTCTAGAGACCGGTTACAATATTAGAGCCTGGGCCAAGCCCAATTGAACTGGTTAAACTATATGAGTCACTCAACTATTCACACCTCAGCATTAGTGGATCTTGAGAGGTTTCTTGCCAAAAAGATTTGAGTCGTGTGGAGTGAAATAGGTCTTTCAGTCTTTGCCAAGTATCCAGCCCGAAGTCCTCTCATAAGCCTGAAAAATTAGGTCTGACTTTAAGATTGGTGATATTAAAGCCCAGTAGTATTTGGTTGAACAAACATAGATCCTGCTCCGGATTGGACTGTTTTAATGTTGGCCCCAAAATGCCCAAATAATAAAAGCTCGGTCCGAAACCTCTACCTTAACATCATTCGCCACGTAGACAAAAGCCCAGGCAGGTCTCAACGGCTACGATGTAATATCCACTGTACTACGGTAGTCGGTAGGCCCGCCAAATTCCATACGGAACTCCGACTCATCGTTTAACTTGCAATTCACAGCGCCTGACTAACTAACGACTGCCCTGAGAAGTTGAGACAGACAGACCAACAGAAATCACATTGATCCCTCCTTTCGCCGATGCGTTTCTGCAATGTCCAATTTCTCGCGAGAAAATAAAACCAAAATTTTCTCGTACAAACAATATTGATCCGTCGACCTCTCAGCAGCCAGATCAATCCAAGTTATCGAATCACCATTTGAAATTCGAGCACTTCCTTTTCATGATAGCTCCCTCCATTGATCAATCTCGAAGGTGTTCCGTTTCCATATTATTCAATGGCTCATTGGCTCAAAGCCGCTGAAGGTAGTATCTAAAATAGCTCTTTTTTCGTGTGTGTATATGTGTGTGTGTGTGTGTGTTGTGTATATATATATATTTATGTTTAGTTTGATCTGACATAGTTCTATAATTTAGGTTTGAGTTGAGATTTTTAAGAAGTAGAGAATAGAGATATGATTATGAACCTTAGTGGTAATTAAACTACGTCTAAGCCGGATAATTATGCGAATTTTTGAAAATTTTAGTGCATTTGGTATTTCGCCAGCACTAGTTCTTGTTACTGACAAATTTATTGAAGGATTTGAAAGAGGGAGGAAGGAGAAATATATTTACTGCAATTTGGAGTTGCATAAGATATATCATAGATCTTGCTCGATTTAGGTTGTCTGAATGATAATCTTTTTAGGCCATGTCTGTCAAAATAAAAACCTAAATATTGCAAAGGATGATGAATGGGGAGGACTGAATAAGTGAATATGCTTAAGTTTTGATTCTCCAAAACTACATTGTTAAACTGCTAGACATAGGTAAGTACCAATGCTGATTTGGCCTCGTGCATTTAGTAATAGGTGTAGTCAAACTCCAATAATAAATTCAAATGTCTACCTAACCTACATAGCAGTTCACATTGCTCCCCCACCCAAGGCAAGCACTTTAATTCCAGATTCTTCATAGCCTTAATAGAGTTAGGCAATCATGATGATGCATAGGTGTCCCTAACTGCCAATGTAAGCGCCCAAATGCTTGATGCTCACTTTTGCTGAAGCAGTCAATGCCTAGGTGTATTTATGCTATGAGAGGTAGCCTAGGCGTGTTAGTTGGTTGCTTTTGACAACTAACCTTCCTAGATTTCCCTGTGGTTTTATTGAACTCAATTATTTTGGAAAAAAAAATCTATTCGGAAAACACCAAGAATGGCAAAAATTTCTCAAACAAGGAAGTTTCTGTTCCATGTTAAGTACTAAGTAGTGATGGGTATGTAGCATGACGCATGTAAAATAATTTGAATTGGAGGGCGGGATAATAGGGTTACAATTTGGAACGTAGTGTGCTAATAAAGGTCAGTCTTTTTTCAAATAAACTTTCCATTTTTTTGTTTCAAAAGCTGTATGCCGGTAGACAAAGGCAATAAATCAACAAGCGGTCTCCATCAATTATCTATGCATGAGTTCGAATTGTGTGTTTGAAGGTGTGATATAAGAAACCATTAAAGAGAAATTTAATGGAGATAAGTTGAGAAACAGTTTTTGTATGTATCAGTGTTATCTTATTTTTACTTTGTGATGCATGTGTGTTGGGGGGAGGGGGAGTGTTTGCATCATTAGTTTGTAAAATTTGGTTTCATGAACATATGGGTTAGAAAACCATTCAAATCAAATAATGGGTCAATAACTGGCACTTGTGATGAGATTTATAAAATCATTCAATTCAGCTGCTAATAAGATTGCTAAAGCAACATCTTAAAGAATTAGTTGGTGTAGGCTCTCACTTTCACGTAATTTCCGCTACCAAGATAGATATGGCTTTGAGCCTTTTTATACTTGGGCATTAAATATCAATTCTAGTTACCCCAGTCATAATGGGTCAACCTTTTGATAGGTTGACCTCTTTGGAGGCTGTTAGACGGAATGTATTTGAAGCTACAGGTTTGATTTCATGTCTCACGGGAATGAGGCATGGGTCAGTTAGTTCAAAAAGAAGGGGTTCGAAAGAGGTGTTTGGCCTGTTGGCTTCTTGAGTTGACCTGATGAATCTGTGTGATGCTGGATGGATAGGGGTGACCTGAATCCAATCTGCATGCAAGGGGATAACACTTTCATCGGAGCCATTTTCCTCTAAACAATAAATAAGGAGTAAATCACTCCTCCTAACCGAATTGCTTGATTTTCTGTGGAATCAATCACCCAGAGAAAACACAATGTGTCATCTTTTTACCAATAACCCAACACTCTTATTTATTGATTGTCTTAGTATTTATACTTGTGCAAAATATTCTAGATGGCCTGGTTCTCAAGAAAAAGATTTTCACTAGCTACTAAAAATAATAAATTGGCAACATTCTAAAATATAAAAATACTATCTTTAGTCTTGATACCTAATTAGACTTCCCTGATATATCTAAAAGTAGCAAATAAAATAATACAAACTGGTTGGGCTTCTAGATAAATCCAAGGTAATTTCGTGGTTGGGCTTGGACTTACTCCTGTTTATGGTGACAATTCACGGTGGTATTGAGGTGGACGAAACTAATCTTTGTTCCCAGCCCGAAAAGGTATCATGAGTTTCCAGTAGAGAGTAAGCTATCCTGTTCCATGGTAATTACGAAGTCCAGTCTTCATCTCTTTTCGATTTCTTTTGATAAGTAAACATTACAAGCTCATTTAAGCGAGTTTGGCAAGGCAGCCTCTATAAGCACAAACACTTGGGACACAATATGTTAAAGCGATCGATCTCCTGTTTCTCTGAAGACCAGTTTATGATGCTATAGGTCCCAAAGTAGTCTAATCGTCGTTGGTGGAAGACGATGGGATCGAAGGACCAAAATTAATGAGGCCTTAAATACAAAGAAGATGCAATAATGATTAGGTATGAAAGATGAACTTCTAGATAAGATTTTTCTGTAGTAGAACAGTTGAAATACTTTTATATAAACTCAGTTCATACATTTTTTACTATTGCTTATATATGACGTTATTGCACACCTAGAAGCTTGTTCCTCAAGTCTCACTACATTTTAACTGAAAAACTTCTTGAACAGTTCATTTTTATATGTCCTTATTATTGGCGACTACTTCTAGATTTCCATTGCAAATGGTTCTGTAGACTCTTTTACTTGTTTAAAAAAGAAGTGTCTTTTTAGTGTGTTACATTAGGGACACTTTAAATCCAGTTTTGATAAGTTACGGGTTGGGGTTCAACATTGTGGCATTGAAATTCACGGCAATAGTAAAATAAATTAAAAACCTTCCAACTGAGGGATGATTAAAATTTGATTTAAGGGAGATGTTAGATTTTCCAGAAATTGGCAAATCTTATCAATGTGAAATGATGATAACACTTTTAAAATACCTGTAATTTAAGCAATCCTGTCTTGTCTGAGATTTGTATGCACCTGTTTCTGTCTGCTCATGGTGACTTCGACTATATGTATTAACTGTACCACTTCGTATGGATTTGTTTATTTTTAACATTCCTGCCATTGCTTTGTTCCACTAGGCAACATGCTTAACTTTTGTCTGCACTCATGTGACTGTGAATAGTGCAGAGATCTACAATGCTTATGTATATTATTATTTAAACTTATAAGTTCCTGAAGAATTGAAAATTGTGTTGCTTCAGGTTTGTTTGAAGTTGTAGATCGGAGGGCAAAGCTTGTCGTTGGTGAGCAATCAGATGAGCAGTCTAATATCCAACCACCAGGTAAAGATTTGAGATTTTTGGGCCTTTTATAGTTGATCTCATTTTATTGAGTGACTTACAAGTTTTTTGTGGTTTACATGCTTTGCCTCTTGAGTTCTTCTGTCATTCTAGTGTTGTGCTTTTTGTGGAAAACAAAGACTGGGTGGGCTGATAGATTGATAGAAACTCTAAGATTTACCATTTACAAGATTTAGTTTGTAGAACAGCGATGATATGATTTATATCTATGGTCGAAGATGTGGTGATACCCTCATCCTACCATTTGAAAAATACAAATGATATTTCGAGAAATACCAAAATAAAGAAAAAATGAATAGACAAACTACGATTGATTGCCACTTTTTTGTCTGATTCTTAATTCTAGTTTTTCATATAATTAACATTCCTTCCTGTTTTAATGTTTTCTTTTACCCTTTACATTTGCTAAGCTTCTAATGGTCAAGGGTCTCGTGCAAAGAGAGCCAAGTCAAAAGTTAAGGTATTTTAAGGCATTTCTTCGGATATTTTCAAAAATTCATGTCAAAAGGTTCTATCTTGTGATTTATCTAACAATTAGGCTGTTTCTAGCCTCAAAAGCGACTCTCCTCAAATGAAGCTCCAACAACAACTGATACTGCATTGGAGCAAACCAGCGCTGCAACATTAGAATCTGAAGCCTTGTCTCACAAGGATAAGGCTGTTTTATCTAGCGAAAATGATGGGATTAGTCCTGGGCATTCTTCTTCACAAGTTAGCAATGAGGAGCAACACACTGTTGATGGTGATAGCTCCATATCAGTTGCTCCCTTATGTAGGACGTCCTCTGATAATGAGTTGAGTCATGACACCGTTCAAGGGGAAGTCTCAACAGCTGTCACCAGTGTAGATTCTGTTCCACCAACTTCAAATGGTGACCTTATCAACAAGACTTCTTCCATACCTCCCGAGGAGAATTTTTCTGCACCACTTGCTGGTGAAGGTATTGAGGTTGTCCAGGAAGTTCAATCGGTTGATTCTAGCCAAAATGTCTTGTCAGAAGATAAAGGAACTACGATGACGATTGACGAGGAACGATCTCAATCAACAAATGGTGATGAACCTTCTAATGATGATTCATTGTTGAAAGACACCGATCTTAGAGTTGAATCTCAACCAGATGAAAAGATTCAACATAAACTCAAACCAGACACCGATGTCAAACTAGATTCTCACACAGACAAAAAGAAGATACAGGAAGTCAAACCTGTTGCGTCTCCTACAAAAGTACAAGATCAGCTTGATGAGGTAAATTGTGTATAAAGGCGCAAAATATATTGGCCTATCGTTGCTTCTTCTAAAGCTTTAGACATGCATAGCTGCCTGCCCCGTAAGGCTTTTATTGACATTCTGTTTAGTTCTGCAGGCTCAGGGACTTCTTAAAAGTGCAGTTTCTACTGGCCAGTCCAAAGAGGCAAGGTTAGCACGGGTAAGCATATAATTTTATATGTCCTTCTGTGAATATAAGCATCTATTCTTGCAGGACAGCAGGAGTATTTAGTTTATGATAAGTCATAATTACTAGCAGCCAGTAGCAATTTCAATGATACCAAAATCAACTACTGACATCATAATGTTGGCTGATAGTTGTCAATACTAACTGCTAACAGACCGGAAGACATATAAATCAATTACTGAAAGGCAAGCGGGATGGTTGATTCAGCTTAGAAATTGTTACGCGCTGCTGTTGATGGAATTACATGTTAGTTGTTATAAATTTAGTACTCATTAGCAGAAAACGATGTTTGGTTTGACCATTCTCTCTGGAAGTTTGGATTATTTCATACTAATTTGAACACATGCCATAAGCAGAAGAAGAAATGAAAGCTATTCAGACATTTTTATACATTTTAACATAATTAACTTCCGAAAAATGCTATTCTCTAACATAGGTATATCAAGATTGCAAGTAAAACTTCTGAGGGAAAAGCTTGATCAGAAATTTTGATAACTACAGATGGCAAACATGGTTGGGAAATCATTGAAGGAAACCCATGTACTAAAAACCTTCATTTTCTTATCAGTTAGTTTATGACAAATAAAACATAGTCGAAGTAAGAAAAAGTTTAAATGTAATTAAAACGCAAACGTGAAAACATGCCAAAATGCTGAGATTTAAAGACCCTAATATGGTGTATGCTTGTAAGATTTCAGGCCTTCGCACACCCAAAGTTCAGTCATATAATTAGAGAAAGAGGCAAAGTTAAACACAAAGTATCATTTCGCATATGCTTGCCATTGGCACATCAACTGTTTTGAAGTCTTCACAGCATGCATTATGTTTCACGTGTTCCTGTACTATCTCCTAATTTCACTTACATTTATTCACTGTAGTTTTTAAATATATAAAATCTATGCACGAACTAGTTGTGCTGTGGGTTGTACTCCTATGTATATGAATATTTATGGTATCAAGACAGGATCTATGATTTTGTAACTTTTATTCTTCCATTGTATAAATATTCACGAGTGTATTTATATAATCCAGAAAGCAGACAATCTTAATGCTGAAGTGCTACAGACAGAGAAGCTGCGTTTGTAATAAGAGTATATCTGCATTTATCTAACAACTAAAAATAAGACTAAACCAGCCACTCCACCTCAACCATCTTCTCTTTGATAACTTCTCTCTTTTGAAGAAGTTGGTAGATTGGTTGATGAGCATTTTCTTTAATACTCATCCCTTCCCATTTAGAAGTCCATTTTTCCGTTTTAAGATGCCGCCACTCGAGAGCCTATTTTCACATAAGTTAACACTTCCATCGTCTTCAAACTTTAACGCTCATGTGTGAAATAAGCAAGTTAATGGCTACTCTCAAGAGCAATAACATATTAACAGCATAATATTCAAAGTGGGATTCTCTAAATAAGATGGATGGAGTATGTTTTCCGAAAATTTCACACGCTTAGATCCTGTCCTTTGTATTTGTTAAGTTACCAACTCATTTAAAAGTTTAAGCTGTTAGATAGGGGCCCAACAATGTATATCCAGCTTAACGGTCCCTCTCACGTGTGAACCGTCCACACTAGGTGAGATAAACATATGTGCGTCACCTAGGGCATTACTAACCAAACAGGGTGCCAACATGTACACTCACAATACTTCGGGCAACTAATGCAAGTGGGATGATTTGAATCCAAAACCTTGCCAAATGTTAGAAGTATAGATTAATGGGTTTAGTTGTATATATGTATATGTATAAGAGCCTTGGTGTAACTTGTATATAACACGTATATATATGATACATAGCCTGACCTTCTGTGTGTCGGCTTCTTCCCTAAAACCCTATGTTGTGTAATTTCTTCTTATTTAACATGGTATCAGAGCAAGGTTTTCATTGAATCTTCGCCGTGATCGTGCGAGTCTGTTCTAGGGTTAGGGTTGAAGCTTCGCAGTACATTGCCTTCAGACGCAGTAGCCTTCAGACGTGGGTGACCTTTTAAAATCAAGGTTTTTGACAAGATTTAGGACAAATGAGGATATCATTGAAGTTGCCTGGAGTAGGCGACCTTGTCTGTGATTTTTTTGTTGCCGGCCGGTGCTGGAATAGTATCCCACGCGCCCCACTCGCCGGCGCATCTGCCGGAGTTTTCTCGCCGGTGTACCACAGAGTTGGTCGCCGGCCCTTCCTTGTCCTAGGCTTGTCTTTTGTTGTTCAGTTTGGTGATTTTTGGTCTAATGTCTTCTTCCGAGATATCCGATGCTAAGATGTCCGATGCTAAGGTTGTGGTTTCTGAAGTAATATCTGCTAGTTCGAGAATTACTGATAAACGACTAACAGGGAAGAATTACTTGATGTGGAGACGTGTCGTTGAAATGAGTTTGAAAGGGCAGAAGAAAGAAGATCATCTCACTACTGTTCGGGAGACAGATGCAACATGGATGCAAGAGGATGCTAATTTGTATTGGAAGCTAATGAATTCCATAGATGATGAGGTTGCAGAGCTTGTCGCTCATACTACGAATGCTCGAGATATGTGGGAGTACTTGGCTATTGTGTATGGAGGCAAGGACAATTTGAACCATATTTATGACTTATTTTGTGCGATGTTTCGCCAAGATCAACGAGAACGGACTGTAACCCAATACTTTGCTGACTATAAGAAACTGGCCGCGGAATGGAGTTCCCTACTGCCGCTTACTACAGATGTTAGCACCATGCAGGCACAACGGGAACAGTTGATCATCCTTGGATTTCTTTCTGGTTTGCGACCTGAGTTCAGTACCGCTCGCTCACAGATTTTATCTGGCACCGATGTTGTCTCTTTTCAGGACGTTTTCTCCCGTGTTCTTCGTGCCTCCTTAGAGTCTGGAGTGAGTAATAGTGTTGCCAGGAGTGTTGGTTATCCACGTGAGTCCTCTGCGCTTGTGGTTCAGGGGCAACGAGGAGGGGATAGTGGTGGTCGCGGTGGTAGAGGATCTGGTAGAGGAGGTCGCATTAATGGTCATGGTGGTCGTGGTGGAGGCCGAGAGAATACAGAGACTCGTGTCTGTTATCACTGTGGGGACACTAGTCATATGATTCGTAACTGCTGGAAGCTACATGGGAAACCGTCTACAGATCGCTTTGCTCATGTTGCCTCCAATCCTACGGCACCTACTGCACCACCACCACCGAGTGAAGGTAAGATGGTGATGATGTCTGACGATGAGTTTGCTCGGTATACACAGTTTTAGGCATCCTCTTCTTCCTCCACTGCTACTTTTGTTCAGACAAGTAAATCTACTGCTTGTGTCTCTTCATCTGATTGTAAATGGGTCATTGATTTGGGTGCCTCCGACCATATGACTGGCAATCGAGGTCTTTTTTCTTTATTCACTCCGGTGTCGAGTAACCCTAGTGTTACACTAGCCAGTGGTTCTGTAATTCCTATTCAGGGACGCGGTAACATCTATCTTACACCGTCTCTTACTTTTTCGTCGGTTTTATATATTTCAGATTTTTCCTTCAATCTCTTGTCTGTTAGTAAATTCACTCGTGATCATAATTGTGAGGTCTCATTTTTTCCTACACATTGTGTTTTTCAGGATCGTGCGACGAAAAGGATTATTGGTAGAGGGCGAGAATCTGGTGGGCTGTACTTCTTTGAGGCTACGTCATCGACTGCATATCTGAGTTCTTCCGTTTCTCCATTCCAGCTTCATTGCAGATTGGGTCATCCTTCCATATTGAGTCTTCAAAAGTTGTGTCCCGACCTGTCCATGTCCAATTTTACATGTGATGCTTGTCAGTTTGCAAAGCATCATCGTATTTTTTATTTTCCTAGAATTAATAAAAGGGTCAAATCCCCATTTGATGTTGTACATTCTGATGTTTGGGGCCCTAGTCCTGTTGTGTCTAAGTTAGGTTATAGGTATTTTGTTACTTTTGTGGATGATTATTCCCGTGTTACTTGGATATATTTAATGAAAAATCGTTCCGAGTTATTTGATATCTTTTCGGAGTTTTGTTGCTGAAATTGAGACACAATTTGGTGTGCATGTTAAATCCCTTCGTAGCGATAATGCCCAAGAGTACTTCTCTACTGTTTATTCTAAATTTATGGCAGTATGTGTTATGCTCCACCAATCATCGTGTGTTGATACCCCTCCGTAAAATGGGGTGGCTGAGAGAAAAAACCGTCACCTACTTGAGGTTGCCCGAGCTCTCTTGTTTCAAATGACTGTTCCTAAAGAATTTTGGGCCGATGCTGTTTTAACTGCTTGTCATCTCATTAATCGCATGCCTTCTTCTGTTCTTGAGGGTGAAATTCCATATCGTGTCTTATTCCCATCTCAGTCTCTCTACTCTGTCTCTCCCAAGATATTTGGCAGTGTTTGTTTCGTTCGTGATCATCGTCCTACTATTACCAAATTGGATCCTAAGGCACTTAAGTGTATCTTCGTAGGTTATTCTCGTACTCAGAAAAGATATCGTTGTTTCTCCCCCGACTTGAATCGATATTTGGTTTTTGCGGATGTTACGTTTCATGAGTCTATTCCATTTTTTTCGCCGTCTGTTGCACCTTCTGTTGGGTCAGTCTCTGACGATGACTTCCTCATTAATCGTGTCATGCAGTCTGGATCTTCTCCTGTTCAGCAAATAGCTCAGCCTCCCATCGTGCATGTTTACACTCGTCGATCGTGTCCTCAAAGCGATTTGCCTCCTGATTCTGCCCCTGCTGAGCCAGTCCAGTTGTCGCCTCATCCTGTCGCGGTTGAGTCTTCTTCCGACCTTGATGTCCCTATTGCTCTTCGTAAAGGTAAACGTAGTTGTACCTCCCACCCTATTTCTGACTTTGTAAGTTATAATGGTTTGTCTTTCAAGCATTGTGCATTTGTTACTCTCCTTGAGTCTTATTCCATTCCTAAGTCTGTGTCTGAAGCAGTAGGTCATCCTGGATGGAAGAACGCCATGGAAGAGGAGATGAGTGCTCTTCTCCATAATCAGACTTGGGAGTTAGTTCCGTTACCGTCCGGTAAATGTGCGATTGGGTGTAAATGGGTATACACTATTAAGGTGAATCCGGATGGGACTTTGGCTCGTCTTAAAGCTCGCCTTGTTGCAAAAGGGTTTGCTCAGACATATGGGGTAGATTATTCTGATACGTTTTCTCCGGTTGCCAAACTTGCCTGTGTTCATTTACTGATCTCACTTGCTTCGTCTTATCACCGGCCTCTTCACAGCTTGATGTGAAGAATGCTTTTCTTCATGAAGATTTAGGGGAAGAGGTTTATATGGAGCAACCTCCAGGGTTTGTTGCTCAGGGGGAGTCTGGGATTGTTTGCAAGTTAAAGCGGTCATTGTATGGATTGAAATAGTCTCTACGTGCATGGTTTGGCAGAATTAGTAATGTGGTGACAGAGTTTGGCCTTACGAGATGTCAGAGTGACCACTCTGTTTTCTATCGACAGAATAGTGCAGGTATTATTTTATTAGTTGTGTATGTGGATGATATCGTGATTACGGGTAGTGATAGCACAAGTATTCGAACACTAAAAGAGTTTCTTCAAAAGAGATTTCAAACTAAGGACTTGGGTAGTTTGAAATATTTCTTAGGAATCGAGGTTTCTTGGGGCAAGCAAGGCATCTTCTTATCTCAGATAAAGTATGTGCTTGATTTGTTAAGTGAGGTAGGAATGTTAGGGGCGAAACCTTCTGAGACTCCTATGGATCCGAATATGAAGCTTACAGCTGAGGATGGTGAGGAATTTGCCGAGCCTGAGAAATATCGTCGACTTGTTGGAAAGTTGAACTATCTTGCAGTAACCCGGCCAGATATTGCCCTTGCAGTTAGTGTGGTAAGTCAGTTTATGTCACTACCACGGTGTACTCATTGGGACGCTGCTGTGAGGATTCTGCGGTATCTTAAAAGAGCTCCGGGATGGGGTGTGCTATACCGTGATTATGGACACATGAGAGTTGAGGGGTTTGCAGATGCTGATTGGGTTGGTTCTCCTTCAGATAGGAGATCTACTACTGGATACTGTATGTTCGTTGGGGGCAACTTGGTTTCTTGGAAGAGTAAGAACCAACCAGTTGTGTCGAGATCGAGTGCCGAGTCCGAGTATAGGGCTATGGCTCTTGCCACATGTGAACTTGTGTGGATTCGTCAGCTACTGAGTGAGGTTGGCATTTGTAATCCATCACCTATGCAGTTGTGGTGTGATAACCAGGCAGCTATTCATATTGCTTCGAATCCAGTTTTCCATGAGCGAACAAAGCACATAGAGATTGATTGTCATTTTGTTCGAGAGAAACTTCAAGAAAAGTTGATTGCCACGGGCTATGTGAGAACCGGGGATCAACTGGCGGATGTATTCACTAAGTCACTGAATGGGAACAGAATGAGTTATATTTGTAACAATCTGGGCATGTATGACATTTATGCTCCAGCTTGAGGGGGAGTGTTAGAAGTATAGATTAATGGGTTTAGTTGTATATATGTATATGTATAAGGGCCTTGGTGTAACTTGTATATAACACGTATATATATGATACATAGCCTGACCTTCTGTGTGTCGGCTTCTTCCCTAAAACCCTATGTTGTGTGATTTCTTCTTATTTAACACCAAACAAGAGTTTTAATACTATGTTAAGTTACCAATTCATCCAAAAGCTTAAGCTGTTAGATAGGGGCCTAACGGTGAATATCAAGCTTAACAGTATTTATTCATTTAATAATATATAGTCCACTCCCCCCTCATGCTTTTCGACCTCAATGCAATATCCAGGTTTGTGCTGGACTTTCTTCTCGGCTTCAAGAGTACAAATCAGAAAATTCACAGTTAGAGGAGCTTCTTGTTGCAGAGGTACCACTGCAGGCTAATTTATGATTCAGCAAAGTTTTAATTTTAATTCTGCATCATTTTTCCAATTAGAGAAATGCTGTCATACTATTATCTACTTTATCAGAGAGAGCTGAGTAAATCGTATGAGGCTCACATACGAGAGCTGCAGAAAGATTTATCTACATCAAAAAGTGAGGTGACTAGAATCGAATCAAATATGGCAGAGGCCTTGGCTACAAAAAACACTGAAATTGAGGCCCTTGTCAGTTCCATGGATGCACTTAAGAAGCAAGCAGCTTTATCTGAAGGAAATTTGGCATCATTGCAGGTTTATGCACTTTTATATGGAGCTATCGATTTCTATCTTTTTTACATATTTCTTTCTTTTTTCTTTTCTTTTTCTTTTCCAAGTAAATCAAATCTTCTGCAATAGATCATAACTCAGCCTTTTCAATTGTACTCATTTAATATAAACTCTGTCGTCCTTTTCTCTTTTAGAATTTGCATTTCTTTCTTCACTACCATATGATCTTGCTACCTTTAAGTCTTTCCATCCATAGGTAATGTTTGCAAATAATGGTTAACTTGCATGCACTGTGAACCCTGCTTGCTTGCATAAGATGTCTTCTACCACTTAAAGATGATGAAGATCACATTCTTCCTAGTCTGAGAGAACACGTTAAGGTGAATTCATCGTGGATTGTGGGTTGGGTCATTCCCTATGGAACATTAGAGGGAGTCAAACATGGGTGCACACCTGTTCTGAAACTGACCTGAATCAGAGGAATACACATGGAAAACATTTTGTGACATCTATATACCGTTGAACCTTAAGAGTCTGATTACAATGGTCGTGAGGGCTTAAAAGAATCCAAATTCTTCTGCATACAGATATAGGATAATGCAATTTTAGCCTATTCACTTTGAGCATTTGCAGATTTAGTCCCTTCACTTCAAACTCATTACTTTTGACTACTGCACCTACATTTTCTTGCATATTTAGTCATTTCGTTCAATCCCCCTCAAATTAGGGACATCAACTCATCATGTGCCACTTATGTGACTTGTCGTGATGGCATTATGAAGACCCTTGAGTTAGTGTAGAATTGAATAATTTTAGTTCTTTCTACACACCGGAGGAGCCTTTCATTGCATCGGCCGATTCAACATTGTTTGTTTTGTGATACTTTTCCAAAAGGAACTTATCAAAGAAAGAAAGTTCTTGAAGGCTTTCTCTTCTGCAGTCTCCTTGTAAATGATTCTGAAATCTGCATCCAATTTTTTATATGCTTGCTTATTGCTTTGGTACAAAAATCCATGTCACGCCCAACCCCCTGCTGTACACTGTCTTGGACTTGCTTTCGTTGCACTTATTTTTAATAAAATCTATCTTCGTAAAGATTACCTTTTTATTAGTTCAACTGCAATTTTTCCTTGTACTTACGGTAGATTCGCGAAAATACTGGAGGCAGATATAACAAATTTCATGACTTTTCATCAGGCAAACATGGAGTCTATAATGAGAAACAGAGAACTAACAGAAACAAGGATGATGCAAGTAAGAAGCTGGTTAACTCATACTTAGTACCTGCCTATTTGATTCTCTCAGATCTTACCTCCATTGTTATGTAGTTCTGACTCTGTTGAGAATGATATCACTGTTAGGCTTTAAGGGAGGAGCTATCATCTGCAGAACGCAGAGCAGAAGAAGAGCGTGCTGCTCACAATGCTACCAAGATGGTATGTGTTTACAAAAACTCATACTTCTCTTTTTTTTGTTTCTTATACTTATTTTGTTTTTCATTTTCTCAATAAACAGGCGGCAATGGAAAGAGAAGTAGAATTGGAACACCGGGCTCTTGATGCATCTACAGCCCTAGCCAGGATCCAGGTTCTCTGAAAATGCAACTTTTTGCGACTCTTAACTTACAAATATTATTTTAAACATGTAATGAGATACGTGTTTCTATTATCGCCTGCAATATGTGCCATGAAGCACTTTGAACTTCCTAGTTTGCTAAATGGTATAACGTTCCCCTCCTTTTTGGTTTTGTGTCAAGTGCAAAATACTATAATTGATTCACTTGATGTTCCCCAAGCTGCCCTAATAGCTGATCCTACTGTTCTTGGTTCCAGGCAACCTCTTTTATCTCTATGTTTCTTACCTTTTCTACTGGACATTGTAGCTTTGTCTACACTTTTAATCTCTCTTTTACAGAAGTAAATAAAAAAGAAAATATATTAGACCTTGATACTGAAGGCACCATATATCGAGCATTAACATGTTGCTGTTGCAGCTCTATTATCTTCTTTTTCTGGCCAAGTTAGATGGTCACTTTGATTCCTTCAGTTGATACTATGCTTTTTATTGAGTTCGTGCAACTGTTTCCTTGTATTAGAGAACAGCTGATGATAGGACAGCAAAGGCAGTTGAGCTTGAGCAGAAGGTGGCACTGCTTGAGGTAAAATATAAGGCGGTTTACTATTTTTTTTGTACAAAGTTTCCTTTGCAGTGCTTTCTATAACTTCTTACACCATCTACCATTAGGTGGAATGTGCTTCTTTGAATCAAGAACTACAAGATATGGAAGCTCGTGTTCGCCGTGGACAGAAAAAGTCTCCTGAAGAGGCTAATCAAGTAATTCAGGTATAAATGAAGTGTATGGTATGCATGATTTTTATTTTTTATTTTATAATATATAGCAGGCTGCCAGGCTCTCTTTGCATTATCAAAGGACCATATCTTCTTACTATATCAGGTGTACTTGCTTCCACAGAGCAAGGTGTAAAAGCTTCGCACTTTTACATTAGTTGATCAATCATCTTATGTTGTTGAAAAGATACTGCCATACATCCTTACATACTCCCTCCATCCCAAAAAAATTAAGTCCTGCTTTCCTTTTTAGTTTGTCCCCAAATAATAATCCCATTTACAAAATTTAAGCTATAAGACTCATTATTTTTCAATTTTTCACTTTCTTCTTGATGGCATGATATTTCTCTCATGTGTCGTACATAACAAGATACAACTTTTAGTGTAATTCAAAAGAAATATAGAGATATTAAAAAGTTTGATTTTCAAATGAAACTATTTTTCAGGGACGGTGTGGGTATGAAAGATATCACCATACATCCTTACATATTTACTTGTATCTAATGTTTTTTGATAAATAAATTATTGTTTCCCCTTGAGTTTGGTTCGTTTGATCTTATAACCTGTAAACTAATCAGGCATACGTAATAGAGGCTATGATTTACGGACATGGCAGAATGTATGAGAACCATGTAGGTGCGCAAGTCAAGTCAGCGAAATTAGGATTCTCTGGAGCTCAATACATAATGGAAATTTAACTTTAGTATTTGAAGTCTTAGTTTTGAGAACCCGTTCACAGGAAAGGTAGAAGGCTGTCGTTTGTTTACAATTGGCATAGTATCTTTAATTTGATTTATGTCCCTCTAGGATGCATACTTATGATCTATTCTATCCTCCATCGCATCTTTGTATTTTTGTAAGATTTTTACTTACGTTTGGATCTTCGCAAGTAAGTTAAGTTTCGCACTGGTCTTTTAACTGGAAGGACGTTTGCAACTTAGTATATATGGTATTGGTAATGCTCATTTCTTAGGGACTGTGTCAACTCTCAAGTTAGTCACGAGATATACATAGTCTTTTTGTAACAAATTCATTGTATAGCTGAGCCACTGGAAGCAGTAGTAGTGATGTCTCATCTGCTCGCTTCATCTAAATGTTTAGATGCAGGCTTGGCAGGAAGAAGTGGAGCGTGCACGCCAAGGTCAGAGAGATGCTGAGAGCAAGCTTTCTTCATTGGAGGCAAGTTTCTTTTTCACCTTTGTTTCACACCAGGCCGACGTCACTATCACTTTCTCCATTTGAGGGGGAAGATTGTTGTTATAAGAGATGTTAGTGGATGATTATTTGCGAGGGCTTTAAGTTGAAATAATTAAATTTATGATGTTTCAAAGAGAATTTACGCTATTGCTAACCTTGCAGGCTGAAGTGCAAAAACTGAGAGTAGAAATGGCTGCAATGAGGAGGGATGCTGAGCATTACTCTCGCCAGGTAGTAGGTTGAAGTTTATTGCCGCTCTTTAGATTATGTAGGATCTCTAAATATATATATATATATATATATATACACACACACACACACACACACACATATAAGTTTATTTGTCAGCTTGATCAAAAGAACGGAATGTATTAACAGCATAATGTCTTTGTTCAATGCTTTAAAACACCAAAATAGGTGTATTGAGCTCTATACAATATGAATGTACTAAACTATTGCCCTTCCTGCTTTGTCCGGCTGTCCGTCCTGAACACATTTTAAGTCGCAGGCTACTAAGGTTTCTCTCCTTTGCCCATTAATCCCCTATCCTTTGTCCAATTGAGTATGTACAAGACAAGTTTATCTAGGGTAAGAGCTGCATTAATAATGTGGTTATAGAATTATGGTCATTTCGTTCCATATAATTCTTGAACTTTGGGCCACTCCATAAACCAGTGACTCTGAAGCACTCGATCAGATTTATAACTGAATGAATTAACTTGCTTCGTCCTTGTTTCCTCTGCATGCCTAGTTAAGTTTACTTCCCATTCCCATCATCTCTTGGATAAATTTATTCTGTACTCTCTTTGCTACCTCCTAAGTTTTTGATATAACATGGAGTAATCGCTACTGTTTGACAGGAGCATATGGACTTGGAGAAACGGTACCGTGAACTTACTGATCTATTGGTATGTCAAATTCAAAATTTCATGTATAGTTTAGCCGAATTTTCATGACAATGATTTATTATGACCGAACATACTATAATTATGCGTGAGTTCAGTACTACAAGCAAACACAGTTGGAAGCTATGACTAGCGAAAAAGCTGCTGCAGAATTTCAATTAGAGAAGGAGAAGAAGCGGATACAAGAAGCTCAGGTCCACTATAAGCTGCTTTGCATCTTGATAAATATAAATTATCATCGCTTTTCATTTTCTTATTGTTATTACTCATTATATTTTGAAGTATCCCACTTCTGCTGATGTATGCATTGTTAAATGACCAGGTAGAAGTAGAAAGGAGCCGATCTTCTCGTCGAGCGTCATCATCTTGGGAAGAAGACACTGACATGAAAGCCCTCGAGTATGTTCTGTTTCTCTCTTTTCTTTATGTTTCCTGATTATATTGTGGAATTTTAGTTTTTCCTTAATCTTTTATATTATTGTATATCTTACACAGTATGTTTCCTTTCTTTCTAATTGTTCTTCCCTGCTTTTAGATCATACTCCCTCGGTTCCAAAAATAAATTGTTCCATTTGACAAGTCAAACTTTTTAAGATTGTAGCTTTTCTTGCTTGTACCTTCTTCAAATTGCACTAAAATAATTACTCCCTCTGTCCCTAAATGAGTGTCTGTTTTTAGTTTTTCACTAAAACTAAGGACGTTGACTTTTGTGTCATTTTAGTAGCACATGTACATTAATGCCATTAATGTTCACATACAACACTAGAAGTCCACACTAGGACATAATAAGTGTCCAAGGTGAAATTAGTGAACTTATACAAAAATGGACACTCATTTAGGGTCAAGAAAATTTTGGAAATAGACACTTATTTAGGGACGGAGGGAGTACTATTTTTAGAAATGAGACTATTTGTTTGGGACAAAACCAAAAAAGAAAGACGGATTATTTTTTGGGATGGAGGGAGTATATGACCCTTGCCTCCATCCAGTTTGTGTGTAAAAATCTAGTGGTAGGTCAAGCATATTGCCTGAATTAAATGAGTTGTTCCAGTGAAACCATCTTCCTCTGCGAATTTAATAATTCTATTATTTGATTCATGGAATAATGTGCGAATGGAGTTGTTAAATTGGATAAACTAGTATTTTGTCCCAAATCCGTTTGTGAAATAGAGCAAGTTGCAACTTTAAAGTTGCTGACCTATCAAAGAAAAAAACGTTAAAGTCACTGTATTAGCGCATACTCGAAATTTGACTGGCATGAGTTATGCATATAATTCTATGCAATTCCTCTTTTCTACATGTCCAACTTTTGATATTGCTGCTTGGTGAATATATTTGTTGTATTGGGAAAGCATGGTGAGGCCGTCAGCTGTACTTGAATCTATGTTTCCCTCACATATGCATGGCCATGACATCTTTCTTCAGACCTAAAACCCTAAACTAAATGTTTTGAATTTTTTCCATTAATTATAAATTGCAGGCCTCTCCCCTTGCATCATCGCCACATGGTTGGGGCAAGTGTACAGGTATTTTAGCTCCGTTATTACATTTCTTTCCTTTGTTCTCTTGCTTCTGTTCTGATTTCTGTCTATTTACTTGCCTAATGCAGTTGCAGAAGGCAGCAAAACTATTGGATTCTGGCGCTGTCAGGGTCACAAGATTTCTCTGGCGGTATCCAACTGCTCGTATTCTCCTGCTTTTCTACCTGGTTAGAAGAGTTCATTGACTGGGAAATTTAAGATTTTGTTTTGCACAAAAAAAGCCAAAGTCTTGAGTTATATGCTAAAATTTGACACTATTTGCAGGTGTTTGTGCACCTCTTTTTGATGTATTTGTTACATCGCCTTCAGGTATGAACTGGCCCGCTTTTGCATTGCATTCTAAAGGCTAAAATGAAAGCAGTCTATTATTGCATTTAACAAACTCTAGATTAGGGAGGAAAGAAATTACTGTGTTAATATATGTTCTTGTGTGACTGAAGACCTTTGCGAAATACATTCAATAACCTATTGGCATGAAGAAAACAAGCGGGAAGTGTTTGTCAAAGCACACCACTCTAAAACAAACAGGGTGGACGGTGTAAAAAGAGAAAGAAACGACAAATTTGTAACACTGCCATTTGTAACCTAATTTGCATTTCGATCCAAATAGAGAGTAGTCTATATCAATGCTTACTTTCTAATCACATATGAGTTTCATGACACGTGGTATGTGCAATGAGCAGGAGCAAGCAGATACCTTTGCCTCTAGAGAAGTTGCAGAATCTATGGGGCTTGCCAACCATACCTTACCATGAGATCCTTTTTGTTGTTAGCCTTTCAGAAATTCTCTCCGGACTCCCTCCGCAATTGCAAAATGTAAATCTTATAGTTGTAAGGGTATACCAAAGCAAATTAACAATTCATGAACATTGGATACCCGTGTTTTTATGTCCACTATACGGCCTAACTTAGAATTTCTGTCAGAAAGGTGAGTGGTTTGCTGATCAGAAAAGCTCCTCCAGTTTTATACCCTGGAAGAAATTATTTCTTTGTGCAGTGATGTAGTTTAGTTACAGGCTATTTGCTTAAGTTGGAATACCTATTCATACATGCATCAGATAGAGTTGCTTTGTGGCTTTTATGAACTTCAACACGCTCCTAGAATACGGGTTTTTTGTTTTTTGGGTTGTATTTAGGGGTGTTACGCTTTATAGAGTCTTTTTTGGTAAAGGTGATCAGAAATATTGAGTTGATATTTACAAGAAACTGCATCTGTACTCTATATATGAGTGAACACAAATGAACTATTTGTAGGGGAAATGGGGATTTCGTTTCCTTTGTAGATTGATACCAGTTGCAAAATAAATGAGTATGTAATATTTTTTGTATTCAGAAATTGCTATTCTTTTACTTTTCAAGTGTTGTACTAGGTCGATGCTTTATTTTGCTTGTACCGAATCAAACCGTGAAGTGATGTCGTTAAAATGTGGAGTGCTAATACTGATGTCCTTCTATTTTCACTGTTTTCATTTCTTTTTCCACAACCTTTTGCGCTGTTTGGATTGATGGTTCTTCCTATGGTTTTGGGGTGTGTGTGTGTGTGTGTGTGTGTGTGTGTGTGTGTGTGTGAGAGAGAGAGAGAGAGAGAGAGAGAGAGAGAGAGAGAGAGGAGAGAGGAAAAAGAGAGATAATGGGAGTAAAAAGAGAGGAGAAATCCTTTGGTAGGAGATTCCCTATTAGGCCCCCTAGTTGGTAAAGGCGGGAATAAGATTTTGCAAGGAGAGAGGAAAGAGAGAGATAATGGGAGGAAAAAGAGACATATAATGGGAGGAAAAAGAGAGTAAGATTTTGCAAGGAGAGAGGAAAGAGAGAGAGATAATGGGTGGAAAAAGAGAGAGAGATAATGGGAGGAAAAAGAGACATATAATGGGAGGAAAAAGAGAGTAAGATTTTGCAAGGAGAGAGGAAAGAGAGAGATAATGGGAGGAAAAAGAGAGAGAGATAATGGGAGGAAAAAGAGAGAGATAATGGGAGGAAAAAGAGAGAAAGTGATACCCATGAAAAACCACGAGCTTTTTCACTAATTTTTTCTTGCGTGGTTAGATAGTTTGTTTTATGATCCGTGGTGTTGTAACGATTGATGAAGAAGTAACGAAAGATAAAGAGAGAAATAGTGAGGTCAAAGAGAGAAGTAAAAATCATAGAAAAATGAATTAAAAACACCAACGAGTTCTAGATAGAAACCTAAAAATAAAATAAAATTGTTTGCTGTTATAAATATATTATGTGGATGTTTTTTTTGGCCAAAAGTTAATTAATGGAAGCTTACAAGATAAGTCATATGACGAAGCTTATTGAGGAAGTTTCAGAGAATTTTATCGAGGAAACTTTAAGGAAACTTATTGAGGAAACTTATTGAGGAAACTTAATGAGGAAGCTTTAACGAAGCTTATTGAGAAAGCTTTGTGAGACTTACCGAGAAAGCTTTACGAAGCTTACTGAAAAATCTTCGTCCTACTATAAATAGCTGGCTCATGTTTTCATTTTCAGTTAATCCTGAGAAGTTTCGATATCCTTCTCCCTCCCTTGTACTCTCCCTTCAACTTGTATTCTACACTACTCCCAGAAATAAAATTATCTACTTCATCTACATCTTTACTTGCTTACTTTCTTATCTTTTATAACATTCCCCCTATTCATAAAAAATATATATATATTTATTTAACTTGCCAAAGAAAAAATAAATAATTTTATTATAAATATTAATGTGTTATATTCTTTCAATAATATTTATGTAAAGATAGAATTCATCAATTAAAATAACAAGAAAATTAAAGGTAAAATTATAGAAACAACATCACAAAGAAAAGATTAGTACTGAATTTCAAACGGACTAGTAATTTAGCCCATGCTCCGCACGGGTTGTCATTTAGTTTAGGGTATTTTGGAATAATATTACATGGTATTTAAGTTTTCTTGATTAATTTTAAAAATTGATGATGTATCATTTTACAAAATTGACCTATGGTTGCAATACTTTATGCTCATTTCGATAAATAAACTCTCACATCTCTAAGTTAGCATGTTTAATTTCCTCTAACTTAAAAATTGTTGGTTTTTCAAATATTACCCAATAAATGTAATTATAATTAGAAAATGTCATATTTTTAAAAGAATCGATTCGCAAACTTATTTTGCAACTTACCATTGACCAAAAACCACATTCAACTAATTTGTCAACAACAACAATAAATATCTTACATGAGGTAACAAAGGGTCTAAATTCAATCACATGTGTGAGATGAAATTAGTTATCAATTCATTCACAAGATAGACATTTTTTCTTTTCATATTTCAAATAAACATTTTTTGTTGGCATTGTATAACAAAAAAGTAGCCAATAATTTGTTTGTGAAGCAACTCGACACACAGTAACTGTTCATTATCTTGAGTTTATCATCATATTAGTCTTATTATGTCATTGATTTCTAAGAACTACAAACCAAATCAGGATAACTCTTAAAATTGATGTATCATATGTAGGGAAGTTTATAGGTTCCAAATGATTTTGTAATAAATTTTAAAACTTCGTTATTTAATTAGAAGTCTTGTAAAAGATATTTTCTTTAAGGGATAATCTATCTTATGCCCTTTGCACATAGGATAAGCATCATTAATTATGGGATAAGCATCAATAATTATCGGATAAACCGTCAATGAAGGGAGAAAAAAATGGAGGAAAATGGCTTGGAGGGAAAAGAGAATGAAAAGACACTACTACAATTATTAACTTATAACCTCCAGGAAGAAGTTTAAAAGATTTAGATCATTTACTTAAGTAAGACTTTGAGAGTAAGTTGGACTTCTTAGGCACAGGTTAGCCGAACCATTTTAATATTCCCTTCGTTCATATATAATTGTCTTACTTTTATTTTTTATCTGTTTAAAAAAATTGTCTTGTTTTTAAATTTTACTTTTTAAAAATATTTTTATTATTTTATCCTTATTTTTTAAGTTTTTATTGCTAATTTAATGAGGTCACATGCAAATACATTTTAAAGGATAATTGTTTAAGAAGAGGAGTGATGATATTATTGATGAAGATAATGATAATAACATCATTATAATTATTATTTGATACAATTCTTATCATTAGTTACAAACGTAAAAATCTGGACTTTTTAGTACTCCCTCCTACCTAAATTATTGTCTTTTTTTTTGTTCGTCTCTAAATAATTATTTTGTTTAAAAATTTTTTTATGACAACATATTTATCATTTTACCCTTAATTTTTCTTTCTACTTTAATTATGGGCCACATGTACCTAAATTATTAAAGAAAACTACACACTATATCAATATTAATAATTAAGATAATTTTTTTTAAAATTTATGTATCAGATCAAACAAAATAATAATTTAGAACGGAGTGAGTATTAGAGCATGTACGATGGTTTGATTCAATCAAACCAAAAATCAAACACAGCCCATTAAAAACCAATAAATTAATTCATTTGATACTCATTTAATTTAAAATAAAAAAACTACTCTAATGGTGGTACAAACTCCAACACTTTTACAATAATAATGGTAATAATAAACAATTAACAACAATGACAACTATATTTAATAATCTGCAATATTAATAATTAAAATATTTAAGTAGTAAATAACAATATTAGTAATACATTTAGCTAAATAAACAACTTAAAATGGATTAATTAAAAATATGAAATTTGGAGAGAGAGAGAAGAGAGATAAATTATCTAAAATATCAATAATTTGCAAAAAATTCGTTTGGTGTCTAAATGATGCAAACCAAGTTTCTGTTTATAGATAAAAATGTGTACTATTTTTTTAAATATATATTTTAAAAAATAATAATTTTTGAATACCAAAACTGCCCTCAACCGGAGATAATTAAGAAAACTGCCCACAAGCCCAGGCGCTGACACGTGTAAAGCGATGTCAGGCCTTTGTCCACCACCTTTTTTTTTTTTTTTTAAATTTTGCCCCTCAAAATGACGTCGTTTTTAGGGTTTAAAGGCTAATACACAGCCGTTTTGTCTCGTATCTTTTGTTCGATTTGTTTGATTTTTTTTTGATCGGGTATTATCTCATGCGATTTTTTCTCCCAAAGCTTTTAATGATTTGCTTTTGATCCTTTTTGATCCTCCATTGTAGGCTTTGATCCATTACGATCCAACAGAAGAACCTCCATTGGACATGCTCTTAGGCCTCGATTGATACATAAAAATAAAATTAATTCCGCAGAATCGATTACTAGTAATGAGATTCCACAGAAATAGATGAGAAAATGATTCCTAAAATGTGTTTGGTAGCATAAGGAACGTGATTACTAATGTAGTACAATTTTCTATTATATTGTTTGGTAAAAACAAAATAATTTGGAATGCAAAGATAAAATTAAGGTAATTGACAACATTACCCTAATATATACAAGTATTTGTTAATAACTTTCATAATAAAAATTAGACATTAAAATTATTACTGCTCCACAAAATAACAAGCTCTTCGATCTTTTTCAATTTTTGTGAAATTTTAAATTATTCAACATCAATAAAGTAAGAAAAATTTATTAAATAAAAAACTATTGTTATAATTAACACTACAATCATAAAATTATAAACTATTATTAACAAATTAAATCAGAGTAAGAAAAACCTTACGAAGAGCCCAAAAACATCGATGACGAGGAGGAGTAAATATGAACGACTGTAAAGTAGTTGAAACCAAATTAAGTTATAAATATAAAGCAAATACTTGATTTAATAGAAGGATATCATCGTCATTTTACATGGATTCCAACTATTAGGAATCCAAATCCCACCTCCTCCATCAGGATTGTGATTCCTTAAATTTTAGTAATCAATTCCATAATTTTAGTAATCCATTCCTATTCCAAATATAATTTTTACACAACCAAAAATTATTAATTAATTTCATAGAATCAATTCTGTAAAATTAATTTTATTTCTGTGTACCAATCGAGACCTTAAAAGTTTAACATTACAGTAACTGTTTAGATAAAGAAATTAGTACTGTAATAGATCTGGAGATAAAGTTTTCTTGGAGGTACTTTTTGGTATCTTTGACTATAAAAATAGATGGACACACCTTTACCAAAGTGTGAGTATCCGAGAGCGGGAAATACAAAAACAGAGCTTTCTCAAAAATTGATCATCCAAGCGAATAACGCCATTTGAAAAAAAGTTTTTAGATTCAATATGGGAGATCATTCAATTGAAGTACCTCTTCCTTTTTCCGTGGAGCAATTACTTGACAAAATCTGTGTACGACATTTATCATTACCGCCGGAGGTCCGCGTCCGGCGACGGCTTTCATCCATTGGCGAGGAAGCGTCAATTCGAATTCTCGAAATGATTGACTCCGTGTCAACTAGAATAGATTGCCTAGATGCTTACATATACAAAATGGTAAAGAAGTACGGCCCTAATCCAGATGCAGATAGCATTTATCTCTCACCTCACAAGCCATCTTCCTCTTGCTCCAGTTCTCCGAGTACTCTCTCTCTCTTTCTCTATCTCTATCACATTTCCGTAGAGTTTAACAACTAGTGATTACTAGAGAGAGAGAGAGAGAGAGAGTGGTGTTCCAACAGATACTGTAAAAAAAAAAAAAATTTAGGAAGAATTTGGGATATTAAGGATTTAATGAGGTTGTGTGTCTTTTGTGAAACAGGTGATATTAGTTATAACTCTCCATTCACTAAGCAATATATACACTCTTGTTCTACTTCAAAAAGAATAAGCCCCGGTAACATTACTCACTGGTCAAGTAACTCTCCGATTCCAAGACTTAGGATTTTCCCCTCTACTGGTTCGGAAATGGCAAGCAGAACTTCAACCAGTCAACAGTTGTTGATCCTCGCTGAACTTGAATTCAGGAAGTTCTTCTTGGTTCTAAGTTACATTGGGAGGTTAGAACTTGTGATCTATCTTTGTCAATTGTGGTAGACTTTATACATCAGTTTTATAAATATTTAACTGATTTATGGGCAGGAAAAATCTCGAGGATGTTATCTCTGTTGACGATGCCCATTATATAGTTGGAAAGACTCAGGAACGGGTGGAATCAATGCTGGATTTTGAATCAAGAATCTGGAAACACTTTGGCCAAAAGCATTGTGAAGAATCTCATAGGGCAATGGTAACATAATACATCCGCAGGATCACTTCTCTTTTGATCACTTGCCAAAGTTTTATTCTAGTTCAATTGTTATTGTCCATATAGTTTTAAGTTTTCCTCTTTGTAGTAAGCCTCAAATGTCGAGGACCTAAGTTGTATTAAGTACTGAAGCATCGAAAGAGACAATGTTCTTGAGTAGTGTGTAATGTCCTTCTTGCATCACTTCCTTTTGATATCTTTTCATCCTGCAGCATCTTGATTGGGATGCCGGGAAGACTTATCTCTATTATTGCTATGTTTCCTCAGATGGAGGCTATTATTTCAAGGTTTGTGATTCAGCTTTGCCTTTTCCGTTTCCAGTTAGTAGTCTGGAGCTTCTGTACCCAATTTATAAAAACTGACAGCTTGTGTTTCTTGTTCAATGATTGTACGCAATCCACCCTAGATTGATTAAAGGTTATATGCCACTTGATGTCGTCCTTTCTGACATATGATTCATTCTTGCTCAATAATTTCATAGCAAAATGGACTAATTCCTTGTATGAGACAACTACTTATCAACCGAGGACCAGGAAATGGAGACTGATGAAGGTGATTAAGGACATTTACAGTCAAGAGGCATAGTCCTGCCACTCCGCCCACTGATGTGATCTTTGGCAGCTGATGGATGGGAATCAATTGAAGTTTCATCTTGGATTTACCATTGTTTCAAGTGCATCATCTTTTCATTTTTTTCATTTTTTTTCCCCTTTTGATATACAAGATCTGATTTTATTTCATTCACAGTTACAGCTACTATGCATGCCGCCTGAATGGCTTCATAGTGCCATCTCCATCTGAAGCTGATATATATGCCTCTTGAAGCTACTGCCTTAGTTACATTAGCTTAGGCATGCTTTTTGCCGCTCCACTCATGGATGAGCTCTTATTGAGTTAGAGCAGAATTGATTGAAGTTCCATTTTGGTTTTATCCTTGGGTCAAGTGCATCATCTTTTTTTTTTTTTTCATGCATCAGTGACAGAACCTTATTCATGGAACTGTTATGACGTCATAGTGCTATCTTTATCTATACCTACTAGGGGCCTCAAAGATAATTTAGTGTATTGGTTCATTGGAGTACAGAGTTGTATGTATCCAGTATGTGTCTTGTAGTACCAAATGCTACTGCAGCATGGAGTGCTGAGTCCAGCGTGCCTAATTTTTATGGTGTAAGATTCAGCATACTGTAATTGTTATTGTTGTTGCTAGTTGCTACATTCATTGCGGACAACTGTAATTATAACTTATCTAAGTTCATTATGTTATCACCATCTTAGAGTTGTTGATCTTCATCTATTTCCCATATAACAGGGTCCATATCTGAAAGGAACAAGAACTCACCTACAAAGGGTAGTAGGAGACGACAACGTGTTGATTATCAAATTTGAACAGGGCACATACATGTCCAGCAGTGTGACCAGTTCTAGTAACTGGAGCACAGCTTATGAAAAGATTTGTCAAGAAGGAATCTTTATTGGTCTGAGGCGCTATCGCTTCTTTGGTAATCTTTACTTCTTGATTTGAGTTGTTTCCTACTTTCTTTTCATTTCTTCACTCTTTTTTTTCCTTCATCACATATCCCTATACAAATTTCTTGGGTTTGCATTAGCCCTTTCTTAGGGGGATAGCCCTCAATTAATGGATTTCATGTGATCGTGAGACCAGTATTTGTCTATGGATCTCTATTTAGATTGACTGTATACCTTTGAAAGAGTGGCTATTTGAAATGGCTAGAGGCATCCTAGCTAAACTTGGGACCGGTGAAAATAAGCAATATCTCTGTTTGGCTGACAGGGAAATGAATGTAGTTTGTAAGTTTCATCAGGCGAATATATGTTTATTTATTTTGTTTTTTTGATAAGTAAAAGAAAGAAAATGAGTAAAAGACGAAATAGGACATACCAGGTTTAAGTTTACTAAAGGGGGAAAAATTTATCTAGGAATTGGGACAACACAATAGAAATGAGAACTTGACTGTATACCTTTTAAAGAGCGGCTATTTGAAATGGCTAGAGGCATCCCAGCTAAACTTAGGACCGGTGAAAATAAGCAATCTCTCTGTTTGCCTGACAGGGAAATGAATGTAGTTTGTAATTTTCATCAGGTGAATATATGTGCATTTATTTTGTTTTTTTGATATGTAAAAGAAAGAAAATGAGTAAAAGCGAGAGGAAATAGGACATACCAGGTTTAAGTTTACTAAAGGGGAAAAAAATGTATCTAGGAATTGGGACAACACAATAGAAATGAGAACTTGAAAGATGTACCTGTAACCAGAAAAAGAGATAGACGCATACTCTTTAAATTGGTTATACAGAAACATATAATTAATGCAATTAGTGCTTGAGCGCCAAAAGTACAATTAGAGGAAAATACTGAAGTTCTGTTTTGGAAATATATGGATAAAGTTCTGTTTCAGGAATATATAAATTGTTCATTTTCTATTGATAAACCAGTTTGAGAAGTGCCCCTTGTGGGAAAGTATAGATTGGACGTGATTTTAATGGTCATGCGGGAAAATTGTAGGAAATTTCTTCCTCTACTATACAAGTTAAGCACTTAATTACTGCGGTGACTAGTAAGCGTTTGTGTCGTATAAAGGTAATTGTGAGAACCCATCACCGTAATGCAGCTGTTTTATTTCTCAGTTTTCAAAGATGGAGGCAAATTGGAGAAGACACAAAGCCAGGAAAAGAAGAAAAACCCAAATTCGTGGGATGTTAAATGCTATTTTGTTAGAAGTGAATCTCGTGCTCCCTGTGATGAGAGAAACCCTTACATTTTGTCCCAAAAGACAGTTCACGAGGCAAGGTGTCTTTTCATGCACGTGCATATGGTCGAGAGCATGGTCAAGTACATGGCTAGGTTAGTATCGTCAGAATTGTCCTATTTCCAGTTTAAGTTTTTACACGTTTAACTATTTTTTGCAATGCAGGTTTTCGTTGATCCTATCACAAACGATAAAGCTTCAAGTGGATCTCAAATATGTGTTCATCAAACAAATAGATGACATTTATTGCTATGTATACTTATTGCCTCAGTACTTTGTAATGCTGCTTATTTTCATTTTGGTCCTTATGTAAAGGAAAATACTCCTCCCCGCATCATCGATCTTTGATTGGCAGTCAACTGACTTCTTCTTCCTGATTGCAGGATGAAAATGGATCAGTTGTGAGAGATCAAGATGGCGAAGCTATGATACATACTGATGGGACAGGATTTATGTCTGAAGAATTGGCATTGATGTGCCCTGAGGATTTTTGTAATGCCAAGTACTTGAAGGATGGAAACCTTGAGGTCAAATCTTTTATTTTGTTTACGAGACGATTTATTATTTATAAGTATTCATGTATAAATAGATATATGGCTAGGTATTGACAAATATTGAATCCCGTGATCTATTTTCAGGTATTTCTTTTGCTATGTTTTAGTGCAGAGAAATGTTGTTGATATGGTCATTATTTGAATACTTAAGTTCAAGTTCTTCTTATCTGAGTTTTATGAGCAGAAACGTTCTTGATATGGTCTTGTTCCTGGAAAGTCTCCGTGTATTAAAATTGTTGATTCTGTTCTGGTCAACTTCTTTCAGGACACGCTTGTTTATTTGTCAATCAAGTAAATCATTTTCTTTTTTGCACAGAGAGTACATGCATGTGTACCATGTAAAGCAGTTCACATGTAGATTTGGTGATAGTTATGTAGTGTTTTCTAAAACAGGGGCCAAGAAGGAATGTCCAGAAGTTGGTTTTATATCTTAGAAAAACATATTGAGTGCATAATACAAGTATAATGCCCAATGAACCTGTCTATGGTCCAGTCTTCCAGAAAAGGAAATTTGTCCTGAATGTGCTTGATGTACTCATCGTGTCTGCTAATATCTTATCTGATTCCCTTGGATAGTTTCCTCCTTGCATCTTTGATCTGGTGTTGGGTAGTTTACAATTTCCCTTGTTTCTTTATTTATCATCAGAGTTTTCTTGGCCATTTCAACCTGGATGAGAAATTTTCACAACTAAGAGTGAGAGAAGCCTGCACCAGGGAACCGGTAAATAATTTTTATGTTCAACATTATCTACCTTCTACGACTTCAACTGTTATAAGAGAGTTGCAGGTCTTTTAGTGCTTTTAAACCGTACTTGTATATGCCTTTTTTCTATTTTTCCAGCCTTTGCTGATTCAATGCCGCTTATTCCACGAAGGTCGTGCTGTCAAGGGAACCCTTCTTCTCAATAGAAAGGTAGAGTTTGTTGTTTTTCCTCCACGATATTTGGTGTTCTCAACAGTTGTAAGTATTGAAGTTAATGAGGTCGAATTTGGGCTTTGTTTTCCAGCAGCCTTACTTTGTCCAAGTTATAGGGAGTGATATTTGCAGCCATTTATTATTACCTGTGTGACAAGGACTCTTCATAGATGCATTGTGGTTTTCAGATCGCATCTGAGTCGGACTTAACATATTTAAAATAGACATCGGGAGTTCAAAAAAACTTGGAGAAGAAGATCATGAAAGAAGAAAAGGAGAATTGTATTAAAGTGTTGTTGCAGCCTAGGAGGGTTGCCCTTTCTTTTTGTCCATTTAGAAATGAAGCTGATTTTGCAATTACCAATCTTACTCTTGACTTGCTCTTTTTTAGGGCGCGACAATTGATAGGATTAAAAATTTAAAATCTTGACACTGAACAAGTCTCAAAGATGCAGATTGCCGGGTAGCTCACATGAGACACACCAGCAGTAGCGTGATTGATGGTTCTTTCAGAAGAAACATAAAAAATGATGTTTCTTTAAGGTCAATATCTGCTATGAGTCTTAGTGGTGGTAGAGTGGAGCTAATCCCCACGTGCCGGCACTTTTATACAAGTGAATACCTGCATGGCCATGCACGCGTCTGGTCGCCACCCTCAATTGCTTCAATGTCAAACTTTTATTTTGTTCTTCCTAACTTATTAACCATAGAATATCCACATGTACATGTGACCTATTAAAAAAAATACATAGTTTTGTAAACTGTGCAACATGTCAGAATAATTCGTAATTTCGCATTTTATTCAGTTATTTCATTAAATAGCTATGAAATTGGGCCAAAATCTCAGCAAATGCTTTACATGTCCATGCGCCTGTGTCTCTAGTACGGACCATCTCTAAATTAAGATTCCTAAATTTCTAGGTTAGTTGAGTCTGACCCAAGACACATACATGCAGCCGATTCCCTCATTCAAGCCCATTGTTAGAATATTTATTTTCCTGTTTTGGTTCTTGGTTCTAGTTTGTTCCAATATTCTCTTTATCTTTTTTTTTTTTTAAAATTGTTTTTTGGCATCTTGACATATTTTCTGTCTCAAAAATATTTTTCAGCTTAAGGGTCGAAGTATTCTGTATAGGCGCTCAATGGTTAAGGTTCGGGAAGATTCAAGACTTTCTCATATAGAAACGTTTGACTCATTGGAAGTCGTTGCAAAAAGGTATTTCAGTTGGTTTTCTTTCTTTTTATTTCATTTTACTTTCTCTTTGAGCTGCATTTCATTATATCTGCTGTTCTACCATACATACAGTGTTGAACAAAGGGAGATACTAATAATCCAATCTTCTCGATGTTGGTCTCTTACGAGCGAAACATCAGAATACTATATATCCACTTAATCAAACTTTCTCGACATTGGTCTCTTAGAAGCCCTTATATTTTTTGTGATATTTGGGTAGACTAAAGATATATACGATGACTGATTCTGGTGCATACTGTTTGTTGCTACATTGACCTTAGTGATGAGCAAAGGCATGGGTTAATGCTAAACAAGAAATTGGAGTTAAGCTCAAGACTTGAGGTGTTTTAAAATAAATACCAATGGAACAAAGTAAATAACAAAGAGTGATTAATTTAATTATCTAGGGCACTTGTTAATTAAGAGGGCAAGGTCGGAGATGATGCTAGTCTAAATCAGGTTAGGTAAACTGTATTTGTAGTTTTATGTGATTGTTGTGAACTTTTAAAGATGTGAAGTAAATTCTTTAGGACAACTCCTAGACTTGTTTTACTTTATGGTACAAAATGTTGGACAACAAAGTGACATCATGTTCATAAAATGAGTGTAGCCAAAATTAAAATGTTAAGATGTTTTTTTTGAAAAAAACCAACTTTTGTATATTTTCCAGCAATCAACTTTGAGTTCTAGGACCGTAGATTTTAGCTTACTCTTAAACTTTTGAGCGTCATTATTTTTAAATAACCAACAAAACTATTCTAGGTTTACCTTGGAGTTGTTATCAGGAAAATTAATGTAGATGATTATATTTGAGTTCATGCAAATGACATTTAGGAGTAAAAACAGGTGATTAGCTGTTAGATTCCAGTTAGTAAGTGACAATAAATACTTTCTATATATTTTTCAGTCATAAACCGAGGAAAGCAAATTTATCAAGGAATTTGATTTTACTTCTAAGCCTTGGAGGTGTGCCTAAAGAGTATTTTTTGGGGTTACTCGAAAATACATTAGAAGATGCTCAGAATGTTTACTCCAATAAGCGTGCAGCACTTCGAGGTATTTCATAAGATATACTTTTGCTGTTATGTTAATTATATGTCTATGGTCCTTTTCTGAGTCATGGTAGTCTTGTTTCTATTAAAACTGTTTATATTTTTGACTGTAATAGAGCTGACAACCATCATGCCTTTGCATTGTATTTCCTGACTTTTAACCACTCAGGTTTCAGGTCTGGTGAACTGATTCTTTTTTCTAACCACCCAACAGACATACATACATGCAAAATTTAAAAGTGGAAAACGTGATCCACCTTCTCTTCTAAATAATGAAAAATTCATGCTAGTTGGATTTTTTGATTAATTGTGCTTCTTTCTGCAGTTTCCTTAAACAATGGAGATATAGATGATTATTTTACTTCTGCCAAAATGATTTTAGCTGGAGTGCCTCTTAATGAGCCATGTCTTCAATACCGTTTATCGACTCTAGCCCGTGAAGAAAGAAAGGGGCTTGGAGGAGGAAAGCTTCCAATTAGTGAAAGCTTCTATCTGATGGGGACAGCTGATCCTACCGGGGTCTTAAATAGTGATCAAGTTTGCATTATTCTGTACGTATTACAATTTCAGTTGACATCTCTCAAATTAACTAGAGCTGAAATACCTTCTGTTTATCTCTGAGCCTGTATGACTATCTTAAGAAGAAAAAAAAGGAAAACTTTTACTCACAGTTTCCTTTTCTACCGAGATGTGCAGTGAAAATGGCCAAATATCAGGGGAGGTTCTGGTGTATAGGAATCCAGGCCTTCACTTCGGCGATGTACATATTTTAAATGCCATCTATGTGAAGGCCTTAGAAGATTTTGTTGGAAATGCCAAATATGCAATATTCTTCTCCACCAAAGGCCGGAGGTCTGTAGTAAGTGAAATCGCAAATGGCGATTTAGATGGAGACATGTATTGGATCTCTAGAAACCCTCAGGTTGACATTCATACGCCAATTTGCTTTATGTTTTCTCCCTTTTGTGAACCAAGTTCTATCTCATTTTATCCTTGCATCTTACTGTTGCTTAATACTTCATTTTGTTTGTGAACAGTGTAGAATCCTAGACAGTTGTATGATATTGTTGTCTCTGGCAAATCATCCTTTGTTCTGAAACATTCTGATGCAGTTTAGAGTTTCACTTAATTATCGTGCATATTCAAAGATATAGCCTCCAAAGTGATATATAAGCTTGTTCTAGTCAAAAGGTGTAGGAGTCGATCAAAGGATGCGTGTTGTGACTGTTGTCTGACCAAAACACCTATTGGTAGAATTTACCCAGAGTCTAACTTCACCTCAAATGGACCTCTTGTACACAGTTTTGACCTTGTTCAACATACATCCCATTTGTCTTATAGTTATTGAAGCGTTTGTCCTAGTGGAAACTTAGCCATGACATAAATCCTCAATATCATTGACGAACAGGAACGTTTGGTATTGGAGGGATGGTAGCTTTCATGAAGCTTATTGTCTATGGATTCACAGAACTTACCACTTTCACATCAACCTACTAATACTGTATGCTCTAGTGATTTTTGGCAGTGATGTTTTTTTTTTTCTCTAGTCAGTTTCTCTATTTTCGCTCTCATTTTCGCTTTTAATAGCCCTTGTTTGTGGTGAATAATTTTGCCTTTGACTGATTATTTTTACTTCCATTTTCCATGACTAATGATATATGCATGGAGACCAGAACCAGTTTTCTTTGACAATTATGCATCTTACTTTTAAAATATTTGGATTCATGATTCACTCTTCAGCTATTGAGTTACTTCAAAGCGAGTGATCCATGGAGATGTCTATACTCAACACCGAACGCATCTAGTAGGAAGCCCAGTGACTTTTCTGATGAAGAATTAGAGCGCGAGCTTTTTAAACTACTTTTGGATGCAAAGAAGCTAAGGTATGCCGTGCACTTTAAAAGCCTGAAACATTATAATTTTATATAGTAAAGTTTGGTTTATGCTTGGTGTGTCTGCAGATGTACGATGTAGCTTCCAAGTTCCAACCTAAACACTTGCTATATTTTCTATCTGTGTTTCACCTTGCTTACTCTGAAAGAATATGTCTTATCCAGCTGCTTGCAGATGTACGATAAAACCTTGTAAGAATCGATTTCTTATCGATTTTGCTAATCTGAAAAGTGTTCTTATGCTGTTCCAGTAATGTAGCAGGCATGGCAGCTAATAGCTGGATGGCACTCATGGATAGACTCCTAATATTGGGAGATGGCAGTGCCAATGAGAAGGATGATATTACGAAAAAGATTTTGAAGCTGGTGGATCTATACTATGATGCTTTAGATGCACCAAAAACTGGGAAAAAGGTTTGATTTACTTCCTTACCATTAATATTCAAGGTAATTTTGGCAGGTGCATCATTTTATGGTTTCAGGATACTATGTTTATGTGAAATTAGCACTTTTTTGGTATTTTGCTTAGTCAGACTAGATTATGTCAGTGCGCTTTTTCCATTTTTGTTGCAAGGTTTAGATCATTAGCCTTGAAATGAGGCCTTGCTTGCAAACTTTACTCAAAGAGAAGTGAATTGTTTCAGTTAGGAAGAGTAGGGAAGTAAAACACAGAAGTTATTTCATGTAACTCCTCAAGCCCAAATAATCACTGGCCCAACAGCATGCAGTGGGTTGCCACATCACACAAAATGCTTAAGCCTGTATCACTACAAGTACCTACCAAAGCCTTATGAATCTCTCACGGTCTCACCACTTGCTAGCATTTTGGTGCAAGATCAGGTCTCAGCCATCTTCTCCACTTCAATAACTAACTTTCTCGTCAGGCCCACTTCACACAGTTTCACTCCAGTAGTCTGGTTTGGTGCACAGATTAGCTCCATCTACTAGACTACTCCCCATGGGATCTACGCGAATTGAGCGCTAAGTCATAAGGCTCGGTTGTTTGGATTCCACTTGTAATGATCCCAAGTCCAAGTATATTTCCTGGCTGAAACAAACATAAAATGGGCACGACCCAAAATGCTTAAGCCCATGAAACTCAAACCCCCTTGTTACACGTTGTACTGATCTTTTAAATTTTGTGATAGCAAATTTTTATCTAAATTTTGCATTAGATTGTGGGACAGAGGGATAATGATTGTTCTTATGTCAGTATCTTTCGCTCACCCCACTTTTTCCTTTTAAAACAGGTTGAAGTTCCTAAAGATCTGAGGGCAGAAAAGAATCCACATTATATGGAGAGGGGAAATTTGTATCATTCAACCTCTGTGCTTGGCCTAATATATGATAGGGCAAACGAATTTAAAACTGAGAAGTTGCAAATAGGTGAGATTGTCTAATTGTTTCCTATATGAGGCATTCTATCCTCGAATTAGTCATGCACTAAGTTGAGATAAAACATAGCTATTATTAGGTCCTTTTCCTTAATCTGAAATTAGACGACTTGAGTATTGGCGTTGTTTAGATAAAACTGATGCATTTGTGTTTCGTAATTGTAGAAATCTGGAAACTGCCTTCTTTCGATACGAGGAATATACCTGATGCCTGCATCAATAAATGGAAGAAGTGCTATGATGAATATAGGAGTGAGATGGCAAGAGCCTTGAAGAGTGGTGATGAGTCGAAAAATGACTCCACAAGCACTGTGATCAGGAAATATAAGCAGGTCAGTGTTTTTTTTTTATTTGTGCCAAAAATGCTAAAGTATATACTTGTTGCATCAAAGTAACCATTTTCAAGTTGCTTTTCAATTACCAAAGTACTCCCTTCGTCTACTTAAAAAGAGTCCGCCTGTGAAAGTCAAACGTCTAAAAGATGTTGTAATATTGATTTGTCATAGATATCCTGAGTGATATGATAATAAAGATTAAAGAAGACAAACATCATATTTCATGTATAATTATGTAGATGCTTTATGGTGCTGCGGAGTTTGAACAAAGTGCGAGGAATTTAGATGAAATTTATGATGACGCGCTCGCCCTTTACCATGTGACGTATGACTTAGCAATCGAAAGACGAGATGTCGGAAAATGCTATTTTGCTTGGAGAGTCGCAGGTTCCGCACTTTGCAAGTATCACAGTCACAGCTCCGGTGGTGAACGGTCGATATCATGCTTGCCTTCTGTTCTGAGAGATGTGCTGAATTAGCGAAATTCAAAAGCATCAAATGTGAATATGTATGTAATTAGCATTGTATAATTTCATATTCTATTAGGTATAACTGTATATACGTAACTCTAATCGTTACATTGCTACTAGTTTAGTAGCTCCTTGTATAAGATACAAAAAAATGCTATGTGCACTTTAATTCTTATTTAAGACATTTATATATTACTGCTTTCGTTTTAAAAAGAAAATCATTTATTGACTTTTGAAGTTATTATTTAAAATGTAACTATGGCATAAAATTACTTTATTTTTTCAAAATTATGAAACACCTGATTTATATGTTTAGTGTATTTTAGTAAAAGTCAGTGTTTTATCGTCTATATATATATATATATATATATATAAAAATATACTATCAATTATTAATTTGAAAACCGGTTTGAGTTAACTTGGAATATTTGAGAAAATCTACATTTGCAATGAAAAGAGTATTATTTTATTTGATTGTTTACACCATAATAATTGTTGTATTGTACTTAAAAAACGATGAAAATCTGCATTTTCATTTAATTCATTAGTTGATAATTGATAAGGGTAATTTGCTGATAATTTCATTCAATTAATTCCCTTGGATTTTCCTATATGTCAAACATAAAATTGTTTTGAAATTAAATGGAATGTTACGTTAGTTGCATTTGTGCAAACCAAACTCGAGACTTGATCATTTTCATTCCCATGGCTTCTTCGTGCTGATCATTTCATTCTCACCGATTTTATTTGATGAACCAAACGTCATCTAAGATTAACAATGCTAATGTACTGTTACATTTTATTTACAATTTGACACATTTAAAACTAAACAGAATCTTTCGTTCTAGGCAAAGAGTCTATTATATTATTTTAAAATGTTTCAATTAAAGAGTTTACTTTTAAAAAATTATGCTTACAATTTTTATAATCTTTCATCTTTACCCTTCACTTGTGTTGTAATCATTTTAATTATGTTTAAATAATTTTGTAATTATAATCAACTACAATAATATTAATATATCTTTATAAACTTTTCAAACGTATATTTTTAGGTGTAACAGAGGGGAGAAAGTAATTTACTTAAAAGGTTGTTAGTTTGAGAAGACTTACGCATACCTCAATTGAGAGCATGTCCTCAAGTCAACCGGGTCCAAGAAGACGGCTCTATACTTGGCCGACAAGATACAAAAGTTACTCCCATCTTTTAAAGAAAATGACAGGTTAACAGTCCAGCTTTAACGCAAACGATTAATGTTAAATAATAAACCATGACCTTCAAATTTAAATACTTGCTCCCTTCGTTTTGAATAAATATTTTTAATTAATAAAATATAAAAATTAATTGAGTTTAATTATTTAATTTTTTTAAAATGTATTATATTAAATAAAATTTTAAAAATATATTAAAAAAATAATAATAAATAAATAAATTAAAAATCTTTATAAATATTATATCAAATATTCAAAAATAAAAAATAAAAATATTTATCGTAACGAAAAGTGTACTTAATGAGAGAATAGACTTGCCTGTCATTCGTACTAAATTCATTTGTTCAAGGAGACGTGTGTACCGCATTAAGATTGTCATGTTCTCCTTTATCCTTTCTCTCTAGTCTCTCCTACACCATTATCAATTAATTATCACAACTGGTAGAAGTAGAACCCACCAATCCATAATTCAAACTCTTTTTCTCTCTCTTCCTTCCGACGGGACGGACGAACAACGACTTCCGCGATAGGCACAGTTGAAGTCACAAGTCATGCGAATATGATGTTCCTGCTTTATATAGAAAGAAGCCCACCATGTTTCTTTTGTCCTTTGTCCCCAATAATTTAGTTCTATGTTCTTTAAATACTCATCCCCCCTCCTCCTCCTTAAACTATACTTATTCTCTTTATTTTATTTTAATTTCAAAATATCTCCAAATAAGTTGTTCAACTCAACAACAACTCAACTAAGTCTTTGTTTTTTTTTTTTAACATCACCTAGTGTCAGTTACATAAATTCTTTTTAGCCATTTAAATTGGTTCAAAGCAAGTTAGTTCATCACACATACATACTACACTCATTCATATCTTCTTCTTTTTTTATTATAGATATTCATATTAATTTTGATCTTTCCTTCTCATATTTTATTTTAGTATGGCTCGTGTTAGTCTACATTTTATGTATTTTTTCACTTCTAGCTGTATTTTGAGACCGCTCTGCCGGAGTCCGGCCGGATGATCTATTCTAGTGCATTGAATTGGAAATGTGAGTAAAAGCAAGTCCCACAATTAATGTGAGTCAAAATTGTAACAAAATCAGCATTATTATGAAATAGATATTAGACATAAACAAAAGTCTGAAACTAAAACTAAGATTAAAGTCTGTAAATCATATTGTAGCATTCAAACTAGAATATTGACTAACAACAAATTAAGTAGCTCTTCATATATAATCATAAACTGAAATATTATCTTACTTTAATTTTGACGAATACAAGAAACATAATTTTGACTCACCGTTGAGCAATTGACTTGAGGTTTCTCGCAAACTTGTTCTGTAGAATCTATATTAAGCTCAATTTATAAACTAAACCAATCAAATTCAAGTTTTAATTTGAGTTCCTCGTGTAAATCATCCTTTTAAGCTTGGCGGTTTGAGTGAATAGATTAAGTAGAAAACAATTTAACACAAAAGGAACAAATTGAGGCTGTAAACTCAAAATAATGTCTCATTATTAATTTAAAAAATACTCCCTCAATTCCAAATAAAGAGTTTAATATACTATTTTAAGATGTTTTATTTAAAAAAAATTATATTATAATTTTAATAATTTTTTATTTTTACCCTCCATTTGTATTGTAATCTGATTGTACTTAAATATTTTTACAATTATGGCTAAATTTAATAATACTAATATATTTTTTAATAATTAAAATTTTCTAACGTAAGCTTTTTAAGTGAAAGGGAAGAAGTAATAATTAAAGGTACGTCTTTTCAATGAGAGTTGAGAGTTAAAAACTGAATAACTGGAATAGGTCATATGTCTAAATTTTAAGTCAAAGTATGGCCCGCATTTAGAAGAAAATATTTTCTGACCTCTAAATTATTGTCTTTATTTTTTTTATTTTTTTTAAAAAAATTATTTTGTGTGTAACTTTGCTTTTTAAGAAAGTATTTTTATCATTTTATCTTTACAATTTTTACTCTTAATTTATGAGACCTACAATGGGATCCACCCATAAACTATTATACCTATTTCAAATTTCAAAAAAAAAATCTAGTAATCATAATTTTAAATTTCAAAAAATAACTTTTTCTTATGGATAAAAATGAAAAATCACACAAATATCAAAATTAATAATCGAATTAAATGTGTTTTTATTAATCGGTGTATCAGGTCAATCCAGATAATAATTTAGGGATGGAGGGAGTATTTAGTATTTTAAAATTATGTCATCAACTAATGTAATAATTGATACTTCCTCCGTTTCTAAATTATTATCTTGCTTTTTTTTTAACCGTTCCTAAATAATTATCTTGTTTAAATTTTCTTTTTTAGGAAATCACTTTTATAATTTTATTTTTTCTCCCTACTTTAATTATGGATTACATACACATGTGCATTAAAAGAAACTACACACTATACCAATATTAATAATCAAGTCAATTATTTTTTCTTAATTCGTATACCGAGTTAAACAAGACAATAATTTAGAGACAGAGTATAACACAACTAATACTCCCTTTGTTGATTTTTATTAAAAAAAAAAGTCTAATTTAACAAGTTAAATTTCTTAAAATTAAAAAAAATTAATTTTTTATACCTTCTTTAAATTGTATTAAAATTATTATTATTATAAAAAATATAATTATTTTTAAGACAAATTAAGAAAGACAAATTAAAAAAGAAAAATAAATTTTTTTTTTTGAGATGCGAGTAATCGAACACCAAATTATTTTAGCTGCGTTTAGACTCAATCAAGTAACAGGTCGCGGCGGGTTTCTCTGTTAACGTCAAGTCAACTGTGACGTCGTAACGCCGGATGATTACTGGAAGAAAACTAGCTTTACTATTCAAATTACCAAAAAGTCTTATCAGTACAGGATTTCATTTGATTTTACTAGTATGAAACTATGAATGAAGCAGCAGTCTGTCACGGAACAGAATCTACATTTTAGGTCCCTATACTTTTCAATAACAGCGAACATTGTCCCTGCACTATGTCATTACGTTTTTTTTCCTTGTACAATTTTTATTGTCCTCGTCAGACTGTCCTCCGTTCACTTTGTGAGCTTTAAATGAAGGGTATTTTTGTCCGGACATTTTTCTCATTCATTGCCGTCAACGCCGGAGGAAAATTAACGATACCAAATTCTCAAAACCAAAACGTCGGAGGCACATATAAACGACGCCGGAGCATCACATCTCCGGCGATTTTAGCTAATGGGACGAAGGTTATTGTTCAGCCATAGTACGATACATATGTTCTATGGATCCAAGATCAATTTATTTCAAATCTCTCTCTCTTTTACTCTCATTGCTGTCAAGGTTTACTGCATTTTTTAATCGAATCTGTGCTAAAACAGCAGTGGACTGCTGACCATCTTTCATTTTTCTCTTTTATTCAATTTACTTCTTGTAAGTTGTTTGTAATTCATTGATTTTAAGGGGGTTATTTATTATGGAAATATCAATGATTCATAGCCATTATTTTAAGGTTGCCTGGAATTCTAAGCTTGATTCCAAGCCATTTAGCCTCCCTCTCTCTCTTCCAGCTTCCAATGGTTGGAACCAAGGCACCAGAGATCTATTTTCCGAGCACCTACCGCCACCATTGATGGACAAAACCAATCTGCAATAGTGAAGTATTTAGATCCGATGATGAAGTCATTATCATTTTTTGTTCTCTCTGTTTGATTTTTCAGATTTTTCAGATTTAGGTTCGATCCACAAGCTATTTGTGGCAGCTCCTAAACCTCACGGAAATTCCCACACCATTGTTGCAGCTCTAATTTTTCCTTGAATAGATTCTTGAATTAGAAAATGCCCAGATGGATTTTGCGTACAAATGATGAAATTGACAACGACCCACTGCCATAGTGGCAACAACATATTCTCATCTATTCTCGTCGCTCGATTTGAAACCCTAAATCGATTCCACTGTTGGTGATGGCTGTTGACCTATTTTCTTTCATGACTTGGTGCATTTTATCTAAATGAGTTTATAACAACAAAACTACCCTTTATCTAATTAGGGAAGAAATAAAAAATGGCTATATTTGTCAATTTATAATGGAAAAATAGACGGAGGGATGATTCGAGTGTGATAAAAATTATACGGGGGCAAATAGCGAGATAAAAAAGTATAGGGACTTTTTTGTTATTATGAAAAAGTACAGGAACGTTTGGTACATTTTATTATTTTATTTTAAACTCCTATAATGCTCACAGAATTCATGTTAATAATTTAAAATTTACAACGAAAGTTCGTATTGTATTCCGGTGAGAATTTTCTTACGAATCGCAGAGTGGGAGTGAAAAATTAGTTGTAGAGATGGAGAGCACGTTGAAGGAAATGAAGGATGGAGTGTCGGTTCTTGAGCCGAAGTGTAACGTCGGCGGTGGCGTTGGGGACGTCTACGGTGAGGATCGCGCCACCGAGGACCAACTCGTCACTCCGTGGACTGTTTCCGTTGCAAGGTCAACTCAGTCAACCTCCACCTTCTCATTATCTTGCCTGCTTCTAATTGATGCACAACTTTTTTCTTCTGCCCAGTGTTATTTTGAGCTATTTTTTGAACTCTCTAATACGTTTTAATCGAAGGAGATGGCTGAATTTTTGTTTTGTTTTCAACTTTTTGCTAACATGAACAGAGTTCGTAATCATAAGAACAAAAATGAACATTCATATTGAGATGGAGGAGCTAGTATCCTAGGATATATACTCGATTATGACACTGTACAAAAATCACCTATTAGGATGCGTATCGTTGGGGCCGTAGTGTTTATGTGTGTGTACCGTGCGGTACTATTGGCGATTATCCAATTTTTAGTTATTTTGTTTATGTATCGTGCAATACAGCTTCTAGATTTATGAAGATGGAGGTTTATGTAAATTTGTAGACCACATCTGTGCCTATTTTGGTCTTTAGCATGCAACTGAGTTGATTTTTCTGGCAGACATCTCTAATGACTGATGACCTTGATTTCTCACAGGTCAATGAATTCTTTTGACAGTCTGTGCTGTAATTCCGCTTTGATTGGTTTTTGGTTTGCTTTGCTTTAAGTTTCTTTATATTTTGAGTAGTTGTGTTTAATTTCACTCTAAGGATAGGGGTTGATATTATGAAATGGTTGCACAATGTGTCATCTGGTGATGTTGGAACCTTTTGATTATGATATATTTGTTCAGACACGCAAATTAAATTCTCTGGCAGATATCTCTAATTGATTGGTGATCTTCATTTCTCCTTTGGTTACTGATTTCACTTATTAGTCTATGCTTATAGTTGCTTCAATCATTTTTTTTTGCTCACTTAGCTTTAAGCGTCTCTAAATTTTGAGGAGTTATGTATCTCACTGTAAAGATAGAGTTGATTTTATGGAATGGTTTTATTTCTATCAAAAAAAAAAAAAATTTATTATCAAATTGATGCACAATGTGTGATCTGGTGATGCTGAGCTTTATGGTGAAGATGTATTTGTTGAGACGTATGAATAAAGAGATCTTAACTTGTGAGGGCCGTGTCTGCCTTGTCTAATTATGTTCCTGCTGTCAAATTGAAACTATTATTGCAAACTGCTTGATTGATCATCTTCTCATGTCATGATTGTCTCAATAATAACCGTATAATTATCAAGCCAAATAGCGATATTGGCCTTTGACGTCAACATGCTCCCACACTCTTCGCCTTGTTTGGTTATTCCGGATGCTGATCCTGTAGCTGCTAGAGTAGACAGATGTCTTATGTAGTTCTGTTTTCCTTTTCCTTCTTCTTTCCTCTTTGCATTTTATACGCTATGAATTAAAAAAAAAGAAAGAATGATAATTGCCTTTTTTTTCTACATTTTGCTGTCTTACAAATATTAAATTTGTAGTAGAACTCTCTTGCAAAGTTGTGATCAGGTATGCTAGTGCGTTCAGTCTCTGGAGATGTCATTTTACGTACTCCCTCAATCCCAAAATGAGTGTCCAACTTTTACTAAGTTTTGTCCCAAAATGAGTGTCCATTTTGCGATGAAGTTACTAAGTGCACCTTTGCCAACTATATTGTCCCAATAGCACTTGTTATGCTATAAGGTGGACAACTAAGATAGTTATGTATATGTGCTACTAAAATGGCTTTAAAGTCGACTTCCTTGATTTCCTTGAAAAACTTAAATTGGACACTCAATATATGGGACAAAGGGAGTACATTATATGCTTACATTCATGAATTTATATGGGTGTGTTCTGGTGGTTTCGCTCATTCAATTATGTTCAGATATTCATACATTCATTTTTGTTTTAATTGTATTGGATGCTTCAGTGGCTATAATTTGCTGAGGAATCCACAACACAACAAGGGACTTGCATTTACCGAGAGAGAGAGAGATTTTCATTATTTGCGCGGTCTTCTTCCTCCGGTGGTCATATCCCAAGAGCTTCAGGTTTGTCTTAATGCTATCTTATTACAGAATCAAATCTAGTGGTTTATAATTTCTTAACGTTAGTTTCTCATAAATTTTATCTTTTTACCGCAGGAGAAGAAATTGATGCAAAGTATTCGCAATTATGAAGTTCCACTGCACAAATACATGGCTCTAATGGAATTGGAGGTACCACCAGAAACCAAATTGGATCATTTATCTTACATTGCACGTCATTTGTTGTGTATGCAACAATTCAGTTACTGATATAAATATTTCCATTTACGTCTTGTTTTTGTCCTCCTACTTTTATCAGCATCGGACGAATATTTATCTCTGTATTCTGTGTTATTCAGTCTGCCATGGGGGAGACTCTGGTTACCCTGCTAATTGTTTATAAGGTTCTTTGTTATTCCTTTAGATAGAGATTGCCATTAAAACAACCTAAAAGGAAAGTTTCCTGTAGATTGTTTTAGAGAAAGGAGAATTGTCGACTGGTCCTAGAAAATTCTGAATTCATGGGTGGGGATGGATTATCACTTTTTTTTTTTTGCTTCTTGTTTCTGTCACTTCCAACTTCTCATTTTATTGAATTATAGGAAAGGAACGAGAGACTGTTCTACAAGCTTCTCATTGATCATGTGGAGGAACTTCTCCCTGTTGTCTATACTCCTACCGTTGGGGAGGCTTGCCAAAAATACGGGAGCATTTTTAGACGCCCTCAGGGTCTCTACATTAGTTTGAAAGAGAAGTAAGATTGTGTTTTGAGCCTTTTACTAGGTTTAGGTTTTCTTCAGAACAATTTAACATGAGATGGGCGTTGCCAACTTTGGCAGGGGAAAGATTCTTGAGGTCCTGAAAAACTGGCCTGAGAGGAGCATTCAAGTTATTGTCGTGACTGATGGTGAGCGTATCTTGGGGCTTGGGGACCTTGGATGCCAGGTTAATTTATTTAAATACGCTCCTTTGATTGAATTTCAATATTTTCCTGATTTGTAATCCAGAGATTGAAGTAAGACCAGAATAAGAGAGTGTATGTGGCAATACTTTTCTTACAGGGTATGGGGATTCCTGTTGGCAAACTAGCTTTATATACTGCACTTGGAGGAGTTAGACCTTCCGCGGTAAGCATCATAATGAAGTCAACATTCATTTTTGCCTTGACATGATTTGTTCTGTAGTTATGATTTTATTCTCCATTTATTTTTCTTGCTTCTTTGTTTCCCCTTTTTGTGATACTGATCCTCAACTTGCCTATTAAGTGCTTGCCTGTAACTATTGATGTGGGGACAAACAATGAGAAGCTATTGAATGATGAATTCTACATTGGTCTTAAACAGAAGAGGGCTACTGGGAAGGTAAACTAAGTAATTCTACATACGTGCCATGAAAGTCTGGCAGATAAATTTTAGTAAATATATTTAACATTTTCCTCCTCTCCAGGAATATTACGATTTATTACATGAATTTATGACTGCCGTTAAGCAAAACTATGGCGAAAAAGTTCTTGTACAGGTTAATAATCCCTAACTTGAGATACCTGCTAGAAATACATCTAATTGAGAAGGTCCCGGGATTCAGTTCATTCAGATCTAATGTTGGCAAATTGTCCAATGAACTCTGCAGTTTGAAGATTTTGCAAATCACAATGCATTTGAGCTGTTAGCCAAATATTGCACTACTCATCTGGTCTTCAATGATGATATACAGGTATTTAGTAATAATGTGATGGGTATTACCTGGATGAGAACTCTGTATCCTTGTCTAACTTCTTGTTTTCTTTGTTGAAGGGGACAGCATCTGTTGTTCTTGCTGGGCTTGTTGCATCGCTGAAACTGCTTGGCGGGACCTTGGCTGATCATACATTCTTGTTCCTCGGTGCTGGGGAAGTGAGACTCTGATCTCTAAATTCCTTCTATTACAACTATCTAAACACCCTGGCAGAACTTAAGAAAATCAAGCATGCAAAACTTTAAATGATGGAGAAACACAAGAAGCAATTTAAATGGGGAAACAAAATCACTCTTTCTTTATATTGGGAATTCTTATAGAGGCACACATATATTTTTATTTTACTTCGGAAATATGTTAGTGTTTCCAGACCGTAGTTATCGAACACTGGGGGTCTGGGACAATAAAAAAAGAGAAAAAAGAAAAAAGAGAAAACATCAATAACCACTCTGACGGAACGACATGCATGCCCATTCCTTGGAAAAACTAACATTCACTGTCAAGTATGTTATTAGGTTCTCTTTTGTCATGTGGAACCATGCAACTGCTTTTATATGTTACCATTCATTAGAAGAATCCACTGTCAAGTCGCTTCCTTTATGCCCTCTCATGATTGCAGGCTGGGACAGGAATAGCGGAGCTTATTGCTCTTGAGATGTCTAAGCAGGTAGGGACTTGTCCCATCTTCATCACGTTAGGCCAATAGCACATGAACTCATGAATTGTGGTTCTCTTATTTCTTCCCAATTTTATTTGTCTTAATTAGACAAAACTTCCTGTGGAAGAGACCCGTAAGAAGATATGGCTCGTGGACTCGAAGGTAGGACCTAACAATGAATATTATTGTGTTTGACCTAGGTTTTCCCTCAATATTTCATCATAGTTTTTATGAATAAACTTGCAGGGATTAATTGTTAGTTCTCGTAAAGAATCTCTTCAGCACTTCAAGAAGCCATGGGCTCATGAACATGAGCCTGTTACAAGTCTCTTAGATGCTGTCAAGGTTTGAAAAAACACATGTTCCTACCCTTGAGGTAGTTTAGATTTTAGATGGGGTTCTGAATTGCCACTTATTCTCATACTTCATCAGGCCATCAAGCCGACAGCCTTGATCGGGACATCCGGAGTGGGAAGGACATTCACAAAGGAGGTGGTTGAAGCAATGGCTTCTTTCAATGAGGTACTGTCCCACCCCCACCCCCAACCACGCACAGACACATCTCCTCTAAATTTTTGACTGGATTGACATTATACATCAATGACTTGTAGAAACCTCTTATCATGGCTCTCTCCAACCCAACCTCGCAAGCTGAGTGCACTGCTGAAGAAGCTTATACCTGGAGTGAGGTAAATAAACAAGGTCCTTTAAGTGAAGTAGTATATAGTGGTTTATTAATAATTGGTTTTGTTGCAGATTACTTTTTTAAGAAAGATCTCTAACGAGTGCCCCACAAACTTGTTAGCACTTACCTTAAAAAAGTTTTATAAGTCGGTGCAAGCAATCTTGATTTTGATTTAAACCATCAAAGTCATGCAATCATTGCCTGATCTCATTCAAACATCAAAACCAAATCAATTTACATCGTAGTTAATTCTGAAAGATCATTGTGTGCCTGACAAAAACATGTTAGCATTTACCGATGCATATCAGCTTTCTTAGGACCTCAACTTCCTAGAAGATGCTTTCATGTTAAGTAATATTTTTTTTTTTGGTTTCCCAAGGTATCCCCAGGCCCAAAGTAATATTTGCTTTTGTAACATAAACACAACTTATAATTATACTTTTTTCATTCCAAAACAGGGCCGCGCAACGTTTGCCAGTGGTAGTCCATTTGATCCTGTGGAATATGGTGGCAAAGTTTTCATTCCTGGCCAGGTTCTTTAACTTCAACCTTACTTCATAATATTACTGTTAGATAGTCTTGCCAAAACAAGAGCTTGACATCGATTACTGACTTTCTGGTATTTTTTGCTTGTGGACAATGATCTATTTAGGCGAACAATGCTTACATTTTCCCTGGACTCGGTTTTGGTTTGGTCATCGCTGGTGCTATCCGTGTGCATGATGAAATGCTTTTGGCAGCCTGTAAGTTCTCAGATCATATATAGGAGACTATACGTCTATCAAAGTGTGCAAAATGTGCTAACAACATTTGGTTCCTATAAAAACTAGTTTTTGTGTTGTTCCAGATTCAAATTAATAACATAAACTGAGTAGATAGCCTCATTGTTAGGGTTTCAGAATGATTGGAAATGTATTGTGACCTCTGTGACACTTATAACCTGGTGATAGGTATCTTATAGTTTCTAAGCAAGGGACTAGACTAGATCTGTGTACCTGTATTTTGACTCTTTTATGTCCTTCTTGAATCAGCGGAAGCATTGGCCGGTCAAGTAACAGAGGAGCACTTTGCTAAGGGGATGATTTATCCGCCACTTACTAACATCAGGAAGATCTCTGCCAATATTGCTGCTAATGTTGCTGCTAAAGCCTATGAACTAGGTGAGTCCTTTGTTGTTACTCCTCTTGGCTCTTGCACCTTAGTAAAAGTTCCACCTTCCTTATTTTAGGATTTCCTGAGAAAGCTTGTCCTCTCACCATTATTCAATTATTATCTTTAAAATGTACGTATTGATGTTGGTCTGTATCATATATTGCGGTGGTTTTTGGTCCGAGGTTGAGTATGGGGCTCAAAGGGTAACTTGAAGAAGTGAATGCTCTATTGGACTCTGGGTGGATATATTTCCATTTCTTCCTCTCTCTCTCTCTCTCTCTCTCTCTCTAAATTTCTTTCTCCTCCTTCTTATAGCTATTCTGAATGGATGGGGACTGGGGAGGATATATTATGTGCTTCAATATTATTTTAGAATATCTTTTTGGAAAAATCTTAACAGTGTCTTATGCATTTCCAAGAGAAACTAATTTAAGTTGCCAATTTCCTGTACTCAAAAAACTTTTTGATAGACTTTGCATATTTAGTTTGACCCCGTATGCACTACAGGTTTGGCGACACATCTCCCTCGACCTGCAAATTTGCTGAAGTATGCTGAAAGCTGCATGTACACTCCCAATTATCGCAACTACCGCTAAATATTCTCGTGTTTGGCTTGTCTGTGTTTTCAAGTGGTTTGTTGTATGTTGTAAGTTCTGATAGTTTCAGAAGCACCAAACTCATCGGATTTGTGAATTGTTATTTTGTTGATTTTGTTTGTATAAGGTACCGTAATATAGAGAAATGTTGTACATTGTGATAAGTGTGCCCCTGGACTTTAATGTATTTCCTTTCTTGAATTTGATGCCATTTCCCTTGCCAGAACATCATTATAAACAAATAACCAAACTAAGAACGATACAAGGGAGAAAATATGTAGTTGTCTTGTGTATCTGAATCGCATGGGAAGTACGGTCTATCCACTCAGATTATTCCATTTCATTTCATGTGTATACGAGCGAGTCTCGACGCACACTTCAGAAAGAAAGGATGAGTTGGTATTTTAGGCTAGGAAAAAGCAATCAATGAGGTATATCCACTATTAGGAAAAAGGCAAAAAGGTAGAAATGATCGTTTTACAAGTATTTTCTATAAGACAAATCTCTCTGACTTGACCCATTGTGTGTTAGTGGACTGAGCTGTAAGAGAGTGAGGGTTACGTCTTACAAATTAGGCTCCGTAAGACGTTTCACAGAAGACGTAGTCAGTGACCAATGACCATGGAAAGGACGGTGAATGACAGACTAAAAGATTTCTTTGATATCCTCTTACTAGCAAAAACATGCTAATTGGTCAAACAAGCTGACTTTCAGTTCGAATTCCCCAGTTTTCAGCAGAATGGAAGGAGTGACTATTTTTTTCATTCATGAGATCAGGTGAATGATAAGGACTGCGAATGCTTTCGATTATATCCTCTATCTAGCTATCAAACATGCTCACTCTGAGTTCATAAGAACACCCACAGAAAAAATAAAATAAAATAAAAAAATCCCAACAACAACAACATCAACAAGTCTCAGATGCAAATAACCATAGAGCACGACAATTTCCAGTATACTGAGACAACATGAGCAACAACCAATTTGGTAACTATTGGGCAGCACATCAGAATAATAAAAACCTGAAGGCAGCATGGAATGCGCAAGATCTGCCATAAAAAGAATTACATGATGTATAACATATGAGATCATCAAACAAACAATTTATTTCTATTTACATGGAAGCAGGCAGTACCTAACGTCCAAGATTATATATCATCTATAAGCTGAGAAAGCAACAAAAGTGCCAGGATTGCCACTACTTGTATGAAGTTAGATCAGCATGAGTGTCCTGGTATCGCTGAAGAAGATAATTTTCACATTTGATGGGGGGAAACCTGACAAATAAACCGACAGTTTGTTCGTTAAAGATGTTTACGAGATCAACATACTAGCAAGAAATTGCTTTTCTTATGCATAGTCGACAGTTAATTTGCACTACATATATTCTTGGGCTTTCAACTTACTTGGGAGGGTTCTCTTGTGATTTACAGGTTGGCAAGCATTCGACCAGACAATCATGACTAGGCTCCAAGAAGTATGCAATCTGTCCACAGGAAAAAACAAAAAATTCAAAATTTCTGCTCTTCTCTTACTGTCTCTTTCAGCATAATATACAGAAGATTGGGAGAATGTAGAGTGAACTTGTAACGAAGTGAAATTCAGATATCTGTAACTGTGCAGAACTAAAGAAGCATGAGGACATTGAGCACCCAAACCAAAACCACTCGTCCTCACCTCCCCTCCCCCCAACACCCACCCGCAACACACTTTACACAAGAAAAGCCAAAGATTGGGAGAATGTAGAGTGTGAACTTGCACAAAGTGAAATTTAGATATATGTAATCTTATAGACCTAAACAAGCTTGAGGTCAACGAGCACCTAAACATTAAGTACGAACACCTAAACATAAAATCACTCGTCTACAACTAACCTCCCCCATCCACCCACACACAACAAAACTCACCAACCCCCCAAAAAAATAAGTAATCATAATAAAAGAGAAAAAGAAACAGAAGCTAAATCCAAATCTAAACACATCCAAAACCAACATTCAAGATACGATTCAAATTAGATTCTTTGTAGTAATGTCATAAGAGAACCTCAAAAATTCATGAGAAACTTTTCAAAAATCCATAATTTTTTTGGACTGCAATAGTAATTTATTTGATGGAAATATATGATTATAACAAATTATAAAATTGAGAAAGATCTACCCAAAGAAAAATTTAAACGTTGTTAAGAGTATAGTAGTGATGCGATGGGATAACAACTAACAACTTGAAAATCCAAAAGATAGTAATTACGAAAACAAAACTTCAACTGAGTAACCTATCCGAAGATATAGATAATATGCATTCCAGGGAGGAAAAAAAAAAAACCTACCAATACAATTTCTTCTGAGATCTGGTATTTAAATAGCAAAGTACATGTGTATGTGTGTATGAGATCCTACTGGTTGACAAAGGAAAATGAGTAGCATGAAAGTGAAAGCTGAACATTCAGGAGGGAGAGAAGAAAAGGGCAAGCAGGCTAAAGATAAGATATCAAAGAACAAAGCTAAAGTACATTAATGCAACCAAAACACATCCAAAGCTTCAGAAAGGCCTTACAGAATATCGCTCCTGATTACTCCCCAATACTCGATGCAATGTTGACCTGGATACATTTGCCGAAGCCAAAATATAATTAGACAAGTGCATAAGTTCGTGACTCTGTAGGCTAAGACCTCTTGAACTGACTCTAGGAGAATGCACAACAAGAGTATCACAGACAACACCGGTGGTGCAGCAGTTGATGTAATCAGAATAATAGTCAATCGATCAGGATTGGTGCTCCAAATTATGGATTATAGTAACCTCGCGGCTAAATATCTCAGTATTTTGTAATAAAGCTTAACAGAAGTGCAACTACAGATGTATTTGGAAAATGTAGAATAACGTAATAGGGATACTTTTATATTACTCTGAGAAAAATAGAATATAATTTGTCTTAATTTAATAATAAATGCTAAACTACAATTTTTTTCATAAGTGACTCGTATCTGACTGATGCTAAAGTAGACACAACCCTGAATAATGTTGCTGAATTCCTGAAGATACCAGAATGTTTGGATGGTGGAACGCATATCTCAAGACGAACACTACCTGAAAATAGAGTTGCTCCACCGCTCCAGCATATCACCAATATTTACTACAAAAGCTCTGAAAGTTGGACATCAGCCACTATGTCAGAAAGCAACCCAAAGTTAAAAGGAAAAAACGTTGGTTTAATTTATGTACAGGATTGCACAATCCCACACACACACAAATATATATATATATATATATATATATATATATATATATATATATGAAAAACAGATACGATCACTGCTTTTGCACAGGATAAAGCCAACGGGAGTCTATGACGAACTTAGAACAGAGAATCAGAGATCCAAAAAAAGGTTTCTTGTATTTACAGCTCAATGGCTGATCAACTGACCATCATTGTTGTAGGTAATCCAGAAAGAACATGCTTTATGCAAAGATACATTCCCATGCGACTTGAGAAGTAATCATACTATACAAGTATACTGACAAACAAAACGAACTTCAACAGAGTAGTTTATCAGCATTTGAGGCTCACCCTTTTAATGGTTCTATGTATTCCCACACCTGAGGTTTAGCATATTTATCCTTGCATATCTGAAATAAGCAGAGTAGCTTACAGTTCCTATTCAATGATATAATGTCTATAAGGCACTATTTTGAGTTTTATCCATACTTGGAGTCCTTGGACATCGTCTGTGGCCAAGAGAGTGATCAAACCATAATCAGAATGTGCTCCAGCTCCATATATTCCCTTCACTGGATCAGATTCACGAGCTGCTGAATAAGAAAAGACATTCATCAAAACATAAATGACATCATCCACAGAATTGTTCCTGATCTATGATGGAGTTCCACAGCCTTCAAGTGAAAGTTTCACCTTCATAATGTAGCAAGCGCAAGGTAGCAATAGGCTTGCCAAGCATTTCTGGCCGATCAAAAAAGTCGATCTCTAGATCCAGCGCAAGAGCTATGATCCTTGCAATTGCTCTACCTACCTCACTAAATGCATTTAAAATACAGATGAGAAAATACATGACAAAGAGTAAAAAATACAGCGGAAATTATAAAGATTCAAAAGATATCAAGAATAGATGTCATTATCAAGGTATCAACTTCTAATATGATGTATTAAACATAGTTTCTTAATCTAAGTACGGGGCTCAGTGTGTTTACAGGACCAAATCTCTGGAGAATCCATGTCAAAATGCTGTAACATAATTGCACATAAATGCTAAATGGCAAAAGCAGGTCCTTTCTTTTCTACAACTTATTAACTTGATGCTGTCGGTTCAATATGCTTCCTAACAGTCGACAGATAGGGTCCCCCAGATGACATGGTCTGGTCTTGCCCGTAATGTAATACTTCCGTCATTCCAAAAAAAGAGAGAACATTTTAAAAAATTAAAAATACCCATAATTTAAGGATTTAAGTAGTTCTTTTCATGTTAAGTGTAATGTAATAAAGGTAAATTTGGAAACTTCTAAAATATGGTATTAGCTAAATTTTTGAAAGAGGAGTCCTCAAGTGGAATGCCCCATAAATAATAGTTATAGGATGGGGACGCTTTGAGAAAAGGTGGAGGAACTATCTTGTAGAGTATTGTGGTAAGCATACTGAAGCAGGGATCAGGTCATGTATCTCGGACATGAGTTTCAGGCCTCTAATTAACAAGATAAGGCAGTTTTATCTCCAGATGCTAGCACATACAATAGTCTGCATGTCCACCTGAGAGTACCTAAATTTATTGAATAGGATATAGGCTTGATAGAACTTACAGTGCCGCACGATGATATTTCTCCATAGTTTGCCTCCAACCAGGCAAGATATCTGACAAATAGTCAACAAGATTAAACAGAATGACTAAATTACAATATTCAGACAATGTTGATCAGTAATGTGCTTCAGTTTAAGACATATACAGAGAAACACTTGACAATTGACATGCAAGCCGAGTTCCATTTTAGGACACAGGAAACTGTCATCATAGATACCTGTGGTAGGCCACAAATTTGGCCCATAAAACGGTTTATGTGCTTCAGGGTCATCTTCAGGGACTTCAACACCAATATAATATCCTTCCTTGTAATCTCCTACATCATTTCACGGCATCAGTAACTTTCACATATCTTTTATGATAACAATGAGACTGGTATAATCACAACAAAGAGACCAAGTGAAAGGATAGAAGATATTAACAAATTCTTTTACGAAGTATAGACGATTGAACAAATTCTGTTAAGAAGTAGAAAATATGAATAATTTTAGCCATAAAACAAAAGTTAGGGTGAGAGTCTCTGTAGGAAGGTAGGTAACAGTGCGAGCACTCATAAAAAGGCCATCACCAAGCATTGGCTTGCACCATACCAGAATGACACTAAGAAGAGAGAATCACTAAAGACCTAAGTGGTAGAAGATTGTGTGTGTGTGTGTATAGGTAACATGTAGGCAAAATAACTGTTCACTCTTAATATATGCTTACGCATTGACCCATATTGTGCCGGCACAAGGAAGAAAATACGAATAAGAAAAATGGTCGATGACAAACCATTTATTTGATTGACTGGATCCAGATGTTCATCTAAAGTAGGAGTGTAGCCTCGATGTTTCTCGTTCCTAAGAAGCTTCATTTTTTCCTTCATTGGCAGATCAAAAAACTTTTTGCTTTGGGCAAATACCTCATCCATAAATTCCTGGCTGATTCCATGATTGATAACATAGAAGAATCCAGAATCCAAGCAAGCCTGGCAAACAAGAAGTGGACCACCATAACCATAATATTTATCCTGATAAAGAATAACCTGGGCCTTTGCAGTCCTTAAATTGAACTAAAGGAGACAACAAGTTTAATTAGCATTTCCTAACGCAATATTCTTACTTCCATCTTCTAGATTCACACACACACAAACAAAAAAAAGAAGTTAGGACGACATTTTCTTTGGCTTTTCTTGGGGGACTAGGGCACTTGTTAAGTACTCCCTTCACCCCAGAGTAAGTGTCCTTTATTTTAGTTTCATGGAAATTAAGGACTTTGACTTTTCAGTATTTCAGTAGAAAATATAGATAATTACCCCTAGTGTCCACATTATAGAATCGCAAGTGCATTTAGTAACTTCATTAGAAAATGGACACTTATTTTGGTACAAAAAAAATTTCAAAACATGGATACTCAATTTGGGGTGGACGGAGTAATTCCTCCGTTCGGATCAAAGAGTCAACCTTTGAAAAGTCTAATAATTAAGGATATGTCGGGCATAATCACACTCTTGTAGCATACGCAGATGGTTAGATGACGTGTGGAGGGTAAAGTCGAAGGGATTGACTTTTAAGTCGAACATCCCAAAATAAAATAAAATAAAATAATAGACTATTTGATCTAAGGAAAGAGTACCTATTTATGGAGTTGTTATGTCTTGAAAACAATAATCAATGCATTAAACTCATGTTTTCAATGCAAAATACATTCAACTTTTATGATCCTTAACAAGTAGCTGAAAGCCCAAAGCTCGTCATAGGACCATTTTTTATATTACAACCTCCATGAAAATCTAAAAGTAGGATCTTTGGACATTTAGTTTAGGATAAAAGAGAAAGTTGACAAGAAACATCCATCTTGGACTATAGGAAGCACTGTCTCATCTAAGTTTCATGTCGGAATATGTATGGCAACTTCTAATTATTCAACCTTCCAAACCATTTTTGAAAATGACAGCATTAATTACAAAATGCAAAGACAGGAAAACAGAGATTTATTTGATTTTTTTATATTTTTTTAAAAGAAGCTAATCTAGAGTAGGATATTATTTTCCAATTTTGATGTAGATGCCAAATTTAATTGTTTCTAATTTGTCATAATCAAACAGGCATAAGTAACTCTTACCAAACACAAAGAAACAGATATAAACAATCATCAACCCAGATAAAAGAAAAAACGAAAGGAAAATCTCACACACATACCCAAATCAATAAGTCTAATCCCCAATTGTTGACAACCCAATGATACGAACGAAAAGTTAGTACGTAATTCAGAGGGAGAGAGAGAGAGAGAGAGAGAGAGAGAGAGAGAGAGAGAGAGAGAACCTGTTTGAGTAAGGAAACGGAGCTAGAAATGTCGGGGTTGGAGAGGTCAACGCAATTGAGGTTAGAAACTTTAGCAACAGAATTCACAAGAAGAGCTTCTTCGGTCGAATTCTTCGTATTCACCATTTTCTTTGTGTCTTTTTTTTTTTTTTTCTTCTTCTTCTTCAAAGTGTTTTTATGATGATCCGACTTGGGTCTCTAAAATCTATATTTATAGGCTCGCCGGGTAGAGGTTGAGAGCTGCCTGCCAATCGCTTCTCTATTCATTCCCATTAAAATGTTTCTTTTTGGGTACCACTACCAGTTGCTCTCTTCGACCAAAATGAATTTTTCTTTTTGAATAATGTTACTGTGACATAATTCGTTTAATTAAAATTAGCTGTAAATCAAATTTGTAAATACTTTTAAAGCAAATTTTGTTACGGAGTATTCGATATTTGACTCTACTCTCTCCCTCCCAATCAAATATTCCTTCTGTCCCAGATAAATATTTTTAGGTGATAAAGAACAAGAATTAAGAAATATAATTAATAATGTGTTATAAAATATATTCTAATGATAATACCTATGAACATTAATTGAGTTCAATTATTTTAAATAATTAGGTTTTTTGTGATGCGTTATATTAAATGAAGTTGTATATTAGGAAGAATTGTAGAGAATAGTAGATTAAAAGTCTTTAGTAAAATTAGTTGGGATATCAAAAAATAGAAAGTATGAACATTTATTCAGGACAGAGGGAGTAGTCAATTATTTTATTTTGAGATGATTAGCTTAAATGGTCCACTTTAAAAAATTATGTTTACAATTTTCATAATATTTTATCTTTACGCTTTACTTGTATTGTAATCATCTTGGTTGTTCTAAAATATTTTTATAATTATGATCAACTCCAATGACCCTAATATAACTTTTAATTATTAAAATCTTCAAACATAAACTTTAATTATTATATATTGACTAATATTAATAAAAAACTAATTTTTTGGACCAAAAGTAAGTCGTGACCACATAAATTTTAGCCCAAATGCATGATGAAGACAAGTAAAAATGGCACCCACTATGTGTGCTCTTCATTTTTCTATTATTTATAAAATTTTTTTTAGGAAACATATTATTAATAAAAATAATTTAATTTAAATAGTTATTTAGAGATAAACAGTTGTATAATTAATATTTGATTTTTTTTTTATTGGTGAAAAGTTGATAAAGTTTGGAAAAGAATGAGAAAAGTTAGGAAGAGGAGAAGTCCAAAGCGATTAAAGAGTTTAATAGGGTCTCTCTTTTAATATGTAACCATTAAATTAGTACATTTGATGCATGTGCACAATTATATTTTAGTTTGTTATTTAAATTTTTATAATTTATTCTCTTTTTTTATTATTACTATTTAGTGATTTTGAATAGTTATTTGAAAAGTGAGTAGTTGTTAATGAGTGAATATTTCTTAGTTTGTGAGTAATAATTATTTAGTAGTTGGTGTAGAATTGAAAATCACAAAAGAACTTCATTTGTTATAACTTAATATGCACGTGTTTTGTAGGTAAGAAAGATGACAATTTTGGCAATGTGAAAAAGTATAGCTATAGGTATATAACAGGTCTCAAAATAAACTTATTTTTCTTTTCTCTTGTAAAAAAAGAAAGAAAAAATAAGTTATTGAAATGAAGGCCTGAAACTTGATGGATTGGGATGGGGCTGGGGAGCTTTGGGCCATGCACACCACTAGACATGATAGAGTTATAAGTAAGTATGGACACTTTTGGGACTAATCCACTTATTAGTTGCTAATACCTTTGTGGCCCTATTAGTAGTATTTTGTGCCATTTAGAGTCCGTTTGGTGTAGTGTTTTGAAAACGTAGCGTTTTTAAAACGCAGATTATTTAAAACGCGATTTTTTTTTTATAAATGCGTTTGGGATATTATGTCAAAACGCAGCTTTTTATTCCCTACTGCGTTTTAAAATCTGTGTTTTGGGAAAAAGCTAGGAATTTCAGCGTTTTAAAACGCAGATGTGTTTTAAATACGCTGCATTAAAACGCTAAGTTAAGAAATAAGCTGTGTTTTAACCCTGCGTTTTGGCCAAAACGCACGAACAAACAAGTTCTTAGTGATGATAATTGGACGGAATTAGATGGGTTTATCATTCTCATTCCAACTCCATTATACTCTTTTTCATTCTTATTTCCGTGATGAAAATTGTAATTCCATTTTTTTTTTTATAAATTCCACCCCACTTGATTCATATCAATTTAGTTTGATTGTGTTCACGCCAAATCTCCGGTGATCTTGCCAATTGCCAGTTAAAAAGATGGACATCTGGGCTTTTCCTTAAAATAAGAGAAGAAATCATTAAAGATGAACATTGAGTATGAGCTACAAAATTGAACTCAAGACATCCGCTAAATAGATCGCTTCACACTGAAAATTAGTGATGATCAAGTCACTGAGCCAATCCTTTGAATTTATTTTTAATATTGTATAAATGATTAAAATATTGTTAGACATAATAAGTATATATTAAACAGTAATTTTGTAAATAAACTTTTGAATAATTAAAGAAACGAGACAATTGGTTTTTAACAGAAAAAGTATCCCATCTATTGAGTGTAAAATCTTCAAGTGAAAAAAAAAAAAAAGGAAAAAAAGGAAAAAGGACCATGTTAAAAGGTACTTTAATTTCATTTATGCTATTGTAAAATAATACTCTATCTCCCATCCTCCCTAAATTATTGTTTTACTTTTCTTTTTTATCCGTCTCAAAATAATTATCCTATTTAATAGTTTCCTTTTTAGGATAACACTTTTATTATTTTATTCTTATTTTTTCTTTTTACTTTAATTATGAGCCACATGTATATGGGTATTAAAAGAAACTAAACACTATAACAATATTAATAAGAAGTTAATTACTTTTTTTTTATTTGTGTGTTGAATCAAACAAAATAATAATTTAAGGATGGAGACACGGAGGGAGTATACGAAAAGGGCAATAACATGCATCATGAAAATTCCAGCCCAAAATACAATACGATCCCATGTACATGCATGTGACCAATTGATAATTATTCACCTAGAGTTGGGTATATTATGACATTCCGCCCCCCAAACTATTCCGTCAACATTTCTTCTTACAAATTTAAGGGTGTATTCGACATTGTGATTTATTAATTTTATTTTTAAATATTGGATTTTCATTTATAATAATTGTAAAAAAAAAATAGAGAAGTGAATAAGAGAAAACTGCTAGCTAGAACAAAAAAGCAAGAATATTCAAATTTTCAAAACTACAAACAAGTTATCAAATCGAGTAAGGAAAACAAACCCTTAAAACAAAAACAACTCCAAATTTTAAAGAAAAATTTCAAACATTCAAGTCAATCGTCACTTTTCCAAACTCCAATAGCCTTAATCTTCAAGGATAAGATGTTAAGGTTTACCTACTAGACTAATTTGGTAAATATAATTATGTTTAGAAGTAAAATTGGACCTAATAGCCTGAGATTCAGGAAACGGGGCGGGTACTTGTAAGTTGTAATACCACACCTGAACCAATCCTGAATTCAGTCATTTCCCGTTACTCATCCCATATACAGTCAAACTAGCTAATAATCGTCAACTTCGGTTTGATTCAGTTCAGGTAGTTGCAGTTTGATTCAAAATTGTTATTTCTAATATATAATCAGAACATCATACTACGTCACTCTAATAACATATGTAATCGTGTTACTGTTGGAATTTGGTGGTGTACCGAATCCGGACGCCCATAACTGGGTTCGACCTATCCGATTGGGAGAAGAGGTTGAAGTGGTCAAGGACTCGTCTACAGTAACTAACAAATAATACTGTTAAGTTAATATAGATAATTGCTGGAGTTGATCACTCTCACCACGTCTCTCCTATTCTGTTAAAGTATTAGCAGTATAAATACTAGCTACCCGTAACAGTAAAAGTCACCACAAAAAAAAAAAAAAAAAACGTATCGTTCTTTACCAAGAAGATACTGAGAGTTTCCATTGTTAGGCATATTTTGAGGGCTGTGAGGTTCTTGTACGGTGGATAATTAATTAGTACTCTAGTAGTATTAATTCATCGCGAGCAATCGAAGGTCAACCGATCGCCGATCGATCGCTTCCAAGCTTCAACCGTTCAAGAACGTGGGCATACATTTCAACCGGGTTAGTAATCCGATTTATTTTATTCCGCTGCGCGTATGCACTAAATCTACATTGGTATCAGAGCAATATATGTTATATATGCTTGCTTTTATGTTTTCCACCATGATATGTCTGCGAAGCTTTTGTGTATGCTTTAACGGTGGAATAATTTTTAATTCGTTTTAGGACATAAAAATTATATACGTTATGCATGTTATATGCATGATAACATCTGAAAAATTTGAGCATGAATAATTTTGTGGTTTGTGAGAAAAATGAAATCTAAGAAGTATATTTCGTTTTCTCAACCAAATATTATTCAAAAATGTCGATGCTATAATTGAATGAAATTGGTACGGTTTGATAGTTCATTTCGAGAGCTTTCTAGCCATATATATTTTTTTTTGTCAAAAATGGCTTTACCAATCAAAAGTTATGAATTTTTGAAAATCTGCTCTGTATTTGCGTTCTTCTGAAAAAAAAAAAAATTTGTTTGAGGAAGATGACACTGTTCAATGTGTGCTGGGCTTGTGAGTTATGCGTCGGGCTGAATTGGTTATCTTCAACCGGGGGTCCGCTAGTGCACTGGGCTGCATAGGTGTGAACTGGGTTGATGATGGGAAACTAATTTGGGCCACCATTTGGGCTAATTTTCTTTTTTAAAAAACTGGGTTTGATTATAGGCTAAGGGAATCGAAGCCTTGACTCCTCATTGCTTCCAGTGCTAGTCCAGTAGGACAACACAACATTTTGAAGATTATTGATAATATTATATATATTATCAACAAATTGATCTGTTATTTTTTTTAAGAAAGAAATACAGATGTTGCGTATCATGCTTGAACCGTGACCACTTGAAGTCAGTAGGCTTGCTCAACCATTTAGACAGTTGTTGTTTACTGTTTAAAATTATATTCAGATTTTATATGTACGATAATCTGAAATTACTTGTTTGTTTAACAAAATTAAATGAAATAAAATTCCAGTATTAATATGTGAAGTGCATTAACATATTTCTAGAGATTTTTCTACTGATTTGAATTTCTAAAAGGCATGGAAATTTATTTTGCATATTACGATATCTTATTATGCCTTGTTGAATTATTTAAGGATAAATAATTGCATAAATGTTATCAATATGCTAAATTATTTTTGTAAATATTCGCATGCTATATGTTCCTAGTGGGAGCGGTTTATAGGTAGAATTAATGTTTATTCCCTAAAGACTATTATTTAGCACTAAGTAAATTAAACATTCGCAATAATGTGTTTATGGCATATTGTGATTCTTAGCCTAGCGAAGTTTCCCTTATGTATTTACATTTCATTGTATTTGTTCAATTTGATTTATGTTGCAAAATATTAAATCTGTGTATATATAGTGCTGATTTAGTTTCTCATATATTTAGTTCTAATGGCTGCTAAGCAAATCATCGTTGACCTTAACAAGGGCGAGAAACTTGATGGTGATAACTACGATATCTGGTATCGTAAAATATCGCTTGTGCTAGATGATCAAGAAGTCTTGGAGACTTTGTCCACTGTGATGGCTGAGCCTGAACATGGCATCTCCGCTCAACATCGTAGAGATCTTGAAGCCTACCAAAATTGGCGCAAGAAGGATCGTACAGCTCGCAACACGTTGTTGAGCAGTATGAACAATGATTTGATGTGTGAGTATGAGATTTTTCCAACAGCACATGACATGTGGGAGTTGCTCAAAGCCAAATTTGGTGGGACCTCAGCCACTAGATTGCGCAGTCTCACGATCAAGTTTGATGGGTACCAAAAGCGCGCTAATCATACAGTGAAGCAGCACTTAAGGGCCATGTCAAACATGATTCGTGAGTTGAAGACTGCAGGCAATGTTTCGACTAATGAGCAGTATATACAGACAGTTATCCGTTCTCTTCCAAATGCTTGGGAACATATGCGCATGAAAATGACGCACAATGAAAACATCAAGACATTTGATGACAATTGCACGTCATTTGGAGCTAGAGGATGGCGCTAGAGGCTTAAGCACTCTAATGCATTTTCTTGAGGTGGCCATCATGGGGAATAAAAACCCAAGAAGGCCGAGGGAAAGTCTTTGCACTTGCGCCCAAGAAGGAAAGGTCACTAAAACCAAAAGAGGTAAACGTGGAGGAAAGAAAGACAAAGCCAAAAAGGTTTGTTTTAAGCGTTGGAAGTTGGGACACTTTGCTCGTGAATGCACTAAGCCAAAGAAGGTATTCTACTCTTTTACGTTAGTCATTGTGTAATGTTACTACTAGTAGTACATTTGTTGCTCATTCTCTCCATTTGTGGATTATAGACTCAGGAACAACAGACCACATTGCAAGGGACAGGGCAGGGTTCGTAGAGTATCGACGAATCCCAGCTGGTAGCAGAGAAGTACACATGGGGAATGAGTCTAGCGTGCAGGTGCTCGGCATTGGCACATATAGGCTAGAGATGCGAGGAGGTTGCACTCTTAACTTTCATGATGTGCTCTATGCTCCAGAGATTCGACGGAATCAAATATCAGTTATTTCTTTACTTTAGTTAAGATTTAGCATAAGTTTTGAGAATAATGCAGTTGTAATCCGCCATGGGACGGTTTATTATGGTTGTGGTTACATTTCAAACGGTTTAATGATTTTGGATATTATTGATTTTAGTTTTAATAATAATTCATATGCTTTTCTTGCTTCAATTGGTAATGATCATGTTGATTCTGTTAAATGGCATGCTAGGCCAAGCCATATTGGACAGGATAGAATGGCTAGGCTAGCTAGAGAAGGCCTCCTAGGCCCACTCGCTAAAGTCAATCTACTTACATGTGAAAATTGTTTAGCAGGAAAAGCAACTAAAAACCGTTTGGGAAAGCCACTAGGGCTGAAGTTCCATTGCAATTAGTCCATTCTGACATTTGTGGTCCAATGAATGTAAGGGCAAGACATGGTAGTTCCTACTTCATTACTTTCATAGATGACTTTACCCGATTTGGTTATGTCTATTTGATCTCCCACAAATCAGAAGCATTGGATTGCTTTAGACGTTACATGGTTGAGGTTGAAAATCAATTAGACAAGAGTATTAAAACACTCAGAACCGATCGAGGTCGTGAGTATCTATCTGAGCAATTCAAGGAATTATGTGAAGAGAAAGGGATCATTAGACAACTGACGATCCCTGGAACTCCGCAACAAAATGGTGTAGCGGAGAGAAGGAATAGAACCTTGCTTGACATGGTTAGGTCTATGATGGCGCAAGCAAACTTGCCTATCTCCTACTGGGGAGATCTCTTTGCTTATATTCTTAACCGTGTACCTTCAAAATCAGTAAAGTCAACCCCATATGAGTTATGGACTAATAGGAAACCTGATCTAGGTAACTTGAGGCCATGGGGTTCGGCTGCTTATGTACACAACTCTTCTCATTAGTTTGGGAAGTTAGGCCCCAGGGGAAAGAAAAGTATCTTTATAAGATATTCTGAACATTCTAAGGGCTATGTGTTCGTAGGAGAGCAGCCAGATGGTACTTTCACTGAATTTGAGTCACGAGATGCGGATTTTCTTGAAGAGGATTTCCCGAGCAAAGGTGAAATAGTTAAAGAGTGAGAATTTTATGAGATGGAAGATGCAGAAGATAGCACACCAATTAGACCAATGGAGATAGAGGAAGAGATTCCTCTAACTTTTGGAAATAGTGGGAGCGATATACCTTCAACGGATGCAACCCCATTAAATGAAGATGCTCTAAATTCTCATTTGCGAAGAAGCCAAAGAGGCAACGTTCCTCGTCGTCACTTTCCGATTGAAGGAGAAGCCTTTATGACTTTATCGCATAATTTTGAGGAACCTCGATCATATCGAGAGGCTATCTCATCTAGTGCCAAGAATGAATGGAAAATTTCTATGGAAGAAGAAATGAAGTCCATGAGGACTAACCATATCTGGGACTTGGTTAACTTACCTTCGAATCGCAAGGCCATCGGGAACAAATGGGTTCTCAAGCGTAAGGTGGATGGTTCCATTGATAGGTTTAAGGCTCGCCTTGTAGCCAAGGGTTACACCCAGCAAGAAGGAATCGATTATAAAGAAACCTTCTCACCTGTTGTGAGGTTTGCTTTAGTTCGACTCATTTTAGCAATAGTTGCATATTTAGACTTGAAACTTTACAAAATGGACGCGAAAATAACTTTTCTCAATGGAGAATTGGCTGAGGAGATATAAATGGACCAACCAAAAGGTTTCGTTATAGAAGGACAAGAACGCAAAGTTTGCAAGCTCCGACGTTCTATCTATGGCTTGAAACAAACGTCTCGACAGTGGTATTTACGATTCCATCGAGCCATCATTAATGATGGGTTTACGATGATTGAAGAAGACCATTGTGTATATATCAAACGATCCAAAGGAAGTTTGATGATTCTTTCCATGTATGTGGATGACATTTTGCTAGCTGGTAAAGACAAGGAGATGATAGTCACCACTAAAGTGTGGTTGTCCTCAAACTTCGAAATGAAGGACATGGGTGAGGCTGGATATGTTCTAGGAGTCAGGATTTTTAGAGATCGCTCAAGAAAGCTATTGGGTTTGTCTCAAGAGACTTACCTTAAGCAGGTTCTTGAAGAATTCTGAATGAACGAATGCAAACCTATTAGACACTCCTGTCGCTAAAGGTGAGAACTTAAGCAATGCTAAATGCCCTGAAACTCCTGCAGAAAAAGATAAGATGTCTCATATCCCTTATGCAACTGTAGTTGGAAAGTTGATGTATGTTGTTACGTGTACTCGACCAGACATAACATTTACAGTCGGAATGGTTGGTTGATGTCAAGCTAACCCTGGTTGTTGGAAAGCGGTGAAGCGAATTCTACGGTACCTCAAAGGTACTCTGGACTACATGTTTTGTTATCAAGGTTCAGACTTGCGCATTGTTGGCTACTCTAATGCTGATTGGGGAGGTGATAAACATGATTGAAAGTCCGTCTCAGGTTATACATTTTTGCTGAATGGTGGGGCCATTACTTGGCGCAGTAAGAAGCAGACACGTGTATCTCTTTCGACCATGGAGTCGGAATTCATAGCATGTACTTCTGCAATACAAGAAGCTATGTGGCTTAGGAGGTTCTTTGAGGATCTAAAACTTATGGATCATGCTTCTGAGCCAGTGACAGTCTATTGTGACAACACCGCAGCGCTCGACTTTACAAAGGATCCCAAGTTTCATGGAAGAACTAAGCACATAGATCTAAGGAACAACTTTATGAAAAACACTATTGCTAATAATGAGGCACACTTGGAGTACATTCCTATAGGTCAGATGGTTGCAGACCCAATGACTAAGGGTCTTCCCAAAAATGCTTTTGAAGCACATGTTAGAGCTTTAGGACTTCATAGGGTTTAATGTACTCATGTCATTAGTTGTTGTTCATTTATGCTTTATACTTGAGACTTATATTATGTGCTGTTGACATGTTTTTCCATGAATGTCTTGTTTTATTATATTAGTCTAGAATCAGCACACGTATATACACATATAGTTACTTACATTTAAAGATATGTCGATCAGGCTGATTGGCTCTCTCACACGAGCAATTACCTTTGGCGTTTCGAAAAGTGAGCAAAGATGAGACATTTGTAGTCGTCTTGGTAGGAACCAAGATGAGGTTAATCACTTTAATTGAATATGGAAAGTCCCACTATCCATATGAATGCCTGAATAATAGCCGGATACGAAGTCTTGATTAGGCGCTTAGAAAGCGAGCATTTAAGACATCGAGTTAAACACTCGAGGAGTGACTAGACTTACAGGTCCGCATGGTATGACTTAGAGATATACGCTCATTAGATGAGACTGTTTACCATGACATGTTTTTCATACAACATGTGCTTGCGATCATATTTTAGAGGTGAGGGAATGGATCCCTGCTTCTTCACCGTGTGAGTCTTAATTAATGACTCTTTAGTCTTAAACACTATGCTCTTTACGACCTTTGACTATGTCAAGAAGAGGAAAATCAATGTTGCTACTTTGGTTTAGTTACCAATGACCATGTAAATTCGGTCGGATGGGGCTTTGCTATGAAAGCAGTTGGTTAGAATCCTAATGACATTAGGGCGAAGGGAAGACAACTTGGTTATCACTACACACTGCACTATTGTCGACAGATTATAGCGCTTAGATAGCGAGGTAATTATTAGTGAGTTGTGTATAGATTACAGGCCTAAAGGGGTTGAGTATGGTTCTTTGAGGGATTAGAGATACTCAACCAGGTGAAATCAAGTATGTCTGGGGCATGTGAGTCTCTTATTTTCTTAGGGTTGATGTCTCTATGCTAGCCTTAACCAGTTTAGTATAGTGCTCCCAATTGTAGGTGGACTCAGCGATCGCACCGTACATTTGCCAATATAAACAGACTCATTAGCGAGGAACAATGGATGAGATTATTGGATTTATACATCGTCCCCGCCATGGGCGAGTGAGAGATGTTAGAATTTGGTGGTGCACCGAATCGGGACGCCCATAACTGGGTCCGACCTAATCCGATTGGGAGAAGAGGTTGAAGTGGTCAAGGACTTGTCTACAATAACTAATAGATAATACTGTTAAGTTATTGTAGATAATTACTGGAGTTGATCACTCTCACCACGTCTCTCCTATTCTGTTAGGTTATTAGCAGTACAAATACTGGCTACCCGTAACAGTAAAAGTCACCACAAAAAAAAAAACAAAAAACAAAAACGTATCGTTTTTTACCAAGAAGATACTGAGAGTTTCCATTGTTAGGCATATTTTGAGGGTTGTGAGGTTCTTGTACGGTGGATAATTAATTAGTACTCTAGTAGTATTAATTCATCACGAGCAATCGAAGGTCAACCGATCGCCGATCGATCGCTTCCAAGCTTCAACCGTTCAAGAACGTGGGCATACGCTTCAACATGGTTAGTAATCCGATTTGTTTTATTTTGTTGCGTGTATTCACTAAATCTACGGTTACAAAATAGTTTCTCATGTCAAATGGGTAATCATTTATATAAAATTTCTCACCAAACAACATTTACTCACAACCTTTCACAGTTTCACTTACGTTGTACATCAAATTGAACAAAAAATTTCCTTCGGAAATCTATCGTTTATCCTCATAAAAAAGGTCTGGTGTGCACGGAAAAAATGCAGTTCTTCCTATGTGCAACCTACACCCAAGAAAATAAAATAATAGTAATAAAATAAAAATGTAGGGACAGTTAGATAATTCACGCACGGTGTACCACATACGCCTATATATTTCTGCCTTCAGAAAATGTCAACTCCCAAAAGGCAAGTTTCCATTTTCAACTCCATCTCTTCCTCTTCTTCTTCTTCCTCCCGACTAAGAAAACAACCTCTCTCTCTCTCTCTCACCTCGATACACCATGGCCACGAGTCATGATTCCTTTGACCTTGACCTTGCATTTATCATGGAAGACAGTTCGGCGGCCTGCAGCACGATTAATGTCGAAGTCCAGGAATCATTGCCTCCAACATCCGATCATGACCAGAAGATCAGTTGCATGCCGACAGTTTCTGGAGTTGGTGTTTGTACGGTATGCATGGAAGATTTCCAATCACCCATCGGTGGTGGTGGTGGCGGCGGCGGAGGAGGTTGTAAGCAAGTTCCATGTGGTCACGTCTACCATGCTAATTGTATTACCCAGTGGCTCTCCCTCCATAACTCTTGCCCTCTCTGTCGTTGCAAAATCCCCGGTGTCCCCGTCCCTCATAGCTAGTTTTCCTGTATAAATGCTCAACTTGTAGTTTAATATCGATCGTAATTAAATTCCTTTTGTCAACGGACTTATTATTATTATTTTTTTCTTTTATAAGTTTTCTAGTTCAGATACTCCGGAATCAGAGCTCTGGGTTTTCGGGCGCATGTGAACCACTATGTGTAAGGCTCCACCAATGACGTCTAACTTCTAGTATAAAAATACTCGGATAAGAGCATAGAAAGGTCAACTGAATGCACTCGAAGAAAGCTAAGCAACGTTCATAATATATTAAAATAAAAATAAACTTGTTATTCCCACGCAATTTAGTAAAAGAGTACATACGCCATAGGTATATGTAACAGTAACAGGAACGAGAATTGTCAAGTAAAACAAGGAAAAAATTGACCAGAATAAGTAGCATCACCGGCAACAAATGAAGCAACAGGAAAATTCAAAATTAGTCAGGATAAAATAAATAAACTTGAGGTTTCTCCACTAATAAATACTCCCTTCATTCCACCCAAAGAGTCCATGTTTAAAAAGTCTAATTATTAAGGGATACATTAGTGTCATTAGAGTTGGTTATAATTACAAAAATGCTTAAATGCAACAAAGATGATTAAAACCCAAGTGGAGGGTAAAGATGAAAGATTATGAAAATTGTAAGCATAATTTTTTGAAAGAGACTCTTTAAGTGAAACGTCCAAAATAAGCAGCTCTTTTGCTTGGAATGGAGGGAGTACAAAGGTTGAACTGTAGTCTGGTAAATAGCATTTTTTTTTGTTTTTGCCTCTTTATGTTTTCGTACATCAAAGAGGCCCCAGATCTGGAATTTTGAAATTAGTATAATAAACTACATATCTTCGTGTGACATAGAGCGATGCAAATGTACAAGGGCTCAAACTATATGAACAATCAGTGAGGAATATTAAAGCTCAAGTTATTGAGTTTGCCAAATAACAAATTTTGTGTTGACTTATCATGGAAGGATATATCTTTAAATTCCATTCCTGGTAAACTACTATATTTTGGTCACTAGGAGAAGTTTAAAATGAAAGACAGTATTCATCGTTGACACTAATATATTGTGAATGATTAGTGATCGCGATGATCAACGGGTCTTCCTCGCAGGTGAACTAACACGTGCAAGGTTCCACCTGTCATGTCTACATTTAGTATCCAATATGCTCTTGCGGATAAGAGCATTACAAAGTCAAGTGAGCACACGCTACAAGAGCAGTTGGCAATGGTATTCGTATATTTAAAATACAATGAAATCACCACCCACTTTAGTAAAGAGTAGCGTAGCAAATACAATGGAATCACCACCCAATTTAGTAAAGAGTAACATAGACTGATAGATAAGTAGGCATCTTTAACGGGAAGGGAGTAGTGGGAGTCTTAAACCAAAGATATGGTCATCAAAGCTATAAAGACTAGTATGTGGATGTGTATGGTCTTTGTGTGTGTGTGTTGGGGAGTCACGCAATTAGGCATTAATAGCATCAAATGATGCAATAGGAAAATTCAAAGTTTAGTAGGAATAAAATATATATACATGAGGACTTCTTCAAAAGTAAATACAAAAAGATTGAACTATAGTATAGTACTCCTTCCGTCCCAAAAAAAAATAGTTTCACTTTCGACTTTGGTTTGTCCTAAAAAAAAATAGTCATATTTCTAAAATAGGAAATAGTTATAGAGCAATTTCAAGTAAGTAAAGTTACAAGCTTAAAAAGTTTGACTTGTCAAATGAGACTATATTTCAGGGACGGAGGAGGAAGTATAAAAACTTTGGGTTTGATAGCATTTTTGTTTTTGTTTTTGCCCCTTTAAAGTATTCGTACACCACCGAGATCCCATTAGTATAATAAACTACATCCGTCCTGTGACAGAGTTGCTACAAATATCCAAGACTTACACGAACAATTAGTGAGGAGGAATATTAAAGCCCAAATAATTTAGTTTGACAAACAGCTAGCAGTTGTCTACTAAACAACAAATCATACTATATAGCTTCCAAAAAATGAATTAAGAAATATGAACCAAATGAAATAAAATATTTCTCTCGTAATAATTGATCAGGAGTGCAAAGATGATTTGGGAAAGGAAACTTGTAAATTCTAGGTTTATTAAATATTAGACAGATCTGTAAGTAATTAAGCATTGGAATAATGATTTGCTTAGAATGTACTGCATAAAAAGGGTAAGTATTTGCACAATGAAATAATTTATCTCCAAAATAATTCGCTTTCATATATAATTAGGAGAGCGCTGAAAAGTGAAAAATACCTCTACTATTGGGATCTGCTCCATAGTCAAGTAGGAGAAGCACACAGTTTTCACTTCCTTTGGATGCGGCAATATGCTGAAACCACCGAGATTGTTGAGATATTAAATTAATAAATATGCATTCCAGGAATGGATTTCCCATTAACGATTTAGAGTCAGTTAAATAAATAAATTTCACAAACCAGTGCTGTTCTTCCATTGTTATCTGATTCATTTGGATCAAGGCCCCGTTTCAGCAATTTGTGCAATAATATATAGATCGTCTCCTCTAAGTGTAGCGAAGCATAGACTGAGAGGTAGGTCCATTCTACCACGAGCCAGCATGTTTTCTGTCTCTAGCAAAACTCCCTCCATAAGCGGGTCATTCACGTCTTTCAAATGCTGCTCATCCAACAAACAGAACTAGTGTTACAAATAAATTCTAGAGCACGTGCTAAGACATAATTGATTGCACAATAAGTTTTAATTGCACAAATTTGGGCATATTAGCTACACACCTGGAGGAGATTGTTCATAATAATGGTTCCATCACCAACATTGGCCTGAACGATGCTCAAGAATGTGGTGCGGTTCAACCTAAGCAGCTGGCTTAATCGTTTGGTGCGCACGATGAAGAGCTGAGGCCTATAACACAGAACCCCAATCTCACCGCAAAGATCACCAGTTTTACACTCTCCGACAACCTGCTTTCATCATAATTTCCAGTCAGTAAGCATTTGATGAAGTATTGTTATATGTAACCAAAAAAATGTATGTAATGAGCTCTAACTGCAAACTTGCCTGTTCGACTCCATTTTTCATAACCAGCAGTTCCTGTCAAGTTATCGAAAGTTTGAGGTACCTTTTTAGCATATTCTCCTGATCAAATTCGATCGTAAGCAGAAAACAAGAACTTGGAGCTGTTCAAGGGAGTCAAAAAGCATTATGAGGGAAATTCGAAACTCACCACTGCTCCTGTAACAAGTATGTAGAAATCTGTGGGTGCTTCATTCTGCAGGATGACATCTTCCTTTGGAGGAAAATATTCAGCTTTCATCTCCGAAACCTTCAAGATTTGCAGGGTCAGTAATCCAATTTAAGGAGTATGCAAATTACTTCAACTTCAACGGGTAAACCTTGATGACTCACCAGCTGAAAGAGCAAGTCATTGGACACCCCACGAAACAAGTATGCCTTATCAACTAGAGAGTAGAAAAGAAAATGAGAAATGCTTGATCTGATAGCTTTTGGAAGGGAATCAAGAGTCTCTTGCTGCTGAAGCCCCTCTGAGTCAGTTCTGAACTTCAAGCACAAGTGTGCAAGCATCTGATCTCGCAAACGAACTGGCAACTGATTCCTCTGAGCAAAACTCGAGGCAGCTTGGATAGTGTCCCTCTATTTTCAAATGCGAAATCACAAAAAAGTCAAGAACAAATCAACTGAAAGAGAGATCACTTGTTGCTGTGGGAAATAGTATCAAAATGAGGAATGAATGTACTCACAAATTGCCTAGTTTTACTGGTACCATGGACAACCAAGTTGGTCATATTTCCTATCAAATATGATGTTAACCCAAGATTGAAGAGCATATAGAATATGACAAAGACCATCTCCCTTCTATTCTGAGCATGCAGATCACCATATCCAACAGTAGTGAGAGTTGTAATCGACCAGTACATGGATGTAACATACCGAATCCACAAGCTCTCCTCGGCAAAGTGCTCGTTACCATTACTGCCTATCCAAGTCATATCTGGTTTAGGATAATGAGCAGCAAGATAATAATAGAAGCACCCAGCACAGTGAACCGCGAAAAGGGTGACCTGTAAAAAACGCCAATAGACAAACAAGACATTGTTATTAAAACGCTAAGCCAAGAACTAGGTATAAAGTTTCAGAAGTGTTAATATTACAGAGATTAGTACAGAATGTATGTCCAGAATTTTATGGTTGAGACATTTTTTAAACCCCGTTATTTTGAGGAATTTGTCTTTAATGAGCCAAATTATTTTATTTTGAGGAATTTGTCTTTAATGAGCCAAATTATTCTCTTATGGTTCTGTATATAGCCTCATAAAAAATTTGTACTACAAAGATAAGCTTGGCACATCGAATCCAGAAGTAGTTGAAATTCCTATCTTTCTCCAATCTATTTCAACAAAGAAATAAAAGAAAATTATGCCAAAGCAAATAAGAAATATGCAACATTATCAACAGAAAATTGGAAACTTTGTACCTAGCAAACATGGCACTAACTCTGCGCAGACGCCAGAGTCTAAGCATGTTGAATAAGCCATAGGAGTGAAAAGGAGCTGGGGAGATCTTCTTAGCAAGTTCTGAAGGAATTGTGGAAATGACATCAAATGCCAACCAAGTGCTGGCATACCTCCAAGCAATCTGCTTTCGGTTATCGACAAGAAGGTAGGTAGTCCTATCGAGGTAAGCTACGAAGAAAGTGAGAACAATATCAATGGCGAAGAATCCATTTACAATATTATCAAGGATGGATAGCGGTCCCTCTGCTTTCTTAAGAAAACCAAATTCAAATGGGGACACCCAAGCAGTATATAGGACCAGCGCGACCAGATATGTCTCCCATGCCCTGCAAAATTTAGTTTACCACGTAAATTTTAGCAGAATTAAGTTGCTTCTGAGATGGATCATATACATCTGGTGTTCTTTCTTTAGACTGATATCATAAAGATGAAAAAATTAAAAATATATAAATTAGGAGCAATAAATTAGTCATTCGGACAAGACCGACCAACATAATCCAAGACATCATACACAGCTATATACAGATAGTTATCCGTTCTCTTCCAAATGCTTGGGAACATATGCGCATGAAAATGACGCACAATGAAAACATCAAGACATTTGATGACATTGCACGTCATTTGGAGCTAGAGGATGAGCGCCTGGAGGCTGCTAAGCACTCTAATGCATTTGTTGCTGAGGCTGGCCATCATGGGGAATAAAAACCCAAGAAGGCTGAGGGAAAGGGTGCTGCACTTGCGCCCAAGAAGGGAAAGGTCACTAAAACCAAAAGAGGTAAACGTGGAGGAAAGAAAGACAAAGCCAAAAAGGTTTGTTTTAACTGTTGGAAGTTGGGACACTTTGCTCGTGAATGCACTAAGCCAAAGAAGGTATTCCCTACTCTTTTCTGTTAGTCATTGTGTAATGTTACTACTAGTAGTACATTTGTTGCTCATTCTCTCCATTTGTGGATTATAGACTCAGGAACAACAGACCACATTGCAAGGGACAGGGCAGGGTTCGTAGAGTATCGACGAATCCCAGCTGGTAGCAGAGAAGTACACATGGGGAATGAGTCTAGCGTGCAGGTGCTCGGCATTGGCACATATAGGCTAGAGATGCGAGGAGGTTGCACTCTTTACTTTCATGATGTACTCTATGCTCCAGAGATTCGACGGAATCAAATATCAGTTATTTCTTTACTTTAGTTAAGATTTAGCATAAGTTTTGAGAATAATGCAGTTGTAATCCGCCATGGGACGGTTTATTATGGTTGTGGTTACATTTCAAACGGTTTAATGATTTTGGATATTATTGATTTTAGTTTTAATAATAATTCATATGCTTTTCTTGCTTCAATTGGTAATGATCATGTTGATTCTGTTAAATGGCATGCTAGGCTAGGCCATATTGGACAGGATAGAATGGCTAGGCTAGCTAGAGAAGGCCTCCTAGGCCCACTCGCTAAAGTCAATCTACTTACATGTGAAAATTGTTTAGCAGGAAAAGCAACTAAAAACAGTTTGGGAAAGCCACTAGGGCTGAAGTTCCATTGCAATTAGTCTATTCTGACATTTGTGGTCCAATGAATGTAAGGGCAAGACATGGTAGTTCCTACTTCATTACTTTCATAGATGACTTAAATCAGAATCATTAGATTGCTTTAGACGTTACATGGTTGAGGTTGAAAATCAATTAGACAAGAGTATTAAAACACTCAGAACCGATCGAGGTCGTGAGTATCTATCTGAGCAATTCAAGGAATTGTGTGAAGAGAAAGGGATCATTAGACAACTGACGATCCCTGGAACTCCGCAACAAAATGGTGTAGCGGAGAGAAGGAATAGAACCTTGCTTGACATGGTTAGGTCTATGATGGCGCAAGCAAACTTGCCTATCTCCTATTGGGGAGATGCTGCTACTTATATTCTTAACCGTGTACCTTCAAAATAAGTAAAGTCAACCCCATATGAGTTATGGACTAATAGGAAACCTGATCTAGGTAACTTGAGGCCATGGGGTTCGGCTGCTTATGTACACAACTCTTCTCATTAGTTTGGGAAGTTAGGCCCCAGGGGAAAGAAAAGTATCTTTATAAGATATTCTGAACATTCTAAGGGCTATGTGTTCGTAGGAGAGCAGCCAGATGGTACTTTCACTGAATTCGAGTCACGAGATGCGGATTTTCTTGAAGAAGATTTCCCGAGCAAAGGTGAAATAGTTAAAGAATGGGAGCTTTATGAGATGGAAGATGCAGAAGATAGCACACCAATTAGACCAATGGAGATAGAGGAAGAGATTCCTCTAACTTTTGGAAATAGTGGGAGCGATATACCTTCAACGGATGCAACCCCATTAAATGAAGATGCTCTAAATTCTCATTTGCGAAGAAGCCAAAGAGGCAACGTTCCTCGTCGTCACTTTCCGATTGAGGGAGAAGCCTTTATGACTTTATCGCATAATTTTGAGGAACCTCGATCATATCGAGAGGCTATCTCATCTAGTGCCAAGAATGAATGGAAAATTTCTATGGAAGAAGAAATGAAGTCCATGAGGACTAACCATATCTGGGACTTGGTTGACTTACCTTCGAATCGCAAGGCCATCGGGAACAAATGGGTTCTCAAGCGTAAGGTGGATGGTTCCATTGATAGGTTTAAGGCTCGCCTTGTAGCCAAGGGTTACACCCAGCAAGAAGGAATCGATTATAAAGAAACCTTCTCACCTGTTGTGAGGTTTGCTTCAGTTCGACTCATTTTAGCAATAGTTGCATATTTAGACTTGAAACTTTACCAAATGGATGTGAAAATAACTTTTCTCAATGGAGAATTGGATGAGGAGATATAAATGGACCAACCAAAAGGTTTTGTTATAGAAGGACAAGAACGCAAAGTTTGCAAGCTCCGACGTTCTATCTATGGCTTGAAACAAACGTCTCGACAGTGGTATTTACGATTCCATCGAGCCATCATTAGTGATGGGTTTACGATGATTGAAGATGACCATTGTGTATATATCAAACGATCCAAAGGAAGTTTGATGATTCTTTCCATGTATGTTGATGACATTTTGCTAGCTGGTAAAGATAAGGAGATGATAGTCACCACTAAAGTGTGGTTGTCCTCAAACTTCGAAATGAAGGACATGGGTGAGGCTGGATATGTTCTAGGAGTCAGGATTTTTAGAGATCGCTCAAGAAAGCTATTGGGTTTGTCTCAAGAGACTTACCTTAAGCAGGTTCTTGAAGAATTCTGAATGAACGAATGCAAACCTATTAGACACTCCTGTCGCTAAAGGTGAGAACTTAAGCAATGCTAAATGCCCTGAAACTCCTGCAGAAAAAGATAAGATGTCTCATATCCCTTATGCAACTGTAGTTGGAAAGTTGATGTATGTTGTTACGTGTACTCGACCAGACATAACATTTACAGTCGGAATGGTTGGTTGATGTCAAGCTAACCCTGGTGTTGTTCATTGGAAAGCGGTGAAGCGAATTCTACGGTACCTCAAAGGTACTCTGGACTACATGTTTTGTTATCAAGGTTCAGACTTGCGCATTGTTGGCTACTCTAATGCTGATTGGGGTGGTGATAAACATGATTAAAAGTCCGTCTCAGGTTATACATTTTTGCTGAATGGTGGGGCCATTACTTGGCGCAGTAAGAAGCAGACATGTGTATCTCTTTCGACCATGGAGTCGGAATTCATAGCATGTACTTCTGCAATACAAGAAGCTATGTGGCTTAGGAGGTTCTTTGAGGATCTAAAACTTGTGGATCATGCTTCTGAGCCAGTGACAGTCTATTGTGACAACACCGCAGCGCTCGACTTTACAAAGGATCCCAAGTTTCATGGAAGAACTAAGCACATAGATCTAAGGAACAACTTTATGAGAAACACTATTGCTAATAATGAGGCACACTTGGAGTACATTCCTATAGGTCAGATGGTTGCAGACCCAATGACTAAGGGTCTTCCCAAAAATGCTTTTGAAGCACATGTTAGAGCTCTAGGACTTCATAGGGTTTAATGTACTCATGTCATTAGTTGTTGTTCATTTATGCTTTGTACTTGAGACTTATATCATGTGATGTTGACATGTTTTTCCATGAATGTCTTGTTTTATTATATTAGTCTAGAATCAGCACACGTATATACACATATAGTTACTTACATTTAAAGATATGTCGATCAGGCTGATTGGCTCTCTCACACGAGCAATTACCTTTGGCGTTTCGAAAAGTGAGCAAAGATGAGACATTTGTAGTCGTCTTGGTAGGAACCAAGATGAGGTTAATCACTTTAATCGAATATGGAAAGTCCCACTATCCATATGAATGCCTGAATAATAGCCGGATACGAAGTCTTGATTAGGCGCTTAGAAAGCGAGCATTTAAGACATCGAGTTAAACACTCGAGGAGTGACTAGACTTACAGGTCCGCATGGTATGACTTAGAGATATACGCTCATTAGATGAGACTATTTACCATGACATGTTTTTCATACAACATGTGCTTGCGATCATATTTTAGAGGTGAGGGAATGGATCCCTGCTTCTTCACCGTGTGAGTCTTAATTAATGACTCTTTAGTCTTAAACACTATGCTCTTTACGACCTTTGACTATGTCAAGAAGAGGAAAATCAATGTTGCTACTTTGGTTTAGTTACCAATGACCATGTAAATTCGGTCGGATGGGGCTTTGCTATGAAAGCAGTTGGTTAGAATCCTAATGACATTAGGTCGAACGGAAGACAACCTGGTTATCACTACACACTGCACTATTGTCGACAGATTATAGCGCTTAGATAACGAGGTAATTATTAGTGTGTTGTGTATAGATTACAGGCCTAAAGGGGTTGAGTATGGTTCTTTGAGGGATTAGAGATACTCAACCAGGTGAAATCAAGTATGTCTGGGGCATGTGAGTCTCTTATTTTCTTAGGGTTGATGTCTCTATGCTAGCCTGAACCAGTTTAGTATGGTGCTCCCAATTTTAGGTGGACTCAGCGATCGCACCGTACATTTGCCAATATAAACAGACTCATTAGCGAGGAACAATGGATGAGATTATTGGATTTATACATCGTCCCCGCCATGGGCGAGTGGGAGATATTGGAATTTGGTGGTGCACCGAATCGGGACGCCCATCACTGGGTCTGACCTAATCCGATTGGGAGAAGAGGTTGAAGTGGTCAAGGACTTGTCTACAATAACTAATAGATAATACTGTTAAGTTATTGTAGATAATTACTGGAGTTGATCACTCTCACCACGTCTCTCTTATTCTGTTAGGGTATTAGCAGTACAAATACCGGCTACCCGTAACAGTAAAAGTCACCACACAAAAAAAAAAAAACGTATCGTTTTTTACCAAGAAGATACTGAGAGTTTCTATTGTTAGGCATATTTTGAGGGTTGTGAGGTTCTTGTACGGTGGATAATTAATTAGTACTCTAGTAGTATTAATTCATCACGAGCAATCGAAGGTCAACCGATCGCCGATCGATCGCTTCCAAGCTTCAACCGTTCAAGAACGTGGGCATACTCTTCAACATGGTTAGTAATCCGATTTGTTTTATTCTGTTGCGTGTATTCACTAAATCTACGGTTACAAAATAGTTTCTCATGTCAAATGGGTAATCAATTATAAAAAATTTCTCACCAAACAACATTTACTCACAACCTTTCACAGTTTCACTTACGTTGTACATCAAATTGAACAAAAAATTTCCTTCGGAAATCTATCGTTTATCCTCATAGAAAAGGTCTGGTGTGCACGGAAAAAATGCAGTTCTTCCTATATGCAACCTACACCCAAGAAAATAAAATAATAGTAATAAAATAAAAATGTAGGGACAGTTAGATAATTCACGCACGGTGTACCACATACGCCTATATATTTCTGCCTTCAGAAAATTTCAACTCCCAAAAGGCAAGTTTCCATTTTCAACTCCATCTCTTCCTCTTCTTCTTCTTCCTCCCGACTAAGAAAACAACCTCTCTCTCTCTCTCTCAGCTCGATACACCATGGCCACGAGTCATGATTCCTTTGACCTTGACCTTGCATTTATCATGGAAGACAGTTCGGCGGCCTGCAGCACGATTAATGTCGAAGTCCAGGAATCATTGCCTCCAACATCCGATCATGACCAGAAGATCAGTTGCATGCCGACAGTTTCTGGAGTTGGTGTTTGTACGGTATACATGGAAGATTTCCAATCACCCATCGGTGGTGGTGGTGGCGGTGGCGGAGGAGGTTGTAAGCAAGTTCCATGTGGTCACGTCTACCATGCTAATTGTATTACCCAGTGGCTCTCCCTCCATAACTCTTGCCCTCTCTGTCGTTGCAAAATCCCCGGTGTCCCCATCCCTCATAGTTTTCCTGTATAAATGCTCAACTTGTAGTTTAATATCGATCGTAATTAAATTCCTTTTGTCAACGGACTTATTATTTTTTTTTTCTTTTATAAGTTTTCTAGTTCAAGACACTGATCGATATTGTCCAATTGTCTCACCCTCCTTTATTTAATTGATTTTATAATTCATTATCCTTAATGTTATGTGATGAAATGTAAAGTACGACCAAGTCGAAGAGATCAAGTTAACCTACCCTGGTGTAGGATTCATAGTCAAAAGTTCTTAAATTTATGAAAGAGGAACAACTATCAAAGTATTGGCTAATGAAGTTTTCATTAATCAAGAATGGAAGTTGAGGGCTTGAAGATCATCTATTATTTTCATTGCAAATGTTATGAAATGGGTCAATATATGAAGGGAAAATGCAGGTTTAGCCTGTTTGCTTCGGAGCTAGGCAGACGAAGGGTTTTCTACGACATATAACATGGTTAGTTGTTATCCATATGGTTACGATTATTTGATACAAACTATGTTTTCCTTCAAAAGGTTTGATTTTTTTTTTTTTTTGGATGTCCTAGTCAATATAAACACTAACTTAATTTGTGACTTAAAAAAGAGACACCCGCTAGATCTTTTGATCGTATAAGGGAATCTAGGGATGATAACGGATCGGGTTTGGGTCACATTTACCATTTTCCTAACCTGATCCTAGTCTATAGCTCTTTAACTTCTAACTTGCTTTGCACTTACCTCGTTAGTTACTAGATTGAAAATCCTACTCCTCGCTCCTGCCGCTAAACCTGTAAGTCCAAGTCTAATTTCTTGATCTTGCCCAACCCAAGCAGCTCAAACACTTTTTAATTAAATTCAAACCAAAGAAACTAAAACTAAATTAACATTCAACTCACATCATTATTTTCTTAACAAAAGGGAAAAATAATTCAATAATATAATAAAATAATTATAAAAAAATATATATCCTAAAGGATAAAATGTAAATAATATTATTAATAAGGGTAATATAAAGTAACTATGTACATACACGGGTCGAGGATAAATTATAACCCACTCCTAAACCCGGCGGATTTTTAATATTGCTTACCAAACCCGCTCCTTTAGGAGCGATTATCTTAGTTGGTTTAGGATGGAGTTCAAATATTTTTCCATCCCTAAGGGAAGCCAATCAAGTTGGGCACGACTTGGCCTAAATGGCAAAGCCAAAATCTGATAAAACTGGTTGCCCATCCAGTTAAAGGATTAGCTTGTGATTCATGATATGTAACTTTTTAACAAAGGTATGTACATATTATTTTTTTAGTAAGTCTTGTGAGATTGTCTTACAGATCCTAATTCATTAGACGGAGCCCCTTCTTTCACAGGTCAGCCCACCAACACATAGTGAATCGGGTCAATGAGATCCGTTTAACAAAAAATACTCGTAAGACGGTTTTTTCTAAAGAAATGTATATTGTATATTTTCTTAACAATGATATGTACATCCTCTTAAACCAAAAATGTTGGCGAGATTTTTTGTTTTGTTTTAAAGGCAACTATTAGATATCTTTTCGAGCAACATAGCAAACCTAAAGGCACTAACTGGTGGATAAAATTGTTACTGCCCGCCCTGGTTGGGTGCCTCTCCTATTTTCTTTTTCTGGCACCATTTCATCCACAATTTGTGTATCCAACGGCTAAAAAGCCTTGAATCTACAAAGTACATAACAGTTGTTTTCTTTTAATATATTGTTTAGAAAATATATATGTTTGTTTGAAAAATATATGATTTTCTTAATGATAAAATAGAATTAGACCATTAAATCTGCTCTAAGAGGAGTGTTCCATTGAACTAAAAACTGACCAATTAAACTAGTGCCAACATAGATCCGGTGCCTTACCCAATTTAGTAATTGGAGACGATAAATTTGACCATATTACTTATATATTTGCTAATGTGATCATTGTATATATTTAGATTTGTAATAAAAATTAAAACTAAATCGTTTACTTCCGTAAAATATTTTAACTGTGACTTTTTATACATGTTAATGTGGACTTTGCAAAATCATGTCAATGTTAAATTTTTAATGAAATTTAATTATGAAGATTAATTTTAAGCATAATCATAAGTACAATGGTTAAATTTGTAATACAAAAATACGATGATCAAATTAATATATTTACCAAACAAATAGAATAGTTTTATGATTGAAATTTTTTTCAGATCGTTCCAGTACAAAGCGCCGGCCGGGGGGATTGAGTGAAACAAGACCTAGACAGTAGTAGTTTGCTTTCGGATTTGGGGGGGATGGAAACACATGCATGGTGACACTGGACGGACCTACCCTACCACCCTCCTCTATCTCTATATCAGTTAAAACATTCCCTTTGAGCTTACTAACTAACTAATTTCCCCATATATAGCTTAGAGAAGAGAATGAGAAAGTTATTTTCTTTATAAGAGATCGAGGTGGAATAGAATAAGCCGGCTAAAGTGTAATTGTAATATTGTTCACATTGGGATTGCTACTCTGCCCATTTCGTCGAGATAAATAAGACGTACGTGATTCCTCTTGCATTAAGACGTTTACCACAAATTAAGATCTAAGAAATTATTCCGTAAAACGTATTCCCATAGGCATGAGCTTCATTGATTTTATGTAGTTTGAACATACCGTCTGGAGATTAATCATCATTGATTTTATGTAGTTTGCCTTCCAGGTAGGAAGGCATGAGCTTCATTGTAACTATATGTATGTGCATGGTAACTCTACTTGAAGATGCAAATTCTTGCTGTGAGTTTCTTTTATTTATTTTCCTTAATTTGTTGGCCTGCAATTTTGTTGGAAAGCTCCATGTTTTCTCGATGATATAGGACAATCTGTCCTATTAGTGGAATCACTTTTTCTGCTTTAACAAGAAAGTTAATTACATACATATTTGTCTTCTTATTAGTTAATGGTAGTTCTTTGTTTTTTGCTGACGAATAATTCTTCAATATCTTATGTAAAGAGCAAAAGTTAAATGAATTAAGGAACTGAATCTTTTGGGTTATCTGGGCCAGAGATGTGAGCTTCAAGGAGTAGTGAGTAGCCTTGTTAATGCACAAGTTTATTATTGAGAGTAATAATACCTCCCAATTTTTTAGCAACTTGTTCTCTGCCAAGTGCTGTAAGAGAGTGATGTTAATCAATACTGGGCTATTTTATGCATTTCAGTTACTCCCTATGTCTCAAAAAAGAGTCACATTTTGAGTTTTTAAAGTAAACTTGACTTTTTTTCAAATGAATATTTGATGTGGATTAATTACTTATTTTTTCAATAATTATAAAATATAAGATTCATAGTTCTTTTAGTGTAGCTTACAAAGGTTGTAGTTTTATTTTCTACAACAAAGTGAAAGTATGTTAAATGTTGATTATAAAAAATGGTCAATTTGACTTTGAAGAGTCAAAATGCAACTCGTCTCTTGGGACGGAGGGAGCTTGATTGTTGATGTCTACAGCTGTTTCCTAGCAAACTTGCCAGTTGTTCATATTGAGGTTACTTTTACTGAAGTTAAAAACTGAAAGAAGTTTCTGATTTTTTAGGTGTTTGTTGTGCAACGCAGCGGAAGCAATTGACAAAACGATTCACAAAAGCAGTTGGGAATCGAAAGAGAGAGAGATTGGTGTCAACAGACCGTCGAAATTTTATTAGAGGCTTAACTCCTTTAAACGTTTTAGGTATACAACTATTTATACAACAAAATAGAAAACCCTAAAACCGCCGCTATGCGGCCGCATGCGATTTACAAGATTTCCATGCGGTCGCACTATGCGGCCGCATGGTTTCCAGAATACCTGAGCGGACGCCTTACGCAGCCGCATACATTCCAGTGTGCCACGCGGTCGCCCTATGCGGCCGCATACCTACCAAAAACCCGAATAGTCCATATCGCGGGGGGCTCCGCCCCCCGCACCCCCCTCGGAGGGCGCCGACCTCTTGCCAGGACATCGAGCCATCACATCCAACAGTGTTACACTGTGGCATTTCTCGAAGACAGAAAATATGCTGGGTTAGCCCCATTCGTGCGGGTTTGCATTTATTGCAGCCTGGGCAAGCTTGTTGTTCTAGAGTTTCTGGCTTCCCTGACATTAAGGTGATATTCCTGGAAAGTCTTAACATATCTCTGTCAGGCTGTTAGAGAAGGAAGCCTGCATACAACCCTATCAAATTTGGAAAGTCTTCTTTTCATACGGTTACTCTCATCTTTGGATGTCCTGATCAGAAAAGAAGTGAAATATTTGGAATATTTTGGTGATACCTACTACTTTCTAATGTAATTCTTTTGCATTCTGTCCACAATTCACAGGAGGATCTTGCTTCAACCTGTAATGAATCTGCTGAAACTACATCTGTTTCTGAAAAGGTGGATCTTGCTTCAACCTGTAGTATTTTTTACCAGCACCAAGTTTCAGGAGGTTGTATTATGCTAATAATCTAGCTAGAAGAAAAGAGTAGTAGCTATGTAAAAAGTTTTCCCCATTTTGATTTAGTTTGTCACATTTTTCAGACATTTATATCACATGTTTACATGTTTATGTTTGTGTTTGTAACAATCAATGAGTATTTTGATATTGAAGTAAAAATAAGTCTTTTATTGGTAAAGTGCAAGTTTGAACCGAAAGGGGAAAACGGGTCAACCCGAAACTCACCCGACCCAATAGTGACCCAACCCATTTAACCCGAATTTATTTTGAGTTGTAATGGGTTATGACCCAAACCAACCCATTACCCAGATCAACCCGACCCAATTGCCATGCATAGGCAGTTCGTACTATCAAGAATTAAGTAATCCTTTAACTTTGTTCAAAGTCATAGCTCACTGTTGAAGCGCTTTTCAACATTTGAAATCTCCTTTCTTTTCTTGGGCGTGGAGGTTAGTTAGTGTAATGACCCGAGCTTGAAACCCGGTCCGCTACGCATAGCCCACGCACTGGCCCACTAAGCACCTGGGTCAACTGGCCCACCACAAGCCACCCAAAAGTCCATGAATAGGTTGGTGCCCAGTGGTAGTGGGTGGTCACATATAAAGCACACAAGTCCCACATCTACCCGATGTGGGATATCACAATCTCCCCTACTTGAATCCTTGACGTCCTCGTCATGAGCCAAAGGAGGTCCAAAGGATCGGCACCCCGGGCGATGTGTTCCTACACATTTCTGGCCGGGACCCGCTCTGATACCATTTGTAACGACACGAGCCCGAAGCCCGGTCCACCACGCATAGCCCACGCACTGGCCCACTAAGCACCTGGGTCAACTAGCCCACCACAAGCCACCCAAAAGTCCATGAATAGGTTGGTGCCCAGTGGTAGTGGGTGGTCACATATAAAGCACACAAGTCCCACATCTACCCGATGTGGGATATCACAATCTCCCCTACTTGAATCCTTGACGTCCTCGTCAAGAGCCAAAGGAGGTCCAAAGGATCGGCACCCCGGGCGATGTGTTCCTACACATTTCTGGCCGGGACCCGCTCTGATACCATTTGTAACGACCCGAGCCCGAAGCCCGGTCCACCACGCATAGCCCACGCACTGGCCCACTAAGCACCTGGGTCAACTGGCCCACCACAAGCCACCCAAAAGTCCATGGATAGGTTGGTGCCCAATGGTAATGGGTGGCCACTTATAAAGCACACACAAGTCCCACATCTACCCGATGTGGGATATCACAATCTCCCCCACTTGAATCCTTGACGTCCTCGTCAAGAGCCAAAGGAGGTCCAAAGGATCGGCACCCCGGGCGATGTGTTCCTACACATTTCCGGCCGGGACCCGCTCTACCATTTGTAACGACCAGTGCCTGAGGCCCGGTCCGCCACGCATAGCCCACGCACTGGCCCAGTTAGTCTCCTTGTCAAGTTTTCCATGCTCTTTAATTTCTTTGTTCTGACCCATTCCTTGAATTTTTCCATCTCGCGATTAATGCAAAAGCAGCCCATTAGAAAGCAAGAGTCATGCTTTTAATGCTTCACAGAAGGAGAAAGAGAAAGAAAGAAAGAAAAGAGGAGAAGAAGAATAAGAATTGGTCTGCTGTGATTGGGTTGTCTATTGAGATAGAAAACAAGAGTTGGCTCTTCTGATAAGTATATAACTTAGTAATAGTGCTGCTACGAGAGAGATGAGATTGGAGAAATCTGTACCAAAGCATGTTGAGTGGCCATGTTATGTGAGGATACAGCAGAAAATGACAGGATCTTATGTAAGACACGAATTTTTGGTATGGCCTTCCCATGCATGTTAAATAACTGCACAGTGGATTGTGTTACTATTTATTTATTTTCTTGTCATTTACTTTAGAGGGAACCCTGCTTCACTAGCAATGTCGTCTGTGAAGTTGATCAACAATGTTCATTGTGTTGAACAGATTGATGAAAGTGGTGATGCTCACGTGAATAATGTACAAAGGTGGTGTGTCAAAGGTGATCTACAGAAGCTATATGCAGCTGTTCAAGTGCCAAACGTGGATGTCTGGAGATAGATTTTTAGTTCAGTTTAGTTAGTTACACATAAGGGGGTGTTATAGTAATTATACAGCCTTGTTAGTTGCTGAGGACATCAATGTAATTTCGTATGTATAGAGGGCGGTTAGTTTGTTAGACTCCCAAGTGTATATATTTTCGTTCAAATTTTCGTTCTCTTGGATTGTAATCAATATTCAGAAATAATGAGTTCATCTTCATCCCCAAAACCCTCGTTCTTGCAACCATAATTGAATTACACTTTCTTTTCGAAAGTTGATACATTGGACTGGACAGAATGATAAAAAGAGTTCGTGTCCCAACCCCCAAGTAATTGGGATAAATGATAAGTATCATCAAACTTTATATATAGGAAACCCTTCGACCACCATCAATGTTGGCCTGATCAATCGACAATAGAAGGAAAACCTTTTTAGGACTTGCATCGCTAGCTATTAAAAATGGAATATCCATTCTCTACTTCTTTCCAAATAAATCAGGGAGAGGCCTGAAACACTGTTCGTAAAATGTAATATGGGATCAAAGACTAGTAAGTGTGAGCTTTACTATGTTGCGCTTTTGCAGGTAGTTACTTGTTCATCTAGCAGACGTTTCTTATTGTGACAACCCCTCCATCCAGCATACTCGTCTTGGCTCTTTTACTATTCCAGTTTGATATCAGTTAATCAAAAATGTAGACAGGTGACTTTTCAAATAGCCAAAGGTTTAACTAATTTCAAATCGCGGGCCCTTGTAAAATGTTGTCCCTTGGACTGCAAATTGTGTGGCATCTCAGCAGCTGTATGCAAAACCAAATTCAGCGACATGAAATGGTTTAAAATTGGAATAACTAGTCGGAAAGATAACGTACTAATGATATATATTGACAAGCGTACTTTGTTTCAAACAAATAAGGTAGCGGTACTTATGGTTTAAAATTAGAATAACTAGTCGGAAGGATAACATACTAATGATATTGACTAGCGTACTTTGTTTCAAACAAATAAGGTAGCGGTACTTTTGTCTTAGAAACTACCCAAAGAAGCTAAAATAACTTTGTTTAAAGAGTGATTAATGAAGGCAGAGATAATGCTAGTTTGAGGCAAGCTAAGAGCCCAATTTGATGTTTTAAGTGGCTTTCTCTAGTAATTACTCATAAAAACTGAGGTTCAGTCATTTGATGGTCTTGGGGACAGCTATAGAACATCTATATATCTCTCAAGTCAGCAAACAAGCATTCAATAAAATGAGAATGTTCACATGTATAGAAGAGCATGCATCCTTTAGATCTCTGCCCACAGTCTTGACTGTCGTGGAAGAGCTTTTACATGATCTATATACTTATTAAGAGGTCAGGGTCAACCTTGCATGGTGACACACTAAGGTGCTTAATTGGTTTAATTTAATCTACAATGGAGTCTCACTTTAGACCCTTTATTGATTGGGCTTGCTTGTGCATCCACCCACATAACATTGACCATCCTTTTTAGATTATTCTAACTTACTTGCTATGACTAATTGGCCAACTTATTTCATGCAGCAAGGAGTCCAGAAATGAGATTGATAAAGGCATCTTCTTGATCGACAGGGAATCATTAGATAATATTCTTCTTCTGCACGATCGCAATTGAGGATGATAGGAACCACTCACAAACCGAAAGACTTGATGGATATGGTGGTGGATGTCGCCACATCTTCGGACACATTCGTGATGATTCCAACAAGAACAAGATTCCTACCATAATTAGGAGATCTTGTACTTATTTGTTTATATGTTTATAGTTGAATTTTAGCACGTCTCTTGGAATTTATATCTTGTATAAATATCTCTTTACTCAATGAAAGAAAATAAATTGTCATTGCAAATCAAACTTTACATGATATCAGACCCTAAAAAAAACTAACCCCTTACCGCCGCTACTGCCCAACTTCAACCGTCAACCATGGCAGAAAAACAAGTTGCTACAGCCTCTACCAGTCACACCACCGTGGACGTCATGTCTCCGTATTACATCCATGCTTCAGACAACCCTGGCCAACTCTACGTTGGTGATCTCCCCCGCGATAGAAACTATGGCGATTGGGCTGATGAGAGTAATGCCCTATTCGCTAAAAATAAAATAGGTTTCGTTGACGGCTCGATCTGATTCCCAATGAAGACTCGCTAGAATTAATGCTACGAAAGAGGTGCAACGCAATGGTAAAAGGGTGGTTGAACACGGCAATGGAGAAGGAGATAAGGAATAGCGTGGAGTACGCTAAAACTGTCACGGAGATTTGGCGTGATCTTGAAGAGAGGTTTGTGAAGGAGAGTGCACCAAGAGCGTACGATTTGAAACGTGCGTTGATACAAACATGACAAGAAAAATTGTCGGTTTCGGCTTACTACACCAAATTGAAGTGGCTTTGGAACGAGATACAATCAGTTTCTCCCATACCAAAGTGTATCTGTGAAAAGTGCACATGTGATATACCCAAACAACTTGTCATGCTACATGAGAAGAAGCAACTTTATAAGTTTTTTACGGGCCTAAATTAAGCTTTTAGGACTATGAAGATACAGATTCTAAGCACAAAACCTATTCCATTGATTGGATCAGCATACCATCTTGTAGTGCAAGATGAGTAGCAACGTCAGATTACGGCATCTCATAGACACGGGATGGAGGCAGCGGCGTTTCAAACTTAGTCCTACTGGCGAACGGAGAAAACGACAATGATCAAAAGGGAGGAAGGCGAGACAAACCAACGTGCATTCATTGTAGGAAGATGGGTCACTTCGTAGAAGGCTGTTTCAAAATAGTCGGATATCCTTCTAGGTGGAGAAAGGTAACCCATGATGATGGTAAGAAAGGTGAACAGAGGGTGACCCCTAAGCCAGTAAACGTGGAATTGCAGTCAAGCCCTCTTCTAGGATTAACTCCAACACAGTATACAAAACTGATCTAGCTAGTATCTCAGCAAAGATGATGTTCCCGTAGATGTCATCACATCTTCCACAACATTTAAAAAGTCTGGACAGATTCGACCAGTACCCACTACAAATATGGCTGGTAAGATTTATTTTGAGAGGCCTTGTGTGATTGATTCAGGAGCAACGGAACATATCACTTGGGATGAAAGGATCCTCGAGGAGCAAACTAAATCGGAATCTGGGATGCCTGTTAGAATACCAAATGGAGACAATGTTCTTGTTAAATGAATTGGCAAAACTTGTTTTTCAAATGGGTTGAAAATTCACAATGTCTTGAATGTTCCAGATTTCAAGTATAATTTACTTTCAGTTAGCCAGTTAACGAAAGATTTTAATTATGCACTAATATTTTTCTTGGACTTTTGTGTTATACAGGACTTACCCTTGAGGAACCTGATTGGAGTGGGTAAATGCTGCGATGGTCTATACTGCATGGAGCCTGTGAAGACTGGGGGCGTTAATATGGCATTTTCAGTTAGGCCGAAAATTTGGCACAAGAGATTAGGTCACGCCTCAAACACAAAACTTTAGCATGTCGAGTCTCTTGGTAAAAATTTTAGATTTAGCAATGAACCATGTGATTCCTGTATGAGGGAAAAATAGACTCGAGCACCATTTGCCACATTTGTTGCCATATCTGCAGTGCCTCCAGGTCTAGATGATCATTTCTTACACAATATTACCCAAACTGAAAGTGCTCCAGAACAGCATCAGTGTTCATCTGAAAGTGGGCAAATTGATACGCAAGGGTTGCGTCGTAGCCATCTAGTACCAACTAGACCCAAGAATATTGATGATTTTGTTACTGAGCTTTTGCAATCTATAGACCATGCGCCACCCAACTTTAATCTAGGAACCTCTATGGTACATCCTTTATCTCGTGCTCATAAAGTCTTTTTTGGGCCATCACTTCTCATGATGAGCCAAAGTATTTTCATCAGGCAGTAAAAGATCCACATTGGCGTGATGTAATGCAAAATGAGATTCAGGCCTTAGAAGAAAATGGGACGTGGACTTTAGATCCGTTGCCCCCGGGCAAGAAAGTTGTAGATTTCAAGTGGGTCTACAAAATCAAGTACCGGCCAGATGGTGAAATTTAGAGGTATAAAGCACATCTGGTAGCCAAGGGTTTCACGCAAGTTGAAGGGATAGACTTTCATGAAACTTTCGCTCCAGTTACCAAGCTTGTGGCTGTGCAAAGTGTGCTCGATGTGGCTGCGAAGAAAAATTGGTTGATACGTTAATTGGATATTAATAATGCCTTCCCACATGGTGACTTGGAGGAAGATGTCTACATGCGGATACCACAAGGTTTTGCGAAGAAAGGCGACACAAAAGTGTTTAGACTACACAAATCTTTGTACGGCCTCAGACAAGCATCCCACAATTGGTATCAAAAGTTCACAAAGGCCTTACTTGATACTAGTTTTCGACACTCTCACGCGAACCACTCCTTGTTCATTTTTAAACAAGGTAATATATTTTTCTGTACTCTTATCTATGTGGATGATGTTAATTTGGCTGGCAATGATGTTAACAGGATTAATATTGTCAAGCGTCACCTTAATGACAAATTCAGTATCAAGGATTTGGAACCGTTGAAATATTTCCTCGGGATAGAGGTTACTAGTTCGCCAGAAGGCTTAGTCTTAAGTCAGAGGAAGTATACCCCTGACATTCTTGAGGAGACGGGTTTGCAAGGAAGTCGACCCAGTTCGTTTCTGATGGAACAAAATTTTCAGTTGGATGAAGATACTGATAGCCCCGCTGTGGATGCAGCGCAATATCGTCGGTTGATTGGGCGATTGTTATACTTGACTTTGACACGACCTGACATTCCTCTTGCTATGAACGTGCTTACTCAATTTGTCTCTAATCCATGATGCTCACATATGGATATTGTAACTCGTATCCTTCGTTACCTAAAATCAACCCTAGGTCAGGGAGTTTATCTTCCAGCATATGGTGCTTTGAGTCTGGCCGTGTATTGTGACGCTGATTGGGGAGGATGTCACATGTCTCGACGCTCTCGTACATGCTATTTTATCTCCCTTTGTAGCGCACCGATCTCTTGGCGCACGAAGAAATAGTCTGTTATTTCTCGTTCCTCTACCGAAGTGGAATACAGGGATATAGCCGCAACAGTGAACTTTTGTCGTTATAGTGGTTGTTAGTCGATTTTGACGCACTTCAGCACGAGACCACACCATTATTCTGTGATAATCAATCTGCAATACATATTGCGAATAATCCTATTTTTCATGAGCACACGAAACATGTTGAGATGGATTATTATTTCGTTCTTAAACGGGTTGAATCTCATGACATTGAACCATGATATGTGTCAATGATGAACCAAGTTGCTGACATTTTTACCAAGCCCCTTAGGGCGGAGCATTTTCGGTTTCTGGTAGGCAAGTTGAGGGTTCGAGATCGCCATATCTTCGGACACATTCGTGACGATTCCAGCAGGGACAGGATTTCTACCATAATTAAGAGATCTTATACTTATTTATTTATATGTTTATAGCTGACTTTTAGCACGTCTCTTGTAATTTATACCTTGTATAAACACCTTTTTTTCTCAATGAAAGGAAATAGATTGCCATTGCAAATCAAATTTTACAAGACATGTGTTTTTGGAAGTGCTTAACAACCGAAAGAAAGCATTTTATTTAAGTCAATGCATGGGATGGGAAAGACTTGTCGAAACCATCAATTAAGTTCGTGTTCACGGTTGGGGCTAAGGCATCAATTTCGTACGGCGTTAAGCTTTCCGCGGCCTAGTTTCCTAATATTGCGCGTTTTATGACTTGAAGACATGCCAATCGTCATCGCAGTTACGTTGGAGTGTTCATGTAAAGGCCGCGGCCTTCTCACATGCAACATGACTTCGATCTCTTGTTTTATTAATTAATGTCGTAGGTATAGCTAGAGAGAGCAGTCGATCATATTGAATAGTCAAAATTATGTCATCACGTATGGCAGGCAGATTGTAACACCAATAAATGCTTAAAAACTAATCATGAGTTAATTACGGCAATTTACAAGTAAAAATAAGTACTAGTACAAGTTTTTAACACCAAAGCTACTTTTTAGTCTTTTCTCAAGTTTGCAGAAAATCTTGCCTCCCTATCAGCCGCCAAGTTACTCCCAAATCCCAATCCCTTTGAATTAAATGACAAACGACAGTGTATTATGGCCTACTCCTCTTTCTTTTTAGTTAAGATAAATTAATTGCCTAATATACATACAAAGTCTAAATATAAAGCACAAATACTACATAAAAGAATATTCAAAAAATTGAGTTAGTTAAGAGATTAATTGTTAATATAAACTAACATAAAACTTAGGACTATCCGTCCATTCAAGAGTCACGTGCAATAAAAAAATAATTACCAGCCAATACGTGTATTTTCACATACTTCATTATAAATGATATAAGCTTCATTAGTAGCATCTATCTACTCTATGAAACTAATTTTCTGCTTCACTTGTGGTGGATATGTCAAAGATACTTATCATTTTCTTGATGCAAGAAATATTTTTGGCCATGAGAAGCAACTTGTTGTCGATACTTTGTGGGAACAAATTCTTATCACCTTCCAAGATCCTTTGCCATGCTTCTTCAATCCTTCAAGAAAATTCCTGTCATGAAACAAAAAAAAAAATCAAAATAAATTTCTAATACCAAGTTAATTCAATAAATGAACAGTCAAACACAACTTTTTCTTTGTGAGTAATATTTGTGCTCTTCTGAGGTCCACCTTGGGGTTTTCTTGCTTACAAGTTTTTTCTTACCCTTTGAGCTTTGAATTGCAACAGACTCTTGATTCTCTGCATATTTTGGCAAGCCGATTAACCCAGTATCTAGTGCTACCAGATCGGTCACAAGACCACTGTAATGTTTTTCCACCTCTGCCGAACTCTTTCCAGGCAATATCGAAGTAATTTTTTGCCATGGATATGGATCACTCTCGCAAAACTCAATGAGAGCACTCTCAAATTTTTAGTTCTCTTCCCATGTCCTAAAGGAAGATTGCAGAAAATTATTAGAATTAGACATTGTCACAGATTTCTTTGTTCTATGTTATGTTGTATGTGCTTTAGCGTTGAATTTATATAAGAGACTGACTTGCTAGAGAATATATGACCAAAAATAGCATTCATACAACTTTGAAAGTATGTATTCTACGTACAATTTATTTAAAAGATTTGACTTGTTATAGAATATATGACAAAAAATAACATCAATATAATTTGGAAATTATGTACTCTAACGTACAATTTATATAAGAGATTGATTTGCTAGAGATTATGACCAAAAATTATATCCATATAATTTGGGAAGTATTGAAAAAGTAACAACATTCTTTCCTTGTTAAAGACAAAAAGATAGAGACACGGTATGTAAATAAAAGAAGAATCGAAAAAGGCTGAAAAGTGAGTTGTGGTCATTGTGGAACGTCTGGCCCCGTCCGAACAATTTCGAACCGGAACCGAACCGCCTTGAAAATTGCCAAAATCGGAACCGTGACGAACTGGAACCGCTAGTTCCACGGTTCGGTTTCGATTTCTATTTATCAAAAACCGTGACCCGCCAATTCTTCTCCGGTTCTAAACCGCCAGTTCAATCATGGTTCCAAACCGGCGGTTTAAAACGCCAAAATAGCTAATTTTTAAATTTTTGAGTTCTTAAACATTTATTTTTCACTTTTTCTCCAGTTCCCTTTTTTTTTATCTTTTTATTTTTCACTTCCTAAACTTTTATTTTAAGTTTTTTTGAGTTCTCAAATTTTTGTTATTATTACAAAACTTTTGCAAAAAAAATTTATACTTGTAATTTTTCATAACTAAAGTTTTTACAATTTATAGCTCTTAATAAAAATTAAAAAATATATAACACTTTTTTGTACACTTTATAATAATCCCTCCGTCCCTAAATTATTGTCTTCCTTTCATTTTTATCCGTTCCAAAAAAATTGTTTTGTTTGAAACTTTCCTTTTTTAGAAAATATTTTTACCATTTTGCCCTTTTAATTATTACTTTTTAATTTATGGGACCCACTGCATGGATTGGAGAGAACTTGAAATATTTAAATTCATGTTCAAAAGTTCAAAAATATTCAAAATTTAGGAGGAAAAATTTGGCATCTTATTCATTTCAAATAAGGGCAAAAGTGGAAAATCAAACAAATACCAATATTAATAATCAAGTCAAATGTGTTTTCTTAATCGCTGTGTCGGGTCAAACCAGACGATAATTTAGAGACGGAAGGAGTAGTTTTTTTTTAAATAAAACAAAAAAAAATTAATGAAAATAAGTTATAAACAAAAGGGGAAACCGGTTAACCAAAATTGGAACCGGCCATATATAGTTCGGTTACGGTTTGTACAATAGTAGTTTGGTGAACCGGCGGTTTGAACCGCTTAGGCACCTCTACGCCCGAAGGGTTTTTCACAATAGTATTCATGTAAAGCACATATGTCTTCAAACTCCGGCTCGCATATATTACAATTTGGAGTTCTTGTAACAGTTAGGGGTAACATGGTTCGGTTTGATTCATTTTTCGCCAAAAAAATATAGAATCGAAACCAGACCAATACTGTGACGACCCAGACCCGAATCTCTATACGGAATCCCAAGGTCGAGTCACCAAAACAACACAACTGAACAACAAATAAAGCACGTGGTGTAACCACCCGTACTTATTACGAAATATCAGATAAAATAAAACCTAGTTAACTATAAACAAGTCTTCGACGACACTATAGTCAGAACCCAACAACCACAAGTCTAAGACTTGAGAAAGATAAAACAACTACAACAATGATAACAACATCGGCCACAACATGCCGGAATATAAACATAACCCACGAGCCACAACATGTTCGGGAAAAGAATTAAACAATAGCAGGTTATAAACACAAGCACGACGTACACATGTCGACTACCAAAAGAATAACAAAGTTTTACAAACGACCAAGTACTACCTAAGTAAAGTTTTTATAACTTTACATAACCAACGTCCTCACCAAAAGAAACACTATGAAACCAAAAGACAACCTTCAAACTAACGTAAGTTTACCGTCCTCACCGCGAACTGCTAGGCTGGCTCGGATTTAAGGAAAAACATATAAACAACAAACGGGGTGAGTCGAAACTCAATAAGTTACTAAATGCAACTACATGACATGTCATAATGCTCAAGCTGAAATCATAACATGGCATTAACATTTATATACCATAACAAAGCATGTATCATCATCATTGATATACAAATATTCAACTCACATCGAACCTTGATTAACACATAAGTGCTTGTAAATAAATCACATTATAGAGGATATAATTCCTCTCTCTCTTCTTCTTCTTCTTCATGTTGCTCCTGCAATACATGAAAAAACAACAAAACGTGGACCGATACTCGTGTGGGATGTATCGATATTCCATCGACTACACCAGTCGAAAACTAGCAAGTCAAAATCGGGCGTATTGCTGCAACAATGGAGCTACATCTCAAATGTGGCCAACAGAAGAGGGTGTGTGATCACCGGTACGGCGACATATAGCGATCACAAACATTGATTTGTAAAGACTATAGGTCGTCCCACCATAACGTTAGTAACGACGACGCCAGCTAGACTTACACAACGCACAAGCAAGTATTCTTACTCTACTCAAGCCAATAACTGTTAAGTTCAAAAGTAGTGAACTTAACAAATAACACGTAGATTATATTATTCTACAACATATGATCAATTACTCCATTTCTTAGAGTCTTTACAATACTTCTAAAAATTTTGGTATAATTGTTATGTGCAAAATTTTCGAATTAAGTCTCTAACTTGTTCTTGAGTCAAATCCCATGGTTGAGTGCTCAAAATCAATATGCAACACCATCCAAACCCAACATTTAACACATATACATGTTATACATCTCATCATATCATTCAAATATGAAATCATCAAAAAATCAAGACATGCATAAACATTATGTCTCAAATATGCAGTAAATTCTTAAGCATACATAAGGGGGTTAGTAACTTACCTCAAAATGCACAATCAAACCAAGGAAAACAAGATCAAAGCCTTGCTAAGTAATCTCCTAATCTTCCTCTACACATGCATGGTCTTGAATCAAGAATCAAATGGTTGAATTGGGAGAATTTGCACTACACACACGAATCTCACCTCCCAGCACACACAGTAACTCTCTCTAATATTCTAGGATGATTTGGGAGAAAATGAGGGTGTAAACTTACTCCCTAAGGTGTTAAAGAGCTGGTAGGAGGTGTTGACTTAGGTCAAAGGTCATGGGAGTAAATGGGCTGAAAAAAAAGTTTAAGTTAAAAGTGAAACCACAATTTTTGGGAAAGCAGAGTCACCATATTAGTGACAGGGCGATCGCTCTGGGGTGAACCAGGGCGATCGCCTTGTTCCCAGAAAGTTTCTGCCCACAAAGCGATCGCTAAGGGTGTGATCGCTCTGTCCCCAGTTTTGAAATCCTTGATAAACACTCCAAATTTACTCCCAAATGATACTAATTAACACACAAGTGATTCTAACTTCTAAGCATGATCAAAATACCCCAACAAGACTTCAAATAGGCCGAGAACATGGCTATAACTTAACACAAAGATTATAAGGTTGGAATACAACTCAAACATGGCAACTTAGCAATGTAACATGTTATAAATGCAAATGCTATATTGTTCAAACACAAACAAGGCATACAAACATGAAGGACAATATATATGTATATACTAAATCATGCATCAACAATATGCGATTCTAATGAGTCCATCCAGCATAGCAAAACCCAGGGTATTACAAATACTCTGATTTTTAAAATTGAAATCAGAACCAAACCAAGATGTATGGGAACCAACACTTTGGTCCGGTTCTAATTGGTTCGGTCCCGCACATTTTTCGGTTCAGAGGGAATAAACATTTTTTATTTTTTAACTGACAAACAAATAATAAAATCTAATATTTCATACGACAACTAAAAAACATTCAATAATATTAAAACGCTGAAAATACAAATAAGGTCACAAAAGAAAAAAAGAAAGATAATACATTAATCATTCAATAATTAAAAAAGTTTGAATCATATATTACAATTCAGTTCATCCAATATAAACTAAAATAAGAAAAAAAGTAGGTTCAGCAACATCAAGTCAATGTTTGTGTGTAAACAGCAAATAGAGATATCACTAAGTATTATTTTATATCTAGGGTTTGGGTTAGAAAATAACAATTATATTTTTTTGACAATAATTTATTAATATATATAGATTATATATGTAATATACATTGGTCCGGTCCGGTTCAGAACCAACGTATAATTTTTAAAATCGAAACTAAACCAAATGATCAGTTCTACTAAAAATCAGAACCAAAACTAAACCAAAAGTATTGGTTCGGTCCAATTTTTTTAAAAAAATCATCTACCCCTAGTAACAGTGGCATTTGCGTAAAGCCCATGTCTTCAAATTCTGAGGCTTTTGCATTGGGCTGGTAATCGATTGGTACTAAGGTTCGTCTTTTAACGAATTAAAAAGGATTAATATACATTTTGGTCTTTGAACTTGCAACGTTTTCCTGATTAGGTTCCAGTACTATGATATTTCCTATTGTGGCACTTGAACTGAACATTTGGGCTTACGATTAGTCCCCCATCTAACGAAAGTTAACAGAAACGTTAAATTTTAACTCAAAAGACCAAATTACCCTTATCCTTGATGACTAGATCCACGTGGACAATAATGGTGAGAGGGATTTTTTTTATCTCCTCTCTCCTCTCCCCTCTCTCTTCTCTCTTCTCTCTCTCTCTCTTTCTTTCTCTCTTTAATTGCGGTCGCTGGTGCTTTTGAAACTGAACTTGCAAGTGAACACTAGTTGACGAATGTTGCCTTGGATCTGGAAAACTTTAGGATTGTACTCCAGTTTGCCGTCGACTTAAGGACAATAACCCAACCATTGTAAAACACACAAGGCCTCGACTCCGTTCCCGACAAATCTAACGGCAACGAAGAGATGGTCAAGTTCATGGAAAATCTCGTCGTCAGCTTGACTCCGGTGGCCTAACTTACCGTCGAGGAGCGCAACATCCTCTCCCTCGCTTACAAGAGCGTAATCAGCTTCATCTCCGAAGAATCCGACACCGTCGCCGAACTGTTAACCCTAGAATCTCAATCCACTACCGGCGTAATCCACCTAAATGACAACCTCCTCTGCTACATCATTTCCTCCTCCAAATCCGACCCCACACTTTCTCTCTAATCATCTTCTTTGATGCCCAATAACTCCACAACAAATCGGAGCTCCACCTCACATGGGAACACCCAAAGGCTCTAAAGTCACGTCCGATCGTTTAGAATGGCAAATGATTTTCAAAGTTCTGGTTCAAATGACACACCCAACAAACACAGCTCGAGTCTTTAGCCAAAGAGCGAAAACTCCTCGAAAAAAAAATTAAGCTGCAATATGATCGATGGGTTTCTGATGTTAAACTATTCCAAGATCGAATCTATGATGAGGTAAAACCCCTTCAATTTTGCAAATTTCGTTTCTGGGTTTTGATTTAAATTTAGGGTTCTTCAGTATTTGTAAAATTTTTCGGGGTTTCCCATTCTCTCTCCAAACTCTTCTTCTGCGACATTGAGTTTTGCGAATCTCAATCCACTTTCGCCCAATTCACCGTCAATCCCTCCCTCACATCTGCCTCGTTCCCCTTACTGCGGTTAGAGGGAGAGAAGGATAAGGTGGCACAATAGATCGTGTAATATGAGAAGCAGTGAGGTGGCTTGGAGTAGTGAAGAGGAGAGAGAAAGCGGCGGCAACACCGCTAGCTACAATATGGGTCTCGCGGTAGTGAGGATGTGGAGGCGGCTGAGGAGATGGCAGTAGCGGTGGTGGTATATATTATTGACCTGACAAGTGACAATAGTTACAAACAATTTAGAAACCCTAAATCGTAGTTAAATTGAATCCCCTTCACTTTTATTTTTCTTTTTATATTTTCATGTATTAATTAGTAATTTCATCTCAACATTATTGTCCACGTGGATTCTCATTCATCACTAGTAAGGGCATTTTATTCTTTTTATATAAAATTTAATGTTTCTGTTAACTTTCGTCAGTTCAAGTACCACAATAGAAAATACCATAGTACTGGAATCTAATCAGGAGAACGTTGCAAGTTCAAACCAAATTGTATATTAATCCAATTAAAAAATGAGTTCAATTTTTAAGATTGTACCTTCGAACCAAGAGAACCAAGAGTATAAAACGTAGAAGGTGAAATTTGGGCCGGTACATTTTAATAAATTTTCAATTGCTTTAGTCTCATGTAATTGTTTCAAACGGAAAATAATACTTTTGTTGCGAAATGTCGTCTATGCTCTTAAAAAACACAGAACAAACACGCTATGCATCGCATAACAAATTGATGCATCGTAGTTCAAAGTGTGCATCGCGATGCATAAAATTGTACTAAAAAAAGTACTGTTTTCATACTTCGCGGTGGACAACTTTTATTTTCGATGCACAATATATTGTGAATATTAAGAAATTAAAAATTACATGAACTCTCCAAGACACTTTTTAAAAAGGTGGTCACAATATTGATATAACAAAGACACAAATAATTAAAATAATTTTAAAAATTATATTGTTCTTGCTTTTTGATGATGAACTAGTCATGAAAAGAAACAGAGAGAGAAAGAGAGATGAACATTTGTAGTAAAGTAAACAATAATTGGAATGAAAGGGAGAATTTTCATGAGAAAATTAAAAGAAGGTAATATTTAAATTGTTACAAGGACGGTATTAAAATAATTAGTTAATTTATTATTTAAAATAAATTTAAACGATTGAAATTAAAAATAAAAATCTAAAACGGTTGAAAATACTTGAAAGGAATGACCAGCAATTATTTCAAACGGAAACTATAAGAAGCCCATCAATACGGCCTACATAATTTCATTGTTTATAGCCAGCTACGGCCTACGAGCACTATAATTCTGCAGATGAAGCAATTTGTTGCAATGTTTTTTTTTTTTTTTTATCTTGTTGCAAGTACATAAGAAATTCAGGGACAATTGCGAGCGTCACCACACTATGCTATTTAGATCGGTAAACTAACGAACCGAGTTCGACCGAAATTTGAGATTTCAAACTAAGCTAATTAATGGATGAGTCGAGTAAAGTATTGTTGATAAAAATTACTCTCACCATCTTAAAATGAGTTATCATTTTTTAAAAAATTGTCTCAAAATGACCGTTTATTTTTACGTAGTTTTACAAAATTTACATTTACTAACTACTGTGTCCTAAGGTTTATTAGCAATGGTATAGTATGAATACTTTGGTTATTTATGTACATATACCACTAAAATAACTTAAAATTCAACTTTCTTAATATTAGTAAAAAATTAAAATTAAATTCTCATTTTGAGATAAAGCAAGCAATTCATTTCACTAACTTAAACCGGAGAGGCCATCGTCCCAGAGCTAAGAGTAAATCAGTTTCATTCCCATCGAAGTCACGGCACCTTATACTAGACTAATCGTTTGTATAATGAAAAAGTAAACCATACGTGGAGAAAATCTAATTAGTTTAATGGCAAAGTTTAAAGAAACTTTCTTTCTTGACAAAATATCACGTAATGGCTGATGCAATTGCTTATCATTGTTAATCTTGCTTTTGTCATGATTAACCAAATAAGATTGTGATTCTTCAATATCCGGCTGCCAACCAATAAAGTAGAGCTTTGGTAATTTTGGATGATTATTACTGCCTCCGTCTCAAAATAATTATCGTTTCAGAACACAAATATTAAGGAAGTTTTCAAAAAAATCAATCTATCTTTATTTAAATTTAATTATTGTAGGTAAGTGGTAGTGATATTTTTCTCTTTCTTCCTACCAATCCTCTTCAATGAGAATAATAAATAAGGACAATTTTAGCAAAATATGAGTAAATATTCTTTAAAATCCTATACCGACAATTATTTTAGGACAAAATTTTTTTTTTTCTAGAATGACAATTATTTTGAGATGGAGGTAGTATTTATTTTCTAATAGAGGTAGTCACATTGAAGATGCATGCCAATTCAATATGGCTCATCTATGTCACCACTTTATCATACCATCTGTTTCCAAGAATATCATCCCTATTACTCTTCCTCAATTCTGGGTAAAGAGTCTAATATTCTATTTTTGGATGTTTTACGTAAAAAGTTTATTTTTTTTAAAAAAATTATACTTTCAATTTTTATTTCGTTTCATTTTTACCCTTCAGGCCACTTGTGTTGTAAACATCTTGATTGTGTTTAAGTACTATTTTTGTAATTATAACAAATTTTAATGACACTAATATATCCTTTAATTATTAAAATTTTCAAACGTAAATTCTTTGGATGGAATGAAGGGGAGTATACATTTTATTTCCAAAATCACATTAATTTATCAAAGAGTAGTGATAAGGTTCTAAATTTTTGTCTGAATTTTTTATCTTAATTTAAAAAGCAACCACGTAATTAGTTACTATTTTGTAATGTTTTACCTAAAGAGTCTACTTTTAAAAATTATACCTATAATTTCTATAAAACTTTGGCAAAACTCATATTTGGGCCACCCAACTATCCACAAAGTTGTAATCCGGCTACCACAACTTCAAAAATGTTATTTAGGCCACTAGACTATCGTTTTCTTGCAAGCGTGCCCATTTTTGGATGGGTGTTAGTTCAAACATTAAATTTACATGAAATACTTATTTTACCCCTGCCTTTTTCTTCTTCATCTTCCCCAAATTAAAACCCTAATCTTCTCTCTCTCCCAAACACGCACGCCCCACCCCTCAACCCAGCAAACTGCCGCAACAGCCTCCAACCCTCGCAATTCTCTCTCTCTCTCTCTAGCACAACAACAGCAGACTCATCTCCATTAGTTTGTCTCCAGCGTCGGCAAATCCCTCCACAGCAATAACCCCATTGTCAGCCGATGCCATCCCCAAACATCTTCTGGTCAAACGCGTCATCTCCGAGCACTGCCATCAACGCCAGCATCTCCCTATTACAGCCGGCGGCGGCCTCACAACAGAAGTAATCACAGCAGTGGGCACTATACAATCCACATCGCTCTCAATTCCGGTCGACATCTCGACCTTCAAATTCTATATTTCTCCCTCCACGAACGAAAAATTAATCTGACCTAGGGTTTGAAGTTTAGGGCGAATTGAAGCTTATGATTTGGGATTCTGGCCGCCATCTCGATTTTTGTTGGATTATTTGCTGAGATTTAAGGTTATGTGGATACTATGAATATATATTTGGTTCATTTTTGCAGAATTATATGATTAGGTTTGAGGAAGTTCATTCAGTTTGATGTATGCATGTTATATCGAACTAGCTCAAAAAATGGTGTATTAGATTCTACCACTTGGACTCGTTTCAGCGGTTTCCTGGGTTGAAAGGGGGGGGGCGTGCGTGTTTGGGAGATAGAGAAAATTTGGGTTTCAATTGGGGGAAGATGAAGAAGAAGAAGAAGGCATGGGTAAAATAGGTATTTCATGTAAATTTAACGTCTGAATTAACTTCCATCTAAAAAATGGGCTTGCTTGCAAGAAAACGATAGTTTAGTGGCCCAAATAACATTTTTGAAGTTGTGACCGGATTGTAACTTTGTGGATAGTTGGGTGGCCAAAATATGGGTTTTGTCTAAAACTTTCAAACTTTACCTTTTACATGTGGTACAAACATATTAACTATGCTAAAATATTTTTGTAATTATGACTAACTTTAAAACTACTTATATATCCCTTAATTATTAAATTTTTCAAACGTAAACTTTTTGGATGGAACGGAGAAAGTATATATGACACGACCAAATAGGTGACGTCATTCTTTAACTTCAGAGTAATGTTATGGGAACCTAAAGAGTACCAAATGATGTGTCAGCTGATGCGGTACAAAAAATAAAATTAAAAATTATAATTAATGCATCACATTAGCTGCCACATCAAATAATACATCATTTAGTACAAAAAATTTGATACCAAATCTTTAGGTATGCATAACATTAATCTTAAATTCATGACTCAAACGCAAAGCTGATCAAGATGAGAATGAGCTGAAGATACTTATGAGTTGTGAGTATTGATGGAATGGGAGTAGCCTTCCCAAGGGTTTTGTCTGTTCTTTTGTTTTTGCCTTTTTTCCTTCCCGATGAACGGACCCAAAAAAAGAAAAGAAAATAAATTGGTTATGGCCTTACTGAGCATCGTGTGATATACTACATTAAGGATGAAATTATTGTCTAGCAACTCTCCACAAGCAACTCATTCCATACATTAAAAATTCTAATGTAACGTTTGGTTTGTTGAAATGAAATAGAGGGAATTGAATGACCAATAAGATTTGGAATGGTAGTGAATTTCAAAGGAATGATTTTTTTTTTAGGGTTTAAGAATCTCCCATGGTATTTGTAGATTCCCATATATATATATATATATATATATATATATATATATATATATAGATTTCGACTCAAAGATCCAACGAACTCGCCCATAAAAAAATTGGTTAACAGAGCATTCCATTCCCTGCCGAATCCGTGAACCAAACGCCACAAATAATATCCTATATTAAAAGCATAAAAATAAAAATAAATTATAATATTTTATAATAATAATAATAATTATTATTATTATCATTATTACTATTATTATTATTATTATTATTATTATTATTATTATTATTATTATTATTATTATTATTATTATTATTTTGCATATTTTTACCGTATATCTCAAATTAGAGCCTAATATGAGTCTTACTTGAACTCAAACAAGCTAAACCTGATGCTTCTGTAATCAATTAAACTTGAGTTATTTTCACTCCTAATAGGAACAAGTGTATACTATGTAATAATAAAATAATATTATATATTATGGTTGTATATTAAACAAGTAACAAAATTACATGCGAGGCGTGTATATTTCTTACCTTTTTATTTACTTATTTTTAATTTTAGCTTTTGCTTTTTTTGTGATTTAATTCATAGAATATATTGTTAACGTATAAATGTAATGACTTTCTTTGTTTTTGATTGTGGATAGTAATAGGAGTTATTATTTTTTTCTTCTTTTAAAGATTGAACGAGATCTTTATTATTTTAGGTATCATCTAATTAGTTTTGTTGAGAAAAGTGTAATAGGCCAACTCTCGCTCTTCCTCAAAAATATATTCCCTTTGACATTGTCTTTAAATAATAGTCTCTTATTGGCTTTGCACTCATATTAAGATTATGACAAAAATTTAGAAAATACTGTCTTAATGGTATTTTTTTGTAAGGATATTCTTCTTGTCCCGACCCGACCCACCGTGTATTGGTGGGCTGAACTGTGAGAGTGGGGGCTCTGTCTTATGAATTAGGATCCGTAATATAGTTTCATAGGAGATCTAAAGATTTTTAGTTATAAAAATTTGCATTTTATACTCATAAATTATGTTGTAGTAGTGTTATTTAGGAGGCTCCCTTTTGTTTTTCTATCTTATAGTTAGTAAATATACAATAGATATTTAATTTTATAAAAAAAGAAAAAAAAATACTCCCTACGTCACTAAATTATTGTCTTGTTTTTCTTTTTTGTCCATCTCAAAATAATCGTTTTGTTTGAAAGTTCTTTTTTAAGATAATATTTTTACTATTTTACCCTTACTTTTTCTTCCTACTTTAATTATGGGTCACATACACTGGCATAAAAAAAAACTACACACTTTACCAATATTAATAATTAAGTTAATTATTTTTTATTAATCTTTGTGTCTGATCAAATAATACAATAATTTAGGGACGGAGGGAGTATTTATTTTGTGATGTTCAAAAGTGGAACAAGAGAACACTTGTATATACTGTATTTCTTTTTAGTTTGAATGTTATGATTTCAAGAATCGAATTTTCTCACATGGAGGGAGTATTTATTTTGTGACGTTCAAAAGTGGCTCAAGACTCAAGAGAACGTATATATTTCGTCTGGATAAATGTTTTAATTTTTTATTTTGGGATATTTTAATTAATATTTTTAAAGACTTTTGATTTACCTATTCTTTATCATTCTTCCTAATATATTCTTAAAGTTTTATTTAATATAATACATCCCAAAAAAACCTAATTATTTAGAATTGTTGAACTCAATTAATGTTCATGTGTATTAAAATTTCATTCAATATAATACATCCCAAAAAAACTAATTATTTAAAATTGTTGAACTCAATTAATATTCATATATATTATTGTTAGAATATATTTTATAACACATTATTAATTATATTTTTTAATTTTTATAGTTTATCCACTAAAAATACTATTCAAGACGGAGGGAGTATTTCCTTTTAGTTTGAAGGTTATGATTTCAAGGATCGAATTTCTCACATGGAGGGAGTATTTATTTTGGTGACGTTCAAAAGTGGAAGAAGAGAACACTTGTATATGTTTTTTTTTTTTTTTGAGTAATGCTATGCATACTTAAAAAGTATTAAATTTTTTGTACTAAATAATGTATCAGTTGATATGACAGCTAATTTAATGCATTAATTATAATTTTTAATTTTATTTTTTGTATCACATTAGTTGTCACATCAACTAATACATTATTTAATATAAAAAAATTTAATACTCATTAAGTACCCATAACATTACTCATATTTTTTTTAAGTTTGAAAGTTACGATTTCAAAGATCGAATTTCTCACATGGAGTTGAAAAAGTCAATCCTCGGTACCATTAGGTTACAAACCAATTGGTATAGGCCACAGGGCCACTTATTCGGAAAACGGAGTGATACAGATAGATGGATAGTACTCCCTCTGTCATCCACAATAAATAGTTTATCTTTTTCAAAAATTAACCTAAAATAATAAATAAAATTTAATATATATTTATTTATGTAATGAAATGTTATTTAACTTTTTATGAACTTTTTGTCATAATTTAATCAAGTTAATCTAAAATAATAAAAAAATACAATTTATTTTATACTCTCTCCATCCCTAAATTATTGTCTTCTTTTTTTTTTCGTTTTAAAATAACTATTTTATTTAAAAAAATTTCTTTTTACGTCATCACTTTTATCATTTTACCCTTATTTTTTTCTTCATACTTTAATTATGAACTACATACACGTGGATATTAAAGAAAATGACACAGTATATCAAATTTTTTTATCTATATACCAAATTAAACAAAATAATAATTAAGAAACGGAGGCCATATATATTTTTTTCTGAAACGAGTATAACTATTTATGTATACTTTATTTCGGTAGGTAAGGGATTTTACATATTTAATCAATGACCATAAAAGTGCCCCTAAAATGACGTCGCAAGTTGAACCCACCAATGAAATCACTCTGCTGTCACTAGAGCCGTCTCTCGAGATCAGACAGAACCGAGCCGTAGGGTGAACCAGGGTTGAAGATCCTCCCCACTCGTGAGTCGTGAGCCAACCAACACTAGCAAAAAAAAAAATTCTTAATATATTTTATTAGCCCTTTTTTTTTTATAAATATTGCTATGTATACCTAAAAAGTATCAAATATTTTATGGTAAATAATGTGTCAATTGATGTGACAACTGATGTTATGCATTAATTATAATTTTTAATTTTATTTTTTGTTTCACATCAATTGTTACATTAGTTAACATATCATTTAGTGTAAAAAATTTAGTACTACACCCATAGCATTACCATTTTTTTTTTTTTTATGTTGCTGTTACCAAAATTATTTTACTTCATTCTCCAATTAGTCAAATCTAACCTAAATGTGTGGTCCTACGGAAGACACGTAACCCATAAAATAATAAGATGACATAATTCCATTGTTTCGGTCCACTGATGCAATTCCTCTTTACATTATTACACCGAGTAGTTATCTACTACAAACTTGTCCAAGAAGCAGAATCTAGAACAAATAGTCCACATTTAAAAGTAAACTTTTTTAAAATAAATTTACTAATCTCTCGTTTTTACTTAAAGAGTTTTTGTTTAAAAATTTTAATAATTAAAAAATATATTAATGTCATTGAAATTGATTATAATTATAAATATAATTTAGTATAATTAATATATTTGCACCACAAGTGAGTGGTAAAATTAAAAATGTTATGGAGATTATATTATAATTTTTTAACGTAAACTCTTTAAATAAAATATTTTAAAATAATATAATAAATTTTTTGTATGGATCGGAGGGAGTAGTTTAAAAATACTCTTTGGAAGTTTGAACTTACAAAACGGAAGTAAATAGAAAGCAACCAAATAGAGTGTTTTCACAATTCTGAAAAGGCAAAACACCTTTTCGCCATTGACATGGTTGACACGAGTGGCCATTCTTGTAAGCACCTAAGAATTAGATTAAGTCTTTCTAAAAGCATGTACAACGGTGGAGTATGAGAGTAGCTTAGGAGATTTTTCCTTCCAATAGAGTAGCATATGGATTGTTTATTAAGCAAAAATGTATTTGGGTAGCAAAATAAGCTATCAGAGCTTATCAACTAAATACAGAACAAAACAACGTTGTTTAAGCCTAAAAACAATCAAAACGACATCATTTTGAAGTGAGAAAAAAAAAATGACAGTGCTGATAGCTGGCTGACACCCCTTTCCACGTGGCGTGCTGTGAGCGACAGCCACTTTATTTTCCCCTCGCCTGATTTCGGCCATTTTTCACCCCAATTTTTTTTTTTTTTATTAAAGTACATATTTTTTTCTACAAATAGAAACTTGATTTGTTTCAATTGGACATCAAATGAATTTTCTACAAATTTGTTAAGTTTTTCTCTATTTTCTTTTTTTCTCACTTTTTAAACTTATTGAATTTTAAATTTATTGTAATTTGTGCTACCATTGGAAAAGAGTTTTTATTTGAGTAGCTTATCGGTAGCTTAAAGGTAATTTAGTAATAAATTTGATAAAAAATGTTGGCTAAGCTCCCCCTTTGCTCTTTGCCATTGTCCACGCTCTAAGAGAGGAAAGATAATTAGCTAGAAGAGATTTACGGAGTAATACATAAACTACTATGGACACAAACAAGGTTCAAAATTTAAGCATGCTTAAAAATGAACTATTTGTATCCCCCAAATGCATTTATGACGATTGGAGAGTCAGCGGACCAAAAGCAGTAATTAGAAATCGGGGTCGACGGAGAGCGTGTTGTTGGAAGGCAAAGGCTAGCTACTGCTATAAGAGAGAATCGTTGAGTTTAATATATACGAGATTGAATTGTAGTGTAGAGTTCGAGAATTTAGCGGGAAATAGATGAACAGAAAGGGGAAATTGATGGCGAGAAATAAATTAGTTTTGGGAAGGGAGAGAGAGAGAGAGAGAGAGGTGTGCTAGTATTGATCTACCATTTCTGAATGGTGGTGAGGTTTAAAGGAAAAAGAAGATTACAAACAAAAGTGGTTTTTCTAATTGTGTTTGTTTACACTTCGACAATGTTTTTGTTTTGATCTCAATCACTGACAAGGAATAAGTTTGATCCAGTGATTAGTATACTTGTTGTTTCTTTAAATCTTTAAGTGCCCTTTCTCCTCAAGTAGGATTTGAACCTACGACCAATCGGTTATCCAGCATTAGCATTTCTATATAGTTAACATCAGTGAATATTTTCCCCCTTCCTTCGATTTCAGATAGCTTCCTGGATACTAATCTAATGCTTTTGCGGAGAATGTTTAAGCAAGAATTCCCACAGCCGATTCATACAATCTATCTCTGTGTCATGAGCTCTTGCCCTTCTTGCTCTTGGAATTGGATTGAGAACCAAGCTTGACTCTGAGGATGGGGAAAGGAAGGAAGCGCATTTTTTGCTTTAAAGGCTAACACGAGCAAGGAACGACCTTTCATTTGTCCTTTTTTCAATATATTGACGAGCGGAGGTCTAGTTAGTAGTTGTACATGGGAGTCTCTGATGGGCTTCCTTTATTTTTCTCAGTTAGACTCACTTTAAGAGGCCTTAGTCTCGGCTACTCCCAATCCAATGTCGATTTTATGCAGGAGAGCCTGGAATTAGCTTCGCAGGAGGAGGGGGCCTGATCACTTCTTTGACTATTGAGAACTCTACACGAGAACTCTCAGACCTTTCAAATAGGGCAATTTCCTTTTGAATTGATGAATGATCTAGGTTTTTGAATTGATGAATGATCTAGGTTTCAAATAGGGCAATTTCCATGACTAAGACTCTCTTCCTAGATCAGTATGACAATAAATAAGGGGTGAGCCGACGTTTTATATAGTCATTGTAGCATACCTTGGACCTATAAAAGAAGAAGAATCCAGTCCAAAATCAAAACCCACCAGTTACAATGTTCACCGGAGGTAGTTTACAATCTTTGGCCATCGGAGATAATTTTCACCGAAGTTCAACCACAAAAATGATTTTTGACAAACTCTGATGGTGGCGGTGAAAAATAATGGTTGAAGATACCAAAGTATCTTGCCACCACGCACGCGACAGAAGGCATGACATGTGGGCATGCTGATCTGGAGCTCGGAGCCATCCTGCCCCGAACTCGGGGAACACCCCTACGCGATCTCCACAACACTTGAGATTCCCCGAGAACTCGGGTGACTTGCCAGCCTATTGCCATCTCGCGCCCTAGCTCGCAAGAAGCGTAGCCGGAGTTGCTTAGCCGTGACCTCAAGGTCGTTCGCCCCGGGAACAGTTGAAAGTCAGCAATATCTGCCACATTTAATGTCAACCTACTCCAACGTCATCCCGGGGACCACTGGCAGGCTTCTCATTGGTTTACAATAGCATAACTCCTAGCTGGATGTACGACCGGGAGATCTGCACAAATTCCCTGGAAGAGACGAATTTTCGCCTACAAGATATCATTTTTCCATAAATGCTCATCAATCCGTTTGATGACGGCTATAAATGGACATTTTCTTGCCAATCCCGAGCTGACATATGTGACATCCCCACTTGCAGAATATCAGCATTCCCTCAGTATAAATATAAGGTGATTGCCTTCATTTATTGCCTAAGCTGCATTTACCACTCTTCAACTACCAAAACACATAAAACTAAGTGTGCATTTACTTTCAAGAGTTAGCATAAAAACTAACCGGAGAGTACTTTTCCTCCCCTCTATACTCACACTCACACCGGAGGGCTTTAGCCGGACCACGTTTGGCTCCTTGACGGTGACTTCTTTGACATCTTAAATATTAGCTGACGGACAAGTTCCTTCAACACTTGCCTGTTGAGAGTCGGGGCATCCTACCAATCACTAGATTGCACAAGTGGACTTGACGTGGTCAGTAGAACAGTTTTCGGCGTGATGAGTGGTGAATATATATAGTCATTACAACTTTTTATTTGGATCTTAATAAAATTTAAGAGAAGTGCAAATTCAAAAATCAAAAAGTTTTATAATTTTCAAACTGGACTCTTTATGTGAAACAACCCAAAATTGAATATTGGACTCTTTAACTGGAACACAAAAAGTAAATCAATAGATAAAATAAATATATTTTGGGTATGCTTGATTTCGCTATTTAATTTGTTGATTTTGAAATTTTAGATTTTTTTTTTTGTAATGATTGAAGAAAAAAAAGAGAGATAAACTTGGTCGAGATAAAGAAAGAGAATAACCAAAATCACAAAGGCTCTTATCTCTCAATTTTATTTTTGCTTTCTCACTTTCTCGATTTGGCCTCACCAACTTCTCTTTATATATCTTACTTTTCTTATTCAATCATTAAAAAATAAAAATTTAAAATACAAAAATCAACCCAAAATCAACCCAAAAATTACCATGTCAAACAAGTCCAAAATCAAGTTACTTAAGTAGTGAAGCATAATTTACCCCTTGTAATTAGCTGATGAAAAATGAACTTAGTAGCATATGCAAGAATGTATCGGAGGTCGAGCCAATATGAGATTTGACGATTCTAGTTGAGCTAGTGTAGTCGAGTTTGAGTCGAGTTTCAAGAATCCAAGTCAAGTTCGACTTGAGTAGATTCACAAGTTGTTTACAAAGAGTTCGATTCGAGTAAAACAGACTCAAATTTGAGCTTAGCCAAGCTTTACCGGCTACACTCGAACCTGACAAAAATAAGTTACAAAATATGTAAAATCAAATTGAAGTACATCCATAATGCATAAAATTACATCAATTACATAATTTAAAGCTTTCAAAAATAACAAATCGAGCTGTTCACAAAAATGCTTAACAAGTCGAACTTATTGGAAATTAAATATTAGTCGAGCTCAAATCCAAGTTCAAACTATTAATTATCAACTCAAACTTAGTTGAGTAAAACTTACGTTCGTCCAGTTGGTTTAGTAACCCTATAACAACAAACCAAAAGGATTGAGCACTTGCACTAGTTCTATCAATTGATTGGATTTTAGTCCAAAATTTAATTCCAAACACAAATTTTTGTATATAGATCAATCTAATTGATTTGATTATCCGAATTCAATTGGAATACAAAAAATTATTAATTTAGCATAATAGATATTTTTTGTTTGTAACAATTTAGCACAATAAATTTTGATCTAATCAAATTTGATCCATTAATGTCTCTATCAAAAAAACAGATTGTATACGATTAAGTCTTTGAGAGTTAACTTCGAGAGTTAACTTCTCTCAAGTTTCATCCACAATATTCATTCAATATTTCTATATCCGCAGGACATCCGATCCATTGACTGATTTAGATTGGGCGTTAGGGTGTAGGGAAGGTGGTTGAACATAGAATCATGATCTCCAAATTACAATAATTCACTTGCCAAATTGTCTGTTGCTGAGGGGGTGAGAGCCGATCACAGACTGACGCGTGGTGGTGCAGCAAAAAGCAGCTGATTGTACGACTCCGACTACTAAATTTTATAGTGATCCTAGTCATTTAAAATCCTCCCTTTCTTCACCCGTTTCAACCGACCTTTCAATCGATCTTATTCGAATCGCATGTGTTAAATTTAAATTTGATTTGTTAAATAATTATCAGATTTAGATTGAATTTAGATTATCTCTTAAATATTTTAAATTTTAATCTATATCTTAAATTTTTAAATTTAAATCGGATTCAAATTTTATTGGATTTAATTCAATCCTCATTAAAGTATTAAATACAAGTAATATCAATTATCTTTTACTCAATTAAAAGTCAAATAAAATAAAAAATTATGTTTTCAGTTTACACAAACATTAATGCCAATGTTAGTGAGATGTTATAGTACATCAAAAGTATTTATATTTAGTTGAAATAGTAATTATTAATGAGTAAAAGTTTAACATAAATAACTTTTGTATGTGTAATATTACTATTACATCTGTCCCAAAATAATTATCATTGTAGCAAGGTTTTTTTGTCCTAAAATAATTATCAATATGGCTTCAAGAAATATTTATCCGTATTCAACTAAAACTGTCTTTATTTATTGCTCTCATTAAAGAGGGTTGTTAAAAGTAGAAAAACAAATACTCATTCAACTTATTTACAATAAATGAACTTAAATAAGGAAAAATCTATTTTTATGTAAGTTTTTTTAATCTGTGTGTAAATTGTTAACACGATAATTATTTTGAAAAAAAGATAGTATATTTTTTATATCAAATCGGATCGAATTGTTAACGAATCAGATCACCCTTAATTAAAATCCAACTTGTTAAACTATTGAATTATCAAATTCAGAGCACCTTTAAATAATCTGATTAAAAAACTCAATTCATATCCTAAAAATAATATCGACTCGAATCGGATTTGGATCGAAATCCAAATCCATTGACAGCCTTAGTTTCAACGGGTATGCGTGTGTCTTCAACGCATTTCCCCTCACACGTGTCAGTTCTTCAGCTCCGGTTCCGCGCCATTCCTTCCCTTTTATCCCTAAACTCCCTTCCCACTCCTCTCTCTCTCTCTCTCTCTCTCTCACACACACACACACACACGTATTTCTCTCTCTCTAACTCAATTCTGGAGGCTTCGGTGGTGAATGTGAATGGAAACCACGGATGAGCAATTACAAGACGGAGATATTCACCTAGTCGATTCCTTCGTTGACGTTGCGGAGTTGGCATCAACGAGTTCGACCGTCTCCTCCATATTCGGGAGTGAAGACGGCCGGAGCTCCAGTTCTGGCAATATCTCCACAGCTAGCAGCTCCTCCGGCGAGATTCTCGCTGCTGTGGTGCCTAAGCTAGTACTTGAACCACCTTTGACAGCAACGTCGAAGTGCGTGCGGAGGAATAACAAAGGCGTGTCCTGGGGGTACACGTCGGTGATCGGGCGGCGGAAGGAGATGGAGGACGCCATAGCCGTGGTGCCGGGGTTTATGTCGCGCTCGTGCGATCACGTGGGAGGGTGTACGGCCCCTGGTTCGAGAAGTTCGTTTGAGATCTCGCCCGTTCATTTCTTCGGCATCTATGATGGCCATGGTGGCTCACAGGTATATTTTTCGTAATTTGTTGAAAATTTAGTTTTATATATGTCGAAAATTTTGAAATTGGCCTTCTTGTCAAGTTACCTGAATAATTACTAATTCTAATTTGTAGGTCAAAATGATTAATCATTTGAATAATTCAATTGTTATTGCTAGTAACATATTTTAGCCAAATAGAGTAAGTTAATTGCTGTGGGCTGAGTGACACGTAGTATGCTAGACGCGTAGACGGTGGTCCATCTACATGGTTTTTGTCTGCCTATTTTTGTTGTAGAGATAAACGTGTCACAAACCTTGTAACTTTCGAATAAAGTACTACTCCTTCCTTCCTAAAATTATTGTCTGTATGACTGTATTCATTCTTCGTCCGTCCAAAAAAATAATTTATTTTGTTTGAATTTTTTTTAGTACATTATTTTTATTATTTTATAATTATTTATTTTTTTTACTTTAATTATGCATCACATGAAAATCAGTTGTGTTAAAAAAAATTATACATTATACAAATATTAATAATCAAGTTAATTGTCTCTTCTTAATCCTATGCGGGTAGAACATGACAATATTTTTGGGATGGAGGGAAAATAACAGAAAAAAAAGGAAAATAAAAGTATAACAAAGAAAATGGTCGCCCGAGCCCAATTTTTATATATATTTTTTAGTGGTTTTTTGAATATTATGTGAAAAAGTAAGGAAAAAAAAATTGAAATCGGTAAAAGAGAAAAAACAAAAAAACAAACAAACCACAGAGAAGATCGTGTGTCCAAACAGGACATGTAACTTCAAACTAGGCAAGGTTGCTATAAACATGTATTAAGTGTATAACTCTCTAACTTCAACAAAGGAAGTCATTGCACCGGGATTAGATCATCTCCAATGCTATTATTTAGTTTTTTTCTACGTGACATGTTTAAACAAGAAGAGCTCTTTTATATGTGGCAAAAAATTTAAAAGATAGAGAGTCCTCTTTCTAAATGTGTTCCAATGTAAGACTTCTTTTAGAACATTATTTCATACGTGTCATTATTTTATAATTAATTATAAAAAATAAAATTTAAAAATTACTCCTAGATGGTAAAAAATATTATAAAAAAAACGTACAGTAAATGACGTGAATGAAAAGACATCTTCTAGGTTGACCCTCTAGAAGTAGAGGATTAGTGTTTTCCCAGCTCAATGTCACTTCATATCCACCTCAGCATTAGAGAAGAATTTTTGTTTTTTTTTTAAAACCTATCTTTTCTATGTGTCTAGCATTTTTTACTAGATAAATGATTATATTGGAGAAGCTCTTAGATATATACACATATGCTGATAAATTTACTAGATGTACACCTCATATTTTTTGCACGTATAAAAAATATTATGACTAGGGGTGTGCATGATCTGCTCAATTTGTAAAAATTGTCCAATTTAATTTAAATTTTGTTGGTACGTAGATAAGGTAGATAAGGAATTTATCGAAATTCACAGAGTGTGGATTGAGTTGTTGATTTACTAGATAAAAATCGGTTCAATTCGAACCCAATTCGCAATATTAATACTATATGAAAATATATTTTATTAGTATATTAATACATAAACTTTAATATTTATGATATACTTTTCATTTTATTTTTTCTTACAAATTTATGTAATTAACTATTTAGAAAGTTTACTCAAAAAAAAATTTTTTTTTTGAAAGTTTTAATTAAACTATTCCATGAATTGTTAATCTCTTAAAAATCTAATTTTATTTTTGATTGGCTTTCAAATATTGAATTTTCTAGGTGAATTGGGTAAGTAGTTACTTAATGTTTTTTCTTTTTTTTAGCTGAGTTACTAAGTGTTATTAATAATAATTTTCTCAAAATGTTGACCTTCTAAAAATTAAATTAGCCCAAGAAGTATCAAATAAAAGGTGGCCAAATAATAGAGGGTCAATTCCAATCCAACGCGAACCAATCCGAAAAAATGTGGACCGGATGTAATTGGTTTTGTCCAATTGTAGGTGAATTGTGGATGATAACATCATAAATCGATTTGCAAGGTGCGGGTTGGGTGACAAAGTACTTTCAAATTCGCCCACCTGATCCGATGTGCACCCCTAACAACGACTATTATATGCTCTTTTTGTCCCAAAACAATTATTTTATTTTAACCTTTTCTAGTTAACTTGATTAAAAAAATTCAAAAAAATTATTAAAAGTTATTTATTCTTACAAAATTTTAAGATTATTAATAATATATTTTAAATATTATGTCAATCCTCAAAATTTCATTACCTAAGACATACTGTATTGATTAAATAGTAATTTAATATTTGTCCTACACTAATTTTTTTTTAAAAGATAACTATTTTTTGAGATAGAGAGTATTTTTGCCATTAGTTGAGGTGCAAACAAAAGTAATTTGAGGAGTACATCTGTATTAATATACTTATTGTCCGCCTTCCTAAAATGATTTAGTTTTTTTTTTTAAAACAATTTAATGAGATTCATTTTTAAGCAATTTGAGTAGTACATATGTATTAATATCCTTATTGTCCGCCTTATTGGGTTGTAGTTGTATATTGGGACATGATAGTACTAGTTGGAGGGAGTAAAAATTAGTAACTTCATTATGAAATAGACACACATTTTGGTACATTTAGTTAGTTAGTTTAGTTTGGTTTACTTTAGTTTATTTTTATTTTTATTTTTTTAAAATTTTGGACACTTTTTTGAAGACGAAAAAAGATAGGAGTATAAGACATCATCTCAGCAGACTGTTCATGAATTGCTCAGGGCTTGTAAGTGAATAGAGAATTTGGGGTAGGATTAGGGTTGCGAAACAGTCGGGCTTGTAAGTGAATAGAGAATTTGGGGTAGGATTAGGGTCGCGAAAGAGTTGAGCCGACCCAAATTTTTTCTGTTTGTGTTTGACTTGCATAGTAAACGAAACTTGAGGTTAGGACTCCGTCGGACTTTTTTAACGAACTAACGAGCTAAGCTTATTTAATTTTAAATTATATTATAAATTGTTGAAAAAGTTTTACTTTTTTCAAACATGAGAACTCTTGCTTTAGTTCACATGTTAGAAAATTTTAAAGTTGTAATCCACAAAAGGTGACATAGGCCATACAATTTGTAGTATTAACCTAAATTTGTCACTTGCTATAAAAGAAGACTAAGATAATGCCCAAACTCTTTCATACGCTTCATTAGAGGATCTTTAATGGCATGCCAGGTTATTAATATATAAATATTTTTTCTATAAATCTATTTTTCAAGCGAAGATAATTCATGGTACTGGACACGTGTTATGTGTACATGGTGCACCACGATTAGTAGCGGTACACTATAGTGCCAATTGGATTTTGACACTTTTGTGTTTTGCTATCGACCGTGGTGCAACACATATGTATGTCACGTGGTAATCCATCTCACTAACCATTGATGATTACTAATATATCAACTATTGGATCAAAAATTAAAGGTTGAGATTAATTACATTAAATGACTCACCTACTTGCATTAATTTTTGAAGAAATTGCTGGCCGATCTATTTTCAAAATTTTTTAACCCCTCCAGTCTACCTTTTTTTTTTAACCGGAAAAAGGTACTTTGATAATTTTCTTTCTACAATGCCCCTGTCTCTTTCCTCCAAACCAACTATGGTGAATCTTCTTTTCTTCCTAAAATTTCTCCTGTGAATCTTTCTAATAATTTCTTTCTAAAATTTTTCCGGTGAATCTTTCTTTCTTCCTATTTCTCCGGTGAATCACCATTCCTTTAATTTCTCCGGTAAATCTCCCTTTCTAAAATTTCTCCGGTGAATCTCCCTTTCTAAAATTTCTCCGATGAATCTCTGTTTCCAGTTCAATAGCTTGTAGCGAAGAAAATTAATTTTCATGGATATAGGAGGTTATCAATTACTGGGAGTCAAGTCTGTCTAACTTAGGAAATAAATGTGAAGAAACATAATGAGAGAAAAATCAAAGCCGATGCATTCCGATTCACAAATTGATGCATTGCGATGCATGATTTTGAATTATGTTTCCATCGCGATGCATGATTATGAATTATGTTTACATAGCGATGCATGATTTTTGAATTGCAATGCATGAAACTTCTTCCTAAAATTTCTCCGGTGAATCTTCCTTTTCATTCTAATAGTTTATTCCTAAAATTTCTTCGGTAAATCTTCCTTCCTAAATTTTCTCTAGTTAATCTTCCTTTTCATTTTAATCTAATAGCTTTATAGTGAAAAAAGTCGATTTTCGTGAATATACGGGGGTGATAACTGCTTGTAGATATCTTCTTTCTTAAATTTTCTTTGATGAATTTTACTTCCTAAAATTTCTTCGGTAAATTTACATCACGATGCAGAAACTGATGTAACCCGATGCATCTACTTTGAATCGCGATACAGTGGTGAATCTTACTTTTTACAATTTCTCCGGTAAATTTGCATCGCGATGCAGAAACTGATGTATCCCGATGCATTGACTTTTGAATTGCGATGCAGCGCGTATCTGATCAAATTTTATTAATGGCATTTTCGTCATTTCTTCCCAAAAGTGCATTTTTCTGATTTTAAAAAGGTATGGTGGATTGGAGCGATTACAAATGTCCAATAAGGGACCGGCCTGTAATTCACCCATAATTTTTTCAACTAACCATTAAATCTTAGGGCATTCACAATGTTGAGTTCTTTGCCTATTAAGAACCCATTGGGCTGGTTCTTCAACGTGGGGGGGGGGGGATTTCTTAAATTGGTTCTTAAAAATCTCAGTTCTTCCCAGATCCAAAATAAGAATTGGTTCATAGCCTATTTTCATCCCTCCATGACCACCCTTTACAGCCCGCGTGAAGACACCCTCCAGCATTGAGCGGGCGCGTGCGGTACACGTCAACCTTGTTGAACGACCTTCTCCCCCTCCCCCCTCGCGTCCCCACATGTTCCTAACACACACACACACACACACTCTCTCTCTCTCTCTCCTTTTTATGTTTTTATCATTTTGTTATTTGATTTTTAATTTTTGATTTTTTTTATGTAAAGGAAAACCTTTTTTATTTTTTGTAAAATGATTTTAGTTTTTTTTTTTTTACCTTTTTTCTAATTTTTTTTAATTTCTCAATATGTTATTTTTTAATATTGAATATGGTTTTTTAAATTTTTGATAAAGTTTTTAGTTTTTAATACTATTTTTGAAATATTTTTTGTTTTTTTATAATTTTGAAAAAGTTTTTTGTTTTTAATAATTCTAAAATCACAAAAAGTATTTTATTTGTTTACTTTTTCTAAAAATGTTTTTTGTATTTTATAAGTGAATTATAAATATGTAAAATATTATAAATGAATATGTAAAATAAATTTATTTATTTATACATCCAAGAAATTCATTATGTAAAATATTAATTAAGACTATAAATAAATTAATTTTTAATACAAAATATTTAAAATATGCAAAATAGATTAATTAAAACTATAAAGAAATTAATTTGTATGAAAAATATAAAATAAATGAGTTAGTGAGTGGAAATCCTAGGTGGCATTGTGGAACTCACCTCAGAACTAAATTGAAGAACCAAATATTTGGAATGTTAGTTCTTAAATAGAGTAGTGAGTGGAAATCCTAGGTGGCAAAGTGAAGCCCACCTGAAAACGAAGAACCAGTTCTACACATTAAAGATGCTCTTAGCTTTTAAAGTTGGTGAGGATGCCACCTCATCCAACTTTTGATTCTCATGCATTTGTCCTTTTGGCTTCCCACTTGGATGTCATTAGCTAATAGTTTTACCTACCTACTATAGGTAGGTATAATATTGTGGTATATAACATTCTTCAAATACATTAGCAAAAGAACTTTAACTATTGACAAGAAAAAAGCTAGGAAAACAAAACTTCATTTGGCTTCCCACTTGATGTCATTAGCAGTGGCGAAGCCTCATGGAGGCCAAGGGTGGCCATGGCCCCCTAGGCTTTGAATAATATGTAATTTACCTCCTTTAAAATATCATTATTACTATTTTTATTATATTTTGACCCCTTGAGTAATAAATGTTACATTTTTAATTAAGTTAACTCGACCACCCAATCCTAGCTTCACCATTGGTCATTAGCTAATAGTTTTCCTTAACTACTATAGGTAGGTATGATATGTTGTATATAACATTTTTCAAACACATTAGTAGAAAAATTTTAACTATTGACAAGGAAAACTTTATCTATTGGCAAAGAAAAGCTAGGAAAACAAAACAAAGTAATGTTGTTAATGAGACTTGAACCTACAACTTCTAAATATGAACATTCACCTTACACCAACTCAACCATTTATACTTTATGTATTTATTTATAATACTACATATATTATAGTTAAGTGAGTCACGTACCAATGTATTACATTATCCACTTATTTTGATTGGTATTTTTGTAAAATATCTAAATATGTTATATCAAATGTGTTACAATTCTTTTCAGTTATACGTGTAATTTTTTAGGTCATTTAAAAATTGGATAAAATGTTGGTTCATGACTAAACATATGTATTTTATTTTTAGAAAATAATGCATCTCGACAATGTAGTATTAATTATCATATGAATATCATGTTTATGGCTAATTAGTGTTTAAAGTTTCAAACTTAGACTTATTCTTATATAAAAAATATCAGTTATATAAATATTTTTTTAAAACATACGTAATACAAACGAATTTTCGTGCGATCTTATTCTTTTTTCTAAGACATAATTAGATATTAAGTCAACAAACGTCTATATTCAATAATGATAATTTTTTCAAAAATATTTTTTAAATGTATTAATTAATCTCAAAATCAAATAAAACCCGTATGGAGCACGAGCTTAATAACTAGTACTCCCTCAATTTCAAAATATTTGTCGTTTTAGCCCAAAAAATTTGTTCCAGAATGAATGTCGCTTTAAGTTTGTAATGCATGTTTTACCTAATTTACCCTTGTCTTATCTCAATTTCTAACAATTAATTATTTTTTCATTAAATACTTTATCTTCTCACAATGGTTATCTTCATTAAATACTTTATCTTCTCCCAATGGTTATCTCCTTCTAAATTTTTTTAACTACTCCTAGCACAAAAATTAAAGATACTACCTTCGTCCCTAAATTATTGTCTTCCTTTCTTTTTTTGTCCGTCTCAAAATAATTGTCTTGTTTGAAAATTTTCTTTTTTAAGACATTACTTTTACTATTTTACCCTTACTTTTTTTCCTACTTTTATTATGGACCACATACACATGGGCATTAAAGAAAATTACACATTATACTAATATTAATAATCAAGTCAATTGTTTTTTCTTAATCCGTGTGCCGGGTCAAACAATACAATTATTAAGGGATGGAGGGAGTATTTAATAAGGATATATTTATCAACCTACAAATTTTTTAATACGTGTGTACAATTTTAAAACAACAATATTTTTGAAACAAAGAGAGTATAATTTAATTTCGTCCTTCTTTCGTATTCCATCTATTGGTTCACGTGTATTTACAAAGAATATTTAACCAAAAATGAATTTTGAAAGAGTACAAATTTCACTGAAACTCCCTAAGCTATTTAGGGATTAGAAAAGCCTCCCTAAACTAACAAAGCGGGAGTTGACCGTTGAGACGAAGATAACAGAAAATCTCAAAAGATCGCTTTACCCTTAATTTAAAGGCCAAAATATAAAAAAAAAAAAGAAAAAAAATTCCCAAAGTATTCACCAAATCCCACTTTGTACCCTAATTTGACATTTGCGTCTAAGTCACATTCCAAGTTCCAATTTATCCCAGTTTGCCCCCTACCCCCAATGGCCGTGACAATGTTGACGTTAAGTAGCCATGTGCTAGTCACGCGAGGTCTAATTTGGTCATTTCTAATGCGGAGTTAAACTTAGGACTAAATAGTCAACAACCACTTTAATAACTAGAAGGAGGCTGCTAGGGATGATGATGAACCCCTTCTCCTTGTTGCTAGGCGGAGTCCATGTCGATTTCCATATCTTTCTCTCTCTTCTTCAACTGCGGCAACTGCGACGTAAACGATATGTTTGGAAACAGCTCCAATTCCGGCGTCGCTTCGTATTTCGGCACCGTCGACGGAGCGGTGTTGGCGGCAGTGGAGTGGATGGATCGACGTGGTGGAGGAGCCAGTCGATGGTCTGTCACTCGGACTGGTGGGCGAGTTCGCGAGTGAGTTGGAAAATGCGGGCGACGCATAGGGTCGGGAGCCTAACACGGCGGCCTCGCCCATTTACCTTGGGATGCCAATCCTTCTTCCCAGACGAAAATAACGATGTAGGGCGAGTGGAGACGAGGGCTTGGGATGGTCCGAGTTGACTCAGGATATAGATGGTGAGTTGGTGAAGAAGATGATGTGGTGATTGGAAATCCGTTTAAGAATGCAGCTGTTAAACTCCGCATCGGAAATGACTAAATTAGCCCTCGCGTGACTCGCACGTGGCTACTTAACGTCAACCAGCCGTTGAGGGTAGGGGTCAAATTGGGACAAATTGAAACGTGGAGTGTGACTTAAACACAAATTTCAAATTAGAGTGCAAAGTGAAATTTGGTGGATACTCTGAGATTTTTTTTTATATTTTGGCCTAATATAAACTACTCCCTCTAGTCTTTGAATAAGTTTTTATTTTTTAAGTTTTATTATTCTTAAATAAGGATTTATTTTTATATAAATTTATTTATTTGTGTTTGATACTCTTTGACGTTTTCTGATTGACAATTGCTATTCATACAAAAAAAAAAACGCCGAGTACACCCTATTGTGGTGTTCGGCACCTTTGTCGAACATCACTATGGGCGTACCGAGTGATGTTCGGTAAGGGTGCCAAACACTACAATGGGTGTACTCGGCGGTTTTTTTTTTTTGTGTGAATTGCAATCGTCTTTCTCATTTCATAGTTTATTACTCCTTCCGTCTCAGATAAATGATTCTAGTTGATAAAGCACACGAATTAAGAAATGTAAATAATGATGTGTCGTAAAATATCTTCCGACAATAATACCCATGATATTAATTGAATTTCACTATTCTAAATAAATGAATTTCTCTAGAATGTGCTATATTAAATGAAGTTTTAGGGGTATATTGGGAAGAATGGTAGAGAATATGTACATCAAAAGTCACTAAGAATATTAGTTAGGACATTCCAAAATAGAAAGTAGGAACATTTATTCAGGAGGGTGAGAGTATATTTTAAAAAAGAATCAAAAAATAATTATTAATTAGGAGTAGTATAGATACGACGAAACATAGAAGCCGCCCTTGGTAGTTGGTACGGAGCACTCCATCCAACGGAACCACCCTGCAGCCACCGTAGCGGCCGCCCTCCACCATCGCAATCAGAGCAAATAAGCTTCTGTCGGAAATCCTTACCACCACGATCCATCCATGACGCGTCGGCCTCGAATCCATAGCCATTCCCTAGATCCAATTCGAGGACCTTGCACACAGCTTTGCTGTTTCCGATCTCGTTTCCTACAACACAACGAAAGAGTTTAGGAAGTAATAGTACTTTTGATTCTTTTTGAAAAAGAAGGGAGGAGAACAGCCGACATATGTGGTTTCCATGTTGAAGTTGTGGGTGCTTTAGTTGGCTTGCGCCAACAGAAGAGAGGGAGGGAGTTAGGTTGAGGGATGATGGACTTGGTTGGTTTGGAAGGGATGTAGGGAAGGAAGGTGGTGGTTGCCCCATGACGTGGACCAGAGGTGGTGGCACTGCTAGTGCCGCCTAGGAGGTTGCAATATTTTGAGGAGCAACTGTAAGATTTTGAAATGAAGATGTTTTGCTGCGTACTTCTATTGCTGTCTGTGTTGACTGGTATAGGTAATGCTGACTGGTTAAACTCTAAAGCTTAAGCTGAAACAATACGCTCATTGTGAAGTATGTCTATTCAATTAGTCATGCAATAATCAATGTTCACTCCATCACAAGTCATCAATTAAGCACTAGATCAGATTTCAAACCTTAAGCACGATGTTGTCGATGTGGCACAAATTTCAACCTTTATAACATCTATCTGCAACTATTTCTGTAAGGATAATGATACAAATAGTAAAAAATTAATCATAACTTTTTAAAGCCCACACATGTGATACAAGGAGATCCAATTATTTTTGTTATAGAGAGAGAGAGGAGAGTGATATCCTTGTGCCATATGTGTAGCTTTAAAAGTTATGATCAATTTTTCACTATGTGTATCATTATCCTTTATATAATGAATGATATGGAAGTTTGATGATGGGGTGTTCCTGTAGAGGACGCTCATGACGTTGAATATATAAGCATAGAGTAGATGTGTGTGAGAGATGACGGTTCACCCTTCCCTTTGCTGTTTATTGGTGAGGGGCTTTTTTTTGTCCAAAAAGCTACTTAAGTGGTCATGTAGGCTAGACATTCCTATTTCTGCTAGTTTGTCTAATGATGGACTAAGGTTTCGTAGTCAGGGGGCATCCATACAAGTTTAATAGTTCAGGGTACCAAGTTAAAATGGCTTACTTTTGAGGTTTATCTTTAAATTATTACTATATTCATAAAGCATCTATTTCCAGGTGTACCTGTACTGATAGTCAAAGCTGTATTTCTGTGCAAATTTTTGCAACAGAATTATAGAACCATTTATCTCTTTTTGTAGTATATCATGATGGGTGGGTGGAGAATTAAGTAGGATAGGTTCTCATGGATGGAGTTACCTATTTTGTGGGTGAAAAAGTGATAGACCAGATGCTTTATTAGGTGCCACCTGCAAGGCATATACAAGGTGTGGAACTGCCTGTGATCACGAACCTTTTCTTCTAAATTATATTATGTCTCTTCGGGCTCAAGTCAATGCATAGAATCCTGATGGTGGCCTGTGGTCACTCATTCTTATTGGGCCTGGATGCATGACATGAGCTTTAAACAATTTCTTTACCTAGGCATACCTTTCTCGGTTTTTGGCTGATTACTATATATGGTCCACTAGTATTTTCATATTAGTCCTTGTTTGTTATGGGTTTTGGTACAGCAATAAAAGTTTAAAGCAACTTAAACATCTAGGATGAGGTCTCAGGAGTTCTGTTCCTACTATCAACAATATTTAGAACGAAGAAAAGTGAGTCCTAGTTCGTACAAGATTAAGGTTAATTAGGTTGCGTTTGAGTTGATTGTGAGGGAATATACCGGTGTATTGTTATTGCCTATGAGATTACTTTTTTGGTTAGGCTATATTGTGATTTGTAAATAAATGAAACCAAGGACAGAATATAAAACAATTATTTCTGCCTACGATTTATTGTTAGTTTTCTCATATGTGATGGTGTCTTGCTATGTTTTTAATGGTTTGATTTTTGATCTTTTCCAAAAACTTTGCGCGTCTAAATTTGCATTATCTAGTAACCAGACTAGCGGTAGGGGATAGGGGAGGACCAAAACTAACATGGACATTAGTAGTAACGAAATTTGGACAGAATTTAGTACTGTAAAAAGATTCATGTAGTCGACTCCAACTGATTGAGACTAAGGCCGAGTTAAGTTGTATCTAGTTTTACATTATCCAACGATATTTTCTTGGATAAATTTGTAGGTTTAGATAAAGACTTCTCACTGCTGAACAGCCTTGTATGTTGCTTGCATCGTCATTTTGAGCTTGTCAGCGAGTCGGACGTGTGAAATTATATTTTAAACAAATAATGTAGTCATATCTTTCAGCCTTCTGACTTATTAGATATCCTTTATATTTCCAGTTTGCTTCTTTAGTCGGGAACTCTTCTCAGGTTTTTGGTATTCTTTCCCCACTTTTGCTTGTTTCTTTTCCTTCTGAGATAATTAGATTCCAGATTAGGCCGTGTGGCAAACCATAAGTGCACATTGTGTCATAAAGTTCTTGTGATTAGGACTTTGTTTAATACCACATACCTGCACCATAATGAGGAATATCCTGGACTAATACGTGTACTTGGTGGGATTCTTCTCTCATTGCCTGTTGGGTGCTTGCTTACTTCCTTGATTGCAAATGCTATTGTTCATCTCATTACTTGGGGGAAAGACTGCTTAGGAGAGGCTTGGAAATTGCCACTGCGGAGAGTCTTCCCCGACTTATGTGAAGTCAGGCAAAATTGAATGGGTTACCTGTGGCCTATAGGAGCTAAGTACGTATATCCCGTTCATAATTTTTTGCCTCCTGAATTTCAAAGCTGTCTTGGACATAGCTAGGTAAGTTTGGTGGACTGTTACGATTCCACAATCCCTTTTTGAGAAAGACGTGATATGAGCTTTCTGTAAAGCCGCCGAAGGACATGATTGTTGATTTTCACAACCTAGATAGCTAATTTCTTCAACCAACACTGTTTTCATTTTTTCTATTAGTTTGTGCACATCTTTGCATTGTGATGTCCTCTATTGGTTTTCAAGAGAGTAAAAAAGGTTATGACAGTGTTTTTGTATTTGCTGACTGATCGCCTTTTTAATGTCTCTGATAATCTATTAGGTGGCAAAATTTTGTGCGGAGAAATTGCATGAAGTAATAGCAGCAGAGTGGGGTCAAGAGCAAGTTGATGGATCTGAGTGGCAGCGGACCTGGGAAGCAGCAGTGAACAATAGTTTTGAGAGGACTGACAATATGGTCCTGACGGAGGTAGCATCACCAGAAATGGTTGGGTCTACTGCTGTAGTGGTGGTTCTATCAGGCTGCCAAATCATTACATCGAATTGTGGCGATTCAAGGGCAGTGCTTTGCAGGGGGACTGAAACAATTCCCTTAACTGTTGATCACAAGGTTCTTCACAAGTTTCTTGACCCTTGTTTCGTTTTGTAAAATTGTGCTACAATTTTGTTCTTTTCTCTTTTTAGTTTAAGTAAATATTCTCGCTCCTGTTCTTCCCCTTGGATACATCGAGTGCTGGCTGGATTAAAATTGGAATATAAAGGGTTGATGTTAATTTGTCCTTGAGAAAGTTGTGGTATATATTCATAGTTATAGGTTCAACCATATAGAAGTTAGTCGGCCTCAGTTTTCTTCCATTTCTATCTTATATTTGGATATATATACACTGGACATCATTTTTCAGTTGGGACTTCATTGTCATTTTGAGTCATTTTTGTTTGTCCTTTACAGCCTGATAGAGAGGATGAACTCTTGAGAATTGAAGGACAGGATGGGAAAGTCATAAACTGGAAAGGAGCTAGAGTTTTTGGAGTTCTTGCCATGTCCAGATCAATAGGTATCTTTCCTTTCTAATTCTCTATCAAATTGTAGGTAGCTTGTTTTCAATTTTGTGTCATTTTGCTCAAGTACATCTGCGACCTCCGCCTGGACACTTTGTTGGAGCAAATGTGAGAAAAGTTCAAATCATAATCATGTTTCTTTATAATCTGCTGAACAGACTGATCCATGAAGTTAAGAGTGTGCCCCTCGTATGCCTCCCCGTGAGTGTTGGGGTGTGGAGAGGGGGGGGGGGAGGTGGTGTTGTTTTTCTTTAGAAACATATAAATTGGCGCAATAGGTTATGCATTTGTGTTTTGAACATGGCACGAGATAATGGAAGCCAGTTATTTATTATATAAATTACAAGCAAGGTCACTGTTAAGGATTTTGGGTGCTTTTCCCGGGAGTATAGAAATACCTGAAAAGATATTGTTTGAATGCAGTATTCTCAAGTGTTACTTTGTCTTTCTGCAGCCCATACTGTGTTAAATCAAAATATTTTATTTGTCTCATAAAGCAATGCAATCATGTAGTAACTTCTTTTCTCAAACTTTTGCATCAATATTTCTCTTATTCTAGCATGAATTCTTGAATCTGATAAAAAATTGTATAGGGAGAAACAAATATATCAGCAATCAGTGGTGTATTAGGTTTTATGAGCTTGAATCATGCACTTCAAGCCAATCAAAAGATGCAACTTATGTCAAATACTAACTATATATTTTATTTAACTTCTGATTTCGAGTTGAATCGGTCATATGCAACTGAAGTTACCTATAGAGCTGTTAAGCAGGTTATTACTTTTGCTTGGATGTTGCAATTCGTTTGGCTTGGTGTTTCAATCCAATGACTACCATAACAAGTAGCACCAGACATTAGGATACTTTGTCTCTAACCAATGTAGCTCTTACCTCAGATGGCAAGATGTTTTGAACATTTTGTATAAAGGAGCAGCTCTCTCTGTTTGTTCTTTTTCTCATCTGCTTAATATAAACGTAACACCTCAGAGAATGTCATCAAGACCATCACTCAATTGCGAAATCCTTCTGAGGTCTTTTAGACGAGAAAGATGCTTGAGTCTGTCTTTCTAAAATGACAATGATTTGGGAAAAGTTTTTGTTTCCTTATAAACATATAGATTCTTTACGATGCAGTTTGTGGCATGTGATTCCAGGTGACTGAGTATTGAGTAATGATTCTTTTTGTGATATTTGAATTTTTCATTGACCTTTAATCTTGAAGTTGCTCTCTCTCTCTCTCTCTCTCTCTCTCTCTATTATTTGATTATAATTTTTGTGTTATGGCTTATGTTTCAGGTGATAATTATTTGAGACCATGGATAATTCCAGTGCCCGAGATCACATTTACAACACGCACCGATGAAGATGAGTGTTTAATCTTGGCTAGCGATGGACTATGGGATGTCATGTCAAACAATGAGGTAGGGGAGGTGGCCCGCCGCCTCTTAAGAAGGCAACGCAGGTCTATGCAGGTAGATGATGAGATTACAGCGGCACAAGCCGTTGCTAATAGCCTCACTGAAATAGCTTTGGGGAGAAACAGTTGTGATAACATTTCTATTATTGTTGTTGACCTTAAATCAAAGAGGAAGCGGACACAGACACAATAGAAAAGGAAAGTGGAACACTTGGTCTTCTTTGTTATCGATGTGGGTTCACCTTCCTACAGATCCATGGCCTGGACAGAGCTGACTGACTATAGACTGCTGCCCTTTGTAACAATGCCAAATTGGTTTGTGTTTTTTTGCTCCCTCCCTAGATCAATCCTTGGTTTTAGTGGGTTTTGATCCATGTTTATTATGTACTAAAGTATAATTACTAGAAAAAGAAAAGATGAAACTGAACCGTCTTATTAAATCCTTGTAAATGTGGAAAGGAAAGTAATGATTTTTTAAAAACTTTTCTTGTTGTCTACTTTAAGATTATTCGTAGATTTCTTCCCCTATTATTCACACACATAAACACAATCAAATGATCTTGTTTGAAGCAGACGGAAGGAGAATCAATTTGATTGCCAGTTTGGTTTTTGGATGCAGTATAATTATAGATAATTATTATCCTGTCTAGTTAGATTTTCTTAAATAGGCTTAGTTGACTTGTTAAATCTCAAATGTTGATATCAAATGCTTGTTAAAACTAACAAGCATTTGATATCAAATCTGAAATAACAAGGACACTTGTAGTACACGACTTAAGATCTATTGGGACAAAGATTGTGATAGAAGATTTGAATCTTTCATTATCATGTCTAGTTAGATTTTCATAATATGCGTAGTTGACTTGTTAACTCCTCAGATGTTGATATCGAATCCAGAAGTAGATACGAGAAATCAAGAAGAAGATTAATGATGTTAGTTCATCAATACATTTCAAAACACTTTTACAAAAAATACTACTACTACTACTACTACTACTACGTATTTAAATTGCAACCAGTAAAATTTAATTGTACAGTCTAAAGATAACTCATCAGGTATTATATATTCATGCTGATTTTAACGACTCAGTATTTAGGATATGAAATACAATATTTGTGCGCATATTAAGCGATACACGACACAGAAACATTTAGATAGGAGTATATATAATCCGCTCTTTCAAACGAAACGACGACATTTATTACATAGTATATATTCTTATACTTTAATCTCCTTGGTCACAGACTGTCCGCTTATAAATGAACTGAATTGGTTTCCTTTGTCATACTCAATCCTTCTCCGTCATTGATATAAGATCTTCCTGTGAAAATGGAAAACCATCCGTTGTTTCAAAAACTTATCGACATGAGAAGATCTTTCTTTGAAGAGGTTTGCTTATACAGTATATGTTTATTTCTATGTTAAAGATCGATTGTTGTTGTGCATCTTTACTAACAAAAATCTTTGTTTTGCAGAATCTGCTTAATCGCCAATTCCTTCAATTGGAAAATTTAGAACGGCAAACTGCAGGTGATGAAAACTTTGTCGAGGATGTTATTAGACTCTATTTCACGGATGCTATAAAACTGATAACAATTATAGGGGAACAACTGTAAGTAGTGCATTAATAGGGTTTTTTTTTTAAATTAATAACATGTCCTTGTGACATTTATGTGTATCTACTTTGTAGAGGAAAAGAAAATCCTAGTTTTGTGAAGATGGAGAGCACTCTTCATCAGTTGAAAGGGGCAAGTGCGAGGTCAGTAGGCTTCAGCAAAGACTCAATTTTACATCGTTTAATCGAAAATGAACCTACGTGGGAAAATGATTAATTTTATATATATATATATATTTTTTATTTTGGAAATTAATTATAATCATATATAGTCACTTTAACTAATTAATTACGCAGTGTTGGAGCGAAGAAAGTGATAGATGCGATAACTCAACTGATGCAATGTTTGAAGGAAAGAGATACCCAAATGCAAGTTTAATTATTCTTCAATTGTTTAATTCTTCTTACTGCAATTTCCCTATTTAATTACGATTTAAAGATGGTATTTATAGCTTCCTTAAAATGGATATATCCAGACCTTTTAATTAACTGAAATTTTGGATCATGATCATGAATGAAAAGATCTGCAGGTGTAAAATTTCTTTTTTGATGATGAAAGATGAGCAGGATGATTTTCAAAACAAACTCGAGGCCTACTTTGAGGTATCGCTCTCTCCCTCGTCCCCATCCCATCCTCTCTCTTTAGGAAATTAAGGTAAAGTTTTTGATCGAGTACGTTGTTGTTTGATATTTATCAGCTCACTGAACAAAATCAACTTGCGATGGATGGTGAGGAGAGTGGAGAAAAGAGCGAGTAGAAGTGCGCAGCTGGTTGAGGATCCGAACATTGAAAGTGTAACACAAGAGTCTTTGTGTAGGGGTGTTTCGGGTCGTAAATTGTGACGAAAGTTTATGTGCCATTATCAGACTCAGATTGAAACGCAATATAGATGAGGTCTTACATTATTATTAAGATTATTGCATTATTCGTTTGTTTTATTATTTGCTCTGTTTTCTTGTTTTTGAATGGACAAAGAGACACAAGATATGATACATCTCACTGTATTATATTACATCTCGGGATAATTGAATGCATTTTGTCTCCCTAGTGGTTGGACCATTTTGAACATTGCATTTGCAACCTCCTGCTAGGTTAGTTCTAAAAGCCCAAGAAGAACATTAAGCCCATTTATCCAGTAATATACATTTGGATCTTGAAATCACAGGGCAGGCTGGACTTATATAGCATTATTTGAAATGGGCATTCTACATAGATACATGCCACTACAATCTCCATGAATGTAGGCCATCGCTATGCTTTCTGCAGGCGGGCAAGGTTGAAGAAGGCACCTCGTTTGCTCTTGAGCTGAGCATATGTTCCTCGTTCCACGACTTTTCCATCGGAAACAAAAGCAATCGAGTCAAGGTTCCTTATTGTGTTCAGTCGGTGTGCCACTACGATAGTAGTCCTACCAAGCATGATCCGGTCTAATGCCTCCTGTACTACTTGCTCTGACTGAACATCGAGAGCACTAGTGGCTTCGTCTAGTAGTAGTATCGTCGGATCTCTGATTATTGCTCTGGCAATGGCAATTCTCTGCTTCTGACCTCCGGATAGTTGCACTCCTCTCTCTCCACATTCCGTTTCATATCCATCTTTTAGCGCTCTACAAAAAATAAGCAATGATTGTCAGGCCTGGCAATATAAAAAAGAGCAATGTTTTTGTTAGCACTCGGTCTTAGTTCACAATTAAGCATACTTACGAGATAAAGCCATGGGCATTGGCAGCTCTAGCAGCCTCCACGACTTCATTCTCTGTCGCATCTAGCTTCCCAAATACAATATTGTCACGGATGCTGCCTGAATATATCACAGGCTCCTGGCTAACGAGTGCCATATGCCTTCTATACCATTTAATGTCAAGCATCCGTATATCCACCCCATCCACCTTCACTGTACCTCTATCCACATCATAAAACCTCTCAATCAAAGCAATCACTGTCGACTTTCCGCATCCACTCTTGCCCACAAGCCCAATGCTCGTGCCTGCTTTTACTTCCAAGCAAAATTCGAGCAGTATTAAGCTATCAGGCCTGCTTGGATATGCAAAATCGACTCGTTTTATTTCTATCCCACCATTTATTCCGTCTAACTTCACTCCATTGGCTTCATTTTCCTTCCCAGCCTGCATCCAACACAAACCAATATAAACAACTCTAAATATTTTGTTAAAATCTTTATATTATATTCAATAAAAATATTCGTACTTACATTTTTTTGGCTGGAAATTAGCGATTGTCGATCGAGAATCGAGAAAACAGAAGCAACAGCCATTGAGCCCTTTGCTATATCAGAAGTCATGCTCCCTGCATCAGCTATAACCTTACCGGTACTAACCAATATGAAGAATGTCTTGAACACATCCCCAGATGAAATCTCCCCATTGTCAACTAATTTCCCACCATACCAGAAATCTAAAGCCCAACAAATAAAAGTAAGCCCCTGAGCCGATCCAATACCGAGCCCAGCTAGCCAAGATTTCTTCCTGGCTTCCCTCCTCGGTTCATCCTGAGCTTCATTGAAAATCTCAAGAACTTTCCCAATACTGCCAAATGAAGTCACAATTCGATGGTTATAAACTGCCTCCACTGCAATCTGAGTGCTTTGATTTTGCGCCTTGACGAAATTTGCAGAAATTGAAGATAGCAAAACTTTTCGCGTGTAGAAACAGAGAATCGTGAGAGGTTGAACGGCGATCATGACGAGTGCGAGCTTCCAAGCGATGATCAATCCCATTATCATGGCAATTAACACTGCTGAAGTTGTTTGAACTAAAAGCGACACTCGATCGGCGACCAGAGATTTAACCATGGAAGCTTCATTGCTCAATCGAGAACACAATGAGCCGCTTGAGTTTTGTTCCTCGTCGAACCATGCTGTTTCGAATGTCAAGATCTTCTCGAGCATTCGCAATCGAATCCGTTTCGTTAGCCGCTCACCCATAATTGCAAAATTGTAATGTTGCAATAGATTCACGACGATGGATATTACTGACAGTAAGCAAAAAATTAACGAGTAAGTCCTTATTCGATCCTTCATCTCCTTGTGACTTGGTGAGAAGAAGGCTGAAATCATTCCGCCAATGGTGATGGCATAGACGGGTTGGACCGCTCCAAAGGCTACAGCAGAGAGGCTACCGATTATGGCTTGTTTCCATTCAGGAGAGTTTAATTTGAGAAGGCGGGAGAAGGAAGGTGGAGGGTAATTTGGTAAAACTTGGGGATCACTTACAGACACGGGTAATGGAGAGGGGAACAAAGCTGGGCTTGATTTGGTAGTGCTTAATCTGGAAGCACTGCTTCTTGCAGCTGAAGTGAGAAGGGCTTCTGCAGCATGTTGGTCTGGATCATTGAATGAGCTGAATTGTCGTTGAAGCTTTGCTAGTCTTGCGTAGTGGCCATTTTCTCTGTTGATGAGATCACTATGTGAGCCTAGTTCGATTATGCTGCCCTCGCTCATGACTGCAATAAGATCGGCATTTTGTATTGTCGAAAGCTTGTGGGCAACTACCTGATCATTATTCAGCAAAGGACTTGTTAAATAAGGTAGTTAAAGAACGAGCTTAATTAGGCTTCTATTATTTACCAGTGTTGTTCTTCCCATGGAGGCTTGATCAAGGGCATTTTGGACTAGTACTTCTGACTCGGAGTCAAGTGCACTTGTTGCTTCATCAAGAAGAAGAATCACCGGGTTCTTTATAATGGCTCTCGCAATAGCAATTCGCTGCTTTTGTCCACCCGATAACAGCGCTCCTCTTTCCCCAACCTAAAAGTGGTCATGTTAGAGCTAGCCAGGTAATTTAGGGATAGTTTGAGAACTGATTAGTTAAGTGTCTTTTCAATCACTTTTAATGAAAAAGGAAAGAAAATAGCTCACCTTTGTCTCATACCCGTCTGGAAGTTGCCTTATGAAATTATGAGCATTTGCAGCCATGGCTGCAGCCATAACTTCCTCTATGGTAGCATCAAGTTTCCCAAACAAAATATTCTCTTTTATGGATGTCCCAAACAATGCATGTTCTTGGCTGACAAGTCCCATTTGCCCTCTTAGCCATTTCAACTGCAGCTTCTTTATATCTGCACCATCTACACGAACAATCCCACTATCGGCATCATAAAACCTTTGCAGCAATGCTATTGCAGTCGATTTCCCGCTTCCACTTGCACCAACAAGAGCAATCGTTTTCCCAGCTTCAACCTTGAGGCAAAAACTTTTAAGGACAATGCAATTAGGACGAGAAGGATACGTAAATATGACTTGGTCAAACTCTAGTTCCCCTCGAATATTGTCCAATACAAGTCCTTTGGCATCTTCGCTATCAATCTCCGGAATTCGATCAATCCTACGAAAAATTCTTGACGCTGCAATTGATGCTTCTGTGAAGTGGTTCACCTCAGGTAATGCCATCCCAAGAGATCTGCAACAAAACCAAAACTTTGTTAAATATCTTGATTCATTTGTAAGTATTTTCTATCATTCTTTGACAATGTGGCCACAGATAGACCCGAGGCATCACAAAGCTTGTGTTTTCAGGTTTGATCCATTCCCACTCCCCCTAAGGCCAAAATAAAAAGTTAAAAGAGTTGCTTCTTTCTATCATTTTTTGACAATATATGGTACCCTCTAAGAGTCTAACTTTACCATTTAAATATTTCTATTTTGACATAACCAAAGACAGAAACACATTCAAATTCCACAAGACATAGAGGTGATGAAGAATTATTCAAGAAGGAGCCAAGAGTGCAGGCGCATAAAAGTTTTGAAGGAGAAAGCTGAAGAAAAGGAACATCGTTGAATCAAGAGCCTTATATTAAAGAAAAATAGAATCAATAGTAAGAAAGAATAGCAATCCCTCCAACAGATGTGATCTCCATTTGTACTGCAGACTCAGCAGATCATATATGGACTTATAGCCGTAGCAACTGATTATGAATGTCTAAAGGTCATTTTATGCTAAATCTATATGGTAATAGATATGAGTTCTTATGAATAAACAGAAGTCAAGAAGCTTCGAAAGAAATTAACGGAAGGAAGTTACTTACAGTCCACCCAAGACGAAAGAAATGCCTGCTGCATAAATCCGTCCTCCACTCTCGCCTTTATACATAACCAAATGGCTTCCATACCAGGCAATCAATCCCCATATCGCAAAAGAAAGCCCCGTACTTCCAATAGCTAGACCTTTTGCAATTCCTTGCTTTATTCCCAACTTTGTTGTTTGATCCAAAATTGTTGAATACCTATCAACGATATTCTTTTCAGCAGTGAAAGAGTAAACAGTTTTGATAGAGGCAAGAGCCTGTTCTACAATAGCATTTGCCTTGCCGTATTGCTGGAAGGACTTCTTGGATAAGTAGAGAAGGTACTTTCCATAAATAAGTCCTGGAATGATCAAGAGAACTAATGTTGGGAATGCTACTAAGGCTAATCTCCATGAGAAGTAGGTTGTAAATGCAAGTCCTGAGACGAACACCGACATGTGCATCAAAAATTTTGGCACCTAAAAATCAAAGCAAAGTATAACAAAACACCAAAATATTAGTAAAGTGGAATGAATTTATCCACAAAATTTAAGATACCCACAAAATCAGTAAGGTGAAAATCATGTACAAACACATTTTCTCTCTTATTAATAGTACTATATTTTTTCGAGTAAAAAGAGTATCGAAATACCTTCTCACTGAGAACTTCTTGAAGAAGAGAGGTATCTTTGGAAATGCTGTTGATGATTTCTGAAGTGGTTGCTTCTTGTGAATCAAAGAATCCAACTTCTTGCCTGAGAATAGCTTCCAAATACTTGTACCGAATCTTTATAACTTGCCGCTCACTGGTTTTACTCCAGCAAAAACCTTCTGCAAAATTATTATAAAAGTTATTTCATGTCTTCATTAAAATAAATGTGAGGCTGACCAAAGAAATGAGTATACACACTTGTCTAATAAACCCTAATTAAAATAAACCCTTGTTTAGAATACAGCATTCTAGGGTTTCAGAAAAACTTTGCTGGTTTTTTCTTGGAGATTGTGATGAGGTGTCTCTCTATTTCAAAACAAACTTGTGTGTTTGGATGCAATGTGCTTGGTCAAAAATAGGGAAGGTGAAATATGGAAAGTGTGTCAGTGCATCCAAACAGTCCCTTGTCCACAAAAAGCAAAGCAAATGAAGGAAAGGGGTTACAAGTGTAAATTACCCATAAAAGCCACCACCATTACTGCTAACCCTATGTAGAGGAAGTATAAGCTGCACTGCAACAACAAAAAAGAAAATGGCAAAAAGATGAGAGAGAGAGAGAGAGAGAGAGAGAGAGAGAGAGAGAGAGAGAGAGAGATTGTGAAATTTTAATGAATGTACCTTTTCAACCTCATTCATGAAGTTTTCTTGATTCTGCTGGCCTTTCTTGCCATAACCCAAGCTATTAAAAAGATGGCTAACATAGACTAGTAAACAGTTAGTGGACATGCCATCTCCAATAGCTCCAAGTGTACCCAAAGTCATGAGCACAATGTCCCTCAAATCAGCATATCTGAAAATTATACCTATAGATTTTCCCTCCATTGTTTTTCCCATCTCCCCTTTAATGTCTACCTGTTTCTTTTCCAAAGAACTCATCTTAGCTCCTTGGAATTGGTTCCCTCAATCAACTCACTGCAGGGGAGAGAGAGAGAGAGAGAGTGAAAGAGAGAGAGAGAATTTGGAGTAGCTTTGTGAGTTATAGAAGCCTTTGGAGTAGCTTTGTGAGTTATAGAAGCCTTTGGAGTAGCTTTGTGAGTTATAGAAGCCTTGAGTTCCCTCAAGTAGTCAGCACACAAAGAGTTTGACACGTGCCAAGTTGAAGAACAAGTTAATTAATAGGTTTTGCTTTCATTATGTACCATGTAGGCTCAACATGATATGTGGCGGGCAATGATACCTCAACTTGCTGGACTCATATATGAGTAATGCTAGGGCCACAAAATTAATAAGTATAAAATTTCAGTCTACAATTATTAATTGATCTATTTTAATTATTTAGTGATAGAACTTACAGATTATATATATTACATACATTTCCATGAAACATCATAGGTATGATATGAAGGTATCAAAATCTTGATGAGGGGTTTATGTATATACTCTTTTATGCAATGGTGGTTGCTACTTTCTATACCACCAAATCATGATGTGCTAGTTTTCTGAACAAAGATGACTATGGGTGATAAGGTATTGCCCCCACCCTTCAACCCCCTTTTCTGTTGTTCTCTCTCCTTTTCTCTATTTCATTTCTTTCTCTTTTGGTTGGTTTCTTGTAGGAATGATCTGAAAGTTACTTTGATCACTTGTCCTGTATGCTCTCCTTCCCTTATTCAATAATTGATCAATGCTTTATTCTCTTCAAAAAGAAAGAAAAAAATAAATTAAATATCTTGCAAGGATCCAAGTTGCAATGTGACAAACTGAAATTTGCCAATTGCTTATACTTTTTCCGGTTTCCATTCAGATTGATACTATACGAAATTAGGTTTGTTGACCATAGGTTTAGCTTTAGCTCTCTCTGAACTTTGAACCATGTAAAATACTATAGTTATGAGGCATCGCGTAAAATACAAATTTATCTTAATGAGCACAATTAAGGAAGGCTTAAATGACTATTCCTTCTGTTTCAATAAATAAATAAATATATATTCCCTTAAAAAAAAAGAAGAAGAAGAAAAAGCCACTTTCCTTTTTAATTTCTCCTCAGAAAAAGAATTGCATTTCCGAATTTAGGCCATAAATTTGCACTCTTTTTTCAACTTTCTTATTTTCTTAGAACCATGATATTTCGCTTACTTGTCATACAAAGAAAAATATAATTTTAACACAATTTGAAAAAATCTATACAAAATATACTTACAATTTAAAAAATGTGACTTTTTTAATTGTTGGGGGTAGGACGACGACAGGAGTGTAGGAGTGTTTAAAAGAGAAATGCTAGATCTACATAAATGAATCTCGATATTGTTAAATGCTTAATCTAAACATATATAGGCCGGAGTACTACTCTTTAATAGACCCGACTTGCTTAACTAAACAAAGAAATGGGGTTTGTCTATCATAAATCAACTTTGCCTAAACACCTTCCTATTAGCTTGCTTATCTTCCTCCAACTACACCTTAATTAGCTCCACTTTTAAGAATCTCTCTCTCTCTCTCTCTCTCTCTCTCTCTCTCTCTCTCTCTCTCTCTCCCTTTAATTACAAATAGACTAAATTTCGTTCAACCTGTCCTACATTTTCTGGTGTACCCTTTAATTAGAATCTGTTTGGTGCAACGTTTTTAAAACACATCGTTTTAAACTCAGCGTTTTAAAAACGCAGCTTTTTTATTATAAATACGTTTGGAATATCACTTCAAAACGTAGTTTTTTTCCTCCAACGTTTTAAAAATTGCATTTTGGGAAAAAGCTGAAAATTTCAGCGTTTTAAAACGTTGATGCGTTTTGAAAACGCAGTTTTTTCTGCCGCAACATTGAGATATAATTTTTGCAAATAAGTGCATTTTATCTCTACGTTTTGGCCAAAATCCACGAACAAACGGGCTATTACTTGCTTTCACATAAACAAATGATCGGATCCATAATTCAAGTATTCGTATGTTACATAATTTAAATGATTCTCGAGACGATACTATTAGATCTTCATAATCATAGAAAAATTCAAGATAGCAGATATGATATCTCTTCCGGACCACTACTATTAACACATACATACATAAATTATGATTAAACTAGTCTACAGTTTAAATGATCACGAAATTTTGAATCTTTGTTTTTACTACTCCTTCCGTTCCCAAAAAGAAAAAAAAAAAGAAGCTATATATATATATATATATATATATATATATTCTCTTCTCTTTTAAAAAGTCAATATTTTTAATATCGTACTTTTACTCCATAATATTTTCTTTAAATTGCATTTTTTTTTTTTTTTGGTATGAAATGTTAGATGAACATCATTGTCTGAAAGAAAAAAATTAAAAAAAAAAGAAAAGAGAGAGTTGTAGCTTAAATATTTAAGTGATTCTACTACTTTTTTGGAACAAACAAAAGGTAAACAGGACTATTTGTTTGAATGGAGAGAATATTTAAATTTTCTGGTCACCCTTTTGCTTATTGCTTTATTAAAAGTTTTCTTTTCTTTATTTTATATACTTCCGCACGGTGGCTTTAATTAGATAGTAATCCTAAAACCTTATCTAAATAATTAAAAAAAAAAAAAAAACTTTTCCTTTTCATGATCTTTCTTGAATGCAAACTATTTTTTCCAACAAAACTATACTTATATTATAAAGTTATTAGTGTTACATTCAAATTATCAAGCTCAAGGGTTATTTTAGTTTGAATATTTAAAGTTTCTCTAAGGGTGGTAGGCGACATTTTTGGACTTTCAAGAATTAAAATAAATAATTTTATAACTTTGTGGGGGGTAGAAAGATCAATTTTGGGATTTGTTTTTTTGAATAATTTTTTCTTAAAGAACTTTATTAGTTTTCCCTATCTTTTTTCTGATGCATGATGTATATTTTAGAATGCAAGGGTGGCTAACCATATTTTAATTACTACTACTTTTTTCATCTTTTCAATGTGAGATGGAAAAGCATATATATATGGTTACTTCCTCGTTTCTTCTCTACTTTTTCATGGGTGCCAAAAATAGAAATAAATGTTCATCAAGTTGAATTTATTTATTTTCTTAACCCAAATGAGATGATAAAAGTGGTAGATGACAACTTAATTTGGGTCGGAAAGGGAACTCACAAATTGAAAAACACTCAGCTTGACATGGATAGATCGATCCTTTCCAAATTAAAGCATTCATCTCGCAATCTCCTTTTTGTGTTCATGCACCAGTAAACCATTTTGTGTTTGCTATACCTACTTAAGTACTCCCTTTACTCTTAAATTATCGTTCTGTTTTGACTTTTTTTTTGGTCAAATAGAAAAATTTTCAAATGTAAATTTAATGTATATTATTTATTTTTTTCAAAATCATAAAATACGTAATTTGTAGTGTTTTAAAAGTACTACGAATTATATGTTTTATAGTTTTGGAAAAAATAGAAAAAAAACGTCAAATTTATATTTGAAAATACTATGTTTGACCAAAAAAAAGTCAAACAAAATAATAATTTAGGAACGGAAGGAGTATATGTTTTCTCTATGGCTCAACGAGTTCTAATTTATATTTACAGCCAGATGATGTACTAAAAAAAAATCTTGTTTCAAGAACTAAACTTATAAAAACAAAAAGTTTCAGTCAGCAGAAAGAAATGTTTTATTGAACTTATAAATCTTATGAGCTACGTTACACTTGAAATTGACGAAATTATTTTAATTATTTTTAAAAGTAAAGGTATATATGTAAGATCGCATTTTAGTCAATTGCATCAATCTATATAGGGTTGTTTCTAACAGTTGATTGTACGTAACAATTAATGTCTCAGTCTATAATTAATTAATTAATTAATATGCATGCCTTGATATCGCTAGACTATCTGGTGAACTCACTTTCAAATTAAATGATCGATGATGATTACGCACGTATTGAAACTTTTTAATTATATTAGTCCACCGCAAATTATATTAATTAATTGAATTTGAAAAAGAAGAAGAAAATTAATTGATTTTGTATTCATTGGTTATCAACGTTAACATCTATCATCGATCGATCTGTCAACAATATACATTGTTTATTCTTATTCGATTGCTTATTGGTGTAACCGGCCGTAATATATCTATATACTGTAACATGAAACTGTCAATATTGACAATTAATTCCAATATCAAGAAAAAAGAAAACACTTAGTGTACATTATTAAAAAGGAAGAACATGATATGGCAACATATTCTTAATTTACATGTTAGAACCACCGTATGTCTTTCCTACACTGACTAAACAACTTAACATTGACTTGAGCTAGGGGCCGCGCGGGCTCAGGCTACTTCACCTAGTACGTACGTACCAATTGGTTTTAGAACAAAACTTCCAACATAGTACGTCATATCTAGTCTAGGCCAATCCCACACCCAAACTCGATCGGGCTCCTCTCTACTTCCCTCACCCGTGCGGCCTCTCTCTCTCTCACACTATATATGCACTTCCAGACGACAGCTTCTTTTAGCATGATCATTAATCCAGGTAGCTAGGTATAGAGCACAAATACGAACCCCAAGAAAGTAAACACACAAACTTTATATGTACTCCAATGCAATCTTTGATCGATGCAGAATATATAGGCAGGCATGAAAATTTACGATGTCAAATCAATGATGTGATATATTCATAATTAATGATATGATATAGTTCCGAATTGAGTGTAATGGAGAAAGAAAGCTTACACTTTGTTTGCAAGGCGGCCGCGCATAGCCATATTGCCCGGCCCCATGCACGCATCAACAGAAGCTTGCTGATTTCGAGCAATTAATCTGCTTGATATGGATCCATCTTCCTGAGAGCAGCCTCATATATCTCGCGCCATCTCCTTCCCTGATCTTTCAAAGCTACATATATGATCATATATATCTTCAACTTGAAGGAAATGATCCCCAAATTAATATCTGCGTCAAATTAAAAATCCGAGACATGTTAATAATAGAGTATATATATATATATAAATATTCGAACAACTAGAAATATTCCCATTTCTTGCATTTTAATTTAATTTAAACAACCTTCATCACATGTAGCATGTGCTATATCTAATATTCTAATATTCCATTGATATTTGTAGTTCGTGCTAAAAAGGTACGGAAAGTCATGATGAGATAGCAAATTCTAGAAATTTTACTCTAAAATAAGTGTTTCTTATTAAATTTTTGGACGTTCTAAAATAAGTATTTTTTTTTTCTAATTTTTTTAAAAAATTCTAAAAAGTATTAAAAGAAAATTATATTAGTCACTTACTTTCTCAAAACTGATATAAAATCAACGAACAACACTTATTTTGGAATGAAAAAGAGTAACAAAGAGAGAGACATCATCTTGGGTGGATTGCCTACGAAAAACGCAGGTGTAAGTAAGTGGCCAACAACTTGGGAATGGGCTATACTATATACTGTAGTACATACTACTATGTACCTCCCTTTATTATATGGTGTTTTCTTCTTAATTACGTTTGTTTGTTAAAAGTTCATTTGCTACGCTTTTAAAAAGGGTCCACGTGACTTTTTTTGTCTAGAAAGGATTAGCACTGTACTCGCTCCGTCTCGTCTATTTTTAGCTATCGATTATTTTTTTATATTCTCTTTATTTTTAACTACATAATTTTTCTCTTATATACTACAGTTATACCACAAGAAATATAATTTTTGTATTTTGAAGTGAAATTTAAATTTAAAAAATGTGACTTTTTAAATATAATTTCTTTTTGGATGGAGGGAATATATATAATGAGCAAAAGAAGGATGATAATTAATAAGATGATATAAGCAGATTTATTTAATTGCAAGTGCTAAATAGGCCTAATTTTTTTTTTCTTCAGTTTTGGTACTTTTAAGATTACTATATATATATATATATGTGTGTGTGTGTGTGTGTGCGCGCGCGCGGGCGCACGCGCTTCGAATTGTGCTACAATACAACTCTTTTCCCGGAAAAACTCGAGAATATATGAGTTCTTTTTCTTCGGAGACAGAGAGATATCTATAACTGTTTATCTAGAGACATTATTAAACATGCAATATGCCAATTAACTGATTAATTAATTAAGTATAAAGATTAGCAAAGTGACTCAGTCAACTTTCATTGACTTAGGAGGAGACCGGCATAAGAAATAGACTTGTCTAAACACATATTTTTATTGTTAACTACTTTATACTCCTCGGTCCCTAAATTATTGTCTTCCTTTCTTTTTTGTCCATCCCAAAATAATTGTCTTGTTTGAAAACTTTTCTTTACTTTATTCCCTACTTTAATTATGGGCCACACACACATGGACATTAAAGAAAATTACACATTATACTAATATTAATAATCAAGTCAATTATTTTTTCTTAATCCGTGTGCTAGATCAAACAAGACAATAATTAAGGGACAGAGGGAGTAATACTTACCGTTTATATATTACTCCCGTCACAAATTGAATATGTTTTTTTGTTTTTAGAAAGAATATTCAATTTGAAACGGAGGGAGTATCTCACTATCTCTTAACAAAGCTGCTTGGAAGCAACAAATTTATATTTTTGAAAAAAAATAAATTGAGAATCGAAAAGTAGAAGAACGCAAAAAGAAAAATAAAGAAATCCCAATAGTGAAATTTGCACTTACAAAAATTCTGGTTGAGCTCACTGAGCCAGTTTTACTTGGGCAGCCGATCCCCCCATCCATTAATAAGTTAATTAGGTTAGATTGCACATCTGATCTAATATAACTTAATTTATGGGGATTTAATTGATAAAATAATTTGCCATTATCAAGTTCAATTAAAAGTATGAGTTGTTTAATTACCACCATCTTTACTTTCCACCTCGTGAAAACGCTTCCACTCAAAAGCTATATATACATCCCTCCGTTCTAGACAAATAGTCTACTATACTATTTTAAGATGTATCACTCAAATAGTTCACTTTAAAAAATTATACCTACAATCTCCATAAAACTTTAAACATTGCCCTCCATATATGTCATAAATATCTTAACTATACTCAAATATTTTTGTAATTATGACCAACTTCAATACTACTTATATATCCCTTAATTATTAGACTTTTCAAACGTTGGACTCTTTGAGTTGAACGGAGTGAGGGATGAATTTATTTTGTTTTAATAAAAGGATTTGTATGTTGTTACGAGCGCATGCTCTAATTTGTATACTAGGTACATGAGCTTCTATTGTTCTTTCAGATTCATTTCATTAAATTATGGTCTTGTTTGGATATGTAGTTCATTTTTTTTTTTTGTAGTTTTGTAATGACTTACTCAAAAAATAAGAGAGAGATAAGGAGAAAAACTGTGAAACTGATAAGAGATATATAGTGAAAACTAGAAATAAAATTACGAACCACGGAAACAAACGGGACCTATATATAGATTGCGGAAGAAATAGATTTATATATTAATCAAATAGACAAGCGCGGTTTTCTTGAGCTTTTATTATCAGTGTCGACACCATAAAATGAAATTGAGTGGAGAGTCTATAAATAGTCCATTTGTTAGTATGACAAAAACTTAAAAAATACCGTTTTACGAATATTTTCTGTAGGACAGATTTTTCTGACCTGACCACCGTGTATTGGTGGGCTGAGATGTGAGAGAGTGGGGCTCCATTTTACAAATTAAGATCTATAATATGATCTTAGAAGGACCTACTCTGTTAGAATTTAGTTTAAAGACAATTAATGGTGAAAGAATCCCACGACACAATCCATCCATCTACAGTTATCATGATAAGCATAATAACTAAAGCAATGTGAAAATTAAGACGTACAAGAGAAACACTTTTTCATGATAAGCAAAATTACTAAAGCAATGTGAAAATTAAGCCGTACAAGAGAAACACTTTTTCCACGTAGTACTGTTTGTTGTTGAAACTTGGTAGGGATTTGATGGGATCCTCCCAAACACCAATATCCTACGTGCCCTCCACGAGGCACCACCTGGGCGTAGGGCCCCACGACGATGATGCCAACCTGGACCAGAGTCTAACAAGGAGTACGAACGAGCACGCACATAGACGAGCTAGGAAGTGCCGACCTAGTCTCCACAGTAGATGAACAACATCCCTTAATGTAGCCGGGATAAGGAGGCCCAGCCTCTAGAACGTACTCAGTCCCGAGGATGATCGAAGTTGTCGTCAAAATCACCTTTGTATCGAGCTCAAACCAGCTCGACCTCGGTTTACCACCTCGTGGTCGAGGAACCAATGCCAGATGCATTGAATGCCCATTAAATGTCAATGGATAACCTGGAAAAAAACAAGGCACTCTCATGGGACCAATTCATTTCTTCCCCACGAAGTATGGCGGTAGCAATGATTCATCCCCAGTCCCCGGGAGAAACTTCTATTCTCCACAGATCACTAACAGAAGCCATGCCTTCCAGTTCTCGGTCCACTCCCTAGTGGCCACGTAGGCAACGTCATGCTACCTACATGTCACCTTCAGCTATAAATAGAAGTACTTATAAGAGAATAATATCATCTTCGTATCTTTGTATTTAATTATAATTATACTTGGTATATTCTCCCAATTAGTTAGGTCTTCTATTTATTATGGTATGTAACTCTTCTAGGTTAACTTGTAACTCAAGTATTGTAACCTTATAAATATGTACTCCTATCAATGAAAAGGTTATGCTATTATTCATTAAAATTATTATTTCCTACATAGTATCAAAGCTTCGACTCTAAAACCTTACAACCACCAAAACTCTGCAACCTTAGCCACCATCTTCATCCTAACAGCCGTCGCCGCCTCTTCATTGGCATCCATGGCGTCCAACACAATCACCATTCAAGACCCCACCGACTCCAACAAAACCTATCAACTCATCAACATATCCAACCATTGCATTACCAAACTCACCCCCACTAACTACCTCAGCTGGAAACTCCAGGTTGAATTCACGCTCATTGGCTATATATGATCTCTACAAGTTTGTAAACGGCACCTTCACCTGCCCGCCAGCCACCATCACTACCAATGTCATCCAAGTACCTAACCCTGCCTACCTACCATGGATCCACCAAGACAAACTTCTGTTTGGCGCCCTTGTAGATTTCCTTTCCACACTCTTGGTTCCACTATCCAACAAGCGGCTACCTCTTGGGATGCTTGGATCATCCTGGCCAACACATATTCTCGCCCTACTCACGGGTGTATCAAACAAATCAAAGATCAGCTCAAGCGGGCCGGGCTACGAAAGGTTCTCAGTCAATCACCGAGTACATGTAGTTCATTAAGAACAAATCCGATGAGCTCGCAGCCTTCGACAAACCCTTCGACCATGAGAACCTCATTGAAACAGTGTTGGGAGGTCTGGATGATGACTATCAACATATCACTGACGTGGTTGAAGGCTAGGACACTCATATCCCCTTTGATGAACTTCATGATAAACTCATCAACCGAGAACTCATTATGAAGCAATCCCAATCTGTCTCCTCTACCCACCCAGCCACGATTAATACCGTGACGACGAGACAACATGGATCTTCTCAATCACAATATTCTCGCCACCAGCAGCCCGCACAGTCTCCTCGCCAGCAGTGACCTTACCTCGGCAAATGTCAAGGTTATCGCCAACAAGGTCACAACGTTGCTCAATGTCCAAGCTTTCAGCTCGTTCTGGCCTCCTCATCAACCACACCTCGCTCCTCTCGCTTGCGGGTAATAAGTGGCAACCGTGAACAAATATAGAAACAACCTCAGGCAACACAACATTGAGCTGGCTCCTCGACAGTGGTGCTTCCCACCATTTCACTATTGACCTCGGCAATCTTTCTCTACACACTCCGTACTTGGGTCCTGACGACATGGTTATTGGTGATGGCACTGGGTTACACATTGTCAATACTGGTTTTACCTCTCTCCACACACCTTCTCACACCTTTCAATTGCACAATGTTCTATTTGTACCTCATTTCTATCTCTCAATTTTGCACATCAAATAATTCATCTATTGAATTCTTACCCACCTTTTTTCGTGTGAAGGATCTACATACAGAGACCTCGCTACTAGAAGGATAATCTAAGGATGGTGTGTATGAATGGCCGAGCTCAATCCCACCGTGTCACCCCCACTACCTTTGCAAGTTCAAGAGTGTCCGTTCCTGACTGACATCATCGGATGACTGACACCATCGACTTGGTCATCCCACTGCTCAAATCCAAAGTCATGTTGAGTCGATCTACTTTAGCTCTCGAGCACTCTCGAGTCAGTTCATCTTTTTGTAATGCGTGTTTATGCAATAAAAGTCACAAACTTCCTTTTGCGTTATCAACTATTGTGTCCACCCACCCCCTTTAAATTATTTACTTTAATGTATGGACCTTGCTTATTCACTCATTTAATGGTTTCAAATATTATCGCATTACATCTGGCTCTACCCTCTCAAAAGAAAATCCGATGTTACATCCATATTTCATCGCTTCCAAGCCTTGGTCGAAAACCACTTCAAACACAAAATAGCCACCCTCTAATTGAAAGATGGTGGCGAATATACCGGCCTCGCCACCTACCTCGCCTAATGGCATCTCGCATTTACCTTCCCCCGCCCCCCCCACACACCCGAGCACAATGGCTTCTCTGAACGTCGTCATCGACACATTGTTGAAACATGTCTATCTCTATTATCCAAGGCCTCTTTGCCATTCACCTACTGGTTGTATGCCTTCCTTACAGCCACATATCTTATAAATCGACTTCACACTCCCACTTTTCAGATGCTCTCTCCCCATCACAAACTCTTCGGGTCTGCCCCCAACTACTTAAAACTCCGAGCTTTTGGATGTCTTTACTACCCCTAGCTGCTATCATATACCATACACCACTCACAAACTCGATCCTAGCTCGACTTCCTATGTCTTCTTCGGGTACTCCCTCACCCAGAGTGTCTATCTCTATTATGACCTGACCAGCATAAAGCTCTTCGTCGTCTCCCGCCATGTTCGGTTTGTCGAGTCTGAGTTTCCCATGTCTAAGTTCGAGCTAGGTCTTCCCCGTCCTGACAAGTCAACCCGCACTACTTGGTTACCACCTCATGATATCCTCACGGCTTCATAAACACCACCGGCAGATAGTCCTCACAGTTTTGACTGATGCTCCTCTCGCTACCTTACCTCAACCAACTTCGGTGCCTACGATCTCTACCTCCGACCTTGTTAAGTCCTCGAAGGTCGCCCCACCTGATAACGACCGTCCTCACCAACCAATACTCCAGGCAGCAACTCGCACCTCCTCTATTATTACCCGCTCCCGAAAAAACATTCACAAACCCATAAACAAACTTTATCTTTCTGCCCATCTAAACACCGACATTGAACCCAAATGTGTAACTCAGGCTATCAAAGATAGAAGGTGGCGACAGGCCATGTCTGAAGAATATGATGCCCTCCTAAAAAATGGTACTTGGGATTTGGCACCTCCCACCGGGGTTCCTAATATTGTTAACCGCAAATGGATTTTTTGGATTAAACGATTTGCTTATGGCACCATTGATAGCTTGACGTTAACAATGCCTTTCTGCAGGGAACCCTCACCGAGTAAATCTTCATGGCTCAACCTCAGGGCATTGTCGACACTGATCACCCGCAACATGTGTGTTGTCTGCGAAAGGCTATCTATGGTCTCAAGCAGGCTCCTCAAGCATGGTACAATGAACTTCACCAGTTTCTCCTCGTTGCTCACTTCACGAACTTAGTGGCTGATACCTCCTTATTCATCTTCAACGAGAACGGTATCACCCTTATATAGCTCTTCTATGTTGATGACATCATCATCACCGACAATAATATTAAGTAAGTACAGGCACTGTCCTTGCTGATCGGTTCTCGCTCAAAGACCTCGGCGATCTTCATTACTTCCTCGGTGTAGAAGTGGTTCCTCGTTCTACTAGGATTCTCCTCTCCCAACGAGGGTACATAGCCGACCTCCTTGCTCATACTAGTATGACTGATGCTCGACCAGTGGCAACACCGCTAGCTACCTCACTAGTTCTCACTCTTTAGTGGGGCATGGCCCTAATTGACCCACCGAGTGTCGAGCGGTGGTTGGGAGTCTTCAGTATCTATCTCTCACTCGCCCGGACATTGCCTATATCGTTAACAATCTTTCTCAGTTTATGCATAGGCCCACCACGGATCACTGGCTTACCACCAAACGCATGATTCGCTATCTCAGCGGCACCATTGATCATGGCATTTTCTTCATCGACAGTCGCCTCTCGACCTTCATGCGTTCACCGATGCTGACTGGGCGGGTAACAAGGATGATTTTACCTCCACTAGTGCATACATAGTGTATCTTGGTCGAAACCTCATCTCTTTGAGCTCGAAAAAGCAGCGTATAGTTACTCGCTCCTCAACTGAAGTTGAGTACCGCGCAGTTGCAGCAGCAGCTGCAGAGGTCAGCCCGGTCACATCGCTCCTCGGTGAGCTCAGTATCACCTCCTCCCGCCAACCCGTCCTATATTGTGATAATGTCAGCGCTACGAATCTCTGCTCCAACCCGGTGTTTCACTCTTGCATGAAACATTTTGCTTTTGACTATCACTTCATCCGTCAACTAATCCAAGATGGCATCTTACGGGTATTACACGTCTCCTCGGCAGACTAGCTCGCTAATGCCCTTATTAAGTCGCTTCCTCGCACGCGCTTTCAGCATCTTCTACTCAAGATTGGCCCCTCCTCCTGGGGATCTAACTTGCGGGAGCATATAAGAGAATAATATCATCTACACATCTTTGTATTTAATTATAATTATACTTGGTATATTCTCCCTGTTAGTTATGTCTTCTACTATTTGTTATGGTATGTAACTCTTTCTAGGTTAACTTGTAACTCAAGTATTGTAACTCTATAAATATGTACTTCTATCAATGAAAATGTTATATCATTATTTATTAAAATTATTATTTCCTACAGTACTCACTTCATTTATTTCTGGGGAACCCTAATTTACTCACAACATACCCAAGTGTTCTTTTACATTAAACACTTGCATTCACACCACTGCATTTACTGCCTAAAAAGATAATTTGTGCCAAGCCGCAAACCAACTTCCTCTTTATCACGAAACTCACTCTTACGCCGGAGGGTATCGTCGGGTCAAATCCCGACGCCCCTTAATGGTGTCTTTCTGTCAGTGTTGACCACAGGACCTTTGGTGGACTCATCTCAGACATCGATCAATTATCCTAGACTAGATTATACACGTGAAATCCAACGTGGTCACCAAGTACATTTTAGCGTGATCAGAATTGAAGTTGATTAGGGACCCTAATTAGCATGTGTTTAATTAGGATTAGGATACATACATCTTAGAAATTAACTAATTAGATATATAACCATTATTAACATGTGTTTTGGTCATCATTTGGGTCGGGGTAGAAAAACTCAAACCAAATCGTCAATTTCATCCTTATGTAGGTAAGTATTTTGTCCCCCGGGGCATAGCCGAGTGGTAAAAGGAGGGGGACACAAGATTCTGGAGGCATGCAGCGTGGGTTCGATTCTTGGTGGAAGCAATTTGCTTTCTTCTGAGGTTGGACCTTGTATGTGATATTAGTTGACATGTTCTCAAACCCTGTATCATTCGGGCACATCCCGCGATTTTCCTGGTAGTAGCAATGAGGGACCAGGACTACTACCCCAGGATTAAAACCTGGTTAAAAAAAAAAAAAATTTTGAGTGGTGTGAAAGTTTTGATTAATACTCCACAATTATAGTTGATATATTAATGCAACCTATGAGCGAGCAAGCTAAGGGCTTAAATATATTTGAGATTAAAGCTAGTTTAATTAATGATAAAATTATTACGAAAAATTGCTTGTTGGTCCACTTTAGAAAGTTTTTATTCTCTCTAGTCAAATTTGTTTTTTCTTAACCGCTAAAAGACACTTTTATAAAATTGTTTCTAAAATACTCTATTTTCTTTCTTTCTTTTTCCCCTCACTGCCCTTGTCCCACCCCCCCTTTTCTTTTCCTCTTCTCCTTCTCCCCACTTCATTTCTCACCCCTGCTCACCTCCTCCACTCCACCTACGCACACACGCATACATTTCTTTTTCTTTTCTTCTCCTCTTTCTTTTTCTTTTCTTCTCTTCTCTTTCTTCGCTTTATTTCTTTCTCACGCAATCTTTCCATCATCTACTTCAAAATTCGGCACATACACAAACTCAACCAAAAGAAATAATAAAACTCATTAAACTACTATTCATCCCCCCTTATGGCTTACTGTGTCGAGTTATTAACATACTAGAGAGAGAAATTAAATCTTTTAATTCAAATCGAGAAAAAGATAAATTTAATTTGAGAAAGTGGCATTGTATCCTGATGTCCAATTGTTGCATCTCAAATTTAATCTCGATGCCCAATTTTTGCATCCCGATGCCCAAATTAATCTGAGAAAATAACATTGCATCCCGATGCCCAAATTAATCTAAGAAAGTGGCATTGCATCCCGATGCCCAATTGTTGCATCTCAAATTTAATCTCGATGCCCAACTTTTGCATCCCAATGTCCAAATTAATCTGAAAAAGTGGCACTGCATCCCGATGCCTAATTGTTCCATCTCAAATTTAATCTCGATGCCCAAATTAATCTAAAAAAATGGCACTACATCCCGATGCCTAATTATTGTATTTCAAATTGAATCTCAATGTCTTAAAATGCCTCATGCGTGCGTATTTTGATTTCATTAAGGATATTATTATCTTTTCAACCAAAAAATACTTTTTTATTTAAAAAAAATAATAGACCGAAGTAAATTAAAATATTAAAAAAAAAAAAAAAAACCGTCATATAATTCACCCAAATTATTATATCCTCTTCAAAGCTTTTACTCTAGAGAAAGATGTGCGTGGACCTCCCTCTGCTTCCAATTTAAAAGCTACTCCAATGGTAATGACTAATGAGCCTGCTATATTGGGCCCATCATAATTACGGAAAACACGTTGGATGTCTTGTTTTGCATAAACTAGTCGAGTTATCATACTAATTCTTGCTCGTGGCACTGATCCTACTGCAATTGAAGAATTGTGTTGAGAACTTGAGATACATTAAAGTTGGCCAAACATGTCAATTTACCAACCAAATTAATATTAATATAATATATACATTAATATATATATATATATATATATATATATGAAAGACCAATTTGAATCATCTCAGCCAAGACCCGATCTTTATCAAGTGTTTCAGGTTCTACCTTTGCAATTCTTGCAGGAGAATCTCAAGAGTCAAGAGTAATTAAAGTATCTCAAACAATAGGAGAGTACATATATATATATATATATATATATATATATATAAGAATTAGAAAAAGACAGGGCTGAATTTCTCCGGTCAATTATTATGGTTTCTCTCCTTTTGCAGTCTTAATTTATTTACTTGAATCCATTTGATATATCAGGATTAAACAGAAGACGTAAAATCATAATAATTAAAATAATTTCCAAGTTTCAAAAAAGTAAATAAATAAGAACTATGCAAAAAGAGAGTAAAACCATAAAATATGTATCCAGTCCATTTGGAAGTGGAGAAAAAAAAATTATTTCATAGGTTGATCATGCTATATCAATATCATAGACTAGCCAGCAATAATAGTCATGTAAAACTGATTTTTATATTATTATTGTTTCAACGTAGAATCTTAGGAGTATCATTTTCCACAGCCCTACCAACATTATTCTATGTCTATATCTATCTATATTCTAATCAAAAGGCAGAGTGGGTGCCCCTTTGCTTTCATTTTTATATTATATATATATATATATATTTTTTTTTTTACGCTAAATCATTTTTGTCTTCTTTTTTGCGTCTATAATGGGTTCAAAAGTAAAGACAAGTCTCCTTGTACAATGTGTTCAAAGGTGAGACAAGTTGTTGGATTTGCACATAATTTCAACAAACTTGGGGCATATTTGTAAATGATTCATGAAAATTGGTTACGTTCTTTCTATCGGCTATAATTAAATGACTACTTTTTCTTGGCATGTATCCAATTGCGACCATGCGAAAAGAACGATAACATAACAAAACACCTTTTTTGTCTTCTTGTTTTGAGGTATTTTACGTTTTTAGCCAAGCGTAGTATTTTTTTTATTTGAATCTTTTGGAGCTCAAGCGCATGATGGGTGGGTTGTTGTAGAGACACTACCTTCATCAAAGATTGTACTTTTATGTTTATTGTAATAATTACACATGTTTTAGTGCATAGGCCTTTCCAAATAATGATGGCTGCTGCATGCATTACTTTTTCTCCATCAAATCTCCATCTCATTTTGAATGTTACTAATGTTCCTTTTTTTTTTTTTTTTCAGAAAGTTTTTTAAACCAATATTCTATATTACCTTTTTTTTTAATGTGATTAAAAAAAAAAAGCTCCATTAATTTGACACCTCTAGAAAATAACTTAAGCGTACTAAAGAAAAAGGATATAGAGTCAAAACACTTTCTTAAACTCGGTCTAAAGTTGATAAGAAATACTTATTTTGAAGAAAAAAAAAAAAGAGTTAACACTTACTAAAGCATTTTTCTCTTTTATCCTTTTACATTTAACTTGCACAAGCTTTTAATAAACTTATGCAGTTGAATTTACATACATCAATATGAATAACACTTGACAATTCTTACTACCGTACGTAATAAAAGTAAGAGAAGAGAAGAATGGGAGGAACCCCACATGAGCAAGTAAATTATTGGGTAAATGATTTTGCAACAACTTTTCTGTGGGTTTAACATTTTCGATATATATATATATATATATATATATATATCAATAAATGAGTAATGGTTCTAGTGTATACATAAATTGTTCCACCTACTGTAGAAATGGTACATTGTATAGATCATGAAGATACCAACTACAAAGATTACAACTCTTCTCTCCAGGAAAGAACTTCAGCCGGCTTCTTCGAATCTTCCCCCCATTAACATGTCATAATTTAGCAAAGGGATACATATGATCTGTCAAGAAGTAGGGTCAATGCTTCCACCCTTGAGAAAGTTGAAGACCTGCCTTAAATTTCCCCTTGATGGCCGAGCATTTACTACATATTTACACATGAAAATCAATCGTTGTCGCATCTCTAACTTAGTTATGTTTGTCTTCTTGAACGATTTACCACCATCATAAATCCCTGTTGGAGATTGTTAAAGCTCAGAAAACAAAAAGGGATAGCTGGTACGGAGAGTTTCTTAATACTTCCACATTCAAGAGAAACTACCAACAATTTCAGTTGATGCAATTGGAGTGACCATTTGTCATGAATGTGAATTAAATGACGAGGCTGGGCCTCTTGATTGTCAAGGGAACTCAAAATAATGAAATTCCCAATTGGCAAGATTCAGGATTGAACCACTATGAAGAAGTTTGAAACATAATCCTATGTCTCTTTGGTGTAAGCTTGCTACGTATCCACCCAAGAGAGTTGGTTGGGTCCTCTAGTTCTGAACTGGTTCCTATTCTGGATGAAGTCACCAATTAGACCATCGGAGAGGTCTGGGACCCTCCCGCAAGCAGATAGTTCTTCAAGTTCTGTCCATTACTTCTATGAGGCTCCATAGTTATGATTGAAGAATGAAGCACAATGAAGAAGTTTGAACAATATACATAACCTATATTACTGAGGTCTAAGCTCGCTAGGTGTCCACCAAAGAGTTAGTGGTCCACTAGTTGGCCACAGGTGAGTGAGTCCCAAATCAGACCATTTATTGGCACCTGCTCTTGAGTGAATAGTTGCTCAAGTTCTATTTAGCTCAGCTTGTCATTCTCCGCAACATTATTAATATTCCCATTGGCGTCCAAGGTCTTAAATGTTCAGGTGCATCAAAGCAAAGTTCAGGCCAAGTGATGGGGTGAGATTAGCGGGAACGCAGCAAAAATATTATGACAATCAAGAAAGTAGGAGAAAATTATATAAAAGATATCAAACCACCTAGCATATTCTGCAATATCTGACCTTATCAAAGGATCTAAATCAAGTACTCTGTATAAACTTTAAAAATTAAAAAAAAAAGACACAAGAATAAAAACTTCAACCGAAATCTTGCAACAATGTGGTAGATACTGAGCAACCACCAGTACCATGTGGGTAAAAGAATGTTGATATATACATGGCTAATACTCCCTCCATTTCTATAAAAAAAAGTTTTGTTTCACTCAGCACACAAATTAAGAAAAGCTAATCAACTCTACTGAACGTTGTGTATTTTCAAGGATGCACAAGTGCGAAATTAAATTGGCAAGCATATCAAGGGTAAAATGATAAAAGCAATATCCCAAAAAGAAAAGATTATAAAGTGGACACTTTTCTTGGAACGGACTAAAAAAAGAAATAATGAACTCTTTTAGATGAATAGAGAGTAAAAACTAGTCATATGTATGCTTTCAGAAAAGATATATGTTTATATCTAAGTAATGTATGAGTGCACATACCTCCAATGTTGAATAATGAAGTAAATACAGCCAAACAAACACAAACGCTAATATCTTCCCCTGAAAATAAAGAACAAATTGCATAGTTATAGACTTAAGATGTTCCGAAGTCAATGCAATACAAAAAATTCGTAGTAAAACTAATAAGAATTCAAAACATTGGAAAAGAGTATTAGGAGGATGGAGGAGATGTATAGAAATTCAATTATACTCCCTCCGTTCCACCCAAAGAGTCCACGGTTGAAAAGTCTAATAATTAAGTGATATATTAGTATCATTAAAGTTGATCATAATTACAAAAATGCTTGAGCATAGTCAACATACTTACCACATGTGGGGAGAAGTTGAAAGGTTATGCATATTGTAGACATAATTTTTGAAAGTGAACTCTTTAAATGTTCCCAAGATAGAATAGTGAAAAGGGAAAACAAAGATCTCATTTTTGACGGATTGTGAGGTTTTGGAAAGGATCTGGAATGAGGAGGAGGAAAATGAAAGGGCAGACATTCATTCTATCCTAGATATGGAAACTTGGAAGGATTACAGCAGCTACTTAGTTATTAGAAAAGTGGCTAGGGAATTTGTTAAGCCTTTTGCTGGATTAAAGTTGTTTAGTGTTTTTATCCTCACATAATATAAAAATAGTGAACCCTTTGCATGTTACAGAGGGAGTCTGTTAACAAAATTATGCTAAATAGATTTAATAGCAGAAATTCTAAGTATGGTGGAATACATGAAGAGGATGGCTACCATTGTTGCAACAGATTATAAGCCTCCTTCCTTTTTGTAAATTTGCTTCCGCAAAATTCATCGCAGATGGGAGATTTCTTAGCAACGAAAACCGGTCAAGTTTCGAGTTCTGCCAAGGAAATTGCAGGAAACAGTATTTACATTTGCAATAAATGAAATAAAAATAGTTAAACTCCTTAAATATTCTATGAGACGCACCATAATAGGCAGGTGCAAATAAGCTTCACATGTCTCAAGGCAGGCGAAGTCCTGATCGCAGTTTAATATGCTATCGCTATTAGACACCTTAGAAGCTGCATTAAAGAATTTAAAGTCAGAGTTAGATAATTGAAAAAACAAAATTTAAACTTTCTTAACCGACTAAGAGAATAATTCAAAATCAGGAGGGGAAAACAAAAACTTTTTGTGCCAACCATTTGCCACAAGATGTATGACACGTATCCGTATCCCGCAAGCCTACTTTAAGATTCAGAAATGAATTGGGTAATTTATCTTTTATTTAGAACCCAAAATGCAAGTTGAAATACAAATTAGCTAAATGTAATGGGATAAATTTCTCCAAATACCATATACTCCCTCCGTCCAAGAAAAAAAAAACAGTCCTACTTTCTATTTTGGTTGGCCCCAATCTATATTTTAAGCCATAAACATCCTTCTTTCTTTCAATTATTTTTCTTTCTTTTCAAGAACACAATTCTTCTCTTAGGTAACATACAAAAAAAGATGTCATTTTAGTGCAAATTATAGGAATTATAGACGCAGTAAATACAAACTTAAGGAATTTGAATGTTCAAATGGGACTATCTTTTTGGGAAGGATGGAGTATAAGATTGTTATAACACAATTTTAATTCTAAGAGTAAGAGAAATGGAGAAGTATAAACTACACCACATGAAGCCACACATTAGCGGCAATTCGCAAGAATAAACTTCTATATTGATCAATTAATATTGATAGTAAAACTAACTTGGATATTTTGGTATTATAATTATTTTTCGAAACCCTAGTAGGTGTATAATCCAAAAAAAAAACCCAATGAAAGTTTATTTATAAGGATTATCTTTTGGCTTTGAGCCATTTGCCCACAGGCATTGTTGACCCTACTGCTAGGTCCAAACACTCAATCCTTTACCTTCCCTTCACTAAGTACAAGGATGAGTATCCTTCCCTTGCCTTGCACCATTGCAAGTTTGCAACCCATTCCCATGCACCATTAACGACGGCAGCCCCTAGCACAAACACTCATTAGCACCTCCTCACTTCAATGATAGTAGCAGGTATTGCCTCTATCACCCAAGGGGTCGATGGGCATATTGCAATGCCATACCATTACCTTTCACTGTCACTTTCCACCATATTTTCCTCGCCTCAGTGTGACACCAACAACACAGATCAGGGAGTAATGGTTGGGGGAGCTTTAGAAAACTCTCGATTTCTACTATTAGACTAATGAATCATCATCTCTTGAGAACTCAATTCTGATACCACACCATCTATCTTCATCCAAACTCAAATTAAAAAAAAATTCACAAGTGAAACTACCTTATTTTGTGGAGTTCACTATGGTGAAAGCATTTATGCTGAGCATGACAACCATTAGGTCGTTGCAGAACAAAAAGACACAACAATACACCTCATATAAATCAATAACTGCAGTTATCATCATAAATCACCTAAGTAAACATAGGCAAGTTTGTCAACATATTAGTACTACTGCATAATCTCACTTATATAACCACAAACAAGGATCAATAAATCAGCTTACCATATCCTGTTGCACAGATTGCAAGGTTAGTTGACCCCAACCAAGATAATGAACAATCACCATCAACCAACTCGATGTCATTTTCATCAGCTGGATTCCTTAAGTCTAGTGCTGGTTCTTTGAGAGAAGAACAGTCAATGGTCCCTAACAGCTTTGGAGGCTTGAGAGATACCTGAGGAGCACTCTGTCCCCTTTGCGAATGGTATACTCTGTCCTTTTCAACAATATCAGCTACCTTTTGGTTACATAAATTGGGCTCTGAATTAATTATGTCATAGACATTCTTCCAGAAAAGGCTAGGTGATAAACTCCTTGCCCAACTTTCTTCATCGTCTCCAGCTCCTGGTATATAATTCCAGCTGAACTCTGAGCTAGTCCTTTGCGGCAATATGTCATTAGAGGAAGATGCAGAAACAAGAATGATAGGTGTGAAATCCCAAGAATCATGTTCAGGTACTTCGTTTAACCAGATGACAGTTTTTTGTGAGATCCAGAGAGGCCGTAGAGGTTTTCTCAACAATGACGCGAGAGAGGAGATATCAGCTCCACTGGCTTCCAATTGTTTGGTCCATCCATCTAAGTGCGCCTCAATAGCCAATTTCTCCGTAGCAGTCACCCAGAGGGGAAGATGCAAGGAAGAGTCCCAACCATGAGAGCCTTGTACAGAGTTAGAGGAAGTTTGATCAGAAGTCTTTGACTCCTGCAAACAAGCACATATCTTCAATAACAATACATGTAAATATAAACAATGAAATGACATTAAACTTGAACTTTCTGTACACATGTTATTGGCATTACTCAGCCTTTATTGAACTCAAATTGTAATCTCTAAAGCCCTCAAAAGTATAAAGTCTGGTAAAAAAGGGTAAAATGTTATGAATACAATAACATAGGATAAAGCACAATTTCTTAACCAGAGAGAATGTCTATCCATTGCTCTGGTATCATATATGTGGTTGTTTTTGTACCAAAAATCAGGTAAATAGCTGATTGAAGTGACTCAAAAAGTCATGCAACAATATTCACACATAATATGATGGATAAGTTTCATGCATAGAATGAAAAATTACTCGTGCTATGGGTTTCATTACTGAAATTAACAGTTAATTTTTATATACTTAACCTCAGTGATAACTGCTAAGATATTAACAATCTAGATTGTCTAGCAAACTTCAGCCAAGAAGGCAAGAACACACGTACAGCCAACCCAAAACATCTAGCAAGCAGAGTTTAGTTAATTATATATTGTATTCAAAGTACCCTCCTGTGAAATAGTTCTCTTTCTAAATAGTTCTAGGAGACGATCTGCTCTGATTTATATGTGGGAAACAGTTATCAACAATTACTAATAAGTATTCAATGATTACTTTGTTTCAAAAGTTATACTTGGAGCATGAGCACTAAATAATGTTCTTGCATGTTAAAGATTCGGCATGATCACAGCGGGGAATCACCTTATACCAAAAAAAAATTATTTAATTATCCTTGTGAGGATCTTCCATTGAGATGCACAGTAGTACACAACACTAATGACTATATACTTGACTTTTAAAGAAACTTGGAGGAGCTGTCTGAATGTCTGGTATTTCCTACAATACCAATTGATTCCTATGAAGATAGAGAGCTGTTTAATTAACCGCGCCACAAACACTCCAGTCACCAAACTTCCGAAAGATGTAATCTACGCATTGACCAGGACAAAAATATTGACAGCAGCATATCACATTCAATAATCAAACCAGAATAAAAGCTACAGTTACTTACTCCCTCCATCGGTAAAACAGCTATGTCCGTTTTGTTCCTATAATTCAAAATTGCACGATTCAACACACACGTCCAAATTGGTATTGTCTTTGACATACTGTCTGGAAACCTCTTCCCTTTCCGAGTAGAATCAACAATTATGCACCCTCCCTTCTGTCCTAACCACCAGAAAGCCAAGTTATAGAGAAAACTCCAAATGTTATCATCCAGGCTCCAACCAAAATCAACACAACAAACACTTCTGTGCATATTTGTCCTAGTCTGAGTACCAAAGATACAAAGAAATGGGATACAGATACAAGAACTACTAACAAGCTACCATTTTTAAGAATAAAAGTAAAGGTACCATTTTTAAGGCACACACACAAAAATCCACTAAAAAACAAAAACTACTCCCCTTGTCCCTAGTATACACTCAAACGGTTCGTTCAACTAATCTTTCTTGTGGTCAATCGACCATTTTTTGAATCATAATGATTTAATTAACCTAAATTTGGAGAATAAAACAATTACTACCATAAACTTACCAAAAAGTGCAATCAACCACGAACTCTATTTTCCATACTAGTTATAAAGCTTGAAAAATGATATCTAATTTCGGTCTGAGAAAAGTTAATCTTACCAACAACAGAATAATAGAGAAACTATTTGGATAGAATCTATCAACCCATGCAGTACGAATTACTAACGAGATTTTCACCAGCATAAGAGCTTGCAATGGACTGAATGCATTTTTATTTGACATAAAAGTACCACAAACAAAAAGAAAAATTACTGTAAAAACAATCATGTGCCAATGCTGGTTTTTCCTAGTAAGAGATAGAGTACGATTCTCGGGAGACTAACAAGTACTACTAATACTTCCTCCGTCCAAGAAAAGGTCTTATTTGACATTTCAAAGTCAACTAGACTCTTTTTCCAAATGAAATTTTAATCTAAACTAACTTGTTTTTTCAAAAATTATAAAGCATCGCATTTGTAGTACTTTTAGTTTAAAGCTTACAAAGGCTATAGTTTTATTCTATACAACCAAGTAAAATTATGTTAAATATCTATCCTAAAAAATAGTCAAATTGATTTTAAAAGGTAAAATGCTTGGGAAGAGGGGGAACACATAATCCCAAACAAGGACTTTTGAAAATTCATGTGAGATGATATGTAAACACATGTATACATATAATTGAATATTAAAAAGTTTTAAAGATAGAAAGAGAGGGAAGCACCTGCGAGGTTGGCGAGGTGGAGGTTGAGGCGAGAGGTATTAAACGACAAATTGTTGGTGTGGCCGTCGGTTGATTTGAAGTAACAATTGGAGTGGAATTTTGAAGAGTACCAGAGTCCGCAACGGAGGTTGGCGACGAGAGGTAATTCCGGCCATAGCTGCGCGATCTCCGAGATGAAAATTGAGTCCTCGTAAATCGAACGTAGGGCGTTATAGAGCGAATTATCTCTACGCTTTATCGTTCTCGAAGCTCTGTATATGCTCATCGGCCCCTCGTCCGCCATAGCTGCAGCTTGAGGTTTTTAACTTTTTAAGGTTCTTACAGTTGATGTCTTCAACTACGAGCTGGTTATAGATTCTGTGTACTTGGCTTGTTAAGCGGCGTCATCTTTGTGCCCAACTATCGGTTCCGGCCCAAAGGGTAACCAATTTAGAAAAATTATAACCAAATTAAAGGGTAAGGGTGTTGCATTTAAGCATAAATAAGGTGTTGCGTTTAGCGCTTATAAAATTAAAAGAAAATGAAAATATTACAATTTTCTTTTTCGATCCATTTGTTGGGTTATTTGATACATATATCAAGTGTACTCAAAGGATCAATCGTGTCTCGTATGAGAATATATCTTTTGTAAAAAGTATAATTTCTATTTCAAGTAGTTGATATTTTCGGTACATTAGGTCTGTTGAGCTATTATTTTTTATTTTTGAATGTTACATCAGCATTAATTAGGTTTTTGAATGGAATATTAACAGATAATTTGAACGTAAAACATAAAGGCACATTTATTACCCTATTTGGTTCGTTCTAACATAAATGTCATTTATTGACTTTACACGGATTTTAAAAAAATTGACTAAATGTAATTTTTCTTTAATGCCTTCAAGTTACCCGTGTCGAATTAATCGATCTCTTTTTATTTTATTTTATTTTTATCTCACAGTTAATAAGGGTAATATAAAAAATATGTTTTAAAAAACTTTCTAAAAATAGAAAAATAACACTTATTTTAAAATAAAATATAAAATAATTATTTTAAAGCGAATGGAGTAAATTTTTGCAAGTAAGAGTATAATTCATTGCCCTTTCTGATTACTAGCCCTAATGTAGTAGGTGGTATTGTCGCAATGGAAACTCCTTAAATAGGACGGAGGAAATAATAGTTTGGTTATTTTGCATGTCGTACCTCATTCTATAGAAAGGGGAACAAATCTTGGACCGGACCGCCCATCACCAAGCTACATGATACTAGTTCGTAATTAACAAAATTGTATTCTCTCCGTCCCTTAATTATTATTTTATTTGACCTGATACATGGATTAAAAAAATAATTGACTTAATCATTAATATTTATACAATATATAATTTTTTTTAATGTTCATGTGTAGGTGATCCATAATTAAAGTAAGAGAAAAAGTAAGGATAAAATAGTAAAAGTGAAAAAAAATAAAAAAATTTCAAATAAGATAATTATTTTGGAATAAACAAAAAAGAAAAAAAAAGACAATAATTTAAGGACAGATGGAGTAGTAAATTGGTAGGATCCGTGAGTAGCCAGCCACATAAGAAGTTCACCCGTACATTTAACTCTTTTCTCATAAAAAGTGTCTAAGTTTGACTTTTCCAAATAATTTGACAATTTATCTGATGGATAGTTCACATACTCATTACACTCATATAATTGTAAATGATCAAACTACGTCAAACCGACATTACAAATTTTAAAAAAAAAAAATTAATCATAAATAGCAAGCCTTAGGACACTCTAGTCTTTGCAGCATTCTTGAGAACTCCTGCGGAGACAGAGGATGCAGGATTGATGGCCTTCCTTATCTTCAAGATATTCCAAGCAGTCCCAGCACAATGCCCTGCAGTTGCTAGCACATCTCCCGTTGCCTCCCCCGCACTTTCCCCAAACCTGTTTTCGCCAGCGTATGTATTTATGTATGTCAGCCTAAAATTAGCAATTTGAAAATTAAATTCATAAAAAGCTCTTGTAATATGAAACTTTGTCCCATCTACAATATCAAAATATTGGGTCTCGTAGCCGGTTTTTATAGAGCTTTTTCCACTTCTTGTCTCAAAGTATCAACTTCTTAGAGCACCCGATTAAACCAACAGCCCACATGACCAGCAAGTCTAGACTTGCTGCTACGTGGGTGTTCACTTGTGGTTAACAAAAATCTGGTCGATCCTGAAGGGGTGGCTCATGACTTAGTAGTAGACCTACGACTTTACTAACCAGCCCACCTTACCAAGAAATCTAGATTTCCACATGTTCACTTGTGGTTAACAAGATTTGATCCTTAAGAAGTGGGCTCATGACTTGGTAGTAGACCTAAAACTTCATAAAACCCCGAGCTCTCAAGTTCGATCTCTTTCCATGCCCCTCAAGTTAAGAACAAGGTTTGATGACATGATCACCCCCTTTTCATGAAGACCACATGTCATTTAGCCAACCGCTCAGAAGTTGGCATATAAGTTTGGAAGATGAATCGAGCAGCAATTAAGAAATTGATTTAGAAATCTACCTTTGACTGACCATCCTTGTTGTAGCACCAGATGTGGCAGATAAAGCTTGTTTTTGAGCCGCTTCGGCTGCATCTAACACTACATCTGTGTAGTTTCACGATAAGGGAAATTGATTTAGTTCTTTTTTCAAAGTACAAAGGAGCTCGTATGGATCGAGGCATTACTTACTTAGTGCATCAAGAGAAGCTAGGAGGACCTCCCCTGGAACCATGGCAAAGAATGCCTTCCCTGCTTGGGATCGAACCACGGGTGCCATCACTGAACCGGTGACTATCCCAATGCCATTAAGCATTGTTTTGCTCATGCTTTCTGTCATCTTGGACAGCTTCCTCACACTACATATCAATGAACAAACATGAAATGATATCTTTTTCACTATTGTGGCTCAACAGTTCTTATTTCAGCAATATTCTAATGCACACACACACACACACAGAGCTTTCAAGTAGATAAGAATTTCAGGTCCTTCAGGTTAGTAACTTCAGCTATTGGCCTTTGTCAAAGCTTCACACACACACACGTACTCATAAAAGAGGCACTTTTGGATACCGTTTGAGGTTTTCATTGATCCCACTCTTCTTTGTGGCACCATTGCCTTGGTTGCCTCTCATATCACTTGCCGAGACCACATTCTTTTGCTCTACTGGACGAGTTAGAATCATTTCGCCTCCCTTTTGCACCTGTTATAAGCAACCTTTTTTTTTCAGTTTCTTGAATCATCAAACTATATGATAGAGAGATCTATAATTTCATTCTTGAACTGGCTAGGCCAAATGCTATTGCCAAATCAATATTACCTCACATGACAGCAATCGATGCTGTGATTATCGAAGCAACAGAATGGTAATTCGATAATATGGTACTTATTCATCAAAGCATAACTTATATTTGCTTGAGCAAACATATAATTCAAGCTCAATTATTATTATTATTATTATTATTATTATTATTATTATTTTGACTTTCTGTTAAAAAATTGAGCTTGAATAATATTAATTTCTCTAATTAGCTAGACTATGCTCCATGTATCATTAATAGAAGTACTAGTAATTAGGTTTTCCAAATAAAAACAAGACCACAAGAGCTAGCTCAATCAGTCATGCCAACTCTCCTTATTGGAGGTTGGGAGTTCCGGTCTCACTAGAAGCGATACAGTTGATGTGGTTTATTAGGGGCAGGGAGGGGTTTAGAAAGGGAAGGCTACCCCTATTGAGTGTAGATTACAATCGCTTCAATCAGGAAGCGAACACACAAACAAACAAACAAACGAATAAAATGTTATGAGCTTGAAAAACATTAATTTTGCTAGAAGATCAATGCTAAAGAAGACCTGGTTGGCATAGGCATTGCTGCACATGAAAATCCCCTTAACAATCTGACCAGTCCCTCCAGCAATGGCCTTGGCCAAAACATTATTATAGGCTTCGATCTTTGGAGCAAATTCCTTCCAGTTAATATCCTTATTTCTAGTTGATGATGACAACAATGTAGTCGAAAAACACGAGTTTTCTTTCAAAAACCTATCCAAATTCACACAACTACTCTGCTCAAAAAAGCTCACTCCATAGCTCAAAGGATCACCATCTTTCACGGGCAAAGAAAACAGATAATGAAGAGGATCAAGCTTCACTACCGGTTCATCTTTTGTCAGAGGCCATTGAAGATCATCCCCAACTTTAATGATAGTAGCAAGTAAAACATTCTCATCTGATATACGAATAAGCGTGAAATTGCCACTGGCAAGTTCCACGGCTTCCCCTTCATCCATTAGATGAACTTTGCATTTTGGTATAGTGAGAAGGACTTCATGTTTTACGAAATTCTGGGGTTGTGGGTTGTTCATGTTTGGTGAGGAAGGTTTGGCCGCAGGCGATAGAGTTTTGGATTTCTTGACAGTAAAACACATTTTTGCTACCTCTATTTGCTGTTTTCCTTTGTTTTCTTTGATGTTGAAAGGGAACTATTTGTTTGTAAGAGAATAGAATGCTTGGATAATTAAAGAGAAAGTGGAGATGAAAAGGGAATAGTTTGGGCTGTTAATTGATTCTCTGTAAGGCAACTTTATCCTATTCTTCACGACTAAGTTCATCTTATACTAAAGTATTCTCACTTTCGGTTGAGGAATATGGACATGTCTTAAGTCTTTCCCTCGCAATTACTATGAAAAGAATCGGATCCTCAAATTTGCTCCTTGCTCTCTTCCGATGCCAACCTATGCTTTAAATTCCCAAAAATACCTTTCTAATATTCACAGCTGAAACTCAAACCCTCGATTCATGGCCTATGTTTATGCAGTTGCCGAATGATCACTTTAGTCTAAACACGGCCGCCTACAATTAAAAAGTATCAAACTTGCCATTGACAGGTAAAATACGCGCAGAAGTTGGAAAAGATAGTAACAACGTAAGCACGTTGTCAGGCTGACACCAAGACTGAGAAACTAAATCCAGGAGGATAAATGGGAGTATATCATATGTTCGTACCTATAGGGAAATTTATGCTAATACTGATTATACGAAAATCCAGTTTTGCACTTTGAAAGAAGAAAAGGATAATAGTCAATGGCACAACCTTAATCAGCTTCTGTTAACAAAAAAATCAACAAAACATTTGAAGAAAATGTTACGAAATTTTGTCCGAATAAAAGACATGTTAACTCACGAAGAAAAATGACGATAGAGAGACTATTACTAGCGAATCTTATGAACTTGAGTATTAACCCCCTCTCATGAATCAACTTTTGTTTAACAAATCTTCATCAGCGTGAGGACAATCTACTTTTTGCAGCATTCTTGAGAACTCCCGAGTTAATAGATGATGCAGGATTGATGGCCTTCCTTATCTTGAAGATGTTCCAACAAGCGCAAACACAATGCCCAGCAGTTGCTATCACATCTCCTGTTGCCTCCCCTGCACTTTCGCCATACCTGTTTTCCCATCAAATTCAACATAAATTAGATATATGAACAAATATGAACCACAAAATCAAAATTGCTAAAAGAGCTTATGTAATATGTCGAGGATGAAAAAAAAAACACTTTCTCAGAAAATGTTTCCTATACCTTACAACAAATTCTGTGCCCCCTCAAGAAAGTTTAATGCTTAATTTTACTTAAGTTTTCTGTTATTCATATGAATAATGGAAAATAATTTTTAACTTATTTCCTGAGAACTGTTTTCTCAGATTCCCCACGTTCAAACAACGCCTTCGGGTTGACATCAATAAAACTTTGAACAATAACTTTTAAGCATCAAAAAATTGTTTTAGAACCCTACCTTTGACTGACCATCCTTGTTGCAGCAACAGTTGTGGCAGACATAGCTTGTTTTTGAGCAGCTTCTGCTGCATCCAGCACTGCGTCTGTGGTTCCAACACAAGAAACCTATTCACTTCTTTTTCTCGGTACATGAAAGCCGATAAAGAGCCAAAAAAACAGGAGAGAAGGGGGGGAGAATATAGTGGGGAGAACTAACCGAGTGCAGCAAAGGAAGCTAGGACGACCTGAGCTGGAGGCAGGGCTAGGAATGTCTTCCCTGCTCGTGTCCGTACCACTGGTGCCATTGCCGACCCGGTGACCATCTCAACGCCATTAAGCACTGTTTTGCTCATTCTTTCTGTCATCTGGGACAGCTTTCTCACGCTACATATAAAATGAAACAAATATGAAATGACAATAATATCTTTTTCAACATTTCAGCTCAAAACTTCTTGCTTCATTGATATCCTAATGCAGAATCAAGAACTTTAGTATACCGCTTGATGTTTTTATGGATATCGCTAGTCTTTGTGGCACCATTGCCTTGGTTGCCTTTGATATTACTTGCTGAGACCAGGCTGTTTTCCTCCACTGGACGAGTTAAAATCATTTCACCTCCCTTTTGCACCTGTTTGTACCATATAATCTCTTTTTAGAAAAAAAATCGTAGACCTTTTATACCATAGCCAATTTATCTAATTTAACTAGACTATGACACAAATTCCGTAAATCACAATAATTTTGAATTTTTCCTAAATAAATTTTGTGACAACAGAACAACTAAAACAGACCTGGTTGGCATAAGCATTGCTACATTTGAAAATCCCTTTAACAATCTGGCCAGTCCCTCCAGCAATAGCCTTGGTCAAAAAATTATTGTAGGCTTCAATCTTCGGAGCATATTCCTTCCAATCAATAATCTTATTACTGGTTGATGACGATGATGATGTAGCAGAAAAACACGAGTTTTCTTTCAGGAACTTGTCCAAAATCCCACAACTACTCTGCTCAGAAAAACTCACTCCATAGCTCAAAGGATTACCATCTTTCACGGGCAATGAGAAAAGATAGTGAAGCGGATCAAGCTTCACTACTGGCTCATCTTTTGTCAAAGGCCATTGAAGGTCATCCCCAACTTTAATGATGGTAGCAAGTAATACATTGTCATCCGATATACGGATAAGTGAGAAATCACCATGGTCAAGCTCGATGGCTTCCCCTTCATCCATTAGATGAACTTTGCAGCCTGGTATAGAGAGAATGACTTCATGTTTTACTACATTTTCGGGATGTGGGTTGTCGGTTTTTGGTGTACTGGAAGAGCGAGTTTTGGATTTCTTGGCCTTGAAACACCTCATTTTTGTTTGTTGTTTAGTTTGATGTTGAAGGGGAACTAATCGATGTTGTTTGTGAAAGAACAGAATTAATGCTGTGATATAGAAAAAGTGGAGATGGAAAGGGCAATGTTTGCGGTGTGATTGATTCTTTATAAGGCCACTTGAGTACTGTTCTTCACTAACATAAGTTCATATTAAAGTGTTTTTCACTTTCGGTTTCTTAGACTTTCACTTGCATTCTGGCCTAAAAATCTAAAGAAAAGAACCGCCAATGCACGAGGCTAGCAAAATTCCGGCCTAAAAAAGAAAAGCAAAAAACAAGTGAGTGCATAAAGCTCCTGTCATTACAAAGTTTGAAAAAAATTGTATGCAATAGGACTATACACGGCTATATGCCCTTTTAAAATTTCACATTCGAAACCCAAAAAACTTGACTAATAATGATGTATGTCTTTATGCCTTTGCCCAAAAATCTCTTTAGACTTAATATCACCTACTATTAAAAAGGTATCAACATGTATGTGAACCTCGTAACAAGATGTTAATCAAATCTTGCTAACAATGGAATCAACTAATAATGGGAGTTTGGAAATAATTAGATGCAAAATGTTTTCACTTTTATCTTTTAGGCTGGCAAAAAGATTTTTAAATGATGACCATGTGACTTTTTCACAATCATTCTTTTTGACTTTTTGTTCAATTGACAGATAAAAATTGAAATTCAGCTTTTGAATTCCCGGGGTAAGATTATGTACTCTTACAGTCTCTTAATTATTGTTTTGTATGTTCCGGTGCACGGATTAAAAAAAATAATTAATTTAATTATTAATATTAATATAATATATAATTTTTTTAATATTTATATGTATGTAACCCATAATTAAAATAAAATAATAAAAATAATATTCTAAAAAAAGTTATCAAATAAAATAATTATTTTAAAATAAAAAAAATTAAAAAAAAGACAATAATTTAGAAACGGGGAGTGCTGTGTTTTTTTTTATTTTAGTGGGTCCGTTCGGCCAAACAATCTGCCCGGCCGAAATAGATCTTAATCCGACCCATTTTACAGCCAAACACGCGGCCCACTACAAACCTAGGTGTCACGCACAAAATGTTCACCCGTGATTTACTCTCAAATCTCTCCCTTCTTCTCCGGCGAATTTCCTTCCAGTATATCCAAATCCCCCCAATTCCTCCTCCATTACTCGCCGGAATACACCATACCGAAATTCCACCGGCCGAATTTCTACTTCTGGTAAGCTCACTTCATTTCCGTATATAGATATCTATGTGCATACATATCTCCACACAGTAGAGATTGCACTGTGTATATGTGTGTGTAGTCATTGTTTTCCGTTTTCACGGTACATTTGTTTGAATGTCTAAGCAGTCGAGTGAGCTAAACTGGAGCAATGGAGATAACGGTACTGACATTGATCGTTGGCTTCTTACTGAGTTTGTTCGTTATAGTCCCTCGAATTTTCAAGTCTGGTACAATTCTTCTTTCTTGTAAAATTATGTGAATCTAATTTGCTTTTACTATGGAAGTTGCTGATTGGTTGATTTGGTGGTATTTTTATAAAGCAGATTACAGCAAGAAGGTTCAGTCCAATACTAGCATGAAGGTACTATAACTCAATTGGCTTCGTGTTTCATATAAGTATCCATGAATGTTTGAATTTGAGCTGTATAATTGAGTTCTTGAATTTAATGATTTGAACATGGTTACGTTTATCCAAAACTTGAACTCTCTCTTATGGTCATAGTGTCCTACTTTCAATTTGGGGTCATTTCACGATAAAGAGTCCATCCGGAAAACTAAGTTAATACTTAATACGTACATTTGAGGATTTTCCAAAAAAAATCCTCGTTGCATCAAACATAAATTAAATTAATAGAACTGTTTAAACCTTAAAAATAGTTGACTTTCGAATGTGGACTCTTTGAGTGGATTGGAAGGAATTTACACTTGGCTCCATGACAGGAAAGACCAATGCAGAAATGCTACTAAGGTTTATAAAAGACTGTGGTGCCTTTAGATGGTTAGATGCTTTCATCCAGTTCACTAACCTAGAGTTTTAATTAACATTATGGGCAAATTACACAAATGGTCCATGTACTTCTCGACCTTTTTTGGATTCGTCCCTAAACTAATTTTTGCAAAAATTATGTCGCTGTACTAAACAAGTAAAACGCAATTGGTCCTTCCGTCCAATGCCATTAAACTTTTGCCGTTAAGTGTAAGCATGTGCAATGCATGTGATTTTTCGGTAATGGTAAAATTGTCTATACATTTATTTTTAATAGACAAAAATACCCATGATATCTTTGTTTCTAAAAACTTGATACAAGGGCATTAATGTATTTACATTTCTTTCTTCTCCATCCTAACCCCCTTCCCGTCCCATCCACTCTACCATGAATGCCACCACCACCATCATTGCCGGCAAACACATTCAAAATTGCTTTTACAAAATTTAAAATTCCCATCACAAAATCTAAAATTGCAGGATAGATATTTGATTTGATCAAGATTTGTGTATTGATTTGAGTTTTTATGTTCACATAGCACATCAGGAAATTGTAGATCTGGATTTTCTTTTTTCTTTTTTTTTTTCTTAATCTTGAAATTCTTCATTTGAGAGGGAAAGAGAGTTCAGTGAGAAGATGAAATTCTTACCAGAGTCGGCAAAGATGGAGACCAGAGTCCCACCGTCGACATCAATTTTTCATTTATTAAATTTTTATTTTTAGTTTTTGGAATATTTTGTATGGTTATTTCGTTTGGGATTTGGATTTCACCCGATTGTTGGCTATATACATGCAAACTTCAACTCTCAGACACAAGTCTGTTTTTTTGTGTCTGTTTTTGGTGATGGGCCTCTGGAAATTGTGCTATGTTTATCCGGTCCAAGAATGATAGTTTGATTTTCTTTCTGGATTTATGGGTAATTTGAGAGGCTATAGATTAGAGTAAGTTGCTAAGAAACAGACCGACTTGTGAGTTGTGAACATGGATAATTTGCTCAACCTCTCTTTTTCTTTTCTTTTCTTGGTGGCTTGTTTTTAATTATTTTTGTCAAGTACGGTGGTGGAGGTGGTGGTGGGGCCTGTGGTGGAGGAGAAATCAAGTTTGGTGGGTTGGGGAAGAAGCTGATTTTGGGGTGGGTTTAGTTTAAGGCAAATTACACAAAAGGTCCCCGTACTTTTTAAATAAGAATGACTAATTTACCCTTAAGCAAAATCACGTGAAATGCACATGATTCCACTTAACGGAAAAAAATAGACAGCAATGGACGGAAGGACCAAGTGCATCAAGAAATTGAGTTCAGGGACCGCTGGCGTGGGAGAAGTACAGGGACCATTTGTGTAATTTGGACCATTTGTGTAATTTGCGCTAACATTATTAAGCTTTCTTTTAGTGTGAACTTGAGGTTGATTCGTAGCCCGTGGAACATTTAAGATATGTATATACTCCCTCCATCACATTTTCAGAATCGCTTTTTCCTCATGGGGACTGCCCAAACTAAGATTTCCTATTTGAAATTAAGCTCGCGAGTACCATATTATTCTAGATTTACCCTTCACACATCATAGAAAGAAAGCAGTCAATTGTGATGTTAGATAAAATGCTTACTCTCGATAATAGTAGTTTATTTCTTCCAAAATGTCAGATTTTTGAACAGGGACCTTCCTTGTGCAATGGAATAAAGCTTGTCCATTTTACTACAAGAAGCTTGTGTTCTTCATGATAATTTTGAGATGAACACGATAGAGCATATATTATTTGATTCATTGTAAGAAGTGTGCATAGTGAAGATACTATCACATGTACCATAATAGATGAACCTATGTTATTTGTTTGTAACTAAGCTTAATTTATCCTTTCCAGCTCTGTGATGGTTGGATAATCTAACATGGTTATCTCCGGAGTTAGCTACTGAGTTTCTCATGTCCTGCTTTTTTTCTTCTATATTTCCTTCTCTTTTTCTTTTTTTTTTTTTTGGCACGCAGGAGTTGAAATCATACAGTAAATCTGAAGTTTCCTTGCACAACAAGAGGACTGATTGTTGGATCATCATCAAAGAAAAGGTTTTATAGGACTTTGTTCCTTATTTCTTCTTCACCTTTTGTGTCCATGTGTGTGTTGTTAATTCCTTTTTCTCAATTCTTCTCTCAAACAATTATAGGTGTATGATATTACTCCATATGTAGAAGAACACCCTGGTGGTGATGCCATCCTAGCACATGCTGGGGACGACTCAACTGAAGGATTTTTCGGGTTAGTCTCCAATTCTGATATGCTTCACTTGTACAGCTCATCAGGCACTACTCTCTAAAAGTAAAAATGTAAACGAAGAACAAATTTCCCTTATTCATTCAATATAAAAGTAATGAAAACATACTCTGTATCAAGTTTCATAGGGCAGCCAACCTTGCTCATCCCTTCAATTGGTGTTCCTGACCACTTAAGAGTAAATGCTGATTCTTCACCTCGTGTTCATCTGTCTGTCAGTCACTATTATTAACCACATTGATGTTGTGGCAGGCCACAGCATGCAACAAGAGTTTTTGACATGATTGATGACTTCTATATTGGAGATCTGGAGAAGTAATCGTGTTACTCCTGTTATTGATTTTGTAAACTCGTTGAATCAATATGTAAAATGTTAATCATTCTTGGGTTTATCTGTCATTGGTATGACATTTCTTAGTTCTTGCACATCCTGTGGCAAAGGCATGTGCATCAAAGGGCATGGTGCATGTATGATCCTTTTCTCAAGAAGAAGCTCCCCACGAAATTCGTAGTCTTTGAACGATAAATTACATAATCCTATTATATCGTGAGAGAATCATTTTTACATTGTACTCCCTTCTTTTAATTTGGATAGGAATTGTCTATTTCGATTTAAAAGTTATGCTCGCAATTTATGTTCTATTCTAACTTTAGCCCTCCCTTCTGAAAAAAAAAAAAAAAAGAGTTAAAGATATATTAATAAGAAACTTTTCTCTAATGATGATTCCCAAACACAATAAACCTGTTCTTAAATATATTCAACTTTTCAAAATCCAACTCTTTGGAGGTGACAATGGAAGGAAACAAAGTTGAGTGATGAAATCATAAAGGTAAAGAGTTAGGGCATGTTTGGTAACCCAATTAAGAGCTTAATTAGAAAAGTTTTAAGTGATATTAAAATAAAATTGTTTGATAATACAATATTATATCACTTAATAAATTATCTCTTAAAAATAGTCAAAATTTTAAGTAAAAAGATGATATCTTAATATTTTAAGCTCTATTTTTTCAGACATCAGTTTTCAGAGTTTAATTTTCAGTTTTAACAAACAGGGCCTTAGATACAATCTACTTTCTATAGTTAACTTCCACTAGATAGTCAAGGCAAGAAGCTATTTAGAGGATAATGAGAAATAATTTTAAAAAAGAAATAGCTAGTCAAAGCAAGAACCTAATCAAGTTTTCGTGTGATGTGCAGATGAAGTTGTACGCTGCCAATATGCAATACTGCTCTAACAAAATTCCAATATCAACCTCAACTAACAAGCTTCTAAAATAGGAAACACTAGTATTTCACAAGATTTAGTGTCTTACAATGGGACTTGACTGCATAAATATTTCAATAAATTACACAACACTATCTTTACAAATTACAAAACCAGCCAAACATGAAGAGCTACAGCTGACAAACCAATTGATTGAATTAAATTGGGAAAAATGGAGCAAAAAAATTCCTAATTCATAAATCTATCAATGGGGTGGTGCTCAACTATTTTGAGGATGAAACTACAATACCTGGGAGCTTAGGCTCCCAAAGCCCTCGCTCAACGTAGGAGTAAGGACCAACGAGGACAAATTAATCACACGTAGGACCAACGAGGACAAAATAATCACGAGCATTTGATGTCTAAATCCCATTCCTTTTCCTCTACATGTCGTACTTTTTGGGCTGCCACCAATGAGTCAAAGATCTTAACAAAGAACCAATGATTGAAACCTTGGGTGAACTTCCTTTCTTCCCATATACAAGTTTACCTCCCAAATCTGTAAATTTCGGACCCTTCTCCTTGGGTCTTTCAATCTGGGAAAAGAAAAACCTCACAGAATTACAATAGATTGTCATATATCATTTGAATTTGAATGTGTTTGTTGTTTGTTTCTCTACTTGTGTAACAGAAGTGGGCGAATATGACTAGATAGAGAACTATACCAAAATATGCAAGCTAGAAAAACTCGATTCTCATCATCAATGCCATCTAAATCTGAGTACCCTATTTTTATTTTTATTTTTATTTTCTCAGATTCCCTTTCTTCTTTCTTTTTGTGAGTGGGGGAAGGAGGATGTGAGTGCCAAATAAGTGGAAATAAGTAGCAAAAAGCATACGAAAAGTGTACCTTGTTTATTTTCCCATCCTTCAAATGGTATCGGATACCAGACCAATTGATAGACTGAGAAAAATGTGAACGCATTGCCGAGATGGGGTATAAGAAGTTATCCACCACCATTGCTATAAACACCTGCTCAAGCAAACACCCAATCAACTAGGTACATAAAATCATCAACTCATAAACCCAGCTCCACCAAACAGAATAACACACATGTTTAAATCCTTATTTTGGAAATAACTTAATACTCCTCCTTCCCAAAAGAGTATCAATTTTTTTTTAGTTTTTCCCCAAAATGGTTGGAAGTTGACTTGTGTGCCATTTTAGTAGTAGCACATATACATAAATACCCTTGGTGGCCATGCTCTGCCATTGCGAGTGAACACTAGGACATGATAGTTACCAAAAGTGAATTTAGTAAATTATACAAAAATGGACACTCATTTTGAGACAAGAAAGTTTTAAATATGAATACTTATTTTGGGACAGAGGGAGTATATTCTACCATCATCATAAATTTCAATGCAACTAGGGAGAATCCAAATGCAGTGACTTCCAAAAATGAATGCCTAGAGTGTGCCCTAAGGTAACATGTAAGAAAGACCATATCTATTACTACACTTATCCCAGACAATCATGAGTGGTTAGGGCAAAGGCTGCCTTGAGTTGAGTACATTTATAACAATCAACTTTTGAAGAAATGAAAAGCAAGGTTTATTTGGTTAGTTCAAAGGAACTTACCAGACACCAATTGTAAGATGCAAGTGAAAGCGGAGGAGCCTCAGGAGACAATATGTTGCATAGCTGAACTTCTATTCTTGTCAAGTTCCACATCGAAAGAAGTTCAATAACTGTACATAGGGCCAGGCAGCCTGCCAGCACCAGGCCTGGAACACACCAACAAGAAAAGGCAGATAATTATATGAAAACTTAAATGCATGAATGAAACTGATAAGAATTGTACTATCCCCCATGTATAATTCGAAAGAAGGGTACTCACCACCAGAGTTCAAGACTGTTTCCTCAAGCATATGCTCCTTGGAACGAAATCTTATTGCTGCTCCAACATGAATCACAGCCATGACATATGGGGCAACAAATCCCCACGACATATAGCAGTGGACAGAAAATAATGCCCGGTTCATTATGCGGTTAATATTTGTTGTATATGACTCCAAAACAAATGTTTGCTTTCTCAAGTAATTCCAGTACCTATCAGAGAAGTACCAGAGTAAGATGTAAAGTGTCACAACACTTAATCTCAAATCATTTTTTTCTATGAAAATTGATTTATGGCACTTGAACAAACCTTGGAAAGGTCATGTCAGTAGCAAGTGGGTGGGGAAAGACAGCAACAGGAGGCGAAGTTATGAGCCTCTTATGAGCCCCTAAAAAGGGACAATGGCATCAGCAATTAGAACTAGTCATTCAGCACCCATAAAATGGCACGCCTTTAAAGTTTCATCAACGTTCAAATATCAGTAAATCGTGAAAAGTCGTGTATATATTGAGAAATAAATTGATACAGAGCTAATAAAAAAAATATATTTACAGATCATTCTATAACATGCTGCAAGTACATGATATAAAATTATCGGTCAATAGCATATTGAGAAACCAATCAATACATAGCAATAGAACTATTTATTTATTTACAAGTGATTATGTAACACTAAAACAGGCAACAAGTACATGATATTGACCACAACAGGTCGCCACTTTCCACCAGTCCTCCAATACATAAATCTCAAAAGACGTAGATGAGATGGCAACCATTATTCAAGAGCTTGAAGGTTTTCAAGTATAAAATTTTTATACACTATCGGCTTTCAAATATATACAAATTTTAGTAACTACTTTGCTAACCACTTGATCTCCCTCATAAGCTAGGAGAATAAAGTCGAAATGGGTGATGGTGCTGCTGGGGGTGGGGGAGGGTCTTTTTCATTTTGCGTGTACATGTCAGATAATTAACAGTATTTAACAGGACTACGGATATGACATCAAGTAAATGATCAGCCTTATGTGGACATCGCAAAGCTCCTAATTCTAGAATTGTCCAATAACTTCAGTATTATGACAGTTTATCCTTGTAAAGAAATTCAGCTCGTCATCTTAAATAGAAAGATTCATTTTCAAAAGACATCATCAAACTAAACATCAGTCATACAAGAGTCTGTCAGTAGTTTTCAACCGGAAACATGACGAGTGCCACCTGGAATATCCACACGGGTAGCTTTAACACGAGTTACAGGTCACATAGTTATAAGTTATTCAACTTGTGTTTCTCTCTGGCTTATACTCGAAAGAAAACCAAAATAACACGAAAAGGCATAAGCAACGAAAAGCAGAAACTAAAATCTCAGGAGTATGAAAATTAGAGGATCCATCATCACAAGCCTATTATATGTACGCAGTAACACAGAGATCAGAAACATTGAAGTCATGAAGCAGCTAATATACCCATTATATCTTTACATAGGAAAAACCACTAACATATATGCATTACCAGCTATAGCCGCAAGAGTCATATCATCTGAATAGCCCCCATCTCGAAGTCCAGAAACCACACCATGACGGTCACTTCTGAAATCATCTGCATGCATCTATTTTAAAGAAAACATAAATTAGAATAAAAGCATGTCTCTATAATAGGCATGATGCACTTCAAAATAAATGTTGAAGGTACTTGCCATCATGCATCCTCCCCACAAAAAGAAGGTTCTCCCACCAGTAGCAAATCCCATTGAACATGGCTGTAAAGGGAAGCAATCAATTAATTCATGAATTAAAGGGAAGTATTAAAGCTCAAGTACATGCGAGCAAAGTCAAAAGATGCCAAAGAAAATGCAAGTAAAGCATGCGAGGACATACAAATTCCAGAACCCTAGTTTTAAACAAAAGAAAATGCAACAAAGGCTAAACCAAATTTCTAGGTAAGCATATTGTCACGCCCAGCACTGTTTCGAGAGGTTTGCTACGGGTGTCGGCTAGACGACCATGCGAGAACAAGTCAAATGGTTCGGTGTGGAGCACTCGTGCTGGAATAATTCAGAATTTTGTGGTGTTTTCCGGAGTCTTCTAGGTTGTCCTAGAGTACTCCGGAATATTCTAGAACTTGGTTGATTGTTCTTGTACATAGTAGAAAGTAGTGGAGTATTCTAGAATAGGTTAGAATACTAGGGAGAGGTAAGAATATGTTGGATATGTATACAATATTCTAGAAGCTTAAGGGATGAGGAAGTAGGAGCCTATAAATAGGTGATGCCTCATTTGTAGTAAGACACCTAGAATTCAAGTAATAAACACTTGTGTACTTCATTGGTCTTTTGAGAAGTTCTCTTCTTTCCAACTTGGTGCCTTCAAATAGGTGTGAGTTGCCAAGCGGGTGGGATCGTCACACAACTTAGGGTTGGAATTGAGTTGCCAAGTAGGTGGGATCGTCACACAACTTAGGGTTGGCACTCGAGAATAGTTGGCTAGGAAGAGCGGAGTAAGGCTGACTAAGGCAACCGGACATGTCTTAGTGCCGCACGGATTGGGTAGAGTTGGGGCTAACACTCAAAGTCCGTGACAATATGGAGGAAAAGAAAAGATGGTCCCCGGTTGCACCATATCCTGGAAAAGGAAAACATGATCCTCAGTAACACCTAGGAAAATGATACGTTACAAATTTGATTATCAAAAAATGCTTAAAAACTTTATGTGCTAATTCAAAATTAGAAAGTCGAGCTACAACCTATGTTGGTGCTTAACAAAAACTCCGAAAGATAATAAGCTGTTTTCTCTTTCACTACAAGCAACTCCAGAGAAGGTTGAACTCTAGCATACTGCACAAGGTGGACACTACTATAGGAACCTTGATTTAACACTTTTCTGTTAAGTAGAAAGAAAACTGGCTTGTTGGTGGCAATCAAACTTGTTTCTCTCTAAAGATTTGATCAATATTAATCAAACCAAGTTGAACCTTTTCTACAATTTCATTTGAATCATCAGCAATCTAACAATTGGACAAAGGAAAAATTATATTGCAGCAATCAGATTCGTACAGAGAAACATGTCCGCACAAATAAATGCTGAGCATAGATTTTTAGTACTATATGGTGTCATACCATGTGATATTCATAAATACAATAACTTCCCAAACTTCCGGATGGTAAATCAAGGGGGTATCCAGTTTGAATAAAGATCTGCACGTAATAGCAGCCAAGTTAAGCAAAATCGGAGAGGAAATGAATTAAACAAAAGGGAAAAGAAGAGAACCTGATTATCAACCATACATGTATTTAGCAAGATAAAAGGTAAGATTATATGAACGTGCGCCTTACCTCAGGATTCTTTTCCATCTCGGCAGTGAGGGCCCCAATTGATCCAGGATGAAGCCTAACATCATCATCTAGAAACAATACATACTTGCTGTCTTTGTGCATTTTCTCCACCCCCACCTGTACGGTATATTACTATTTACATTATTTCGTAGAATGCAAACAACAATTTAACAGCACCAATATTGCAAAAGACTACTTGCACAAATAGACTCTAGTCTTATGTAAACTTGTTACTGCACTGGCACTTTCAGAGGAAAAGATTACAAAGTTGACTTGCTGCATACCAATTGATTGTGAATTTTCTGACTACATGTTGTTGAAGGACCAGCTACAATAACCTTTGCATCAACTTGATCCTGTAAACATTAATAATTAAGTGTGTTAATGCTCAAGAAACTCAAATGGCCCCAAATAACAAGTCAAGCAACAAAACCTCCAGCACACACAAAGAAAGAATTCTGCACCATGCTAAAGTAGATATCCAGGCATCAGACATTACAACTTAGACACTTCATTTCAAATGCATAAGGTTGTCACTGAACATGCATGTGAAAAAACAAAAAAAAGAAGAATTACACAACATCAATAAAATTCCATGAAACTTGTCAAGACAGTACTGATTATGTCATTAAAATATACTCCATAAAACATCAAAATAGTGGAAAGAAAATGCGAAGTTCGGCTCATATCAAATATTAGAAAAGAGGCTTCTTGTGAAACTGTGAAAGACACCACCAGTAGTTGCAACTGTTCAAGGAAAACAAAAGACAGCAATGGTAAGAAAAGCTTAAAATATTTGCAGTTCAACGATGCACTACCTTAAATTCTACTAGTAAACGAGATACAGCATGATACGCAGGGTCTTCTGTACTATCCACCAGAAAAAGGAATTCCAAGGGGCCACCATAGAGGGAAGTTATCTGCATACACTCGGCATTAGACTAGCCATAAGGAGTAGTGAGCAAACAGTATATTTTCTAATTATAAAGAGGCACAGAGCAAAACTAAAGAATAAAATGTAAACCAAAGCCTGAGCAGAGTTAACTTGAAGGAGACTAGCAACCTTGAACTTTAGGCGATAAAAGTATTAAAATGCAATTTTCTATAAACATGATCAAAGTACAATTTTGTAGACACTCCGGTAATGCTTGTTTTAGCTAATTTGCAGCCCCTTATGGACCATCGAAGGCAACAACCGTGTCTTGTGTGGTGCTGTTTATGAAAAAAGAGGTGCATATTTGAAATGCAAGGAGACAGTTATCATAAGGTGCACATGTGGTTTGATTACCACATGTTTTTCCTTAAATAGAAACCCCATAAGAGTTGTTTATATAAAGGTTAATGCCTTCTCCAAAGTAAAATTTCAGGCCGCAACGAAGCTGGGCATGTAACCTCGAGATGACTACTCATCTGGAAGTCACATTGTTCTTTACATATCTCCTAACGGCAGGAATCACTGAGCAAGAGGTAAGAATGTCCCCAAAAAATGTAACAATTCATTTCTCTCTCTCTTAACACTTGTCTGGGGTTACGAGAAATAAAGAAAATGAATTCAATGAAAGAAATCCCTCTGGATCAACAAAAAGAATCACTCTTGAAACTCTTACGTGTTTTTGTAGGATACCTGAGTTCTCCAGTTGTGTAGATTGTGTTCTCCAAACCCTTTCAAAGGCATTACAACTGTGACTCTCGGCAAGTTGACCTGTTTAGAATGCTCAAGGTCCTCGATATTACGACAAAGAAAAGCAAAACTATTGCCACGTTTCATGCTGTCCTTAATCTGTTTTATCTCTCTATTTCTGCAATACGAAAAAGGTAAATCAAATGATCTAAAAGTGAACACAGAATGAGTCATGAGGCTCGTGAAGTAAATGACGCATTGTCACAACACTGCAGTCACCCATTTATACCTGACATAAGCTGCACAAGCCCATCCAGCAGCAAGAAGTAAACATATTGTGTATCCCTGCAGCACGAACAAAGGACTCAAAACCATGCTAGGGTGCAACAGCACATGGTCAAAAGGAAGAAAAGACCCAGATATGCAAAACATATCACAAAGAAATAAATAATTGAAGGGCAACAGACACGTTAAAGAGTACCAAGATAATTATTGAAATAACAATAAGACAGGTGTGGAAGAGTTACTAGGATTTGACAGGACAATATCAAAAGAACACATAACTTTCTCATTCAACTTCGTAAAAGAATGCTAAAAGATCAAAACATGGAAGGAAAATAACATACTCATTGATTCAAATGAATAACTCAAAAGCAAAACCAGCTATTCCTTACGACAAAACTGAACAACCGGAAAGGAGGCTGAGAAAATTTGTAAATTAATAGTACTGCAGTCATCACTAAATCAAAAGTCAAACCCGCAAGAGCTGCAACTTGAATTTCATACTTCCTAATAAACTTGAAAGGTGCATCTATGATGCTTTCGGATATAACTTGGTTAAACTCAGACGCTAGGAGTCCCATCAACTGAGGAATGATCCAGATTATAGTAGCAGCACATGCAAAAAGTCAACAAGGATATACCTAGTTTAGAGGCCCTTTCCTCTCTAAGAATGTTCAAGATTTTCCTTACGGGTACTCCCTCTGTCCATAAAAAATAGCCCTGCTTGACTTTTCAAAGTCAACTTGACCATCCTTCAAACAAAGATTTTCTGCTTTTCGAAAATGAAAAAGCTTGGGGTTCCTAGTATTACTTGTGTAGTTTATAATGGTTATAATCTTTTTCAGTAACACTAAATAAAAAATATGTCAATTATAGTCCCAAAAATGGTAAAATTGACATCGAAGAGTGAAACTATAACTCTTTTTTAAGGCATGGAGGTAAAACAGATCAAAAATCATCACGGTACACCCCAACTTAACTGTAAGTTTAGAGATCTCAACCTAAGAGTTAAACTTGAAACACTTGACCTCCATTACACACACGTACTAATTCTCCACAACTATATCCCAGATTGTTTAGCAACTTCATGAAATTCTCAAGATTTATTCACGCACCAATGTAAATCTTTGTATTGACACAATATAAGCAAACCATAAAATAAAAATGATTGAAACGAAAGAATAGCAACTTTTCATATAACAGACAACAGTATCAGGAGAAATTAAGAGGAATAAACGAAGTCGAGCATCTCACATCTTAAAAGTTGATTATAAAATCTAGGATTTAAAAGAAAAGGCAATCCGCCTAATTAAGCATACATTACGTAACAATCAGCCTCACATAACTGATATTCAACTACTACAATGCTATCAAACTTAGATTGAAAAGGGAATTACACAATGAAGACTGGAACAGGCGAAGTAAATTGCAAATAGATTGCTCAAACATAACACAAGTTTTAAACAAAAAAGGAACGAGGAAAATAATTAAAATTCAAAAAAATAATAATAATAAGGACCTGGATCTGAACATAAATGCCGAGAGGACTGCAAAAGGCTCTGCTAGCGAGGAGCAGGAAGGCGTCGAGAGAATCGAAGGGCGACATTGTTTCTATAAGCTGCATAAGGAGTAAAAACGCGGTTGACGAATGTGCGAGTTATCGTTGTTCAAGTAATGGAGAGAGGCAATAGCCCTAGATTTCGGCGACAGCTATAACGAAAAACAGAAGAATTCTTTTCTCTCTCGATTCAAATACGTTCGCGTTTGATTCCTCTCTCTCCCTCTCTCTCAGATCGCCATGAACGGAGAGGAACGAGGTAGGGGTAGAGAGAGAGAGAGAGTGGGAAAGGACAAAGGAGAGAGAAAAAAGGAGGAAGGATGGGAGACCGCGTAATTTTATAATTCGAAGGACAGGAAGGAGAGAGGCGTTAATTATCGATTTCTCCACGCTCCACAAATCGTTAATCCATAACTAATCCAGTATTTATTTCGTTTTGAATGGATTCCTGATGTTGAGAAATGATAACAGTTACTGTTTGCCCAATCCCACAAATGAGGCTCGTTTTGTAATTTGTGGCTTTTTTTTTCCTATTTTCTATTTTTTCAGTTATTAATTCACCATTTTGTTCCTTTGTGTCTCTCTGTAATAAAAATGAATTACTCATCCTAACAGAGTCTTTAGCTTGATTTTTAAATTAAAAATTTTCAATTTTGAAAACATGACTTGTGAGAAAACATTACGTGATGTGAATAGTTTCTAGTTTTTATTTCGCTTTTTAAATCGACATTTTATTTTCAAGAAAAAATTCAAAAGAAAAAGCATGTGCGTAATACCATTAATTATTACTCTTCCGAAAATAACTATCAAAATAGTTGTATAATAATTAATTGTTTTGGTTTTTCATTATACTTCTCATTAGATACATATTTTTTTATATTTTTAGAACTTATTAATAGTAGTTGTTGTATATTATCTAGATATGCTTGTATTCATAACTTAAATCTTTGTTACAATTGCCTACTGGTTCTACGTGTCTGGTAGGGTGGCAACTTGTCCTTATACAATTCCTTGTAATAGCTTAGGATTGCTTATCTTATATCTAGTCAAGTTCTTTAGAAAATGACATTTGTATATCAGTCATCTTCACCAGCAGTGTTCAACAAGGTATCACTCACGAATGTTCCAGTCAAGCTTCATCAGCAATGTATGAAGACCTGAAGATCGACTAATCAAGACTTGTCTGAATAAATGCATTAGTTACCAGCAAAGTACATCTTTGACTTTGGTGTAACGTTAACTTATTGGTTCATTTATTGGACCATTCAATTTTAGGCATTCATCTCAGAAAAATGACATTCTTTCAGTAGTACTTGTATACCCATTTTTGGCAAGTCTGCAGGCATAGTGCAGAAATAGCTTGAATTGTGCAGAACGCTAAATCAGACTTCAACAACAGGCTTAGGCATTTAATGCAAGTCTCTTTGAATTAAATGCACCTAATTTTAACATCTCCAAAGTCTGAATCATCCCACGGCTCCAAGGAATTATCTGGGTATAAATTGAAGACTTTGTGAAGCATTGAAGACTCTTCAACAACTTGACAATTCTGCAAATTTTCATCTTTAACACTCTAAGTGCATTCAAGAGGTTCAAAGCTAAATTCTTTTAATCATTCTTTGAAGAGCACTGAACTTAGACTCTTAATCTTTATTGCTCTTCATTGATTGTAATCCTTTGCTTTCAAGGCACACGTGAGTGAAATATTTCTAGATCTTTACTTTCACCATAAACACTTGGTTAAAATACTTTTGTATACGATCCATTAGTGATCATTGTAATAGATTCTAGTTGAAAACATAGTGCACATTTTCAAATACAAAGTTGACCACTTTGGTAGTGGACGTAGCACTTATTCATAGTGTGAATCACTTCAAACACTTATTCATTTATTTCCTACAATTGTGTATTTGATTATTCACTCGAATTTTTCAAAATTCCAACTGCCCAGAAGAACAGCTGATCTTGACTAGATTAGCCCTTTTGATTTGTCCTTTACTTCACAGTCTTCTGCTGCAAACTATTTTCTAAACACTTTTGTTACTTTGTAAAAAAAATTTTATCAAACGTTTTAAAATTGGATATAGGCTATTAAACCCCCCTTCTAGCTTATTTGAGCCTATTGAAACCTAACAGTAGTGATAGTGCAACAATTTTTTTGCAACGGAATTGATTTATAGCAAACTTTAAAGTATTGTTCAGTGCAACTTAACAATGCATTAATAATTAGTTGTAACAACACTATACTGTAAAATCAAATTTCTGAAAACATTCTATTGCTCTATTATTTTGTTTAATAGAATAAAATCATAAAGTACTTCGAAAAAAATTATTCAAAACAAACTCTAATTAATAAGTTTCTTAGCTTGTGTATAAAGTTGAACAAAACTAGTATCTATTTATTACTTAGTCAGCAAGACTTGTTATGTTATGAGTAATGTTATACTCCGTCTGTGCCAATTAAATAATTTATTTTTAATTTTTTTAGATTAATTTAATTTTGATTGATGATTTATTTAAATTTATTATTTAAAAAATTATAATTCATAATATTTTTAATATAGATTTTAGTAAATAATATTTTTTTTAAATATAGTCAAAATATGTTAAATATTAATTTAATTTAGTTATATATTAATTTTATTTTAATGTAAACTCTTTAAACGAAACAAAGCGCCTTATTTTTGTATTACTTTTGGGCGGAGACTGGAGTGGAGAGAGGTTAGAGACATGTGGATGGGGATTGGGGAGGGTAGGTTAACAAAGGTTAGGTAAGGTACTTAGAAAAGGTATGTGTATGATGATTAGAGTGAGGTGGCACGTGGGGATGGGCGAGTTTAGTATCTAAGTATATATGGGAAGATGCTCCTTTATGATCCGAATCTCCTCCTACATACATCAAGTCGTCTTTTCTTTCTTTTTTTTCTTTCTTACTTTTAACTTTCTTTTTTTTTTTTTTTTTTAGAAAGAAAGACGTCTTTTCATTTTAAAATGGATAAAATGCACCAAATCTCCCAATACTATAAAAGGTTCCCTATACTTTTCTATTACCCCTTCCACCCTAAATTATTGTCTTTTTTTTCTTTTTTGTCCTTCTCAAATAATTATTTTATTTTTAATTTTTTTAAGATATTATTTTATCCTTACTTTTTTTTATTTTAATTATGAGTCACATACACATGGATATTAAAAAAATTATATATTATACCAATATTAATAATTAAGTCAATTATATTTTTTTAATCCATGTATCGAATCAAATAAGACAATAATTAAGTGACGGAGGAGTACATTTTTTTTATTCTTATACAATTTTTATCACCCTCGAATCGTTCCATCGTCCAATTTTTTCGTTAGATAGCCGTTATTTCTTCATGTGCTCAGCATGTGACATGTTTTAGGGATATTTTTGTCCAAATTTCTTTAATATGATTTTTATTTTCATTTTTTTTCTTTTGTGAAGCCTCTTTTTCAGATGGCCTAATTGAACCTTAGTACATCCTACGCCACCATATTGATGTGATCTGGTGCTCCTTCCTTACACCTTATCCTTGAATATGTGTCTCACCATTGTCTTTGACTCCCTCGTACGATCGAACGTTGTCTCCCCCACCCTTCTCACTGTATACCTTGTAGCTTCTTATGTAACCTTCCCTTGGTCAATGTCGGCATTGGTCGATCTTCTTCGTTTTAGAATTGAAGTTTAGCATGACACCTAAAGAAATAAATTTCAATAGCTGATCAAATAGGCAGACTCTTGTAGAAAATAAATCACAATTCCAGATACAAAATATGAAGATTAATAAGAATTTAAAGATTAGTAGAGAGAGGCGGGAAAAGGAAATACCAACTTTAAAAGATCAGAAGTTTTGCTCCAAGTCCGGCATCAGGTTCGTCAGCTACACCGCAAAGGTGGTGGAGATGCTTTGAGACAAACATTGGACTTATGATGGATCTCCGCAGCAATGACATTAAAGAGATTTATTATTGTAGTTGAAGAAGACGAAGTTCAACATAATTTAAGGTTTTGTAACGAAGAAACAAGGAGATTCTGGTGGACAGTGAAGGATGTGCAGGCGGTATACACACCAATTTCTCAAATTACTAATTTCTTAAAATAAAAAAAATTAGTGAAAATCATGAATATTCTCTAAAAGTATTTATTTTAAATACCATAAACTTTCAATTAACACCTTAAGCTTTTTATTTATACAACTTCATTCCTCTAATCTTACTTAACGGACCAGATTCTAACGACATTTAGCTTAGGGACCATCGGCGTGCAAAAACGGGTAACTTTGGTCAATGGTGCGTTTGCATTGTATAGAGACTAAATTCAAAAAAATTGGATGACATGTGGCTCAAGAACCATCAGTGTATAAAAATGGTCAAATTTGGCAACTGACATGCATTTGCATTGTACAAAGACTAAATTTAGATTTTTAGATAGTACAGTTGGTGCACTTAACCCAAAAGAAAACGAAAAATAGGTTATACTTTTCATTTTCATTTGTCTTACAAAAAAATACATATTTTTAATATTAGGTCCGTTTGAATACCTCAAATCCATTGCCTAGAATTGGAGTTGAAGCCTCCGAAACCAATTTCTTCATTTGGAAACACAATTAAAATTTTGAATTAGAATTGAATTGCAATTACAAATGCCTCAATTACATAAAACTAATTCTATACTAAAACCTAATAATTTAAATTCAAAATTTTGTTACATTTTTTTTCCTCTATTACTTAACACAATAACAACTCACCCTCATCACCGCCGCCCGCCACCACCGACTGCAACCTCTGACACCGCCACCGACCACCGCCACCCCTACCTCTGCCACCGACCACTGCCGCTGGCCACCACATCTGGCAGCCACCACCGACTGCCAACTCCCGCCACCGCTGCCATTCGCCACCAATTCCAACCGCCACCCCTCCACCGCCAACTCCGGCATCCACTGCCGCCGTTAACCACCACTACTATATGGTATTTATTTTTTTAAACTATAAAAAGTTTGTGATTTTGTTGTTAGCAAAGTTTGTACATTTGCTATTTAAAATCACTAACCACCAATACTGGCTAGACTAGATATTTGACATTTTATTGAAATCTTATTTTAACTATAATCTAGAATTACAATTGAATTCCACACATTATCCAAACCATGAAATTGCTATGATTTTAAAAGCAAATTTCACACTATTTAAATTCCATGAAATTTAAATATTTATAGAATAAAAAAAATGATGTATCCAAACGGACCCTTAATCTAAAAAAATTGTCATATGTTTTCAAATTATTTTCCTCTTATGCTTCATACACAAAAAATTCATGTTAGATCAAATTAAAGAAATTATATAGAATTGTGATTTCATAATGAAAAAGTTTAATTTTGTAAGTGTGATTAATTTTCTTTCTTAACGGAGGAATTATTATATTCTTGTCATTACTGCTTTCTTTGCTAGATCTCAATTAAAGCTTCTTTTTGAATAAAAAAGAAAAAGGTAAAAGAAAGAAAAGGAGCTCTCCAATAAAGGTCATGTGTTACAAGTTACTTCAAGTGCTTAACGGCACTTGATAATAAATAAGTAGGTTTTAAAGAGAAAAATGTGGTTTTTGGAGTATTAAATGTCTTTATTCGATTGTTTCAAAAAAAAAAAAAAGTCTTTATTCGATAGAAAACTTCATTCAACTGTCCTAACAACAAAGGAAGCGATAACAAATTAACAACTATGATAGAAACAAAGTTCCACAACAAGCAGTTCAAAATCATTCGTAATATATATATATATATATATATATATATATATATATATATATATATATATAGGAGTATTCAATGGTTAGAGTATCACCAATGCAAATGTGAATGTGAAAAAAATGGTTGTCACCTAGGATTTACACATTTTTTAACAACAAAAAAACTTTTCAATGCAATTGTGGAGAAGGAATACGAATATGATGTGTCAACTAAATTATTTCCTACTGATTATTAGATAATTGATTTTGTGACTTTCAGTGCACATTGTGGAGGAGGATGTGAAGGGCCACAGCTAGCCCTAACAAATAAGGACAAAGGAGCCTAACCCAAAATCAAAATAAGCCAACTTGCTAACTTGGAGGAGAAAACGAGCTTGAAATGAACCTTAACACAGAAGAGGCAGAAAAGTTCTGAAAATCCATCCCACATGGTTTGCTAGTTTCGTCATTTTCAGAGAGAGAAAATGAACCCCACCAAAATAAATAAATAAATAAATAAAATATATATATATATATATATATATATATTGATTTTTAAACGTTAACATAACATGCTTCAAAGTGCTTTCTCGATATAGGATAAACTTGATACGTTTGTTATTTCTATTGAAACTATTCTAGCTAACTTTTGACAATTTTTAGTTCTTCATGCTTCGACTACTTTCATATTTCTTTCGGCTAAATCTTTAGCCAACAAGTTTTTGCACTAGAAAATGACATTTATATTTTTATATTCCATCAATTATTGGCCAACGAATTTGAAAATTATTGATGCTACCGAAATATGCACATTCACGTTTGAGAAAGAGTGTTATGGTCATAATATGTTTCGTCTACAACAAGCAAGCAATATCATAGCAACTTGGCAATATAAAAACAATAATAAAAGTAAAAACAAAAACAAATACTCCATCTCCAAAAACCTAACAATAAAATCATAATTGTAAGTCACATGACATGGTCTCCTCCCGTCACAAAAATAAATAAATAATATCTTTATTTAAAATCAAATTGTTAGTGATAGCTATTTAATTTTTACATATTTATAAATTATAAATAAGTTGTATCTTTTTTTGTATGAACCATAATTAAGCTAAGAGTAACTTTGTGTTTTTTGGAAAGTAAAAAGAAATTAATATTGAAAATTTAGAGCTTCAATTATTTTTGGAATGAACAAAAATCATAAGTGTAACTATTCAACTAGCTCAAAATTTATGGTTTTCTACAATGATTAAGTGAATATTGAGCTTGTTCAAATCAAACCAACAAGTACAAGAATAATGCTAAAAACTGGAACAAATGTTCCCAACCATCACTCTCAAGTCTCAACCGGTTTCTTGGAGCATCCACAATGATAACTCTTAGTATCACATTCTAAACACCTTTCATTTTCACTTTTTCAGCACTCTAAAAATAAATTCACTCCAACAAGCACTCTCTATATAACCCTCTAAAAATTAAATATTTATCCTCTCAACTAACAAACATAACAACCATTCTATTTTTCCACCACAATTAAAATGAAATATTTTATATTTTAAATATATATTCTATAAAAAATACTCCCTTCGTCTCTAAATTTTTGTCTTGTTTGATCCGGCACGCGAATTAAGAAAAAATAATTGATTTGATTATTAATATTAGTATAGTGTGTAATTTTCTTTAATGCTCATGTGTATATGGTTTATAATTAAAGTAGGGAGAAAAAGTAAGAGTAAAATAGTAAAAGTAATGTCCTAAAAAAGAAAATTTCAAACAAGATAATTATTTTGGAATGGATTTATAAAAAAAAAAAAAAAGACAATAATTCAATTACTATTCCTTCTAAATCACTCTCTATTTTGAGAGAGTGATTTAACTTATTTTAGAGATAGAGAGTTGATAATGGGTGCCATTGTAGGGTTAGAGGAGTTAAAAATCTCTATAAATAATTTTAGAGATTGGTTAAGAGGGTACCACTGTGGTTGCTCTTACGAGACTCTAAACACTTTCCAAACACACTATGCAGGGTTAATTATCTTAGCACATCGTTGACATATTCGTCGAGACAAATTTGTTACTCTCGTGCATTTTACTCAAACGAGAACGAGTAGAAGACAGGTGAGTAATGGAATAATAGTGTCATGTGCTACAACATGTGCGAAAGGGAGGACATGTTACATCTTCCATATTCCTAACAGAATACGCCAAAATGCAACCCCAAGACTAGCCATTTTACAGGTCATAGGAACAAAGCAAAGTACTTTATTGCAGCTTGGAAATATTACCATCGTCCTCCATTGTATAAATTTCAACAAGACAACACGAAATGACTCGAAAGTTACGATTGGTGCTTTCTATCAAAAACATGGGAAGGGCAAAAAGAACGAGAGTTATAAAAGTGCAGAAAAAGTATTAATCCTACAGAAAAAAAAAAAAAACCAGGAGAAAGCTACATGCCTATTCCATACCAAAATGCTTAGCTCTAATAAAAATCTACATAGTAGAGACCTTTGATCGAAGAAACAGTCATATATAGCATATGAACAGAGATTACCAGGTTCAGCAGTAACTTTAGCAATGAATCAGCCGCCAATGATTCAAATCCGAAAGCACAAACTTTGAGTTTACCGTCCAAAATGTTTCATAACTAATATAAGAGAAATGGATAGTGACAGAAGAAGCTAATTTATACGCTAAAAACTAAGGTAGCCAAGTGCACCTGCCATTCATTTATTCCGATGATCTGATGTACATTACTGCTGCAAGCTGAGAGACCATCATAACTATCTGCCCAAACATTAAATTTGTCGAAGTAGAAAAAGAGTCATAATTTTGACAAGGTTCGATAAGCTACATCAGTTGAACAGGTTCAAGTAACCTGCCAACATCACAACATAGAAGATGACCTTGGAAACATGTGCTTCGAGAGGATGACACCTAATTTGCTAAGAGTAACCAAGATTCTTATCTTCATCCACTCTAATCAATCCAATCTTTGCAAGTGTAAGGCTTACGGAATCCTCTATAGTAATATAAGATGAAACAGGAAGGAAGAAATAGTTTTTATTGTCTTTTAAGCCTTTCGGGGCTAAACATATGCATGGTTGTGCAAAAGAAGCACAGACTTAGCAAGTGCATGCAAGCTAAGAATTTGGGAGATCCTCTCTTTTCAGATTAATGATGCTGCGGCGTGCATTTGGACAACGAATTGCAGAAAAATACTTGCAGCTTCTATCAATCTTCTAGAAGATAGAGACAAATGGAAATGGGGGAATCAAATTGTATTAAATTGGCAGAAAGAAAAGAGCTCAAGGGATTGGACCAAAATGAAGAATAAACTAATAAAACCAAAAGAAAAAATATATATACTAGGAACCAAAAATGCTTCCAAGCTCATAACCTAATTTTACTTGTGAATTGTTAAACTGCACTTATTTTTACATTGAGGCCCCGTCTCGTACAACTTTTTTGATACACAGCTTGGTTTGGGACACAGGTTTTTTCTTGTAATTGTATTTGGTAAATCAATTTGAAAAAAAAGTGTTGTGTGTGTGTGTGTGTGTCTCAGTGTCTTAAATGGAGCGTTTCAGAAAAATCTCCAATTTTGAGCGTTCTAAAATCGTACCGTTTTCAGTAAAGCCGCTTCTGCCACCGATGTATTAGTACACCTTTTTTCTCAAATGGTGGCATTGTTTTGGCCTAAACAGAGCCAAAATGCGGTGCCAGACAAGCCCTAAGTCATAGATATGAAAGTTTTTTCGGGTCAAAATAGGGGGCCTCTAATTGATTAGATGAAGTTATCTTGCCTAAGAAATAACAAGCTGCTACCTGAATCAGGATATTTCTTTACCCTCGAATGTAGTCATAATTCTGTCCAAGCTTCCTTTCATCACTGAAACTTTTTAGAAGTTTTGTTGAAATTTGAATGAGAAACATGATGAATGATGAATTTTTATCTCATGGCCAACTCTTCTCTCCGCTACCTTTCTTTCATCTAACCAAGGATAACAGCAAGACTACTTTATTCTTGAACTTATGCAAGATTTCTCCCCCTTGAGATCAATATCATGAATAACAATATCCAAGCTATCAAATTAATACGGCGTCGAAAATTGAATATTATAACATACAGAGATCTCTTATACATATCAAATACAAAATAGCATTCTTTTCTGTTCTTTCCTTTCTATAACCTAGTTTAAGTCCCCCTAGCAAAATCATCAAATGACATATCATCTTACGACCCATTCATTTCCAATACTTACAAATCCTCCAATAAACAATACAATGAAAGGAGAAAAGGACAAGTCCAAATACTGTTTTCTTTTGAGATCTAAAAGATAAAAGCATACCAGTGAGTAGCAATACCATCAAAGAATACATAACCATGTCCTCCAAAACAATGATCCTACGATTATTACTACTTGAAACTGGCAGACGAAGTACTTTCTATTTTGTACATAGCATGTAGAATTCCATGAACAAGTGAAGGTCATAGGTTACCAATTATGCTGCTGGTTTCACATCCATCATCTTCTTCGATTTTAGATATCCAAAATGTGCATATGCTTGTAATTTCACGTACATGTTGAAGATTAAAGGTGTCTCTTTAACCAATCATAGTAGTGAACTTAAGTCCCACAACTAGGAGTAAGAATAAGAAAATTTCACATCATCCAAGTAAAACTTAAAAATACTAGCCTGTGAAAAAAGAAAAGTTGGTTCCAAGGACATGAAAATTCATTTAATAGCATCATCATCACCTAGCATAAACTTTTGCTTCAAATTAAAAGATGAAAAGAGAACTAAATTCATGAAGCTACTTGTACAAAATTAACCCGTACAATGATTATGTACGGGAAGAAACTCAGGGATGTTTGGAAACAATATACTAAAATAGAATTACCAAGGTAGAATTTAAACCATGTCCATTTCTCCAGTAATATCAGAGGTTTGCGCATATTCACCCGTCCTGCAATTGGCTAGTGTTGCTGGTATTACTTCCAACTAAGTGATGGAGAAGCACACCTGCTGCAACGCTGACATTTAAGCTCTCCACAGCCATAAAAGACTGGAACTCTTCCCCTGAGCCCCTCCGATCCATCTCTGCAGTTTCTGCATCTTCAAATTCCGCACTCATGTTCACCGGAATATTTCCTGAAATCCTAATCAACTCGGTGCATGATCTCTCTACTAAAGGTCTCAACCCAGTGCCCTCACTCCCCAATACAAGAATCGTGGGCTCGCCAGTCCCAATCTCGTTTAAAGGAACAGCTTTGGAAGAAACCGAACCTCCAAGAACCCGCCAACCGTTTTCAGCTGACGACACTAAGAACTGCATCATATTCTTGCAAGACCTAAGCTCCGTTAATTCAAGTGCCCCTGCACTAGCTTTGCTGACAACGCCACTAAGTGGGGCTGAATTTTTTGCACACAAAACCACCCCAGAAACTCCAAAGAAGTATGCAGACCGAATTATCGCACCCAAATTTTGAGGATCTGTTACCTCATCTAAAGCTACCCAAACGGGGGCGGCCTCCCCATCAGACGATACACGGTCCAATTCTCGTATATTTACCATCTCCAATGGTGAGGCATCTAGCACTAAACCCTGATGAGGGCGATTATCTGTAAACATATTGAGATCGTGCTTTGATGTTTCGTTCCTACTTACACCAAGTTTATCAGCAATCCTCAATACTTTCTCAAAACCTTTCTTGTCCTTCTTCTTTCTGTTATTACTGCTCAAATCCAGCCCCTCTTGAGTATACAAAGAGTAGAATTCTCTTCGTCCAGCTGACAGTGCAGCCAAAACCGGACCCACCCCGTAGATCCCTTCACCAACTATTTTAGGAGTTCTAGATTCACTAGCTTCTTTCAATGTCTTCTTACCCCAATTTTCCTGCTTACTCCATGCTCGAGACTGTGGTCTGTCATTAAACCTGGGTCTCTCATCAGCCATCCTATCAAATCTATTTCTTATCTTATCCCATCTTGGATCAGTACCCTCCTCAATTTCTCCCCCTTCTTGATCTTCTTCATAACTCTTCCTTCTGTCCCTATTGTCATTTCTTCTATCAAACCTCCGATTCTCCCTATTCTCCATACCAAACAAGTTACCACTTTTTAATTCATCTTCTTCATAACTCTTCCTTCTGTCCCTATAGTCATTTCTCCTATCAAACCTCCGATTCTCCCTATTCTCCGCACTGGACAAGTTCCCACTTTTTAGTTCATCTTCTTCATAACTCTTCCTTCTGTCTCTATAGTCATTTCTCCTATCAAACCTCTGATTCTCCCTATTCTCCGTACTGAACGAGTTACCACTTTTTAGAAACTTCTCAGCTGATTCCTCCCAAGAAGATCGCATCTTTGTTGCATCCAATTTCACAGACCTTTCCGCTTCTTTATCCTTACGCATAGCTAACCACGGGAGGCTCTTTTCAACCCTACCTCCACCATCACTATTATCTACAACTTCCAATGAACTCGAAAAACCTCTAGCTTTCGCTAACCGATGATTCCTTATGCCACACTTAAGGTAAATCCTACTAGAGAAACACCTGGGTTTTATGACATCCCTCTTCCTTAGGGATTCACCATATAAATTAACTGAACTACTTGCAGATCCGAATAATCCAAAATTTTCGTGGTTTTTTTTCTTAATGAACCCATTTGAATAAATGAGTTTTGGGTGAGAATCCAGTACAGAAGATTGGGGCTTTGAAGTGTGTAGTGGTTTAAAACATCTAGGTGACATTGAAGAAACCCTAATTGCCAAGGGAAAAGCCTGACACTTTGTGAAATTGCAATACATTGCAAGCACGAAAGACTCAAATTTAAGCTGTAATTTGTTGTGGAAAATGAACTTGAAAGCTTACCTCAAAGATAAACGGTGCGTTTGACCAAGAATAAACATCTAACATACCCAACTATCCGCCATGAATGGGAGTGCTCGATGTCTCAATCTGACATTTGAGCAACCTAAGTTCAAATAGATAAATTGTAGGCTCTGAGATGCGACGTCGTTTAGATGTTCTTTAGGAGAAGAGACTTGCGTAGTTTGAGCTAACGGCGGTGACACGATTCATAAATAGGACGATTATGCCTCTCTTAAGATATTGTATCGAATCTACCTGTTTTAGAGTTATCGCCACAACTAAATGTTTAGTATTTGGTTTACGCCAATCTCCACAATTGGTCCATGTACTTTTTACCCTTTTGAGATTGGTCTTTTAGTGATCTAAATGGTCTTTTTATTAATCCATTTTTGGGACTGGTTCTTCCATTCAAATATGTTTATTTTTTGCCGTTAAAATTTCTGTATGTAAGGAGCACATGACTTTTCTTAAGGGTAAAATAATCAATTCATATTATATAAATTAGTATTTTATTTATCATTTTTGAGAAAGTAGTCTTTTTTTTTTTTTTAATGATGTCGTAAGGAGGCGTGGGAAGGATCGAACTCACAAAGTAACCCTAATTCATTTTTGAGAAAGTAGTCTCTCTCTCTTCCTTCAATCACCAAACCCAACATACCACGAATAACTCCAAATAATTTCTTGATTTTTAATCTCTCTCTCTCTCTCTCTCTGTGTGTGTGTCTCTCCTTCTATATCTCTTTCTCTCCCTCTTTCTTGGCCACATCTGGTTTGCTGCTCACGGTTTCTCTCTTAATCTCTTGCCTTTCATCAAATTCCTTAACTGATTTCTTGACTTTTTCTTTGACTTTGACAACCATTACCCCCCCTCGTGCCGTCCTTCCCCATCTCAGCCATATTGGATTTGCGTTGATTGCATATAAATTAATATTTTATTTATTTATTTTTGATAAAGTTGTCTCTTTCTCCTCCTTCAATCTCCAAACCCAACACACCATGGATAACTCCAAATAATTTCTTGATTTTTAATCTCTCTCTCTCTCTCTCTCTCTTTTTCTCTCTCTCTCTCTCTCTCTCTCTCTCTCTCCATCTCTCCCTCTTTCTTGGCCACATCTGGTTTGATGCTCACGATTTTTCTCTTAGTCTCTTGACCTTCATCAAATTCTATAACTGATTTCTTGAATTTTTCTTTGACTTTGACAACCCTTACCCCCTCGCACCGTCCTTCCCCATTTCAGCCATATTGGGTCTGCATTGATTGTATGTCTTGGTCAAAGAAGTGGATGAGGTGTAAGAAATGGTGGGAATAGACATAGCTTTAACTTGTAAATGAGTGTCAACAGAAGGGTGTGAGTACCTATTTGAGGGTTTTAAGGAAGCAAATGATTTGTGATTTGTGTACAACTTGGAGAAATGATTTGATACGTGTTGGATAGTGATGGTGGAGGGGGGATCTGGGTGGGGCTTGGTGGCGGCGATGGTGGTGGTGTTGATGTAGGGGGAAGATTATGGGTGATTTTGAGGTGTGGGATCCAGAGATGAAGAAGATGAATAATTGGTCAAGTACCAAGAAAGTAGTGGAGTTTGAAAGCATTTCAGTTGTTGTAGATCAGTGGTAACGATGGTCGCAGAAAGTTAACAACTTAACTACCCCTTTCTCTTTGTTGGTAGAGTAATTGGTCAGTGACTCATTTCTAGAGAATGTAAAGGGCAAGCACTCCATATTAACAACCTCAAAATTTCTAGGATTTCGTCGGCAATGGTGTGGTGGTGGTGGCAGCCATAGTGGAAGGGAAGGGGGTTGGGAATGGAGAAGAAAAGTGTAAAAATTTTAATTTATTTAATTACATCAATACCCCCATGTCAAGTTTTAAAAATTAAAAGTATTATGAGTATTTTTGTCTATTCAAAAAATAATGATGTATGAACTATTTTACCCCTGGACAAAAACACGTGAGACGCACGTGTACGTATTTAACGGCTAAAAACGAAAGAAATCGGACGAAAGGATCGATTGCCTTTTTTTGGAAAGTACAGGGATTTGATTTTTTTGAATTTCAGTATAGGGACCAATTCCCAAAAATCGAAAAAGTTCAGGGACCATTTATGAAGTTTGCCCATTGGTTTATGTTCTCCGCTACTTTTTATTTATCGTCTAAAGATTTTACAATCAATTAGTGAATAAATCAAGGATCACCTTGAGATCTAGCTACCCCAACTAAATGAAGTTTGGATATGTAAGATTGAGTCACTACTATTGAACATTCACTTGAAAATGGAAGCATATAATTGTTTGAATCTTTGATTAGTTTCTGCAAGATGTTTGAAGGAATTACGGGTATGTTGAATCTACATTGATCATATAGATCGAGAACAAGCTATGTGATCAAGTGTTAAGTTGACATATGCTGCGATTTGAACTTAAGTCTTGTATAAGTAAACAAGTGTGCAAGCTTATAATTTGAACCGATTAACCCAACTCAAAATAATTATAAAGAGAGGGGTATTTCTTTTTCCATACCCTTCGATATATGCATGATTTGAAAGAGAAAACGGTCTAATACTCCTACTATACAATTCATTCACTTAGTTTTATTTCAATCTTCACTTTTGTATTGAGTGCACATGGAGTAGATGACATTTAAAACTACATGAGACTAGGCCAAATTTTTAAGATAAAAGAAGTAATAATACATGTTCTTATGGCACTTGTTAAGAAAATAAAAATAAAATATTTGCCTTTGAAACTCAGTACCAATGCAATGAAACCCATTACCTTTCCTACCCTTATACACATTCATTGGTTTCCATTCCAATGCATAATATATCTATTATCATATGGTCTACATAGTTGTCAATTTCGTCCCGTATCGATCGCTATGTACGTCTCGGTAGAAATTGTGTGAAACAAGAAAATTATCGTTTCAGTTAAAATTGCGTTCCTTGATTGGTCCTTACCAGCCGAAATTCATGTTTCGGATGAAACTGTTGGATTGTATGATCCGGTAAATCTTTTATTTTTATTTGGCCTTTCTTAGTCTATTATTTAGTATTTTATTTTATTTATTAGCTAATTTTTGTATTCTTGAAGAGAAAGAAAAAGAGAGTTTGTTTTGGCAAGAATTTTTTGATTGATTGAGAACGTGTTCTCCAAGGAAATTACGAAAATCTGATTTATCATAAATGAGATTGACTGAATGCTAAATTATATGGATTTGTACATATTTTTGGTATGATTAGTTTCCTAATCATAGTGATTCTCTTGTTGTATTTTTGTATATATCTTGTTTCCTTATTTAAATAGGTCACTTGAAGAAGTCTATAGAAAGGGATGCCAAGCTTATTTATTTCTGATGCCAAGAATTACAGAAAATCACAAGAGAGATTGAAGAGATAAATTTAGCAAAGATTAAAGTTTAAACACCCAATTAGTGATGTATGATCCAGAATTTCCTACTATCCTTTGCTTGGAGAATTTCTATTCATCCATTTGTGTTTTTTTTTTTTTTTGTAATACAAATGGAGTCCTGTACTTCTGTTGTTGGGTGAGTTGAGTTATATAAGATAGATCTACTTCATAGAGAGTTTTTCATAGAATTTTCACTAGTATTTGAGTAAAAGAGTTTGTATTGATCAACAAAGGTTTTTCTAGTGAAAGTTTCGCCATATTGGCATATCTACAAGTATTTTACTTGTAGATAAATGTTTACATCTTGTGTTCTTTTTTTGGTTTACTATTCCGCTGTGAAGTGTTGTTTAGAATGTGATTCACATCTGTAATCATATTTTAGATCACATGTTAGACTACATTTACTGTTTGCAAAATCACTTTGAATATCGACCCTTGCAAATCTTACAGAAACTTAATAAAATTTCAAAATTAACAATATTAAATGGGTAATTGCATGAATAAAGTAAAAAAAGGTTGAGAGTTAAAATTAAAAGTGACCGTTAAGAAGCTGCTTTGGAGCATTTTTTATGCAAATATATATGAAGCTATTTTTGGTTGTCATCGAGCATTTGTTCTAATGTTGTTGATATTTTAAATTCAGATTGTTGTTTAATGAAGTTTGTGGATTAATTTTAAATGTTATTTTTGAATTTCTTGTGTTCAGGATATTTTATTTATTTATTATTATGAGGAAGTTTAGTAACTAGTTAAATGTTGCCTTCTATTTTGATTGTCATAGGATATAGCTTAGTGTTGTATAGTAGAATAACTCATTCAACTTCTAAATTGAGTTATGCGAATTTAAGTTGTGATCTTTGTTTTAATTTGTGCGCTCAATTTTTGGTGTAAATATTTAGTCAGTTTATGTATTCGACTTTTTGGGATACACCATGCCCTCAGAATGTAATGTTGCTATTGTGGTATAGATGAGGGAGATTGATGTCTTACATTTAATTGTGTGTTTTTCATAGAGTTTCCCATGCAGTGAATGTATCACTGGTTGGATATTGAGCTTCACTCCAACAGAATAAGCCTCAAAGTATGCTTACAATTTTGCAGCTGTGTTGGATTCGTTAACTTATTTTTGTTCTCCAACTTTTGTTAGGTTGAAGATGTTGAAATAATCCATGTGAGTAGAGCTCCGGTTAAAGAAACACTTTACTGCAGTTAGAGAATAGTTCTATTGAATCATGAGGGCAACTAACTTTTTTCTATGCTCTGTTGTGTGTGGATTTATGATATGTGAAATTGTAGTGCTACCTTCCATATATTGCTTGAATTTGTCTCGAGTCTATACTAATGATGGTTGGTTGATATCAAATTCAATTTTTTTGAATATTCAGAATCGACACAAGAGGTACTTCCCGAGGTTTCCAATATGCTATGCCATAACCAATATCATCATGCATATTTAACACATGAGGCTCTTTGACTTTCAAATTGTTGTTTATGTTTAATGAAGGGATGAGGCTAGTTTTTATACGGAGACAGTGAATGAATATTGTTTGGCTAATTAGAATACCTTGTTTCCTGTTGTTAAGCTCATTAGAGCATGATCATCTCTTTCTACAAGCTTAATTCCTCCAAAGCACTAGGTGATGGCTTCTAGGTATGGTCTAGTAGAAACGTCTTGTTACTTTTTGAGCTGATATCCCAAGTAATTGGCTATAACTGGTTGTTGGTTCATAAGACCCCTTTCTGGAGTTAATATTTAGCTGAAAGGGAGAAAATTTTCTTATGAAGATGCTCTGTTCAAGTGTTCTAAGTTCTTTTAAACATCGTTTACCCTGTTTTGTATACAAGTTAAACTGTTTGCATTCTTTATGACACTCGTCAACCGATAAGAAATCACGTAATTGTCTAGAGGTGAGATATATTAGCAAAGTTATCCCCTGCCACAATAATCCCATCTCACTCGTGTCGATCTCCATCCCAGTTTGTGTTTTTCTTTTGTTCTTTTAGTTCTTCCGCCATAACGATCGCTATCGGTATAGAGATCAGGTTCTATACAAAATGAAATGCACAAGTCAACTGACAGTCCCTAGCTGTTGACCTTGTCAAATGAAATGCCTAAGTCAACTGAGAATCCCTACCCGTTGAAGCACAAATAGCATAAATCTGGAAGAACTTGAACCCAGCCAAGGCTAATTTCAGGAGGCGCAAGCTTGATAGCCTAAATAGCACAAATCTGGAAGAACTTGAACCCAACCGAAGGCTAATTTCAGGAAGCGCAAGCTTAATAGCCCACACTGTACTCAATTGAAAAGGCAACCGCTCATAGAAGCCTATTTTTGCTACCCTTGCGTGCTAGATTGTAGAGACATGTGACAATGACAAAACACAGTTGAAAAGTGGCAGCCAGAAACCCGTCTATACTGCACTTACCTCAGTTACCTGTTAGAGGCAAATGACAAAGACAGGACAAATAATAATGCATGAGCAAGTCTGTAAGAAAGCTATCAAAACTAGTAATCTCAACCAAGTCACCTCTCCGTTGGGAATATTCACCCGATTAATTATTTAAAATTATTTTTTGAATATTCCTTAATATTTTAGATTTACTTGTAATTATTACTTGAGCCTTAGAAAATTGCCTAAACTTATTTTCTAGTAGATTGCGTGCTACACAGTACACACTAGAAGGCAACTTTATTAGAACTTTACAATAACTTTGTAGGTGAAAAGTTTATTAGGTTGGTGAAGGTGCTAATGTTTCTTTTGGTTGGTAAAACAACTGACTGATAAACTTTGGTGAGTAAAAGTGGCTTAAACTTTGGTGAAGCAACTGATGTTTGCTTTGGTTGGTAAAGCTAAAACTCTTTGGTCAGTTGGAGTGACTTAAGCTTTCTTAAGTCACTCACTGAGTGAAAGTATTGGTCAGTTGTTTTAAAAGAAACTGAAAAAGTGACATAAGTCTTTAATTCAAAATCAACTTTACACGTGTCACTTTACGAAAGATTTCTCTTTCTTTCTTCATTTCTTTATGATAAAGCAAACACACTTTTTTCTATATTGTCTGAGATTATCTTTTATAGTCAATACTTTCATTTATTGTTTGCACAGGTTCTAGAGCCTTTTTCATGCCTAGTCAAATAGATGCTCAGAACCGCTCCATGCATTTAATGCATTGTTGTCTCGAGCTGTATCCACAAAGACTCAATCCAACGGCTACAATTTGAAGACTTATTATAAAAGCCTTGGAGACTTCAAGAGTCAAGTGGAGAGGACCGACGGAACATACACTACATACAGAGAGAGACATATTCCATTGAAGAGCTTGAGCACCAACACTAAATCTTACTCAAGAACAAATAAACTTACACTCTATTATATTTCTTGTTCTGAGTTTGATCACACCAACACACAACTATTGTAAGCAATCGATGAGTGACTTTCCAAACTCTTATTATTTAAAAGCCTCATTGATTGCACCCACCCAAGAGAAGAAATCTGCTCTTATTGAAGAGCTTGAGTATTAACACCAGATCTTACTCAAGAACAAATGAGCTTACACTATATTATATTTTTTGCTCTGAGTTTGATCACACCTACACACAGCTATTGTAAGCAATCAATGAGTGACTTTCCAAATTCTTATTATTTGAAAGCCTCATTGATTGCACCCACCCAAGAAAAGAAATTTGTTCTTATTTATAGATCTTTTTTCTCTTATAAACACTCGGTCAAAATAGTTTTTGTACACGATCCATTGTAATCAAGTTAATTATTGCACTCAAGTTTTCATTTGTAAAAACTTGACAATAGCGTAGGCTTTATACTTGTAACAGATGTAAAAAATAGTGCACAGTTTTGAAATCCAAGGTTGACCACCTTGATAGTGGACGTAGCAATTTTTACAGTGAATCACTTTATATCCTGTGTCATTTATTTATGAGTTTGTGTATATTTCTCACTGATTGTCTTGATACTTAAGAAGCTTCAATTTTCTTAAGTGTCGAAAAGATCTGATACTTGCATCTACTCACAAAGCATGCTGATACAACTTTGCTTATTATTGCAAGCAGCTTTGTATTATACACTTTTCAACCTTTTCACTGCCCCAACCAATATAATAGTTGGTTACTTTTATTATATTTGAAAAATAAACTTATTTAATTTAAATTGATAAATAGACTATTCACCCCCCTTCTAGCCTATTTCTTAGACTCTTTGGGACCAACACTCTTATTAGCCATATTCTCCCAATATGGCGCATATGGAAAGAGCTCAACCAAGTCGTCACAATGAGATTGTTTCATAGTAGACTCTTACTAAATGCAAATTTTTTTAGTCTAGAAATTGCTTAGCATTTCAAGCGTAGAGTAATTTTAAAACCCCATAAGTACGACAGTATACTAGTATAGTGAGACCCAATGTGGTACGGCGAGTATTACAACTTTTCGTGGGAGAAAAAAAAAACAAAATGACATTTCAACCATACAAGGATTAGTTGATAGAATCTCTTTCTAAAACAATTGTTGAAAATAGATGTCTATATAGGTAAGTATTCCTTTTTTTTTCTTCATGTTCTTAGAAAATAAAATATGGGGAAGGTGTGTCCACGTCGCGACGACTACGGGGACCTAGAAAATGAGGCTCGCACTACTCCGTTCACTTCACCACTACTCTCATTCCTACACTCTCTTAACCAATCCATTAATCACTGGCCATCTCCGCCGCACCATGGCCTCCGCCGCCGTTACGCAACCCATCACCCCATCCAACACCCGTCTGGGCTGGATCGGAACCGGCGTAATGGGGCAATCCATGTGCGCCCACCTTCTCAAGGCCGGCTACTCCCTCACTATCTTCACCCGCACCCAATCCAAAGCCCAACCCCTCCTCGACATGGGCGCCAACTGGGCCCCTTCCCCTCTCTCCGTTGCTTCCCAATCCGACGTCGTCTTCTCCATCGTCGGCTATCCCTCCGACGTCCGCCACGTCCTCCTCCACCCTACCTCCGGTGCCCTAGCCGGCCTTAACCCCGGCGGCGTACTCGTCGATATGACCACCTCAGACCCCTCCCTAGCTGTCGAAATCGCTTCTTCAGCCGCCTCCAAATCGTGTTCCTCAATTGATGCCCCTGTTTCCGGCGGCGATCGCGGCGCTCGCAACGCGGCCCTCTCAATCTTCGCCGGCGGCGATGAATCCACCGTAAACCACTTAAATCCCCTTTTTACCCTCCTTGGGAAAGTTAATTACATGGGAGGACCAGGAAAAGGTCAATATGCGAAGCTGGCAAACCAAATTACAATAGCTTCAACAATGGTTGGGTTAATTGAAGGTTTAATTTATGCCCACAAAGCTGGTCTTGATTTATCTTTATATTTGGATGCTATATCAACGGGGGCAGCAGGGTCGAAATCCCTTGACTTGTACGGTAATCGAATTCTAAAAAGGGATTTTGCGGCGGGGTTTTATGTGAACCATTTTGTGAAGGATTTAGGAATTTGTTTGAGGGAGTGCCAAAGTATGGGTCTTTCTTTGCCTGGGTTGGCTTTGGCTCAGCAGCTTTACGTTTCGCTAAAGGCGCATGGGGAGGGTGACTTGGGTACCCAAGCTCTTATTTTGGCTCTCGAGAGGCTCAACAATGTGACTCTGGAGTCTTCGACTTCTTCAATGGAGCATCCTTAGATTGGTAAAATTGAAAATTGTTACAAATAATATGTATGTCGCTTTATCCATGCGTTGAAAAGATTATGAATTGTTTTCTGAACGTGTATGCGAAATCATGATAAAAGTGGAATAAGTTAACTTCTTGATCTTGTGTGGATATTTGTGTCTTGTACGCAGGTTGTTTAAATGATCTCATCTAATTTAGTTAATTGCAGCAAAGTGACATAATTATTGTTGCCCATGCAATCGGAAAATGTAACAATTGCGATTGAAGAAAAAGAATGCTAGTGTGACCAAGTTCTCTAAGAAAATAGGTTTCTCGTGTGAATTTGATTGGTGCCTCAAGTATTGGCCAATTTGAGAAGCAATTTTGGGTTGGAAAGTGGTATGTAGGATAATTTCTTCGTGATAATGACTTTCTTGAGCTCACGGAAATCTGACTTTGTAAGTCATGTTGAGCTTTCGCTCCCCGGAAAGCCCAAACACATTCCACACCTACCCCCAGCAATGTCCAAAACAACCACACTCTCCCCTACTCCTCTTTCTTGTCCTACCCTTTCATGGAAACTCCCAAACTCCCTCTTCAAACTCAGAGCAACAAATCCTCCTCAACCTGAAACGATATTGGTCAAACCCACCCTCTGTTCACCACTGTACTGACTCATCCTCTTCAAACCCCTGTACTTGGCCTGAGATCACCTGCTCCAACAATTCCATCACCGGAATGACCCTTATTGATATATACATCACCAACACAGTCCCACCCTTCATGTGCACCTGCAACAACTTAACCCACCTCAATCTTCAGCTGAATCACATCCCAGGACCTTTCCCTACCTCTCTCTACAACTACGCCAACCTCCAATACCTCGATCACTCTCAAAACAGCTTTGTGGGTTTCATTTCCGGCTCTCCCCTCAGCTTACAGTATCTAACCCTCGCTGCCAACAACTTTACCTGCAACATTCCCGCCAATATTGGGTGGTTATCCAACCTTACATCCCTTCAATTCTTTGCCAACCTGTTTAATGGTTCTTTCCTGCCAGATATTGGCAACTTGACGAATAATGGGTTTTTGCCATAAAAAAATCCTGTTAGCTTTTATTTAACTAAAAACGAGGCACTTTTATATGACTGAAGCAAATTTGATTGGAGAAATCCCGGAAAACATTACAAACTGTACAGAGCTCTTGTTCTTGGATTAATTAGTAAATGGATTGACTGCTAATATCCCCAGTAATCTGTTCTTGCTGAAGAACATCTCTGAAGTGTATCTTTACGCAAGGCAATTCCTCAGTCAATAACTTATATCAATCTGTCAGCAAGTATGTTGACTGGGCCAGTTCCCAGATGGTTTTGGTTATCTAACTGAAGTATCAAGTTTGACTTTGATGTTCAATGAATTATCAGGTGAATCTCAGTGAGTGTTGGTCAGTGGTCATCACTGACAGATTTTTTTGGGTTTTTAGCAATAATGTCTCAGGTGAACTGCTACTGAATTTCCGCAATTTTTCAATGCTTAGGGGTTCCAGGTTCCCAAGAATGGATTCTGTCACTTTACCCGCTAGTTTATGTGCCAACGGGGCTCTATTAAGATTGTTGTGTTTGATATCAATCATTTGGGTGAATTGCCAAATTTTGGAAATTTGTAGTTTGTTGATTTTCCGAGTTCATAGAAACAGTTTTCTGGTGAAATTCCTGACAGGTTGTGGAAGTCGTTGAATCTGACAACTTGATGATAAGCGATAATTAATTTTTCAGTCAGGTTCCGGAAGAGCTAGCTTGGAATTTATGAATACTCGAGATCAGCAACAACCAATTTTCTGGTAAAATTCCAGCGGAGGCATCTTCTTGGAAGAGTTCGCAGGTTTTTAGCGATTCTTTTGCTAGATGGGGAATAAGTGTTCCAGGTATCATCCATCAACCCTAATCTCATGAAATTTGCTGATCACTTTCAATCTCAGTAGCTTTCCGGGGAGATTCCTTCTGGAATTGGGTATTTATCCAATCTCATAGATCTGGACTTGTCCCATAATGAATTCTCATGTTTAATTTTTACTCAATTGGGCGATAAAGGTTCTCAATTTCTCCTCGAGTCAACTGATACATAAACTCCCAGGTGAGTTTGAAGATGCAGCATTTGCTAGCAGTTTCTTGAAATCATTAGGCAGCACTGTTTTTACTAGCCATGCTGTTTACTAGCCTTGTGATCCTTCTTTATCAAAGGAGGAAGCATGAATTGGGGCTGACATCAGAAATTCACTTCATGCTAGAGATTGAGTTTCACAGAATCCACCATTTTGCCTCAACTGATGGAAATTAATATGATCAGAGCTGGTGGGTCAGGGAAAGTCTACCAAGTTGCCATATACCTCAGGTGGAGATATGTTGCAGGCTTGAAAAAGAATTTGTAGCTGAAGTTGAGATACTTGGCACAATCAAACACAATACCATAGTAAATCTTGTGTTGCATTTCAATTGCGAATTCGCTCTTGTTCATCAGTACATGAAAAATGGAAGTTTTGATAGGTGGCTTTACGGGAAGAGACCTTCTGCTCCCTGGTTTGGTTTGGTGCACGATGTGCCCTTGGACTGGTCTAAGAGGTTGCAGATTGCGGTTGAAGCAGCTCGAGGACTATGTTACATGCACCAGGACTGCTCTCCTCCAATCATTCATCGATATGTGAAATTGAGCAACATATTGTTGGATTGTGAGTTCAATGCCAAAATTGCAGATTTTGGGTGAGCCAGGAAGAGGATATTGGTCAAGCACGCAGAGTCTAGTACAGCATCAACTTTGGTTGGCTGCTTTGGTTACATTGCTCCAGGTTACATAACTTTGTTGATAGATTTTACCTACCAATCTACCATGAACAGTTTTCTGCTTGGATACTGGAATCTAACCTGATGTTGGATTTTAATTTTTGAGCAGTGCTACACTTGCAAAATTTAAAAAAAAAAAGAAAAAAAAAGGGAATGCATTGGAGTGTTGCACTGGACAACCATCAATGTATTGGTGGGTTAGTGTACAATGCTTTCATGCCTTTTGTTTTCTCTATGTCTATGTCGTTTGCCTTGGGGAATGAGCAATGCTAAAAACAGAGTACAGTAAAGTTTTGTACGATACAACCATCAATGTACTTTAGAAAGATGTTCATTATGAGTAATCAAGAAGTCTACAAGTACTAAAAGTTTTATTGACAAGTACCAATTTAACATAAATTTGGAGTTGTCGTATGACTACACACAGATAATGCAGGCAAGTGACTTCCAAAAGAGAAGCAAGCCACTTGATCATACTGATAACAAGTCATGGGTTCTTTTATATCTGATGGTGCATTGCTTCCCTTGCAGTCTGTGTAACCTCTAAGCCACTTGATCGTCTTAAGTCACGGATTGTTTCCCCAAGGCAAATGAAAACAATCCGTGACTTGTGATGATCAAGTGGCTTAGAGGTTACACAGACTGCAAGGGAAGCAATGCACCATCAGATATGAATGCAGGTGGAAATACTATTGGTGATGTTTGCAGTGTAGGGAGAAGGTTTTTATTCTTCTTCAGCAGGCTGCGGAGAGCAGGGAAATGCATAAATTCTCTGTATTACTACAAGTTTGTGCCCTTTTATGGAGTTACTTTTTTTGTGTATCTCTCTTGTCGAAGCTTAAGTTTTATATTGCCTCGGTGATGTTATTGTTGCTCTTGCTAAAAGTTTACTTAGGCTTATCCTATGTTGTGTAGCCTTGTTTGCATGGAGACGCGAAAACCTTAAATGTTTGTCAATGTTTCACCTGACCCTTCATCTGTGAGCGAGTCGCTTTGTTCACTAAGATTTATTGCAAGTCTGAACTCTTGCGAGATTTGGATCCCCCACACTATTAGATTCCGAAGGGCTTCTTCTATTCATTCATGTTGCTCTTGCATTCTGAGCTATCCTTTCTTGTGTATCCTAGTCCGTACAGATAAATCACACACACACACACACACACACACACAAGCATGCACGCACGCACGGACACACCATACCTACAACACCAACACCAACATCTCATGTTGCAAATTTCTTGCTCATCTTACCAGGTGAATGCTCATATATACATACTGTATGTATATTTATGTGCATAAAATTCATGATATTCCTATTTACGTGTAGTTATCGTAGTTAGATTATAGCTCACAAGGGTTAATCCTATCAATTGATATCATTGCCTAGAGAAACATGTTTCTCATCCTCTTTTCCCCCCAGCTTTCTTACTTCTTTTTGAGAGGATATTAGGTGAATATCAATATGTTAAAAGCTTTTTTTTTCTTCAGTTAATTGGTTTTTGGTACAGTGACATGGTTAGCCCCTTCTTATCAGAGGATCTGGAACCTCTTCAGTACATCTTACCTCCAATATCTCAATTATCGACTTAAGAAGTGGACAACACTCGAGAGGCTTATCTTACCTCTAGTTTCTCAAATACAGGGGTAAGAAGTGGACAACACACGAGGGAGGTTGATCCGATGGCGCATAAAAGAACATTTTAAATGTTTGAATGTGAAAAGAAAAGATCCTTTTGTAATGTACTTTCCACACTAAAAGATTTCGGTCAATTGGGAGTTTCTCTCTCTCTCTCTCTCTCTCTCTCTCTCTCTCTCTCTCTCTCTCTCTCTCTCTCTCTCTCACACTAAAGATCTTTAATGAGAAATTCTTTTCTTGACAAGTGTTTACTGTTTCAAACTATGAACCAAATCTGTAGAAATCCTGAGAAAACATTAGACATTATTTTTTTATTTAATTTTTTATATTCTAAATCTATTCTAAACCCTCAAAGTTAGACCTTCCAACGAGATTCGACCTTAGGACCAATGACACGAGCTACCCTAAATTCCCAAAGTTAGACCTTCCAACGAGATTCGACCCTGGGATCAACAGCAGGAGGAGTGCGGCTCTAATCAGTAGAGCAATCACTGTATCTCAATATTAGACATTATTGAAAATTACATATTCCTCATTTATACCTAAATATTATATCTGTCATGAAAGCCTTAACAAAAGGGGAGAGGGGGTATATTGAGTGCAAACCTTATGTACCTATGTTTTGGAGTATGAGATTCTTGCTTTGGAATTGAAATTTGAGTACGATATTGTAAATATTTTAACCACAACGCTCTGATTTCAATTTAGTATTCGACTCTCACAGGGTACAAATTCTCTTGAGCTAACAAAATGTTTAGTAATGCGAGCAAAGATTAGTCTCAGACCTAATATAATTAGAGGATACCTTATAAAAAATAAAAAAAGATAAAAAGATGAAAAACTAATTTAACAAATTGACATGCAATATATATATATTTATATATTTGGATAATTAGATATAGTTTGGACATTAACATGAAAGACATGAGCTGGATTTGGCCTATGATCAGAAAGTCCGAGGAGATTAGGAAAGGAAGTTTCTATGAAGGTGAGAGTTAACAAAAGAAAATGCACGCAGTACTGGGTGGTCAAACTCTTCAGTCTTCACCCATAAAAGTCAACACAGACGGCTACAAATTGGACTCTTCCCTTCTTAAATATTGTCCGGTTTAACTTTTTTTAAGTTAAATGATTGTTTTTTAAATAAAAATTTGATGAGTATATTTTTTTAAATCACAAAATATTTGGTCATTTGTAGTATTTTTTAAGTACAACGTATTTTGCGTTTTGTGATTTGAAAAAAAAATAAAAATTATTACTCAAATTTTCATTCGAAAAATTTGTTTGACTGAAGAAAGTTAAACAAGACAATATTTTAGGAAAGGAGTGAGTAATATACTTGCAAAATACCCGTTTCTACGGACTAGATAACTTAAAAATACATATTTTATATTTGTATATATATATATATATATATGTATGTATAAATTTAACAAAATTAATTCAAAAAGTAATCTCTTCTCGCGCCCAGATTGACGTACTAGATCCTTCTAGAACAAAAAAGTAATAATAAAAAGATAGCAAAAAATATGGAAGACCGATAAGAGAGAAAATAAAAACAATGAAAAAAACTACGAATCACAATGGCAAACTCGACCACGCTTCATCCCTGCGGCGGATAGACTTTGCGAAAATTAGGATAGGCGGATTTTAACCACAATTATTGATTCATGCCGGTGGCATAAGTCTTAGTTTTCTGATTTTCTCCTGAGCATTATTAAATCAACATATTGGTTGTCTTTATTGATACAGTAGTAGTATTTATTAAGGTCTTCTAGAACTATTTATTTCTAAAAATAAAATTTAGCGATTACCATCAAAGTTAAAAGAAGAAGAAAATCAAAGCCCCAACAAACGTTTCTTGGAAGTGTTTAACACGCCTTCATCATCATCTTGGAAAATTCGTTAGCATCACATGTTTACGAGGTTAATTATTTATATTTTTGAAATTTTGAAAATAATTTTTTTTAAATGAAATATCTCAAAACAAAATAAAATATATATCAATCTCATGAGTAGTATCTCATATACTCCCTCCATCCCAAATAAATGTTCGTAATTGACAAAACACAGGAATTAAGAAACGTAATTAATGATGTGTCCTAAAATATTTTTTTGACGATAATACCCATGAAGATTAATTGTGTTCTACTATTCTAAATAAGTAGGTTTCTATAGAATGTGTTATATTAAGACAAAACACACAAATCATGCCACTGTATTTTGGACCAAACTACAATTTGACCACTAAATGTTTGAAAATGTTAATTGGACCGCTGTGATGTAAGCGAGCCCATTTTTTAAACGGAGGTTAGTTTAGTTATTAAATCACATGAAATACTCATTTTACCTTTATCTCCATCTTCATCTTTCCGACCAAGAAAAAACAAACTCTAACCATAACACATGAAATTCACTTTTTTCCTCTTTTCTGTTTTTGAAAACAAATCATCCCAATTTTCTTGCCAAAATTCGCAAGATAATGCTGGGAAAGTCATTACATTTGAATCTACTTTCGGTTTTGTAAATTAATTTTAATTTTATTTGTTAGTGTGCATTCTGTTGTGTTTTAGTCAGATTATCCATGGCAGATGAGAGCTCGCTACACACAGTTCCTGAATCGCCTATGGAAGACAACATCGATGTTTCTGACGATGAAATTTTCGCTAATATTTCTGAGTTGAATCGCTGCTGGGAAGAACTTGCTCGACAGATGAAAGAATTATTCGAGCATACAATTCAAACAATTTTCTCTTATATACTAATTTCAATCTAAAAAACAATCAATAAATTTGTACCAAGAAAGTTACAAGAATTGTTAGAGTCCTCTTGTGTTGAATCATGCTCTGGAGTTGCAGTAGAAGAGAGAAGCTCAAAATCCAATAGATTAAAAACTGGATAAGGAGCTGATGAGAATACGAAGGAAGTTACAGGAATTGATGAATCTAAAGGAATTTCCCGATCTGAGATTGCGTGCGTTCAACAATTATCTCACACATGTTCCGAGAAAATTTCGAAGACCAGAGTAGGAAAACTCAATGGAGCTCCAATCTCACTGGATAACCGAGAGAACGATGTCATTTTTAAAGACGTATGTGTAGAGAAAATGGAGAAATTCGGTGCTACAATCGCTTTGTCCAGTAGTTATCAAGATGTAATGAAGAACAAGTTGAAGGAATGAAGAAATTGAATTTAAATTTTGACTTTGATATGTTCTGTAATGACTCAAAACAAATCATCCTAACTTGAACAAGATAATTGACGGTCCTAATCATCATCATCACACTAAACCCTAATATGTGGGGATTTTTTTTCAATTGGAGGTAATTTGACTAACTATGATGGATGTCGTGGTAGATGTTACCACATCTTTGGTCGCATTCGGGAGTGTTCCAGCAGGAGCAGTTTTTTACCATAATTAGGAGATTTAGTCCTCTTTTGTTTATATGTCAATAGCTGGTTTTAACACGTTTCCTTGTAAAGAATACCTTGTATAAATACCTCTTTATTCAATGAAAGCAATTAGATTGCCAATACAAATCCAATTCTTCATGGTATCAAAGCAGCTTTTACCAAAAAAAATAAAAAAAAATCCCTAGCCACCGCCTCTAGCTTCAAGTCGTGAACCATGGCAGAAAAGCAAGCTGCCACGGCTTACACCAAATTGAAAGGGCTTTGGGGAGAGTCTCCCATGCCAAAGTGTGCCTTTGGCAAGTGCACATGTCATATATATCCAAGCAACTTGTGACGCTGCGTGAGAAGGAGCAGCTTTATGAGTTTCTTATGGGTCTTGATGAACCCTTTAGAACTGTGAAGACACAGATTTTGAGCACAAAACCTACGTGCAGTCATTGTGGCAAGATGGGTTACTCTGTAGAAGGCTGTTTCAAAATCGTTAGCTATTCTTCTTGGTGGAGAAAGGTAACCCGTAATGAAGGTAAGAAGGGTGAACGGAGGATGACCTCAAAGGCAGCAAACGTTGAATTGCAGATAAGCCCCCTTCCAGAATTATCCTCAACACAGTATGCAAAACTGATCCAGTACATTTATAAATATGATGTTCCCGCAGATGTCGCCACATCTTCTGCAACATCTGAGAAGTCTGGACAGATTCAACCAACTGCTAACATGGCCAGCAAGTTTTATTTCGAGAAGCCTTGAGTGATTGATTCTGGAGCAATGGAACATATCACCTGTGATGAAAGGATCCTTGAGGAGCACACGAAATTGAAATCTGGGATGCCTGTTAGAATACCAAATGGAGACAGTGTTCTTGTGATGGGAGTTGGCAAAACATTTTTGCCAAATGGGTTGAAAATTCACAATGTTTTGAATGTTCCAGATTTCAAATGCAATTTACTTTCAGTTAGCAAATTAACGAAACATTTTAATTATGCACTAATTTTTCTCTCGAACTTTTGTGTTATACAGGACCTACCCTCGGGGAACCTAATTGGAGTGGGTAAATGTCGTGATGGTCTATATTGCATGGAGCCTGTGAAGACTGGGAACATCAATATGACACTTTCAGTTACGTCAGAAGTTTAGCACAAGAGATTGAGTCACGCGTCAGACACAACACTTTAGCATGTAGAGCCTCTTGGTAAAACTTTCAAAAGTAGCAATCCAATATGTGATTCTTGTATGAGGGCAAAACAGACTCGAGCTCCTTTTCCCGTTAGCAGTATTAAAACCAGTTCATATTTTGAATTATTACATTGCGATATTTGGGGAGGTTATAAAATTCCTTCTCTTTCGGGTGCACATGATTTTTTGTCCATTGTTGATGATTATAGTCGTGGAGTTTGGGTATATTTAATGAAGCATAAATCTGAGGTGGGTCACCATTTGGCTAGTTTTTGCAACATGGTCAAAACTCAATTTAAGAAGACCGTCAAAAGAATTAGGATTGACAATGGTGAGGAATTTCAGTCAAATTACATGCTGGACTATTATGCCACCCACAGAATTCTTTTTAAGACGTCCTGTACCGACACACCCCAACAGAATGGGGCAGTGGAGAGGAAACATAGACATATACTCGAAGTTGCAAGAGCCTTGCGTTTTCAAGCAAGCTTGCTAATTAGTTTTTGGGGTGAGTGTGTCTTGACGGCTACCTATCTCATAAATAGGTTGCCATCTAAAGTCATTGGGTATAAAACACCATATGAAATTTTGTTTGACAAGAAACCTTCATATGACCATCTCCGTGTTTTTGGGTGTCTTGTGTATGCAAAGGATAATAGAAGGGTCGTGATAAGTTTGGTGAAAGGGGGAGACCTTGTGTGTTTGTTGGATATCCTCATGCACAAAAGAGATATCGTGTTTTTTATTTAGAGCAGAACAAAATCTTCACATCTAGGGATGTAGTTTTTAATCAAGATATGTTTCCTTTCAAAGCAATTTTTCCCGACAATGAACAGCTCACATGGCCTCTAATATAGGGACAAAGTCCAGCTTATTTTGATGACTCAGTACTGGCACAGGATTCTTTCGAAGAGGCCATGGATGTTTCATCAGATATGACCACATCTTTGGACACATCTGTATTGCCTCTAGCACCAGCTGATACTGTTTTACAGAATATTGTCCAGTCTATAATTGTTCCAGAACAGCAGCATAATTCCTCAGAAAATGGGCAAATTGATATGCAAGGGCTACGTAGAAGCCATCATGTGCTAACTAAACCCAAGCATCTAGATGATTTTATTATTGAGCTTCCGCAATCTATAGACCATGTGCAACCCACTTCCCATTCAAGAACCTCTACGGTACATCCTTTATCTTATTTTGTCAGTTACGAAAATTTTTCTCCTACTCATAAAGTTTTTCTTACAGCCGTCACTTCTCATAATGAGCCAAAGTATTACCACCAGGCAGTGAAAAATCCACATTGGCGTGAAGCAATGCAAAAGGAGATCCATGCCTTAGAAGACAGTGGAACATGAACTCTAGAGCAATCACCCCCAGGCAAGAAAGTTAAAGATTCCAAGTGGGTTTACAAAATCAAGTACCGGCCAGATGGTGAAATTGAACGGTATAAGGCGCAGTAGGTAGCCAAAGGTTTCACGCAGGTTGAGGGAAAATATTTTCATGAAACTTTCGCACCAGTCGCTAAGCTTGTGACCGTGTGAAGTGTGCTAGCTGTTGCTGTAAAGAAGAATTGGTTGATACATTAGTTGGATGTTAATAATGCTTTCTTTCATAGTGTCCTAGAGAAAGATGTTTACATGCAGATACCACAAGGTTTTGCGAAGCAAGAGGACACAAGAGTGCGTAGACTACGCAAATCCTTATACGGCCTCAAACAAGCCTCTCGTAATTGGTACCAAAAGTTCACAAAGGCCTTACTTGATATTGGTTTCCGACAATCTCAAGCAGCCCACTCCTTGTTCATTTTAAAACAAGGTACTATTTTTGTCTGTGCTCTCATCTATGTGGATAATGTTATTTTGGCTGGCAATGATGTCAACATAATCAATATTGTCAAGCACTATCTTAATGACAAATTCAGTATCAAGGATTTGGGACCATTGAAATATTTCCTCGGGATAGAGGTTGTTCGTTCACCACAAGGCCTAGTCTTGAGTCAAAGGAAGTATACACTTGACATACTCGAGGAGATGGGTTTACAAAGATGTCGACCCAGTTTGTTTTCGATGGAACAAAATTTATGGTTAGATGATGATACAGATAGCCCCGCCGTGGATACGGCCCAATATCGTCGGTTGATTGGGCAATTTTTATATTTGACCGTGACACGACCTGACATTGCTCTTGCCGTGAATGTGCTCAGTCAATTTGTCTCCAACCCACGATGCTCGTACATGGATGCTGTAAACCGTGTGCTTCGGTTTCTCAAATCATCCTCAGGTCAGGGACTTTTTCTTTCAGCAGATAGTGCCTTGAGTTTGGCCGCATATTGTGACGTTGATTGGGAAGGTTGTCCCATGTCTCGACGATCCCGTACAGGCTATTATTTATCCCTTGGTGGCGCACCAATCTCCTGGCGCACTAAGAAACAGTCAGTTGTTTCTCGTTCCTCTGCCGAAGCGGAGTACAGGGCTATGGCCACAACGGTGAGTTAACTTTAGTGGTTACGGTGGTTATTGCTTGATCTTGATGCGCCTCAGCACGAGGCCACCCCACTCTTCTGTGATAATCAAGCTGCAATGCATATTGCAAAGAATCCTGTTTTTCATGAGCGCACGAAACATGTTGAGATGGATTGTTATTTCGTTCGTGAACGGGTGGTCCCTAATGATATTGAATCACGATATGTCACAACGACAAATCAGGTTGCTGACATTTTCACCAAGCCCCTTGGGGCAGATCGTTTTCATTTTTTGGTTGGCAAGTTGGGGGTTCGAGACTTGCACCGTCCAACTTAAGGGGGAGTGATGGATGTCGTGGTAGATGTTATCACATCTTTGGTCACATTCGGGTGCGTTCCAGTAGGAGCAGTTTTCTACCATAATTAGGAGATTTAGTCCTTTTTTGTTTATACGTCAATAGATGGTTTTAGCACGTTTTTTTGTAAAAAATAGCTTGTATAAATACCTTTTTATTCAATGAAAGCGATTAGATTGCCAATACAAATCAAATTCTTCAAACTAAGTGCGTCTCACCCAATTTGTTCAATTGAAGGTAATAATTATCCATCATGAACCGTAGAAGAAGTTCATGTGTTAGTGTTAGGATTTGTCTTTTCTTGGACGGGGAAGAAGGGTCAGGATTTGTCTTTTCTTGGACGGGGAAGATAAAGATGGATATAGGGGTAAAATATGTATTTTATGTGAATTTAACGGCTCAACTAACGTCCGTCCAAAAAATGAGCTCGCTTGCATTATAATTGAAGTACAGTGGTCCAATTAACATTTTGAGACATTCTGTGTTTTGCCTTATATTAAATAAAACTTTAAGGGTATATTAGAAAAAATGATAGAAAATATGTATATGAAAAGTCTTTAGAAACATTAGTTTGAACATCCAAAAATAGAAAGTAGGAACATTTATTCGAGACGGAATGAGTAATCTTCAAAACAAATAATAATATTCCATTTGTTTTGCTCAAAGTGATTGTATTTGAAAAATCTAATAACTAAGATATACATTAGTATTATTAGAGTTAGTTACAATTACAAAAAAAATTTGAGTATAGCCAAGATGGTTATAAACTCATGTATACCATAGTTATGAATTTGGTTCCGTATTGGTTGCTACGTATTGTTTCGGCCAAATATTAATGTGTAACAGACTATTTACCGTTTAGTTTAAAAATTTGGACAATACCGGCCGAAATTTATGTTTGGGCTAAAGCACAATAAACTTTTAATTTTTTAATAAAATTAAATAGTTGTTTATGTAAATACTGTCAAAGTTGAAGATTGAATTAAAAGGCAATTATGGAATTATTTTTGAGCACTTTTTGTAGAATTATGAAGCATATTGAGCATTCGTCTTAATGTTGTTAATAATTTTTTAATTAAAATTATTGGTCAATATATAGAGTGTTGGGCTAGTTGTAAATAGTGTTAATGATTCTTATTACGTTCAATATGCTTTATTTTAAAGTCTGTTAACTAATTAAATTTGTTCTTGACTGGTATAGACTTTTGTTTGATCAGAACAAATACAAATTTTTGTTGTTGTAGAATTCTTAATTGAAGAATTCGATAAAATTAAAATTTATCAAGTGTTGTTTATTTATACCACGAAATTATGGGTATATTCTCTTTGCGACTTAAGTTTTTGATTTTTGAGTTAATGACATCAATAGCTCCTTGATTTTGGACTATTCTACGATTAATTTTTTAAGGAAAATTTGCATCTTAATAGTCCTAAAAATTTAAAATTGTCACGCAATGATCCTTTTAATGAATAGATTTTTTTTTCAATTATTGCAAAATCTAAAATCAATCCACAATGCAAAATATACCCTATAAATTATTTAAATAATTGCTAAAAACTGGTGTGCCGTGCGATTTATAATTAAGAATGTAGAAGATAAAATAAAAAAAAATTATAAAGATCAGGGACGTAATTTTAAAAATGAATCTTTTAAATGAAACAGTTGAAAAGGAAAGGGCGGAGTAATTCAGACAGAATCCTCTATTTTAAAAATGTGTTTCATCTTCTATTCTAATCGTCGATTTTTGCCATATGTGCATGAGAATAAACAACATTAATTATTTCGTAATTTTTAATACATATGTTACAAAAATTTAACAATTAAAATAAAAAATAAAATACTTTTTTAAAATAGAGGATTTTGTCCGAAGTAATTAAGACGCAACACGACTTTAGTGCACGAACCCAATATATAAAGTTTCCAGGGTTTGACCGTTGAAGTTTGAAGTCAACCGTCTAGATTCCCGTCCACACTTAACTTCCTCTCCCTCCAAAAGAAAAAAAGAAAAAAAAAAACACACCAAATTCGAGACGTTAATCCCCAACCTGATTCTCCCCACCCCCGGCCGGAGAGCCCCCGCCACTAAAAATGTCCGAAACAACCCCACTCCGTTTCCTCCTCCTCCTCCTCCTCCTTATCCTACCCTTTTATGGAAACTCACAACCTCCCTCTTCAAACTCCGACCAACAAATCCTTCTCAACCTCAAACAACACTGGTCAAACCCGCCCTCCATTAACCACTGGACCTCATCATCAAACCCCTGCACGTGGCCTGAAATCACCTGCTCCGCCAACTCCGTCACCGGAATCATTCTCGACGACAAGAACATCACCAGCACAATCCCACCCTTCATCTGCAACCTCATCAACTTAACCCACCTCGATCTTCAATATAATTACATCCCAGGCCCCTTCCCCACAGTCCTCTACAACTGCACCAACCTCCAATACCTCGATCTTTCTCAAAACAGCCTCGTGGGTCCCATCCCCAACGACATTTTCCGGCTCTCCTCTCAACTCCGGAACCTCAACCTCGCCTCCAACAACTTCACCGGCGACATTCCCTCCACTATTTCCCGGTTGTCCAACCTCACTTCCCTCCAACTCTTTGCCAACTTGTTTAACGGCTCTTTCCCGCCAGAACTGGGAAACATGGCAAATCTCGAGTCTCTCGGATTGGCGTTTAATCCGTTTTTGCCGTCGAGAATTCCCCCGAGTTTTACTCAACTGACGAAATTGAAGTGGTTTTATATGACTGAAGCAAATTTAATTGGAGATATCCCGGAAAACATTACGAAGTGGACATCGCTCGAGTTCTTAGATTTATCGGTCAATGGATTGACCGGTCCTATCCCGAGTAATCTGTTCTTGTTAAAGAACTTAACGCAGGTGTTCCTTTACAAGAACAATCTATCCGGACCAATTCCTCAGTCAGTTGAAGCTCTGGATTTGACTAATATCGATCTGTCCGCGAATATGTTGACCGGGCCTATCCCAGATGGTTTCGGTAATCTGACAAAGTTATCGAGCTTGGTTTTGATGTTCAATCAATTATCAGGTGAAATCCCGGTGCGTGTTGGTCAGTTGCCATTGCTGACAGATGTTCGGATTTTTAGCAATAATTTCTCCGGTGAATTGCCACCGGACTTTGGGCGATTTTCGATGCTGACGAGGTTCGAGGTAGCCACCAATGATTTCACTGGCTTGTTACCTGAGAATTTATGTGCCAAAGGGGCGCTGGTAGGTTTGGTTGTGTTTGACAACAAGCTTTCTGGTGAATTGCCAAAATCACTTGGAAATTGTAGTAGTTTGATGATTTTTCGGGTTCATGGGAATCAGTTTTCCGGTGAAATTCCTGATGGGTTGTGGACAGCATTGAATTTGACGACGTTTATGGTAAGCGATAATTCGTTTACCGGTCAGATTCCTGGAGAATTAGCAAGGAATTTGTCGATGCTCGAGATCAGCAACAACCAGTTTTCAGGTGAAATTCCAGCTGAGGCATCTTCGTGGAAGAGTTTGCGGGTGTTTAGAGCAAGCAACAACCGCCTTAGTGGCACAATTCCTCGAGAATTGACAGCTCTACCGCTTTTAATGATTCTTTTGCTAGATGGGAATCAGCTTTCAGGGCATCTTCCATCAACCTTTATCTCGTGGAATTCGCTGACGACTTTGAATCTCAGTGGAAACCAGCTCTCTGGCGAGATTCTGCCAGCAATTGGGTATTTACCCAATCTCATAGATCTCGACTTGTCCAGGAACCAATTCTCGGGTCGTATTCCAACTCAAATTGGCCGATTAAGGTTAACTAGTCTCAATCTCTCCTCTAATCATCTCACGGGTAAACTCCCACCTGAGATTGAAAATGCAGCATTCACGAGGAGTTTCTTGAACAATTCCGGTCTTTGTACAAGTGTTCGATCGTTAGGCCTCAACTCTTGTCATTCCCAAACCCGAAAATCTGGCAAACTATCAACCAAATTTGTCGCTGTTGTTTCAAGTGTAGCAGTAGTGCTGTTCATATTAGCCATTTTGCTGACTGGCTATGTGATCATTCTTTATCGAAGGAGAAAGCATGGATTAGGATCAAACTGGAAACTCACTTCATTCCAGAGGTTGAATTTCACAGAATCCACCATTATGAAACGCTTGACTGAAAATAATGTGATCGGAGCTGGCGGGTCGGGGAAGGTATATCGAGTTGCCATTAACCGGTCTGGTGACTATGTCGCGGTTAAGAAGATTTGGAGCAAGAAGAATTCGGATGTAAAGCTCGAAAAAGAATTTCTAGCAGAAGTTGAGATCCTAAGCACAATCAGACACATCAACATAGTGAAACTCTTGTGTTGTATTTCAAGTGAGAATTCAAAGGTCCTTGTTTACGAGTACATGGAAAATCGAAGTTTGGATAGGTGGCTTCACGGGAAGAAAGTGCCAGCTTCCCTGTCAGGTTCGGTACACCATGTGGTCTTGGACTGGTCTAAGAGGTTGCAGATTGCGGTTGGAGCGGCTCGAGGGCTATGTTACATGCACCATGACTGCTCTCCTCCCATTGTTCATCGAGATGTGAAATCGAGCAACATATTGCTGGATTCTGAGTTCAATGCGAAAATTGCAGATTTTGGATTAGCCAGGATACTGGTCAAGCATGGAGAGGCTAATACAGCATCAACTGTAGTTGGCTCCTTTGGTTACATTGCTCCAGGTAAAATGGCTACATAACTGTATCTATGAATGTTTTAGGCATGCTTAACAAACTGAACGCATTACGTTTAGAAAAGTGGGCTGTTTACTCATTTTCTCCGCTTGCGAATTTCAGAATATGCTCACACAACTAGGGTGAACGAGAAGATTGACGTGTATAGTTTTGGGGTGGTGCTCTTGGAACTGGCGACTGGAAGGGAAGCCCATGACGGAGACGAGCACTCATCGCTTGCAGAATGGGCTTGGCGCCACGTTCAAGATGACAAGCCAATAGCTGATGCCCTGGATGAGGATGTCAAGGAGCTCCGTTTCTTGAACGAGATGAGTAGCGTTTTCAAGCTTGGGCTCATTTGTACCAGCACATTGCCTTCGACTAGGCCTACCATGAAGGAGGTTTTGCAGATATTGCTCCGCTGCACCCATATGGTTGAGATCAAAGAGAAAAATGGTTATGGCGAGGTTGATTACCTTCCTCTCTTGGAAAACTCTTAAACAGCGAGAATGTTTAGAAATCCCTTCAACGGTCAGCGTAGTTGGGGTTCGACAAGGCTTGTACTATATCATAAAATGGGGCAAGTCGGGAGAGATAACCACGCGCCTCACGAGCCATAGGATTGCTCATTAGACTAGCTTGAGCACACATTCCTTTTTTGTAGCTATGTGTTATTTTGATCAAACATACGATATCTACATTAGACTAGCTTGAACACACGTACATATATATTCTATTTTTTGCGAACTGAAATCAGAAAAATTCTGCTGCCAAAAGTACCTATTCGAAAACCAGATTAAATTCCCCAACTTTATTATATATTGAATTGGAAAATAAAGGTACACTAATTCTAAAATTACAAAAAGGGCAGAAGCTCAAAAAAGAAAAGGCAGGAAGATTTCCCATGAACTCTTGGGAAGACACCAAGTTACATCGATTATGGATTTGTCATCATGATCCTTCGATCTAGGGGGTGAAAAGCTCTCAACTGTTTCGAGGGATCTGTGAGATTAAAGGCAAAGGGCAAATGTACAAAAAGTACAAAGGCGGAGCATTCCCATCTTCAGGACTCCTCAAGTTCAAGGTACTGGGAGTGAGAGGCTGCGAGGAGGGCAGCTCCAATGCCAGAGCCATCATTGGAAAGCTCAATTACAATGCTCTCAGAAGCCTCCCCTAGTAGCTCCTTCAGGGTACTCTCCACAGAGTTCCTGAATTTGGAATAGTGCTCAAACAAGCCGCCATCTAACGCTATAACTGACCTCTGCTTTTCACCTTCCTTCACTGTGTCTCTTCCCAATTTCTTAAGGATGCCAAGGATCCCAGCAGCAGAAAGACGGGCCCCACGAGTTGCAACAATGTCACATAGCTCAACGATCACTTTTCTCATCTTCAGAGAAGTGTTAGAAATCTGCAATGGGAGACCAAAATAAGCTTTTATTCATCATTCACATAATGAAGTGAGCCGTAAAGGCTTCTTTAACTTGAAGAGAGAATGTTACCTCTAATATATCTTTCAACTTGCTAGCAACCACTTTGAGATCAGAGGATGAGTCGTGGTGCATTGCTGACATGTGAGGCGTCCTGCACATTTAGCAACATATTTCCAGTTTGTCTTTCAGGAAGGCACATAATTGTAGATACAACGTTATGTAAACAAGTGTCTACCTCAATATGAAAGGAATTTTCAGTTTTGGCGGGACATTGTCACCAAAAAAGTCTGCTTCTTCAGCCATCCTGCATAAGACTCTCCGTAAGATTTCTCCCAAATACATGCCTGAAATTATCTTCTCAAAAATCTGTGAAATGAGGTTGCTAGATGAAGTCAGATGCATAATAAACCCATCCACGAAGAAAATAATATAGGAATTACAAGTTTAAAGAAAAAAAATATTAAGGAAATAAAGGGACCTGCTCGCCAGGGTTTAAACTCTCGTTATCGAGACTTTGATCATACTCCGTTATTGGAAGATGTGATGCGCGGAAGTTGCCCCATTCCATATTGATTACCTTGTTGTATGAAAAACAATTAAGAGTCAATGTACAAACAAGAAGCAAATTAGTTGAAAGACAAAACCCTAGAACAATCGATCATTATATATCACAAGATATTTAAGTTTGCTAACCATCTCTCCTGATTTTGGTAGCAGGCCATGCCATTTGGGTATTGCAGTTGCACGCTCTACGTACGCTGCATTAGTTCCAGTACCCAATATCACAGCGGCAATAACATCAGGGTTATAGTATCTACCACCTGCCAAAGTTCCGACTGTATCATTGACCTGCATTGATCAAGAAATTTAGAATGATATCACAAGATCAAATGAAGAAAGCATTTGGATAAATGCATCTTATTAGGAATAAGATTATATGTAGCGCACCATACACAAAGATGAACTACAAAACACAAGGGAAGCATGGAGAAACCAAGGTGGCTTACCAAAGCAGCAACACGCATATCAAGGCCGACTCTATCCATGGCTTTTGTCAACTCCCCAACAACATCTTGTCCAACCTATTTAAGCCAATTAGGGGGGGGGGGAGCGGATAAGGACATAAATATACAACTTCTGCTTGAAAAAGAAAATCTTTTTTTTTTATAAATTTCATTCAAAATTGATGAAGTTCATTTAATCTGGCTTCAGAAATTCTACCTAGTTCTTGAGACTGTAAATAACAATAGCGCCAAATAAATAAACGTAAATAATAGGGCAAATGTGGTCGAGATTTACCGCATCTTCTATAGAGAAGCCTTTTGTCCAATTGACAAGAGTTCCCCCTGCAATTGATGTTTGTTTAACTGGAAATGAAAATGTGAAACCCAGCTCTCTCTGTCTGCCTGGGGAAACATGGACACCTTCGCCTTCTGTCTCCACAAATTTTGCAAGCTCCCCAGCAATAAAATCAAATAATGCCTGAAGCCACCCAAATTTACAACTTCAGAATTGAACCAGTATCAATTTTTAAATATTTCTTTTCACCCTAAGGGGGGGTTTTCTAAGGCCCAGGAATATGATTGGGCCACCCCTTAGGAGAGTATCATAAGAGTCACCAAAATAATCAATGGATGAGAGATACTCACATCGGAAGTCCCAACCATCAATTGTGGGGGAATTGAAACTTCCTCAAACTCTTTCTTTACAACGCGTTTGTCTTTCCCACCTAATTGTACACGTAGAACACGGAAGTTTGTGCCACCGAGGTCCAGGGCATAAAATATTCCGCACTCATCCCTTGAGAATGAAAGAGTGGAAGTAAGCTTAATAATCTTTTTTCATCTCAGATCTAGTATAGAAATATCTTTTTTCCAATCAAATCCTTCAACAGTTTAAGAGACATTTTTTACTATTCTACTACTTTGAACAAGATTGAACATAAAAACTAAATAAATGCGTCGGAGCAAGATCTATCCAATGTCTATTCAAGAAAAGCAGAATACCTGCGAAAGTAAATCAAAAACATACGGAGACTGCAATACACATTCTCCCTCCTTTCATTTCACTCAAGCAGTCCATGGTTGGAAACAAAACATGTTGAAGATTAAAATAGTTTCCCATAAATACCCTTAATCTTAAATATTAAAACAATTTTCCTAACCTAAAGATTGATGTAACAATAGACAAATTTGGACAACTGTAAAAATTTCTTAGCTTAATATTTCAAAGAGGAATCATTTAGTGGAAATCTTTTAGGACTTTTTGAGAGGGATTGACGGAGTATTTTATAGGCCATCTCAGAGCCAGCAACTTCAGATGGCTTGCTTTTCTCTTTAGAAGTAGATGTCACACACAAATGAACCACAAAATTTTCGTGTGTAAAACACGTCAGAGCATCTCGCATCTCGTAGTCAGCTTTGTAAACACATTCTTGATACCCCTGTATCCGACAAAATTACTTTGAGTATCTACTAAGAATAGTCATTTCCACGTCATTATGATTGACGACATCCCTAGCTTTAGTACCCAACATCGAGAAAACGTCAAAACAATTACAAAGGGCACACGAGAGAAGTCAGCACATAAATGTGAGGTTAATGGAATCCAGAGAAAGGAGCCCAGATCTAAAGGCAAGCATGAGGTTTGCTATCGTAGCCTCGTAGGGGGAAACAAAACTAAAAAGTAAGCTTGTAGCCACACGCCAAACGACAAGCAATGACCACAACATGGACATCCAAAAGGGGATTCACTTCTAAGAAGATAAGGAAAGAAAAATGTAAAAGCAATATTTATTCAATAACATGAGAAAACTTCTCTTAGTTGCAACAGATAATAACAAATCATTAATGTTTCAACCAAATGCATTCAATTATACTGATCGAGCCACCAATAGTGCAACTGTAATTATGTCATCAAAGCAAAACTGTATCCCTCCAGTAGCGATACACCAAAGATTACAGCTAACAAGAACAACCCACCATAGAAACAGCTTTTCTTGGTTAAACTAATACTCCTAATTGATAAACAATTCTAAAAATATAGAAAATAGACAACAATGAAATTTTAGGAGGAAAATTCAACAAAACCAAGAAATTCATTGCAATGCGCTGATCCATCAAGCAAATAGAATTATATCACAATTAACACCGTTACATTAAGAAAACTATCTCCGTATTCAAGAAAATTCAAATTTTGAAGTCTTACCCCGCAACAAAATCTTATAAATGAAAAAGTAAATGACTAACACTTTCTAGCAAGTTCTTATATATACAGATGCTCAGGAAAAATTAACCAATAACAAATCAACACTCATAACTCAGGAAAAATTAACCAATAACAAATCGACACTCATATCACTTCCAATTCACAACTTCTCTGGCCAAAAAAAAATTCCCTTATTTCATGTAAGGCATATTAAGAGTTGAATCATATTCCTACATCACCAATCCTTAATTCCATGAGAGTTCATAAAAATGTGTGTCTCTGTGTTGTGTGTGTGTGGGGGGGGGGGTTGGTTTAGATACCCAGTGGGGAGATTGTCGACGTAGCTGATGAGCATCTTGAGCTTGCTACCACCTTCTGAGGCGAGGCCGGCGTGCATCTCAACAGTCATGGCATCGGCGACCTGTCGGAGCTTCCCAATAGGGGTCCCACACTTTTCTTCGAATTCCTTCAGTATAGCCATCGCTTTCGCCCATCGACTGGAGCTCCGCATGCGGTGGCGCACAACCAGAGCCGCCGCCGCACAAACGGCCGCCGCACAAACCACCGCTGCTCCTACCGCCACTTTCCCCATTCCAATCAAATAAAATCAAATCCACACACACAACACAGTCACAAAAACACACTCTCTCTAAATCAATCCCAAAACACCAACAAGATTGAAACTTGAACAAGTGGGTTTTACTAGATTTAACCGAGTGTTAGAGACCCAGAAATATTTTCGTATTTCTCACTATACTGTGAAAATTACCGCAATATTTCAAGAATCCTGAAGAGAGAGAGAGAGAGAGAGTTGGTGTAGGAAAGGGAGTAATAAAGAGAATCTATTTTCCGAAATTTTAATAGGGAAAGGAAATGAAATACTGAGGTGATAATAAAAGACAAAATTAACGGGTCGTCTTTTTAAGATCTTTTGTTTTATGGTTTTTCATCATTTTTTTAATTTTATTTATGACTAATTTTTTTTTTCTTTTTATTGCATCATCCGATTTCCTAGTGGTTTGGAAGTTCTTTCGTTATGGTCAACGCTATGTTTTCTTTCTTTTGGATTTTTTCTTACCTTACATCTTCCATGTTCCTAATGTTAATATTTATTAATTACAATCCTAATCCTAATAATTATAAAGTGTTAAAAGTAGTATTATCGTATAAATAGGTTCAGTAGAAAATACTAATACCAAACTTAGACTCGGTTCATTGAGATATATTCGGATTTGGAGGTCATTGGAAATCGGATAGAGTTTTAATCCCAAAGAGATTTCATGTCTCTTCTTTCAAAATAGCTTGTTGAGGTATGGGAAGATGAGAATTTCAAAATACAGCAAAATGTCTTTAAAAAGAATTTTGAAATACGAATATATTTAGGCTATGTTTGGATGTTTAATTCTAGAGTTTGAAATTAAAATTGGAAGAACAATTTGAATTACATGAAACTCGAATTGTTCGTTCAATTCAAATTCTAAAGCTTGACATTAAGTAGTCAAAGATAGACTTAATTTTTTCTTTTTCCTTTTTTGAGAAATTGAATATGTTTAGTTGAAAGGCTTAACTTTGGCTCTTATTTCATGCATTCAATAATTAATGATCAGGTTAATATCAATTAGAATCTAAATTTAAATATATTTATCAAGACATCAAGTTTGATTAAATTTCTAAATTAAGATAATAGGATTTGCTAATAATAAATAGGATAAGTAAAAAAAAGCTTAGGATAAGATAAGGATAAAATGGAAAAGAATCCGATAAAGTGACGACATTATTTAAACGGGTAAAAGAGTTTGGGTGACACTTCTGTATTACTACAAAAATGATATGTTAACAATAAACTTAAACAAAATTAATTATTTTTATTATTATGTTTTAAAATAAAATTTGTTAACTTTTATGTTATGAGGGCATATGTTAACAAATATTAATTATGATAATTATATATAAAATTATGTAAAATTAACAAAAAATTATGAGCTTTTTATGCATATTTTACATAAATTATGCATAATCATCATAATTAATATTTATTAACATATGCTTTTGTGACACAAAGTTAACAAGAACCTATAAAATATTGTACATTTGACAAGTACTCCCTCCGTTCCTATATATGATAACTTTTTTTGGTAAACATTTTTTAAATATAAATTTAACGTATTTATTTTTATTTTTTTTAAAAACATAAAATATGTAATTTGTAGTATTTTTAAAATATCATAAATTACGTGTTATATAATTTTAAAAAAATATATAGGTTAAATTTATATTTAAAAAACTTTTTATTTGATAAAAAAAAAAGTGAAAGAATGATAATTTAGGAATAAGAGTATATAATTACTGTGTTTAAGCTTTTCTGGAGAGCCGTTCGAGTTGGGCTGATGCCAAGTGTAAAATTTTGTGGTTTTAAGGTTCTTAATGAGTGTGAGTACAACAATACAACTGAAACCTGCACCAACTTTGTGACTTACTGTAATTAAAAGGAGGTTAGACTTTTATTACTGTTCCCGTCTCTATCCATAACATAAATTTCAGTATCTGACGTGTATCCTACGTCATTACTACTACCATTCAAAGAGTTTTTTTTAAAGACTTTATTTTTGAAAAATCTACTACTATCTACGTCCTAAAATAGCTGTCATTTTAATAAAAAAAATTTGTCCCAAAATAATTATAATTATATGATTTTAAGAAACATTTGTTCATATTCTACTAAAACTATCCTTATTTACTACCTTCATTAAAGAGATGCAACTTATTTATAATAAATGAACTTAAATAAGAATAAATTAGTCTTTATGTAAAAATTTTTACTCTATATGTAAATTGATAAAATGATAATTATTTTGGGAGAGATGTAGTAATAATTAAGTGATATATAAATATCATTAAAACTAATTATAGTTATAAAAATATTTAAACACGGTCATATTTGAAAGATAAAGTTAAAAAGTTTGGAGAGTGAAGGCATAATTACTACAATAAAAATGAACTTCTAAAATAAAACATTTTAATAGAACAATAAACTTTTTGCTTATGTTTTGAAGTTTTGTACACCGGACATAACTTACTATACTTAAAACGTAATAAAAATAAAATCTATGAATGTAACATTATTCGCAAGATAATTATTTAAGGAAAATTAGAATGACCACATAAAAATTTAACTGCAATACTTTTTTTTATTTGTATTAAATAAATTATATGATGGATCGTGGAATATTGCAATAAGATTTTAGAGTGTTAATAGTATTTCAAAAGAGCTATCAACACTCCCTCCATTCGTCAAAAAGAGTGCTTATTTTTTATTATTTCTTTTTAAGTTATTTTAAGAAAGTGTTTACTTTTTTTTTTTTTGAGATGCTATTTTTCACTCCCCCTGTTTCAAAAAAAAAAAAAAAACTCATTTAACATGTGAAACTTCTTAAGTTTATATCTTTATATGTTTGTACTTTCAAAAAATTACATTAAAAGTTTATCTTTTTTTAAAAATGGAACAATTTTTTTGAACAAACCAAACTGAAAAGATGGCTTTTTGGGGGAAGGGAAGAGTATTATTTTGTCCTTGATTTAATTTTTACTTTTATTGATGGATAACAAAAAAATACACAATATCTAAATATTTATACTAGAGTCAATTATTTTTTTAATCTATGTATTAAATCAAATGAAACTCTTAGAACAAAAGGAGTATATATAATTGTCCCATCAATAACTAAAATTTACTTGACTGTTACGCAAATAGCCCAAATTTTTACACATTTAAAAAAAAAAAAAATTCCAGCACTTCAACTAAAATTTGAAATATATATATATATATATATATATATATATATTACTTGTCTTTCAAATATGATAAGCATTTTAAGGTAGTTTTTAACATTTTAAAGTTTATCAGCTTTTTTAAAAAAAAAATTTTTTTTGATGCGTTTATATGTTATCTTTTATACATAAAAGATCACTTTGTGAACGCAATGAATGAATGAAGTATTACTTGTTAAAAGCATCCCGCAAAGCATTTCAATGAACAACAATTAGTCACCGAGGAGGGCATTTCATGCATCTCTGATACTAACATTTTGCCAAGTCAATTATTTTTATTTTGGATTTTGAATAAGGGTTTGTTACCATTTCCTAGCTTGTTATAAAAAAAAAAGAAATAATTGTATTTAGAGTCTTGCGGACAAGTGTCTAGCTAGACTACTCTTTAAACATTTGAGATATTATTAAAAAATTATGTTATAAAAATTCACCACTGTAACATTAAAAAAGTTTACAAGGCTGTTACGAAGACTCTAAAAATAATTAAAGCATCATTTGAGTGTACTAAATCAAAATCTCATGTAGCCAAATATTTTTTCAAAACTCGTATAAAAAGCTAATAAGGGGCACTTAATTTAATCTAAAGGAAATGAAGATAAATGACGAGACACTTGATGACGCTAACCAAATTTCATGTAGCCAAATATACTTTTTGACACATCAAGCAGTAATTTTTCATTATTTTATTTTGACGTTAACTGACGTTAGACAAACTTGGGGGCTTCTCATCATGTCACCTTCAATAATTTCAGGTGCCCCCTTCAATTTATTGGAAAACTGACACTTGATTGAAACTAGTAGGACATTGGAACATCCCACCAGGGTTGTTTTCTAGGTTACAACAAAGGATATAAAGTAAAACTTTACTTCAGTCCATATCATTGAGTCACTTGTATAGGAAAGATAGGAACAAACTGTCACGTTTCTTCACAGAAATAACTAGCCGATCAATTCCAGAACTAACTTAACAAAAAAGTTCGGTTCTCTCCCTTGTCAGCTCGAACCAAAACATTGGATATCCTCGTGGCAATGAAGGGTTCTTTCTCTTGGAAGGAAAGAGTAGACGCAAGATCCAAAGAACACCAGACTATTGCACTCCTTTAGCTGCACAATATACTGTTCAATTTATTACGGTTTGGCAGCCCCACTATCAGGGAGAAAAAAAGAAGAGGCATGCTCGCTAGGATTATCCCTGGTGTGTTTAGAAGGATTGAACCCTAAAAACATTGAGAGCATGGCTCCACAAAGACAACAAAACTCACTATATATAAACTAAGGAGTTGCAGATCGAACATGACTTTCCTTCCCAGAGATGGTTATTCTGTACCACCACTAAATTACCCACCAAGTTCTGCTCGAGTTGGAGTCACGGGCACAAGAAAATTCCCAAATGGAGAATCAAAGATTTTGAAATTTCCTGTGGAGCCCTCTTGCTGTGCTTGTGAAACTGCATAATTTTTAGCCTGTTGAATCCTCAAATGATTGGCCCTAGTTTGAGCCACATCAACCTGCATATCACGCGAATGCGTGGTTTAATAAAATATATATCTTGCAGCATGAGAAAAGAAATTGATAAGAAAATGCATACTGTAGTCAATCTATTCATCGATGTTGCAGCTGTGTCTTTCTTTTCAGCTGATGAAGAGGCATTCCTGCAGTGAAAGATTCGCAAGCCTTGCATTAGAAAGCGCATTCAACAATAGGCAAACTTTAATAGTAAATGCAATTATGCAAGGAAAAAGAAAATGTCAGCTTATGAAAAGCCTCAGCTTTTACTCTCTCTCCCTTCTTTTCTTTCCGTTTCTGCGGCAAAGATAGACTAAGAACTAACGATGATAGGTATGCCTCTAAAAAGACCACCAGAAATGTTAGAAAACAGCATATAACTCATCTCCTAAAGGGGTTTTATAATACTATCAAACAGATGGGTGAAGTTGCAGAATGTCAAATTTAGCAGTTTCAACAATCTGATGTCTTTCCTCGTACTCCCCAGTCGGGTAAATAAAAAGGTAGATGCTAACGGGAACAGGATCAAAGGACACGACAAACATAAATGATTTTGTATCGGTCTTTCTATTAGTCCATACGAGGACATAAGGAACAACATGGACAGAGTCACATAGACACGGTAGGTTTCTATTGATAAAAGATGAAGGACCATCATGGGCCATATTGGACATCCTCAGTGTATTTCTAGAAATATAACAGATACTGATATTGGATGACTGATGTGGGAGATGAGTTCATCACCATAAATGCAAATCTAAAACCTTCTTACGTATGGAGTATATATTCTCTCCCCTGTAATATTTGTGAAATGCTTCATGCCTAAGTGACTGAGCTTATCATTTCCATGATAACATCAACTAAACTACAGATTTGATTGTTAGGAGGGACAAATCTGGGTGCCAAGAGCTTCCATAGTGGCTCATACCACGAAGTCTGCTACAGCCTATCTAGCATCTCAAGAAAACTAGACAAGCTTTATTCCTTGGGCACCAAAGAATTAGACAAGTTCGAACCAGAAGATAGAGACATATTGTTAATTATGTCAAATCATGTATTTAAGTATCACACACTTGACGTCCAGACACGTCCAAATGAGCAGATCTTAAAAAGTGCCTCACAAGGGTACAGTTCCTGTGCTGAGGAAGAGGGGGAGGCAGGGGGTGGCATTTAGGTTGTACAAGAAGAAAAGGCCTTCCTATATCCACTTTGAAGAATGTATTTAAAAGCAAAAGGTCCGCAAATCCATAGAATGCTATTCAAAATAACTGCTAAATCGTCACGTTCCTTCTAAATGAAAAGCATGAATTAACAAGAAAAGCTTCCTGTCTCCAACTTATATCCAGTGATACAGCTTTAGTGATCACTTGAGTTATTATTGGCTATTAATCATTGAACTAACCACTTTCCATTATTCAAAGTTTTTAACACTTGTGACTCATTGGATCATAATTTTCATTATGATAGACAGAAAACCATATAAACTGGTATAGTTGAAACTTGATGGGCTTGGCCAAGTAAGGTAAGTACCTACTACTATCAGATACTACTTCTGTCACTAGTACTAGTACAACACAATAAAACACCTAGTTAACTACTTTCAATATTACATACAATACTCATAACAACATCTAACTTCTCAAGAACAAGAGCCAAAATCATTTGAACTACGTTTGACTGCAAAAATGCTAGAGATCTCTTCTTTTTCATTCTTCTACCTTTTAATTTTGTTAACACAAGAATCATAGGGAAAGAGCTGACTTTTTGACAGGAATAGTCTTAGTAAACTTGCGTAAACACTCCCTCAGTTATATTCTGATTTGAAGAAAAAAAATATTTTAAACACATTAGTACCCTTGGAATGAACCATTATTGCAAACAAGGTCTATAATCTAATTTTTTCATCTCACTGACAACAGGTGAAGTTAGAATGTTGACAGAATTACAAGAATCATTTGCAAATGAAGATTCACTTCGTCAGATAATCTAACAGATAAGAAGGAGAGTAGAAAAGAGTCCTTGAGTGATTCAGGGTTCAGATACGGAAGGATCCGGAAACTTCATTGGATATACATATACTAATGTCATACTCCCTCCATCACAAAAAGAGAGTCCCTATTGACTTTTTAAATTCAATTTGACTAATTTTCATATAGGTATTTAATTAATTATTGTTTTACGACCTTTGTAAAATACACGAAAAGTATTACAAATAACTAGTTTAACTTTATACTAGTAATTATGAATAGAATTAAGTAAATTCACATAATATATTTTCATCTAAAAGAAATTAAATTAGACTTAAAGAAAGTCAACAGGGAAGTCTCTTACTGGGACGGAGGGAGTTTAATGACACTCAATTGCAGAGAACATATAAAACAATAACAAAGCATAAACTTAGAACTCACTTAACTATCAATTCTCACTTGATTATAAACAAATGACAACAATAATCCAAAATCAATAGTAGAACCGGTGGATGGACCAAAATTCAGAGTAAACAAGGCAGGGTTTCGGAGCATAGAATTCGACTGATGGAATCAAAATCCAAATCCGAATCGAAACTCATATAGTTCAAATTCTAGGCTAACTTCGCTCAAATTCAATTCTAAATAATGAATTCTGTACTCCCAAACATGTAATAAGTGCCTTTGTTGGAGAATAACACAAGATCAACTTAGTTTCACAGTTCAACAAAAACAAAGAACAATATCATAGGAGTACAATCGAAGATCATTAAACTTCATGAATTAGTACGAGGAATAATCGAGTAGCGTAAGCAATAATTGACTTACCTAGGGGACTTTGCAATTACACGATCGACTTTCCTCCTCTTTGGAGCTGATGAAGCCATTTTCGCGCTCATCCTTCAAAACTTCTACGAGAGCCCTTGTAAATTGTAATGGGGTATTTTGGTTTTAAAATTTGAGCTCTGGCCCATTAGTATTATTCAGGATGATAACGTGGGCTTTTCTCACGGATTTAGTCGTATGTTTTACAGCCTGCTCAATGTGCTCATGAAGAAAATTAGCCTACTAGAAAAACACATTGGCCAATAAAATTCTTTTTTGTGTAATTGTATTAGATGGTTCTTTTTTCTTCATTCCTTTCTTTGATTACAATATTTTTGGGTGAATCACGGGCCGGTCCCTTTTTAAAAGTTTGTAATCGCTCCAGTCCAGTCATCTTTTTTTAAAACCAGAAAAATGTATTTTTGGAGCGAAAAGACGATTATACCATTCAAATCAATAACTCTTTGCATCGCGATGTCCCAAAAAGATCATCGCGATGTCCATCATCATCGATCATCGCGATGCAGACATCATTCATCGCGATACAGACATCATTCATCGCAATGCAAACATCATGCATCGCAATTCAGAAACCATGCATCGCGATTCAGAAATCATGCATCGTGATTCTTTACAAAATTACATGTCCATCATCATCGATCATCGCGATGCAAACATCATTCATCGCGATATAGACATCATTCATCGCGATGCAGACATCATGCATCGCGATTCAGAAACCATGCATTGCGATTCAGAAATCATGCATCGCGATTCTTTACAAAATTACATGTCCATCATCATCGATCATCGCGATGCAGACATCATTCATCGCGATACAGACATCATTCATCGCGATGCAGACATCATGCATCGCGATTCAGAAACCATGCATCGCGATTCAGAAATCATGCATTGCGTTGCCCTGCATACTGCGATTGGCGAATTAAATCAGTCCAAGAACATCTTCCTCTGTTTTTGGACAGAATACTATCAAGCTTGATTTGAAGCTCAAAAATAGTATTTTTTGGTAGAAAAATTATGCACAAATATAGTACTAAGTTAGGATAATAATATGAGATTGATTTTAAACAAATTCGAAGCTTAAAACAGAGATTTAAGTAGCCAAAACAGCTCAAGAACAAAGAAAAACGGGATGAACTCAATAAATTTGAATTTGATCAAATTCGTGTTTTATGCATGAAAATTGATACCCAAACATGAGGAAAGACTATATTAACAACATGAAATCATTTATACATCAATTTGAATCTCAAATCTGAAGCAACGATGTTGTTGAGGGTATTTTAGGAAGAAAATTTTCAAAATGCCTTTTAGCGGTTAAAAAAAAAAAGGTATACTGGAGAGAAAAAAAATTTGGAAAAGTGGACCGGCAAGCAATTTCTCCAATATTTTTCCTAAATTTCTTGGCCACCTCATGAGATTTGAAATTTTGTAGGAGAACTGAACCTTATTCGCTCAAATGGTTGCTTTTCTTGCATATATACAATAGGTAATTTAAAACTGAATATTATTTAAGGGTTGACAATGGAGAATTTTCAATATATCAAAATATAGGTACGGAAATATCTCTCTCTCTCTCTCTCTCTTTCTCTCTCTCTCTCTCTCTCTCTCTCTCTCTATATATATATATATATATATATATATATATATATAATGATAGAAGCACATTGACTTGCCAAATATGACAGTTTACACCTAAAACAATTTGCTAAAAATGGATCATTTTTAATGTCTAATCTGCCATGTTGGGATATTAAAAGTTATGCAAGTTTCTATGAAATCAATTTCAAGATTACATTTAGTCAATTATTTTATTAAAATACATAAAACATTTTATTATTACTGTAAACTTGATTAGTTAAAAATTGTTTAAAGGCACAGTATCCATTTGGTTTCTCACCTCCTCTATGTTTAGTCTTTGTGAACCTTCATATCCATATTTTAATCACTTTTATTTTAATTTATATTGCATTCTCTTTTGAAAAACTAATGATTTTGTTTGAAAACTAATGACATTAGCTGGCACACGGTTTTGCTTTCAATATGTAAATGATAAAATTGTGGCATTATTCTCTATTTCAACCTTTAATTATATTAACTCAATGAATGGGTTATATGAATACCAATCAATTAATCTCGAATTTTCATTTTAATTGTATAAACAATTCTCGGATTAATAATGAAACAAAACAATTGAAAACTAATGTGTTATTTATATTACAAATTTGCTTTAAAAAATGTATTTCAATTATACAATGGATCTTTAAAATACATTCTTTGAGAAATATCTGGACACCTTGGGAGATGAAAAGTTCCTTGGGCTTGGAAACCTCAAACAGTTTCCAATGTTGAAAACTATTATAAATTTAATTAGTGCAATTCATTTGCAACAACACTTCAAACATCATGTGGCGAAGATCCAACGGTTGAAATATGAAATGAAACACCTTTTTAAAATAGAGTATCCTATCCACATTAACATAGAACACCGAAGCTACAATTTTTCTGCAAAATGACTCATTTTCAAGCTTGGTTAAAGATGTCAAACCAAAGGTTAGTTTTTTTTTTATATTCATTTGTTGTATTGTTTTTCTGCCTTTGTTATACTTTTTAAAATCTTAATATGAAACAACATGTATATAATTTTCTACTGATATTTTTCTCCTATACACTTTAAGTTTTTTTTTTTTAAATACAAAAATCTGTCTATACTTCTCATGAGCAATAGAGAATAATAAACTGTGATTGCATTTTGAACTTTTCATGAGCATTAGAATTCTTGCATTTTGAGTAAAGTAAAGCCAAACAAAAGTCCTAAAACAATAGAGCTCAACAAATCCGTAAAGTTTCTACCAAGGCAATTAAGGAGGAAATACTATAAACCTTTATATTATTGCATATTACAATTTCAAATTCATATACCATAGCTAAAGAAACTATAGATTAATAATTTGAATAAAAAAACAATTAAAAATAAAATTACCAACCAATTTGACCATATTACAGTAAACTAAAAAACTTAAATCTTAGTTTAAGAAACAATTTTTTTTTTGAAGAAAAAGTTACCATCTATATAGTTTACTTTTTTTTAGAATAAACAAAACATGTTTAAGAATAAAATTATCAAAACAATTTGGTCATATTACAGTAAACTAAAAAACTTAAATTAGTATAAGAAACGAATTTTTTTAAATTAAGAGTAAACTAAAAAGCAACCATTAGTATAAGAGACATTATTATTATTATTATTATTATTTTGCATATTACAATAATTTTTAAATTAAGTAATCGTAAAATTATTTAATAATTTTAAATTAAGTTAATACCATAACTGACTACTCATAAGCATACTAACAACAGGCTCATTTCGGTTCCTACAGAGCTCAACACGCATGTATAAATGAATAGTATCTAATTACCAAAAACAACTAATGGGTTCCAAAATATTGTTCAATGCTGCAAAATGAACCATTATTACAAACCCACAAAAAAAAAAAAAAAAAAAAGGAACCAATTCAAATTAATTTCAGCAAAGAACCTACTACAAACCCAATTCAACGAATTCATGTGTCCTAACCAGTGTCGATTATATATGCAAAATTAAAGAAATAAAGAAAAAGTCAGCAAGATATTGAATTGACCTGCTCATCATTGTCAGTTTGTCACTGATATCCCCGGAAGATCTAGAGTTTCCGATACAAAAGAATTAAAAATTAGTCTAAGAAACGAAATTAATTAGTCTCTTAGATTAAGAATTTAAATTTAAAATTTTCAAATAATTTTTCCATATTACAGTTAGAGGTGGCAATTTTTGCCCATGCCCATATGCCCGCCCAGTCCGTCCACTAATTAATGGGTATGGGCAGATTAAAAATTATTAGTGGGTATAAGTGGACATGTCCATTTGAGACCACTAATTTTGGTGGGCACATATGGACTTAACTGGGCGCCCATCTAACCCATTTATATTACCATTGATGCCCAGTGGATACCCAATGGAGAACAACGTCCCCATTCCATAGTCACCACAGAAGAACCTGCCACGCTATTTTGCTTTGGACCCACCCACCATTTGCTTGTTTTCCATGTCTATTGTACCGAAGAAGATGGATGATGTTTTCTTTGATGCATCCTAAACTTTACTGTTTACTTCTGTTTTTATTTCCCTTTTTTTATGTACCTCGCTCCGTATTTATTACAGATAATTTATTTAAGAAAAATTTTAATTTTTTAAATCAAAAAGAAATACTTCCTCAGTTCCAATATTGTCTTATTTGACTTTTAAAACTCAAATGAACTTTTTTTTTCAAATAAAAATTTGAATAATATATACTCCATATTGTCCTATTTTTATTTTTTCAAATAAAAAATATATATATAATTCAAATATTTATTTGAAAAATAGTCAATTTGACTAAAAAAAACTAAACCACGACAATAATTTAGGAACGGATGGAGTGCTTATTTTAGAACAACCTAAAATAAATGAGCAATAAAAAACTGCTACAATAATTTAGTCAATTTGACTATAATTTTTATTCTAGAATTGTGAGAGTATTTCTTAGTAATTATTTATCATTAACACAATATATAGCAATAAAAAACTGCTATAATTAATAGTTAGTTGATAATTTGTTTAAAATCAATTTTAGTAAACACACTCTTTGTGTTTATTTTTATTTTAAGGAGTAAATGGGCGCCCATGGGCGCCCAAGTTCATTTGAGGCCCGCCCATTTATACCCATGTTATTAATTGGTCACTCACTTGCCTGCCCATTTAAGCCCGTCGCCCATATAAGCGTTGCCCATACCCGCCCAGTCCGCCCGTTTGCCACCTCTAATTACAGTAAACTAAAATTCGTCTCTTAGACGAGATTATTTTGAGGAAAAACTAACCATCAATAAACACTAAAAATAATCCAAAAAAAAAGTCAAATCTGTGCAATAAAGGATGGAGAACCCTAGATCCAAGCTAACCGTGGCATGAAAACACAATAGAAGCTAATATCAAATAATGTAAAGGTTTACCTTCAAATCGATGAGAACAAAGACAAAAATCGTAGTCCGAAGTCCGATTTTTCGTTGAGTTAGGTTCCCCAAATAAGTTATTAGGAGATGAGTTACGATCCTAGCTTAGCCCTTTCAACCATTATAGAGCTAATAATGGATTTAGGGGAAACCCTAATAACTTATTTGGGGAAAGTTAGGAGCAAATCGTCTCACTTTTTAAAAGATGATAACTTCTTCTAACTTAGCCTTTTCAATCATATTGATTTTGGGTTTGTTTTGGAAGTGTAAAAAAATGTATAATCTTTAGGTGAGATCAAGATTTATTGTTGTTTTGTTAACGGCTATGAAAGGTCAATCATATTGATTTTGGGCTTGTTTTGGAAGTGTAAAAAAATGTATAATCTTTAGGTGAGATCAAGATTTGGTGTTGTTTGGTTAACGGCTATGAAAGGATTTGGTAAAGTATTGTGGTTTTTATGTGAAAAATGAGATGAGCGTGTGGACCATAGGGTTTAAAAGTTAGGAAGCGACGCAATTATGGTTTGTGTGGATGGAAAATGAGAGTTAAATGTTGATATTTTATATTTATATGAACCGAGTTGGACTTCATGTGTACCATTAAGATTTATTAATGTACTTTGTATACTTTTTGGGTCATATTTGTAATGTTACCATGCTTGGCTTACCTTCCCCAGATAGGGATTGGGTTAAGATAGGATCTTCAAAAGCTTGCTAAACTCAAACTCACTTCTAGGGTTCGGTATGAGAGTAGTTACGAAATTATACTTTAAATGTAGTTCATGAAAGATATATTTCCCACTTAGATCTTCACTGTCTCGCAACTCGCTGGCAACTTGATATTTCCAAAAGACCCTATCCGTGCAATGTCCCCTTTTATGTAATGTTTTTATTTATTTATTCTTTTTTATCATATATAAATTTTTTTACCTTATGTTTCTTTGCAACAAAATAGTGTCGGAGGTTCTGTTTAAAATGTATTGTATCCAATTTTCTTATTTAGTTTTTTTCCTCTTCATTTTGCTTATATATAGTTTAATTAAAAAAGATATATGCCTTGTGTTTAACGCACGGGCTAATAACTAGTTTTAATACTAACAATTATTCCCTCCGTTTCACCCAAAGAGTCCACCTTTCCAAAGTTTAATAATTAAGGTATATAACACAAAACAAAAGATGCTTACTACACAAGGTAAAGATGAAATGCTATGAAATTTTCAGCATAATTTTGAAAGTAAACTCATTAAGTAAAATATTTTAAAATAAAATAATGATCTCTTTATCAGAAATGGAAAATATTTGGTATGTTTTTGAAGGACTGGAGAAATATGGAACAATGGGCTCTTATGAACCATGCAAAACAAAAGGGTTCCTTATATATCGTCAAGTTTAATTACGGGCCAAGCACATCTTTCAAAATTTTCTGTTCACCTGGCCCATGAGTGTTTGACCAAGCCCATTTGATTCACAAAAGAAGCACACAAATAGAAGTTACAAATATGATGCAAACATAGTCTATACACACATTCAGATTGATAATTGCCTTGCTTATCTCATTTTGTCATGTTTCAATTTTTCGAAGAGTGATGCTACATCTATAAGAATCCATCAACGGATTATTTATTGAAATATGTTGTGGGGTTGTACAGTACAATCTTAGGGTTACGGTAAAGCATGTCAATTGACGGGTCTCAATAGCCTTATCATTTTGCTTTTTCGCATGAGGTATTCCAAGATCGGAGTCTCAAGAGATTCGGATGAATATACTTTTATATGATGTGGAATTTAGAAACGGCAAACCCTACTCTGTGTGTATAGCATTCTATAGCTTCAAATTTAAAACAAATAAATACCATTATGAGATCTCAAACTTAATAATGCTTCTTTTACCGCCCCAATACCAACCGAGAGGATGTCCTATTGTTAATCATAACCTAATGTCAAAGGATTTACAATGAAGTAAGATCAACTTTGATGATCTGCGCAATGATTTTATGGCTAAAGTCTATTCTTAATGGACTAAGCAGAAGTCAAAAAAGCCCACGGAGAGAAGATCCAATATTTCCAAAGATTTTGATAAAAAAACAAAGGTCAAAGATAATATTATCATGGGGTGCATGTGGGTTCCTTTTTTTTCTTTTTAATTTTTAAAGTAAAGTTTTTTTTTTTTTTTGTTGGAGGGAACATAGACCTTATCCTAACATTTATTATTATTATTATTACTTAATGATACTTTGAAGGACTATAATTAAAATTATATGATGTCTTTAGTGTTGCTAGAACAAATTGTTTGAACACCCGACCTCTGAAAGTTGTGAAGTATCTTAGTATAGGGCTTGAACACTCAGACTCTCTGTTAATAGAAGTGAGCAGTACTAAAAGGGCCTTTGAAGAGGCTTGAACAACAACGGTGCCTCTGGTGAGGCTTGAACACTCGACCTTTTTAAGTATCAGGGTGTCGTCTCTTGTAAGACTTGAATACTAGACATCTCCGTTAAGAGAAGTGAGCAGTACCAGTTGAGCTAGAGCTCGTTGGTAATTAAATTTAAGGTTATTCCTTGGACAAAGTTCTACAAATGCAATGAAGAAATTAATACTACAAGTTATTCCCAATTACAAGTACTGTGTTTTTCGACTTCGAAGATAGTGGTTATCTATTTATATTTGTGGTGGGATCTCCAAATACTAAGGAACCTTTTTCTTTAAATAAAAAATACTCCCCCGTCCCTAAATTATTATCTTGGTTTTCTTTTTTGTCCGTCCCAAAATAATTATCTTATTTGAAAGTTTTTTTTTAAAACAATACTTCTACCATTCTACACTTAATTTTTCAACTTACTTTAATTATGGGTCATATGCACATGGGCATTAAAGAAAACTACAAACTATATCAATATTAATAATCAAGTCAATTTTTTTAATTCGTATGCTAAATTAAACAAAATAATAATTTAAGGACAGAGAGAGTATCTTCTATACTTGAGTATTATAACATTAGTATCTCTTTCCTTTTCTTTTCAAACACTTGTTGGTTTTTGCTCTAACATTTGTAGGTCTAAATGATTCCCCACAAATCTACCTAAAATCAACCCTAATCATTCCATAATATTTTGTGATAAGATAGCATTATATATATATATATATATATATATGTTCTTTTTGGGTGACCATTTCTTTAATTGGTTTCCGTATTTTCAACATTAGATAATTCTTTTTGTCAGCTTAATGGTGGTAATGGACTTGTTTAGGTGTATACGGTGGTGTTATAATCTTATGAGCAATGATAGTATAATTTGCCGTTTGCTTTTTAACTTAATTGACAAGGGATAATAGATGGTCAAAAATTTTTTTTTTTTTCCGGAAAGTTAAATTAAAGTCCACGGATCATTCTAACAAGTAAGTAAATGCGATCTGACTTGACTCCATTTGTCAACGCGAGGGAACTATTCTTAAATTCCAAATTCAACAAATCTGTGTGCTGCTGATAAAGCATCTATATATGCAACAACAAACATTAATTAGTGTTTGAAAATGGGAATATTTGCCCGCTCCTATGAACTTTTTCATCAATTAAGGATTCCTATCTGAGCGATTAAAATATGATTACTTTTTAAAAGAAACCAAAAAAGCAGCAATTTTGACCTTCATTTAAAAACACAAAAAAAAAAAAATGAATCTATTAATCGAAAATTAGAAACTCCACGTGTCAAAGGGCGAGGCATGCCCATAGATCGCCAATAAAGTAGGCTGGTTACAACGCACGATCTCATTGGACAATTAGTGGTTGAAGCACCAACATTGGCAGAAGAGCTGAGCTGTGCTTCCCACTATGATTAATTCATTTCTTTTGTTTCTGAAATTTCTCTCTCACAATCTAGTTTTTTTTTTTTTTTTTTCAATTTTTGTGTTTTAAATGGTAAGTGGGTTGTGGATCTTTTACGTGTCTGTAGAAGGGCCGATCCAAGCCCAAGTTGGCCATGTCCAGCCCAGTCAGCACACACTGGAAAGCTAGCTGGGCGGCTGGTTTCGGAGTTTCCAGAAATGGTAAACTTTGGCATGGGGATTAGAAAAATGGAGTTCCTCTTAAGGACTCGTTGCCATGTGCACAAATGCGTCCCACGTGGGATGTGGGAATGCGTGTGGGTCTCATTCAAGAAGTTGCCTCTCCTTCACTAATTAATACTACTAAAAAGTTCTTTCAAATAATTATGTTAAAATCATTTAAATAAGTTAAAGATTATACAGATAATAATGTGTTATTTTATATGTAAACTTATTGATTTAACTTTTTAACTCAGAGTAAAATTTAGAAGATATTAAATAAAATAGCACTTATCATTTTATGTATAAAATTAATTTTAATACTTATATGGTGAGGCCATAACAATTAGTTTGACGTACGAATGTGATGTGAATAAAATTTGACACATTACAAAATATATAGTAATGAATGATGTAATCGAACTTGAATGTGAAACTACTCTATTTTGAATTTATATTTTTCCATGTTTTCATTGAGATTGTGCTTCTTCCGTTTCAAAATTTTTCCATGTTTTCATTAAGAAATTTTATAAGTTGACAAATATACCTTTATTAAATACCTTTTTTTTTTGTGTGTGTGTTAGGAGTAGTTAAAAAAATAATTAGGAGATAACTATTGCGAGAATATAAAGTATTTAATAAAAATATAATTAATCGTTAGGACTTGAAAAAAAGGAAAGAGTAAATTCAAACAGACATTGAAAACTTAAAACTATACTTAATTTTGATTAGGTTTTTTTTTCTAGCTAAAATTATACGTATTTTAAATGGAAGTGATTCAGTGGTCTTAATTGATTGAACCCTAATAATAATAATAATAATAATAATAGTATGGCTTTACACAATCGATCGAATTATATAGATATCCCTTCAACAAAAATTGATACTTGGATGGGTGATTTCCTAGCCGTGGCCGGAAAGATCACTCTTATGTACCAAATTATTTTATTAAATGACGTGACATGATTTCAATAATAATATCAAGGAAATACTAGAATTTCTTGCCAAACAAAGAATAATGACGTGGGGTCACATCCATACTTTTGTTAAGTACTTCTAATAACTTGTACTTTTATACTATGTAAGATGTAAGATAAGATGTCATAAGAAAAGAAAATCCGATTACACCAAAATTATTACACCTTTGTCTAAAACCAAGAACTTATTTTTTAATGTTATTAAAATTAAGAATAAATGACTTATAAAATAATTTGAGGTGCCTAAAACACATAATTCTCCCTATATTGATCTTATAACATTGCTAGTGTGCCTTGAGTCCTGATAGTAGTCAAAGTTAAATTTAGTAACTTTATTAACTCTAAACAATTCATATTTTTTTTCCAAAATTATATTCTCATTTGAAACGTAAAAAAAAGCTTTCCTTAAATTCTAAAAATCCAGATTTATTTCTCTCTATTCAGCGAGTATTTGTTCGTAACACGATCGATCTTAGTACTTTCTGTTTTTTGTGTATAGGAGTAGTTATGTAAATAAAGCATTGTTCATCATATATAATAAGGACAACTTAACTTTATAATGTGTTATGCTGGGAAGATAACTACTTAAGATGGATCTTTGGTGGGCGGGCGTAATTAGAGTGATGGAAGTGAGCTGTACGTGCGAGGGAAGTTGCTGGATTTACAAAACCTCTTCAATTCTGCCAGACCATCTCACCTTTCACGTGCATTTTTTTTTTTTCCTTTTCTTCTTTTACGTATAATTAATACTCTCTCCGTTCTAAACAAAAGGTACACTATACTATTTTAAAATATTTCATTCAAAGAGTCACTTTAAAATATTATGTTTACAATCTCTAAAAAACTTTTAATTTTACCCTCCACATGTGGTATAAACATATTAATAATGTTAAAATATTTTTATAATTATGACTAATTTTAATACTAATTATGTATCTTTTAATTATTAGACTTTTCAAATATGAATTATTTGGGTGGAATAGAGGGAGTAGCTAACTTCTTCACTTTTCACATACAATACTTTGTTATCAAGTTAATGAGTTGGTTCCGTGTACGTAGTTTGACTACAACTAAAATTTTGTGTTGAGCCATCAATTATAAGAATCTATTTAATCAATAAAGATGTTCAATTGAGTAAATATTTAGTTGTTTTTGGGTTTCATGTTATCAATTAATGTGATATTTTATAGTCAATGAGTGGTCATAATTAAAACATATCTCTCTCTCCCACATTATAACTTACTATTAAAGAAATAAAATGTTATTCTTCGCTTAGATGTTGCATGCGAACATTTTTAACATGGAAAAACACAAGTACGAGCTTCATATCGAATACTAGTAACTTTTCCCTTGCTTTTATGTCTGCAAGTCGTGGGTTTGAAATACTAAAATATATTACTAGTAAAAATAAGACCGTATACATTTAACTCTTGTCATACCTCTTAATGTTTGTGATCAGTCTTGTGTACTAACTGAACCTATTGTTAAAGTGTTGTAGTTAAGTTTAATGGGTCATTAACTCAAACCATAGGTGTAGTGAAAAGACTACCCTAGAATCTTAATATCTATATATTGTACTTTTATTCTCAAACAAGCATTTCATTAATCTCTTTCACAAACAATTCAGGCAATTTTTGTTTGTATATATATATATATATATATATATATATATATATATATATAGCCCTTTAAGTTCTGTGTGTGCGCGCTTTGTAAATTGTTAACCTTTTTGCTACTTTGCGCGCACTTTCTGCAGTCCAAAAGGCTTGTCAACAATTCTCAAAAAACGAAAGGTACAAAATCAACTATGTGTACATCTTTTAGACTAAAATAACACTTTTTTTTTTCCTTTTCCATTATATATAATTAAATATATATATCAAGAAGAAGCTAAAAGTTCTTTCTTACAGTCAGCTTATGGCTGATTTAATTAGCTCAAACTTTTCAACTTCTTTAAAGATGCAGCCAATTAAGGTTACTGTTTTTTTGTTGGAATGTACTCTTCTGATCCAAAATATACAAGTAGTAATGTTTAGCAAATTTTCTTTGATCCAAAGTAAGTTTTGTCTTAGGTTTTAATGCATGATTTTTCTAATTTATTTTTCTTTTTTCCAAGTTCCAACAATTAATTATCTTATCATTAAATATTTTATCTTCTCAATTATTCCCTCCAAATTAATTTATCTTTCAACTACTCTTAGTATAGAAAATAAGTGTATTAAATAATGGTATATTTCGTCATTCTACATAGTTTTTAAATATGTGTGCATTACTCTATAACGACATTTATTTTGATTTGGAAGGACTATACCACTTTAAATAACTCTTTACTGACTTATGAAAAAGGATTCTGTGAATAATATGCAGTATTTCATACCGTCTAGGAAATTTTTGTCTAGATCACTTAGGGTGTGTTTGACTTTGTAATTTAGTGCCTTGATTTTGGGTTTGAGTTTTCTTTTTGCAATAATTGAAGAAAAAAAAAAAAAAAAGAGAAATAGAGTGAATGTTGGTGGGGCTAAAGAGAGAGAAAGTCTAAAATTACACACCAAGTTACTAATTGATGCAAGGAGAACAGACCTAATTAAAGCTCTCTCCTTAATTGCAATACTCCATTGTTTCACTCAAGAAGTTCACATTTTAAAAATATAATAATTAAAAATATTTTAGTATAATAAATTGGTCATGATAATTATAGTTTTTGTTTCAATAAATTAGTTTTGTTTCAATTATAACTCAGCTTAATTCAACTGATCATATAATTAAATAGTTTTTGTTACAATGATATAAAGTCATCTATAGGATACTTCTCAAAAGAAACCGTTGTAATATTAAAAAATGACTATACTTTTATTGAATTGGGATCTTTTTTCATTTAAGGAAAACTAGATTGATGACCTACATTGAATATATGTATTCTAGTGAGTGGACAGTCTGGTACACTAGCTAGGTCATCGTCACTACAAAATCTCTTCTCGGTAAATAATCGTTTTCTTATGGTTACAATGGAGTAACCTAGCTTACCGTTTACACCGACAGATGTTGCCGTCCATTTTTTGAAATAAGCAAACGTAATTATTTTTGTCATTGATATATTTAGAGCCCGTTTGGTGTAGCGTTTTGAAAACGCAGTGTTTTAAAAATGCAGCGTTTCTAAAACGCAGATTATTTAAAACGCGGCTTTTTTCTTTATAAATGCGTTTGGGATATTATGTTAAACGCGCTTTTTATTCTCTATGCGTTTAAAATCTGCGGTAAAAAGCTAGAATTCCTTTTAAACTTTGAAACGCAGCGTTTTCTACCGCAAGATTGAAACGCTAAGGAATTGCATTTTAACCCCGTTTTGCCAAAATGCGCAAAACAAACGCTCTTATATAGTGATGGTCAAAATCTTACTTTCAGAAACAGAAAATTCAACTTAATAAGGTAGCTAAGTACAACTATATATATATATATATATATATATATATATATATGCAAAGGAGAATGAATATACAAATGTCGTTTAGTGATGGAGCATATGTATGTATTTCACAAAGTATGAAATTTTAAGACTACATCACTTTTCAGTATTCCTTTGAAAAGAAAATAAAATAAAAAAATGAATGTAAATCATAGCTGGAACTTTTTGCCTTTTGGACAAGTAAAGAAATAGTACTGTATTTAGTTCCTTTTCCATTGGCATTTGGGCACCTTTCTCCTGCAGGTATATCTTCTTTTTTTTTTTTTCCCACATTTTAGTGCTTCCAAGGCCTAAACAGCTTATTTCTTGACGTTGCTATATTTGGGGGGTGCTGCCACGTGCCTCACAAGTTCCAGTGGTTTTCTTCTCAATTTTACTTTCTCTCTCCTAAAAAAAGTGTATTGTAATAGTACATGGATTAAGATATATTACTATATAGAATTTATTAATGACAAATTTTTTTATAAAATCGTCGACGGATTAAGATTCGTAAAATAGATTAACTTTTGCATCTTACGAATCACTGAAAACTGTCATTTTCTGCCATAAAAGCATCACTATTGACCTTAAAACGGACACTTTTGGCTTTTAAAGTGTGCCTTGCACTTAAAATAAAAATTATCACTTTAAATATCACTTTCTCCACTAGAAGCGTCATCATTAATTTTAAAAGTGTCACTTTGTGCACTTTGCATCTTAAAAGAAAAAGTGACACTTTTAAGACAAAAAAATAACTCCGTTAATTGCTGCTAAATTATATTGTTACTTCATTAATAAAAAATAAAATTATAAATATATAACAAAAAATTAAGATAATTACTTGCTCAATTTTAAAATGTAAATAAATATTTTGGGATACGTACAAATAAAATAAAGATGAAACAAATGGAAGTAGTTTTAAAGCTTATTACAATATATTTCTTTCTCGATCTTAGTTGATGTATATAAAGTGACTTTGATAAAGTGTCACTTGCTAATATTCTGAAGCAATCTTTCTTGATAAACAAACAATAAAAGAGAATACTAACAGAATTGATTTATATTATCTCACAGGTATATTTATGCACTAGGGTATCAAATAATGCAAAATGGACCCCCATTTGTTTTATATATATATATATATATATATATATATATATAACACACACAAAATACAAAAAATTGTTGAGAAATGAAGTTTTGATTGAGTCTAATCATTTAATTATTCAGATTCAATCATCTAAACTATATTTAGAGAGAGAGAGTGAGTGGTAGTAGTAGAAGTAGCAGTAGTAGTGTGGTACTAATAATTAATTTAGTCAATGTAGTATATGCAAGATGTCACGACCCGAGTCCGGGATCCGGTGTTGAACCCCAACTCGGAGCGTGAACGCGAAGCAAAACTATTACAAGCGAGCCACAAAAGCTCAAACCAAAACCAGGGCAGCGGAAAACTAAAAACAAGGCAGCGGAATAACAAACGAGCTTGAACCTCAAAACTCGAATAACAAGAATCCCAACATATAATAATAACCTCCACAGCTAAACAAGCGCCGGAGAACAACAACATTTAAAACACCACGAGGCACACGCCCGGAAAACCATAAGTAAAATACCAATGGGCACACGGCCACAACAACTAAGAAAACTGGAATTATAAAAGTTATACAACACGACTCCACAAGTCGGCACCAAATACCGAATAGAAAATACAAGAATCTCTACCCGACATACTAAGTTTACATAACTCAGTTTAACCTACGATCTCACACATACATGAAATAAATACAAAATACTAACTAGATACAACTAGAGGGTCTTCGAACTAGAGCCTCAGCGCCGAAACGTATCCCGCAACTAAGGAAAACAAATATGGAAGGGATGAGTCGAATGACCCAAGAAGCTACTAATGAAACAATATGGCATGGCATTATGCACATAAGAATAACAGAAAATAAACAGTTGTAGCACATAAGACAACCAACCCTATACTCACGAGAGGCTCGAGCCGCCAACCGTCATGCACCGGTTGGAGACCACGACCAACATTCGTTCATATAGGAAGCACATAAAATGTAAATAAACACATAAAGGTGGATACGGTGGATTCGAGGTACACCTCCGAAATCCCTTGAAACACTTCCGACCTTATCGCTCCATGAAGCCGTAGTAAACGATCGCACCGCGCTCCACGGAACCGTAAAGGATGCCTCTCGCTATCCCACAAGATAATAATAATAGATTCTCGCGCCACTGCTCCGTAAAGCCATAATAAATAATCGTGTCGTCGATGCCGGACACATCTCTCAATACCGAACATAAAATGATATAGATGATTGTGGCCGCCGCCGTACACAAATCACGAGGGACCTGCTCGTATCCCCAAATCAAATATAGGTACCCGATCGCGTCAAGCACGATCTACAAGTACCCAACCGATAATGTACCCGACCGCGTCCCGCACGGTCTACAAGTACCCGTTGTGGACCATTTCCTGTATCCACGTCGACGTATCGCTCGATCCCCTACGACCCGAGACAATACGGCTCTAGCCACTTATAGGTATCACAAGGGACCGGTGTCCGTATCCCAATGCATACAAAACAATGTCGACAATGCACGCCGTTTATTCCGTTCAACCGTGGGACTAGAGAAAACCCCTACCGTGGCAACGGTAGGGCGAGGCCTGTATTGGCCTTCGGCTATTACGAAGCCCCCGCTCCCGCAATAACCGAGCGTCAATACACCTCCAATGCACATATGCCACTGGACTCGATGCAATGCACAAGTAGATGTTTACTTATGCCAAACTAATCTAAGTGTGTTCTATTGAATCACAACCCAAAGAAATCAAACCATAATGTGTTCTATTGAATCACAAACTAAATCAACACAATGTGCTTGTAAATACTAAACACACAATCAATCATCAAAGTAGGATGATTGTCCTATTGCTTACTAGAACAACCACACGTACATCACATCATTTAAGTCCGCAATTGCTATACTTAACCATCATAACATATGTAAGCCTAATCGTACTTACAATCATAATTCAACGCGCTACTAACACGTGAAACCTAGGATCTCTACGGTATCCCACGATCACAATACACTCCATCTCATGTATATATATAATCCTCCTCATTTCGTCGTATGTGAAATATATTACGACTCCCTACAAGTCACATCGCCGAAATGGAACGATACCCAAGATGTGCCATACTACCTAGAATACAACTAACTCGTCATCCGACGATTGAGACTATTCATCTCATATGGAATGTCATGCACTAAAGGTATGACTACACGATAACACTTAAGGAGAGATCTAAAATGGATAATTAACCCTTGCTAAGGCATAAGGTTGAGTCAACAATTCACCGCACACCATAGTCGTAATGTTTGACTAAGTCAACCCAAGTCGAGTCCTATCGAGTCATGATGTCAACAATTCGTCATCCCACACCGTAGAGACCACAATACAACCTATATAGGTTTATACTACACGTTACCACATTTCACGACGTATAATCTCTACGTCTTATACAACTCCGCTAGAGATGGTCACCAACAACTAAACCTCGAACGAACCGTAGTGTCGTCCCTAATTATCCGTACCAACCACAATAACCAACGTTCGGGTATGTACTACCCGTATGAATCTCACGGGTCATCGCGAGAATGCTAACGATGAAAGTCTCAAAGAGCTACGCATGCTCCTTAGAACTAAAACAAGTCATCGGCGACTTGACGGCCGGCACCCAACTATAACATGAACACACGAGTCTATAACTCGGGAAAACAACAACAACGACGACAATAAAAATCACGACACAATCTCAAGGGGCCTTTACTACTCGAAGGCAACAATCATCGCAATAACAACAACAACGTGTACACAATGAACTCCACAAGTCTCTAATATTCGGAGACCACAAAATTAACAATGATTCATCAATACCCATTATTTAACATGCTAGAGTATCACATTGAACAAGTATAGCATGTAGGAGTTCATATGCACATAGATAGCACATAAACATCGCGATACTACTCTACGATGCTCAAAATCTAAGAAGGAGATTAGTAACTTACTACACAACGCAAATCCTCCACGAAGTCGGAAGGGCTTCGGGTGAAACGTACTCCTCCACGATCTCTACGCCGCTACGGAGTCCAATCGACGTTCCCAAACTCGAACCAAGCTTGAATCGAACTTTCTCTCTCAAAACTTATCTTTCTCTCTAAAACGTGAGAGATGAGATGAGGTGGTGATTTCTCAACAGATCGGACGATCCATTCGGTTGGAAACGTTCCTCGTCGCTAGCTACGCTCCGGCGAAGACGGCTCGCAATTCCGACTCCGAACGAACGAGATATCGCGAATCTTCTTCTCTCTCTCTCTCTCTCTCTCTAGTCTCTCTCTCTAAATTCTGGTTTGGGGGTGAGAATGAGGGAGAAAATAGAGTTGGGTTATGTTATTAATACCATGGGTAAGTGTTTGGTCCAATCCCGGCTTGTTTGAGCATTTTAAACCACTTAAAAATGTTAAAAACCGAGAAATAACGAAAACCGACGAACAGGTATCCGTCCTTGCACGGCCGTGGAAGGCACGCGGCCGTGCAAAATGTTCTGACTATACGCACGGCCGTGCCAAGAAAGGCGCACGGCCGTGCCAACTTTGCACGGTCGTGCCAATGAGGCCGCACGGTCGTGCCAACCCTCATGGCACTAAACTCGCTTTGTTTTGCTCTCTTTCATCCTAGGTTCGATCCTACATCAAATCAAGGTCAAAACACATCCAATACACACGAATCATCTCGTGACGAGGCACGAATGATAACGGACATAAGTCGCACACATATCACAAGTTAAACACGCGAAATGGATCTCAAACTATCTCAACATACGGGTTAATGACAAAGCGAACGTGCTTGTCGTTTACGAACGAATCCAAGCCGAGGCTAGCATAACCAACTAGAGAGGAAATGAAATGTACACAAATGCTAAACGAAGTCGAGGATGATCTCGAACGGATATAGGAACAAGGTGCAACTCGCCATGAGTTAAACACGTGTCAAATGGTCTTCATCTAACACGTCACGCTTAACAAGCATGACGCCTCACTCTCCGAGGGTTTTAAGGTCAATATCGATAAACTACGAGTGAACTCGAAATGAAGTTGGGTCGGGGTGTTACATCCTCTCCCCCTAAAAAAAGAATTCGACCGCGAATTCATGGATTGAACGTGTACGGGGAGTTCATACACTACAACAAGGCCATACCATAGCCTACGTAACCGCACTCATATTGAAAAGGAGCGAAAGCCCAACAAATAAAGGGAGTGGTCAAGTTAGAGGCCATCAACCTCAAGTATTGCTCACGCACAAGGTTTATAACGAATAGGTAAAATTTCGAGACGTAAGAAATCTCGGGTTTCATTACGAGACTCACTACCGTCTCCAGTCAAGTCCAAATTCAAAGTACACTACAAAGTGTCATGAAAACACCTTCGAACACGTTCCAACACCACGCTTCCGCGCGCTAACGAATCTCCACTTCCCGTGGTACAACTCTCAACAATTACTCACGGGAAATCCCGCGATCAATTAAGTCCGGGCTAACACAACCTTAAGGTTCCAAGGTTACACGTAGACGTCCTATTATCAAGGAAATAGGCTTGAATCAAAGGGTGCAATAATTGCAACGCCTTGAAGTCACGCGAGTCATAGGACTCTGTCGTGCATAACGATACTACCGGCTACATCCAAAGCCGACAAAATAAAAGGTCAACGAAATCGCAAGTCGACATGCTCGCGATGCGACTACTCATGTCAATAAGTCGCAAGGTCAACATAAATAATAATAAGAGTTTCAAACTCTAAATACATTCAACGGAGCGGATCGGTATCATTGGACACCAATACCATATACTATACGTGCTGCTCGAGACATAGAGTGTAACACACTCTCAATGATTACATCCACAGGTCAACTACGAGATATAGTATTCTAACGAACGAGTACCCAATCAGAGTACAAAGGTAGTCCGATAACAGGGAGACAAATAAATAATAGAATAAGTCACAATGAACATGACTCTTACGGATTCAATTACGAGGTCTCACCTCTAACCTTGACTCGCTCTATTAGAGTCTTGGGTCGGTGCAGGAGGGTTCGGTGGGGACACTTGCTCCACTCGGGTGTCTCACCTAGGGCCACATTCAGTTGGTCCTCAAGTTCTCTCGCCGCAGCGTGTCCGAGTTGAAATACGGTCGGATGCATAACTGACATCCTTGCAGTCTTTCTAGTTCGCGCCATCCTGCTATAGACATACAATAGAGACGTTAAATCTCTAATGGGAAGTGAAACACATTAAGTGAATCAACGGAGGCATACTTATCAATATAACGTTCTAAACTCTCAACCCAACACATATAACATGCATGTAGGGTCCTAATGATAACCATCTCACTATGCCAAAGGGCACATGCGCAAGGTGACACGATCTATTCGTATCGCAAAGTCTATAAGGCAAGACCGAATTAATACAATGTATCCAGCCTACATCACGTCGCATACAATATAGTAACCACACGCTCACCGCCGAGGTGACAAATCAATTCGATACCTCTAAGGCGAAATAAACATATAACACACGTGACAATATACAAGTCACAAGGGCTAATAGCATACCCGAAATACTCATGTTCAACTAAGCACAACGGCTCGCACAATATCGATCAAATCAAACCAATACACGAGAAACGATAAACAATCCAAACACAAGGTACACAACTTGTTCAAACGTACTATTCCATTTACTTGTCCATTCCGGTTGGTAATAGGGTCGACAATTTCTATCTATCATGCTATCAACTTAGTCTTGACGAATATCTCTTGACAACCAAATCGGGGCCCTTCTGAAGTGGCTTCAAAAGCTACCGTCACTAGGGCGTTAGGGACAAGTGATTACAAATATGCCCTTAGAGTCGGTCTCATGCACATAAGTATCAAATACAAGCAAATGCACCTGTGTGACACAATGTCTCTAGTATGTACAAATGTCGCATTCCATGATGTGATATGCAAGAATAAAGTGTCTAAGTTAGTACGGACTCATATACTCGCACTATCGTAACCCGACACTCCACGATAAACACTAGTGGATTCGTGACCGTAATCTCGGTCTTCCACCTCTATTTCCTCGATGATCGCTAATATCAAGCCTAAGACGTTCCCTAAAACCTCTCGACTATACTTCTCTAATCAACGAGACAACCTACAATGGTCAAATCTCGCTACTAAACTTATCAAACGACTCACACTTAGTCGTCAATACTCTAGCGAGGACTTAAAGCGCACTCACTAATTCCATAAGGGGAAATAACCGACTACAAGCCGTTAGTCTCCGCTCTCATGAGCGTAAGAACTTAACTAATCCAGTCCTACATGGACCGTCTCTATAATTTACCAATATCCAAGGTAACTTAACACAAAACTCGACGTTAAACGCTCAACCCAATACCCAGATCACCTAAGCCGAGGATCCTATCCTGGCGGACAGCTAACTTAAGCTCTGATACCAACTGTCACGACCCGAGTCCGGGATCCGGTGTTGAACCCCAACTCGGAGCGTGAACGCGAAGCAAAACTATTACAAGCGAGCCACAAAAGCTCAAACCAAAACCAGGGCAGCGGAAAACTAAAAACAAGGCAAGAATAACAAACGAGCTTGAACCTCAAAACTCGAATAACAAGAATCCCAACATATAATAATAACCTCCACGGCTAAACAAGCGCGGAGAACAACAACATTTAAAACACCACGAGGCACACGCCCGGAAAACCATAAGTAAAATACCAATGGGCACACGGCCACAACAACTAAGAAAACTGGAATTATAAAAGTTATACAACCGCACGACTCCACAAGTCGGCACCAAATACAAGAATAGAAAATACAAGAATCTCTACCCGACATACTAAGTTTACATAACTCGCTTTAACCTACGATCTCACACATACATGAAATAAATATAAAATACTAACTAGATACAACTAGAGGTCTTCGAACTAGAGCCTCACTGCGCCGAAACGTATCCCGCAACTAAGGAAAACAAATATGGAAGGGATGAGTCGAATGACCCAAGAAGCTACTAATGAAACAATATGGCATGGCATTATGCACATAAGAATAACAGAAAATAAACAAAGTTGTAGCACATAAGACAACCAACCCTATACTCACGAGAGGCTCGAGCCGCCAACCGTCATGCACCGGTTGGAGACCACGACCAACATTCGTTCATATAGGAAGCACATAAAATGTAAATAAACACATAAAGGTGGATACGGTGGATTCGAGGTACACCTCCGAAATCCCTTGAAACACTTCCGACCTTATCGCTCCATGAAGCCGTAGTAAACGATCGCGCCGCTCCACGGAACTAAAGGATGCCTCTCCGCTATCCCACAAGATAATAATAATAATAGATTCTGCGCCACGCTCCGTAAAGCCATAATAAATAATCGTGTCGTCGATGCCGGACACATCTCTCAATACCGAACATAAAATGTATATAGATGATTGTGCCGCCGCCGTACACAAATCACGCAGGACCGGTGCTCGTATCCCCAAATCAAATATAGGTACCCGATCGCGTCAAGCACGATCTACAAGTACCCAACCGATAATGTACCCGACCGCGTCCCGCACGGTCTACAAGTACCCGTTGTGGACCATTTCCCGTATCCACGTCGACGTATCGCTCGATCCCCTACGACCCGAGACAATACGGCTCTAGCCACTTATAGGTATCACAAGGGACCGTGTCCGTATCCCAATGCATACAAAACAATGTCGACAATGCACGCCGTTTATTCCGTTCAACCGTGGGACTAGAGAAAACCCCTACCGTGGCCAACTAGGGCGAGGCCCAGATTGGCCTTCGGCTATTACGAAGCCCCCGCTCCCGCAATAACCGAGCGTCAATACACCTCCAATGCACATATGCCACTGGACTCGATGCAATGCACAAGTAGATGTTTACTTATGCCAAACTAATCTAAGTGTGTTCTATTGAATCACAACCCAAAGAAATCAAACCATAATGTGTTCTATTGAATCACAAACTAAATCAACACAATGTGCTTGTAAATACTAAACACACAATCAATCATCAAAGTAGGATGATTGTCCTATTGCTTACTAGAACAACCACACGTACATCACATCATTTAAGTCCGCAATTGCTATACTTAACCATCATAACATATGTAAGCCTAATCGTACTTACAATCATAATTCAACGCGCTACTAACACGTGAAACCTAGGATCTCTACGGTATCCCACGATCACAATACACTCCATCTCATGTATATATATAATCCTCCTCATTTCGTCGTATGTGAAATATATTACGACTCCTACAAGTCACATCGCTCGAAATGGAACGATACCCAAGATGTGCCATACTACCTAGAATACAACTAACTCGTCATCCGACGATTGAGACTATTCATCTCATATGGAATGTCATGCACTAAAGGTATGACTACACGATAACACTTAAGGAGAGATCTAAAATGGATAATTAACCCTTGCTAAGGCATAAGGTTGAGTCAACAATTCACCGCACACCATAGTCGTAATGTTTGACTAAGTCAACCCAAGTCGAGTCCTATCGAGTCATGATGTCAACAATTCGTCATCCCACACCGTAGGAGACCACAATACAACCTATATAGGTTTATACTACACGTTACCACATTTCACGACGTATAATCTCTACGTCTTATACAACTCCGCTAGAGATGGTCACCAACAACTAAACCTCGAACGAACCGTAGTGTCGTCCCTAATTATCCGTACCAACCACAATAACCAACGTTCGGGGTATGTACTACCCGTATGAATCTCACGGGTCATCGCGAGAATGCTAACGATGAAAGTCTCAAAGAGCTACGCATGCTCCTTAGAACTAAAACAAGTCATCGGCGACTTGACGGCCGGCACCCAACTATAACATGAACACACGAGTCTATAACTCGGGAAAACAACAACAACGACGACAATAAAAATCACGACACAATCTCAAGGGGCCTTTACTACTCGAAGGCAACAATCATCGCAATAACAACAACAACGTGTACACAATGAACTCCACAAGTCTCTAATATTCGGAGACCACAAAATTAACAATGATTCATCAATACCCATTATTTAACATGCTAGAGTATCACATTGAACAAGTATAGCATGTAGGGAGTTCATATGCACATAGATAGCACATAAACATCGCGATACTACTCTACGATGCTCAAAATCTAAGAAGGAGATTAGTAACTTACTACACAACGCAAATCCTCCACGAAGTCGGAAGGGCTTCGGGTGAAAACGTACTCCTCCACGATCTCTACGCTGCTACGGAGTCCAATCGACGTTCCCAAACTCGAACCAAGCTTGAATCGAACTTTCTCTCTCAAAACTTATCTTTCTCTCTAAAACGTGAGAGATGAGATGAGGTGGTGATTTCTCAACAGATCGGACGATCCATTCGGTTGGAAACGTTCCCCTCGTCGCTAGCTACGCTCCGGCGAAGACGGCTCGCAATTCCGACTCCGAACGAACGAGATATCGCGAATCTTCTCTTCTTCTCTCTTCTCTCTCTCTCTAGTCTCTCTCTAAATTCTGGTTTGGGGGTGAGAATGAGGGAGAAAATAGAGTTGGGTTATGTTATTAATACCATGGGTAAGTGTTTGGTCCAATCCCGGGCTTGTTTGAGCATTTTAAACCACTTAAAAATGTTAAAAACCGAGAAATAACGAAAACCGGACGAACAGGGTATCCGTCCTTGCACGGCCGTGTCAAGGGAAGGCACGCGGCCGTGCAAAATGTTCTGGACTATACGCACGGCCGTGCCAAGGAAAGGCGCACGGCCGTGCCAACTTTGCACGGTCGTGCCAATGAGGCTGCACGGTCGTGCCAACCCTCATGGCACTAAACTCGCCTTGTTTTGCTCTCTTTCATCCTAGGTTCGATCCTACATCAAATCAAGGTCAAAACACATCCAATACACACCCGAATCATCTCGTGACGAGGCACGAATGATAACGGACATAAGTCGCACACATATCACAAGTTAAACACGCGAAATGGATCTCAAACTATCTCAACATACAGGTTAATGACAAAGCGAACGTGCTTGTCGTTTACGAACGAATCCAAGCCGAGGCTAGCATAACCAACTAGAGAGGAAATGAAATGTACACAAATGCTAAACGAAGTCGAGGATGATCTCGAACGGATATAGGAACAAGGTGCAACTCGCCATGAGTTAAACACGTGTCAAATGGTCTTCAATCTAACACGTCACGCTTAACAAGCATGACGCCTCACTCTCCGAGGGTTTTAAGGTCAATATCGATAAACTACGAGTGAACTCGAAATGAAGTTGGGTCGGGGTGTTACACAAGAATATTTGGATTTCACTTTGATGGTTAAGTGAAAATAAAATATTATTAAAATTTGAGAGTATTTAAAATTAAAGGGACTCCCTCTTTCTCTGCATATATAAAATGATTGTACATAAATGTATAATATATGTGTATGAATATTTATTTTCTAATAAAAGAAAATTAAAGAAGGAAGTATTAAAGTTGATCTCTTCTTCCTCCATAATTGGTTGCATAATTAGACGGTTAGCAAAAGAAATTGGTATACTATTAAACCCATTTCTTTCTCTCCAAGTAGGCAGACTGCTCTCTCTCTCCCTCCTCTTTAATGATTTGAGGCAGTGTGGAGGGAGTATATAAAGACAGATGACTCCCTCCTCAAAACCATAATAAAAAGGAAGTCATTTTGTCTCTCCCTCACTTTCACTTTGTGAAGTGCTCAAGGAAAAAGAAAGAGACATGAAGAGTAAGACGTGGAGATGAAATTAGAAGAGGAAATTAAAGGTACGAAAATTTCTCACACCATCAAGGGAAAATTAAGAAAAGGCAAGAGAAATAAAATTCTATCTCTAGCATAAATTTAGACATGGACCGAGGTAAGTATTTACTTCATTTCACTTGTAACTGTGAAATATTATGCGTCCAAAATTATAAGCATAAAAGTTTATATAGTATGAATTTTATTAAAGTATTCGTTGTATATGTAAAATTCATGAAAGGAAAATTAACAGTATATACTGTTTGTTTCAAGTTGCATGGGATTGACCGAAATTTTAGTTACATAATCTTGCCAACGTTATTCATATTATGTTGCACCTTGTCATTAATATATTGGATATTGAAGTTATACTCAAATAGTCCACATATAAAAATTTATAAATTAGAGGTTATATAATAATCTGAATTTGATGTTATTCATTTTATGTTATAATCAAATGAGTTGAGACTCCACCCTATTTGACAAAGATCAGTACACAAAATATTTCGCGATATGAGTCAAAGACTGACTCCACCTCGTTAGTGCCATGCCTCCTATTAATATTAATTATATATATGTAAGATAACATATATATATATATATATATATATATATATATATATATATAAAGCTGGGTGATTCTTGTAGCAACAACATGTTCAAATTTGGGAAGCATATGAAAATTAATACTCAACAGACAGTCACATATGCTTCACCAACTTAGGCAGAATTAACATTTTATCATGTGCCTTAATCAAAGTGGACAAATTTCCATACATTTTTTGCACTATTTAATAATGGGATTGGGACCCATCCACTAGCAACCCGGCCAATAATAAGAATGAAATATATAGAGATATTCTTGATTATGTATATAGGGCACAGCTACAACAATTGACTATTCTAATTATTTCACCACTTTTTGCCTCCTCCCAAAAATATTTCTCCTAGAAACCAGTAATGTATATTATCACTTCTAATCATCTTTCGGCTTTTGCCATTTTTTATATCTATTTTAGAAATATTCTTTTGGCACCCAATGAGTAGGATATATCTATATCTATATATTCTATACAATATAAGAATTCAGCTCAGGTATTTCTTTTGTTGGCCTACAAATTAAGTTCTAAATTAAATCCTTTTTCTAAGAATTTTGGTTTAATTAAATTATCAAAAATAGATGGCACAAAACGTAGTTCGCTGATTTACTTTAATAAGAAAAAGAGGAGTTTAGAAAAGTAATAATCACTCCCAAATTCAAAATACTCCCTATGCTCCTAAATTATCGTCCAAACATGATGTTTTTCAAATGTAAATTTGACGTATATTATTTTATTTTTTTAAATTCATAAAACACGTATTTCGTAATATTTTAAAAGTATTATAAATTACGTGTTTTTTATTTTTAAAAAATAAAATAATATACGTCAAATTTATATTTAAAAAATATTATTTTTGACCAAAAAAAAGTCAAACATAATAATAGTTTAATTAGAAACGGAGGAAGTACAATGTATCTCCTCCATATTCTTAAACATAATATCCATGTCTAAATACTCCCTCCGATCCTAAAAAAATATAATGTTTAACTCGGTACAAAGTTTAAGAAAAAATTAATTGACTCTATAAGATGGTTAATTGTTGGGACTTTGGGAAGAGAAGGGTAAATTAGAAAAATGAAAATCATACATTTAAAACCTGAAACCTACAACGATACTCATTTTAGATCGGAGGGAGTATAAACTATATTTTTGAATTATTTTGTCAGACGTTTATTTCGAGAGTATATATATATATATATATATATATATATATAAATCATATTAGTTTGAGGATAAAATGTACTAGGCATCGATCCTTGTACTATGCCTTAATTTCAAGTTTGTCTCCGTTCTTTGTTTAGCGCATAATTTTATCCTTGTATAAGCCACCGTCTCTTGGTCAATTCTTTCCGTTAAATAAATTGATGTTATTCGCCTAAGTGACATCACGTGACTCTTATAACAAGGTTCAGCTTGTTCTCTCGTATACACAGAGATCGACACATAACAAACATGTCATCTCCACCAAACTTCAAGATTTAAGAACGTAGACCACCACAAGCTTAATCCAGTACTATGTCAAAATGGAAAGTTTGAACATCCGTGGTTCGTTAATAGTCTCCTTTTTAATTTGATCAAAAACAATTTACCAAAAGAACACAAACATTCAAGAATGTCATCGTCATCACTGGGAGCCTATAAACCATTTCACTTCATTCATTTTCATTTTCATGTAAACAATTTATCTTGTTTGATTGTGCCACATATTAAAAGAAATTGATTAACTTTATTATAAATATTGATATAATTTTTAAAGCTTATGTGCATGTATGACTATCAGTAAAGTAAGAAGAAAAAATTAAGGTAAATTAATAAATGTGGTTTCTTAGAAAGAAAGATTTGAAAACAAGACAAATTAAATTTTTTTTTTTAAATGAAGAAAAAATGAAAGCATGACATTATCTAGGAACGGTATTACCTTCGTCCCAAAAAATAAAAAATATATCATACTCCCTTCGTTCATAAAAAAAGGTATTACCTTCGTCCCAAAATAATTTTCGTTTTAAAAATTTGCACACAGATTAAGGAGTCTTTCTAAAAGACTGGCACATATATAGATTAATAAAAATTAAATGACTCTATATGAAATGTACTTTTTCTTTAAAGTCCAAGTTCAAGTGCAAGTGGGATACATCATCAAAGTAACAATAAAAATGGAAAAACATGTAACTTCCTAAAAATTAAATATCACTTTTAATATTTATTTATGTCCATGAAATATTTTATAAATTCTTATTCAAATAAATTCAAAGACTATTTTTTTGGGATAGAGAAAATATTGTTACAGTAAAAAAAAAAAATGTTGGATAATGAAAAATGTATATATTGATTGACAGATACACGCGCCAACTAAAAGAAAGTGTGCATCTTTTCTCAGCCGAACATGTTATGATCATAAAATAAAAGAAAAGAAAAGAAGAAGTTGTAATTTATGTTGCTCTTAATATTATTGCTATGATATTTTACGAGAATGAATATATGGTCAGTTCACTCAGTACCCAACCTATAGTTTTTTTTTTTTTTTTTTCATAATTTTGCAATTTAAGGTGAAATTACAAGCTACCTACTGAACCATGCATCTGGCGAAACAGACTTGCCTATTTATGAGAAAATGTTGAAAGTAGGCAGCAGAACAGAAGAAGCTAGGCATCCAAATCCGAAACCTAATCTTCAAACTCAAAAAAAAAAAAAAAAAAAGAGAGAGAGAGAGAGAGGGCGCAATTTTCAAGACAAAATAAGCTCCCTTGATAGAAACAATCTGTATGTATATCCGTGGATCAACATATAAACAAAGGAAGATAGCGTTTGATTTCTGGAAACAACCCACCCCACTACACTATTACTAACTGACATTTACCACCGTTTCAATGAAATTATTGGGAAATGATACATGCATACGTAAATGTTTACTTCACCCTCTCTAATCTCTTTTACAGATAGATAGATAGATAGATATATACCTAGCTAGGGTCGCTTCCTTTTTGTGCTTTTATATTTTTGTATTTTAGTCTTTAATAAAGTACTCGTTAATCCATTCCACCCAAAACCTATATTAATATCGTTAGAGGGGCTCATAATTATAAAAATATTTTAGCAAATTTAACATGTTTAATTATATCAAATATACATGGAGAGTAAATTTGAAAAGTTTTGAGAGATTGTGTGCATAATTTTTTAAAGTTGGCTCTTTAAATGAAATATCTCAAATTAGAATACTAGACTCTTCACCTGGAACGGAAGGAGTAACAGACAAGTAAATTGTACTCCCTCCATCCCTTAATTATTGTCTTGTTTGACCCGACACACGGATTAAGAAAAAAAAATTAATTTAATTATTAATATTGGTATAATGTATAATTTCTTTTAATTTTCATGTGTATCTGGTCCATAATTAAAGTAGGAAAAAAAGTAAGGGTAAAATGGTAAAAGTGATGTTTTAAAAAGGAAAGTTTTCAAACAAAACAATTATTCTGGGAAGGACAAAAAAAGAAAGGAAGACAATAATTTAAGGACGGAGGGAGTAATATGTTAATAAGAGTTTAACACATTCGATTTATTCCATCTATTTCATGTAAAAAGTTCACTATTGTATTTTAAAATATTTTTCATGGGATCCACCTGAAGTCCCATCATACGTATTATCCATGTCAGTCTCAGGTGGATCCCAAGATCCACGTTGACAATGAAAACACAGACCTTGGGACAGTCGAGGTCTCTAATCGAGGTCCTCAGATTGAAGTTTTCCACCGGGGTCACTAGTCGAGGTCTTCAGCCAAGCTAGACCTCGACCTAACTTAACAACGTCCTCGTCGACAACGGAAGTTACCTCGATATCGAGGATCTACCTTCCTCGGCAGGAGTCAACATCGAGCATTCAATGTTTACCGCCTGTCAACACCTAACCTGGGCAAGACATCCTCATTGAAGGAAGATATTCCTTCCTAGTGAAGTTACGACGACATTTATGAGTTCCTCCTCCTCCCCAGGCCCGGCCCTCAGCCATGTCTTGGGGGTGATCTCCATGGCCCCCAATTTTTGGGGTCCCAAATTTATGTATACCATTTTAATATGTAGTATAATATATTATGTAATTATAATCTCTGTAATTGACTTTGTGACTTAATGAATAAAATAGTTATTTATGAAATTAGAGATTTTTGGTTCAATACCTAACAAAGTCGTTCAACCTTTTGTTTTATTTTGGTTTGCTGAATTTAATCAACAAACCTTATTTATGCATAATATATAATGTATTAGTATAACTTTGCAATTGATTCCATGACTCAATAGATAAGGTGTTGTTTTATAAAATTAGAGATTTTGGGTTCGACCTTAGCGGAGTTATCCAACTTTCATTTTATTTTGGATCCGCTGAATATACTTATAAAAAAGAAAATGTTAGTTGACCATCAGTTTTTTTAACTGGGCCATTAAAAAAGTAAAAAATTACTTGAATTGAAATATAAGTCCAATTATAATAATCATTTGGTAGATTATAACAATATTCCAAGAAAAAAATCAGGTTCTATTGCTATTGTACTTATGATGCAACACAAAGTATATTATTTTTGTTGTAAATTGGGTAAATTGGTGTAGAATAGTAATTTTAAATAATAATTTGGTACTTATTTTTTCTTGTATGTTTGTAGATATTGCATTTTTTCAATACATTGAATGATAAAAAACGAAAAAATATTTATGTAAAATTATTATTTTTATATTTCAACAAAGGCCCTTTTTTTTCTTATTGCCCTGGGCCCCCAAAAGTTCAGGACCGGCCCTGCTTCTCCCAAGACAGAAGCTTCTATTATCTGCTTTATACAGACAGAAGGTTTACCTCATTAATGAGCAGTCCCTTTCCAAGCATTCAAGTGACCAAATTCATAAAATTTACACGTCACCTTCAGCTATAACAAGGTATCATCTTTATTTATGGTTAAGTCACTTTTACTCCCAAAAACATACTAAAGTGTTGTTTATTTGCATTTACATACTTGCCATTAATACACTCTCATTTACGCCTGAGAGCAATAGTCGGGTAAAAACCCCAACACCTAATGGTGGTTTTTGTGTTATTTGTTGAAGTCAAGACAATCCACAACAAGCCTTTTGAGAGCTGGGGCATCCTACCTAAAGACTAACTACAAACGTGGATCCAACGTGGTCACCAGTATATATTTTGGCGTGATCAGTTTCATTTAAAAATTTCACTTTAAGAAATTATTGTGTACCTTTAATCTTTATTAATCTTTTAACTTTATTATTCACATGTATAATTATAACTATCTTGACTATGTTACAATATTTTTGTAATTATGTCTAATTTCAATAACGATATTATATTTCTTAATTATTAGATCTTTTAAACATAAAGTTTTCAAGTGAAAATGAGGGAGTATTAGTTATGGAGTAAAGCTAGTATGCAACTCAATATAATTAGAGGCCAAAAATTCAACACGAGCAAGTCTAATACGCGAGAGAGAAAGTTCTAATATACCAGAGGTTTGTGTCAATAAGAGAGGAAGAGAGCGGTAAGGCGGAGATCAAGGGAAGCAAATTGTTTAGAAATGTCTGATCACTCCTATTGTCTATGTGGCAAATTCTAGGCATGGTGCTTCTAGTCCATATTTATTTTAAGAGTCATCCGTTTATTACGAGAAGTTATTCTATAAGATGAGTATGTCATATTACGAAGGTGACGTGGTATGATGTGCTAATTGTTGATTAACAAGTGAGGTGATGGTGCGAGTTGACCCGTAACCCCCTAAAATAAGGGGAGCTATGTTTATTTTAATTAACTAATCATTCTAGATGGCAAAATTGAATAGAACGTCGCACCATATTAGCATCAGTTTCAGAAATTTGGAATCAATGAAATGGTAGGCTTTAATTATTAATAAGATTTTTCTTTTTGAAAATAGATGAAAATAGACAAGGCGTCTACGTCGACAGTGAGGTGGACAGCCATAGACTCTTAACTTTATTATAGAATATAAGAAAAAATCAACTTAGCTCAATTCAATTTTAATTTGATTTCAATTTCTTCACGTCGACTATTCAAGTTCTTAATTTTTCGTCATTTAGTTCGATAGGCAAAATACAAGTCCATCACTCAAGTCACACTTGTTCACATATTTCCTTATTATGGATATTTATGTTAGTTTTAATCTTTTCTTTCTACCTCTAGCTAGCGTTTGTTGATGATATTGATAGTATACCAAGTATACTAAACGATCTACGTTATATGTATACTTATTTCATCTTAATCAGTTTCTCTCATTTTATGATCAGTCTGTATCCAACTTTTACCATTTTACAAATATGTTCATTATAAATTTTATTTTTTTTAACTCATTCACCTCATATTTAGAATCATAATTTGTACAATTCTATATTAGTATACATGAAGTTGGTTATAGTCAGATGTAATATATGTTTTCAAGTGATCTCTATTGTAATATAGATATTTACTTATAATATCATCGAAAATATATATTTACATATAATATTATCGAAATGAAAAGAAAACTGACGTTTTGAAGGCCAAAACACTCGACAGCTCTTTTGGAAAGAAAATCCAAATCGAGCTTAAAGTTAGCTTTTGCTGATGTGTAAGCCTCATGGGGCCATGCTCTCATCAGATTTCCCAATCAGATTACTGAACTGCAAGTTCTCGGTCCCACCACCTTAACCTGTTGAGAATGAATGAATGGTGTGAGGATTTTCAAGTTAATACACTGCACGTGTGCCTCTCACGTGACGTTACAACCTCATTGCCGTCAGTAATCTACGTATTCCTTCTTTGAAAGTACCCAAATTTAGACACATACGAAAAAAAGGTTAAATTTTGTAATTTGTACTCCTTCAAAGCACAAAAAATTCTATTTAACCATTAAATTTTTAAAATTATATTTTTGTCACTCTATTTTTCCCAAAACACGTAATTGATCACACCAAAAGGTGCTCTGGTGATCTGTCAATGTCCACGTATAGTTAGTCTGTAGGTAGGATGCCCCGGCTCTCAGTAGGCACAAGTGTTGGTGGGACTTGTCCTTCGGTAGATACCTGAGATGAAAGGAAGTACCGTTAGGGAGCTGGACGTTGGTCCAACTAAAGCTCTCCGGTGAGAGAATCAGTATATGGTGAGGTTAATGGTCTCCGGTGAGGATTCAGGCTGCTCTTTGAGAGTGAATGCACTGAATGCTTTGGAGATTTGGTAGTTGTGTGTGTTAGTTTGAACTTAGGTCTTAAATGAAGGTCATCACCTTGTATTTATACTGGGAGAATGCTGGTTTGAGACAAGTCGGACTGCCAGGTGTCGACTTGGGGTGAGCAGTCATGTGCCCATTTATGGCAGCCGCAATCTGCATTGATGAGCTTTAATGAGGAAGTGACCTGCATTGATGTAGAAGATAGAACTTCTCTGGAAGTGACATTAATCTTCTGGAAGCTGCTTTACTTAGAGAGCAAGCCACTCTTTCATCCAATGAGGTGCTGGTTTGTAGCCCCGGGATGACGTAGTGGCATGTGGGCATTGAATGCGACAGCTTTTGTTGACTATCTTTACTTCCCAGGATGGAGACATCGGGGTCTCAGTGTTGCAGCTCGGGACAAGGACCTCGCGAGCTCTTTATGTTCGAAGTGGAAGGTGTCTCTGGCTATCCCGAGCTCCTCGGGGTGGTCGGGAAGAGACGGAGGTATACGTTCCCGGGCTCCGGGCTATAGTCTAAACCCGGGGTAGAAAATTTCTTTCTTCCGAGCTCCAGATAAGCTTGGCCACGTGTCACGCTAGTGCCACGTGGAAGCTGGATATTTTAGTATCTTCAGTAATCTAAATATTTGTATTTGAAAAAAAGAAAACAAAATTTAAAGAAAACATAAGAATTTGATACTTAAAATATTACTGTAAAATACAATTAAATTCCTTTTTTTGAAACATTAAATTAAAAAATGCAAGTACGGCACTTGTATTAATAGGGCGAGAATATCTCATTAATTTCTCGTAAGTAATGATCTTAGTATTTTACATTATTTCGTTATCAAGTGATGAATGATGATTAGATCACGAGATGAATACAAAAAATTTAACTACCAAAACACATAATCACATATATATTATATCTCTATCGTAGTCCTAGTAATATAAAAAATACCATGAGTTTCTATAGTTTTTTCCATTTCTACCCTTCACAACCTAAAAAGATCAACTGAGTTACGAATGCATATCTATGTGGCCCACAAATTAAATAAAAATAAAAATAATAAACATTATGGCATGTTTTCAACAGGCCCTTCTTAGTTTCATTTTTAATTTGAGGTTTGAAAGTCTCTAAATATCTTCAAATTTATACACCATCAAAGCTATTATTTTCATACTATTACTTATTGAAGAATGTAGTCCTAATTGTTTATTTCGCAAGTAGTTGGCAGTGGCAACGTCATAAGCAGCAACAAATTGATAACTGTCGACAACGTTATAAGTAGCGACAGATTGATAACTGTCATTAACGACCGCTGACTCTCTCTCTCTCTCTCTCTCTCTCTCTCTCTCTCTCTCTCTCTCTCTCACACACACACACACACACACACACACACCCCATTCATTCATTATATTCCACATATACCTTGCTTCCGAACAATTTGGGAGTCAGTATATATTTTCAAATACCTGAGCGGACATTATAATTTGACCGTTCATTCATTCCCCCCCCCCTCATATACCTTTGCTTCCGAACAATTTGGGAGTTAGGATATATTTTTCAAATATTTGAGCGGACGTTACAATTTGACCAACGTTCAGGGCACTAAGATTAATCTCGTATGTGTTTGGCTAACATGCTCTTTAATTTTGAAGTGTTAACCCTTAAAAAAAGAATATTAGAAAAATCAATAGTGTCATTTAGGCTTAATTAAGATTATAAAGTACACAAGGGGAGATTGCTAGATATTTCAATCTTAGTATGTTGTAGTTAATTCAAATAACGAATAGGAGATTTTGCGCCAAAAATATAAAAACAAATCAAAAAGAGGAAAATTTTAAAGTCGCCACATTAGTCTAGGGCCTTCCTTTAAAAAAGAATATATATATATATATATATATATATATATAATATACACATAAATATGTGTGTGTGTGGAAGAAATCTCACTAAAAAGCATTCACTAAATCCTAGAGATCTCAACTTATTCAAAATTAATGAAAAATAAATATAAGGGCTTATTGCACTGTACTATCTCATGGTTTGTCCATTTTCTCACTCTAGGGTTTATGGTTTTAATTTTTACATATTAGAGTCCAATGTTACATTTTCGTTAGTTTTTTAAAGGGAAATTATAAGTTGTGTGCCCAAGATGTGCCTTTTAATGGATATCTTAGTCATTAATAAAAACATTTACAACTTAATGGTATAAATGAGTATATTTGTGATAATTTTTACAAGACATACTTGCAAAACGCATTTTTTGCTAGGTGCAGCCAAAAACCAAGTTCGCACTATAGTCATTCATTTAACCCTAGCCTCTTAATTTGGTTCATCTACACCCACTAAACCGACACTCACTCACTCACTCTTTCACTCACTCTCACTCACTCTTTCACTCACTCTCACTCACTCACTCACTCACTCTCTCTCTCTCTCTCTCTCTCTCTCTCTCTTCCCCCTTCCTTATAGACGAAACCTAATATAGAAAGCAGGCACTCCATGGCCGGAGCCACCAATTGCAGCCATAGCCTCATCTACTCCACTGACTGTTGCTATCGTCTCATCTTACTCTACCACCAATTGTGCCCATAGCCTATCTAATCAACTGAATGTTGCTTTCGTCGTCTCATCTTACTCTATTGTACGCCACCTTGGATCTTTTTGTGCAAAAATAAACCATGGGTACAATTAGCCAATAAATTAATTTTATATCAATATATATATTCAACACCTTAATTGTTATAAGGAATTGGTATTAGATTTGACTACACCTTAAAAGATATTTGCGATTAGGAAAAGAAGATAAGTCTTTTTATTCTCTCTTTAACACGGAAAGGGAGAAAATGTTAAATGTCCCGAATTGAAACGGCACAAACCATTTCCTCATATGTGTAATAAGTATCAAATCCAAGGACATCAATGTAGAAAGTGGTCAAAAACTCCGTTGTTATATTAGCTAGCTACCTGCAGTACTGGTTCTCATGAATACACTTTGGCTTTCGATCCGAAGTGCGTGAAATTTAATTAATTATATTCAAACAAAAATTTGATAACTAGTTACTGTATTTGTTATGTTACTGGTTAGACGTGAAAGTTGGATGGTTAAAAAGCAAAGGTGTTATTGTCCGACAAGAGAAAAATTAGCAAGAGATAAAAGGGAGTTAAACATTGCCTTTTTGGAATTCAAAATCACTTTTGATTGTGTTCGGCTACAAAATGCAATTTTGCATTGAAGCTGTGGAAATGCAAAAAATTGCATTTATATATGGAGAATCAGCTATGACTTTTTGCTTTTGTCAAAAGTAATTCTAAGATACTATTTGTTTATTAATTTCTTGTATTTGTATTGCCAATGAAAATTCTAACTGAAGTCTTCAATTCTTCACTCTTTATCATATTTGTTCCAATATTTTTCTATTTTTTTTTTATAATTTTTAATTTAGTCATTACAAAAAATAAAATCACAAATTACAAAATAAACTAGGTATTTATTTAAACAGAGTCAATATCTCCTTAAATTGAGACGAAAGAAGTATGGAGTACATAAGTTTCAAAACAGTTAACAGTTGTCATAATGAGCGCCAAGTGAATTAGAGGTAAATGGCCATGGATGTTTGTGCTCTGGCTTGCGTAGAAGAGAGGAGCAGCTGCCTGAAAGAGAGAGAGAGAGAGGGAGAGAGAGAGAGAGGTCCTCAATCAATCCACTCTTCCTCTATCGGAAATATCTTCCTTTATTTATCACCCCATGCATTTTACTACTTACTTTACCCCTCTGTCTCTCTCTCTCTCTCTCTCTCTCTATATATATATATATATATATATATATCTCGGAACTTGCTCTCTCCTCTCTATCTCCAACTTTTCAAATCATACAAATTAGGATTAATTGCCTTTGTTTATCCTTGAATTTGTTCATTAATTATTCGTATTTGAGAGTTTCTTGTTTCAAGTTTTGTACATTGCGTTTAAAGTTATATTTTTGTTGTAATTGAGGTTCAAAGAGGGTTTTTGTTAACTTTTTTATTAAAAGTTGTCATTTGGCATTTACATGCATTTTTGTATGTTGTTTTCGTTATTGACATGTTTTTAAAATTCATGCTCTTGACATATTCTTTATGATAGATGAATATAACTTTAAATAATCAATGAAAACAACCCTACAAAAATACACGTAGATAGCACATGATAACTTTACGTTCAGTAATTAAAATTATAATATGGAAAATAACTGCACACAATATATGTAAAAATAAAAGTCAAAGTGAAAAATTCATCCCACAAATAAAAGTTAACAATTGTTTTCTGAGAATATATTAATTGTTTAAGAAAGGTTTTAATTTACAATCCAATGTTAAAACAGTTTTACGACATTTTCTTAACAGGGTTTAAAATGCGTGTTAGCGTGATTAGATTGAATTACATTTAGATAGTAGCAAAATATAAGAAATTCTTTTATTTATTTATTTATTTTAATTTTCTAAGAAAAGAAATTAAACACAGCCCCTTCCCTTCTCCTCACGGTCACGGCCCCCACCCCACCTCAAACTCAACTCTATTAATACTTGTCCCTCCTCTTGCAGAAACCAAAGAAGGATTCATAGAAATTAGAGTGCTCTTTACGAGAGAATCTCTTCCCCACCATCACATCACATCACATCACCCCGGCCCGGCCCGCAATCCAATAAACAGAATCAAATCGAGTGATGTGCAAATCCAACGCCGGCATGACCACCGTCTCAATGACTTCCGATCATCGCAAACCACCGCAAACCCAGTTCTATTACCATCTTTTATCTCTACCAATCACCATTACCAAAAATAATGTCACCGAACCCAACCCCGAATGTCAAACCCATTTCACCAACGTCCTCCCCACACCCTCAGAGATTGTCAACGAAACTAAAGCTCTATTCAATCTTTCTTTCCCAATAGCACTCACTGCTCTAATCCTCTACACTCGTTCCATTCTCTCCATGCTGTTCCTAGGCCACCTCGGTGACACTGAATTAGCCGCTGGCTCGTTGGCTATAGCTTTCGCTAACATAACTGGCTACTCCGTTTTATCCGGCTTGGCTCTCGGGATGGAGCCACTTTGTTCACAAGCTTTCGGCGCTAACCGTCCAAAGCTTCTCTCTCTGACTCTACACAAAACTGTTATCTTCCTTCTCCTTGTCTCCATTCCTATCGCATTTCTCTGGCTCAACATGTCCCAAATTTTATGTTATTTACAGCAAGACCCCAACATCACACGCTTGGCTCACACGTATCTCATCTTCTCTCTCCCAGATTTGATTACCAACTCGTTTATCCACCCAATCCGCATTTACCTTCGAGCTCAAGGCATCACCCATCCGCTCACGTCAGCATCCCTCGCTGGCACGGTTCTTCACTTGCCCATGAACTTTCTGTTCGTCTTTCGTTTCCGGCTTGGCGTAGCTGGCGTCGCCGCCGCCTCAGCTGCTTCGAATTTATTCGTACTAGTGGCGCTCGTTTTGTACGTGTGGATTTCCGGAATACACGTGCCGACTTGGACTAAGCCGAGCCAGCAGTGCTTGACTGCGTGGGCTCCGCTGGTACGGCTCGCGGCGCCGAGCTGTGTTTCGGTTTGTCTTGAGTGGTGGTGGTACGAGATCATGATCGTACTGTGTGGGCTCCTTGTGGACCCTAAAGCTACGGTGGCGTCCATGGGTGTGCTAATCCAAACAACGGCGCTTTTGTACGTGTTTCCCTCCTCCCTAGGCTTCGCCGTGTCCACTCGGGTGGGTAATGAACTTGGTGCAGACCAACCCAGAAGAGCTCGGGTTTCCGCTATGGTGTCCATATTTTTCGCGGGCCTCATGGGCTTATCCGCCATGCTCTTCGCAACCTCAATGAGGAATGTCTGGGGCCGTATGTTCACAAATGATCATGATATCCTACGTTTGACAGCGGCCGCTTTACCGATATTGGGAGTATGCGAGCTCGGCAACTGTCCGCAGACCGTCGGGTGCGGGATCGTGCGAGGGACGGCCCGGCCGTCCACTGCAGCTAATGTGAACCTTGGAGCATTCTATCTAGTGGGCATGCCAGTGGCTCTTGGGCTTGGGTTTTGGTTTGGAGTTGGATTTTGTGGGCTTTGGATAGGATTGCTTTCGGCCCAAGTTTTTTTGTGCTGGGCTAATGCTATATGTTGTTGGGACCACGGACTGGGAACAGCAAGCTAAGAAAGCACAAACACTTACCTGCAGCACAGATGTGGTTACTCCAGTGGAATCGGATTGTAAGGATGAAAAGGAGCCGTTGATCTGCAAAGTGGTGACTTTATCGTGATAGAATCATAGGGAACTTTTTTTTTTTTTTTTAATGTAATTTTTATTTATTTCCCTTTTATTCAGTATGGATATGTGTATTAGTTACTATTTATTTTTGGTTGGAGACCTTAGGGGGTTACAAAAAGTACAAATTAATGAGAATTTTGGTTATATAATTTGTTAGTCAACTTCAACTTCAACTTTTGTTTGAAAAAGAATTAACGATTGTTATAGGAGTATATATGTACCAATCTAGCTAGCTAGCTAGCTAGCTAGCTAGGTACGAACAAAATTAGTACAAATCTAGCTAGGTAGTAGTTAAATATGTAATCGATTATCCATCAGCTCAGCTAGCTATCTAGAGGATTTAACTTGTAATTACATACAACTAATTGACTACCTACTAGACTAAAGATAGATTAAAACTTTATATTTTTGTAATTAAAACTTAACCTCTAGACCGACTATTAAAGATTAAAATTACTCCTATGTATTATTTTTGTAAAAAAAACCAACGGCCGGCCGGCCGGCCAGCGAAGAGAAAGTATCAGCAAACCGGAACTCGATCGCATGCATGCATGTAGATATTATATACAGACTACAATAGTAGTTGCTTCTTATATATATCACTAGCAGTGGGATTGGTGTTTTTTTTGTTGTTGTTGTTGATGCATGTCTTGATCTTGTATACTACATGATTATTCATTGATCATTCATCAAAGGACTGGACTGCACTGCATGTTCCTTAATTTATTTTATTTTTAATAATAGTTTTATAATTGAAATTAGCATGCAGTTGTTTAATATATATAAATTTAATTTTTTGAGGGGAAAGGTTCGTAACAACTTGTAATTGCCATACCATACAGTACAGTACAGTACGACGGCTTAGCCCTAGCCCACCATAAAAGAAAGAAAATTATTCGTTTGAAAATTAATTGGGTGTTGAATTAATTCTCTCTCTCTCTCTCTCGATCTTAGATAAAATAATTAATTAATAATTTGATTCAGTGAAAATTTAGTCATACGTGGTATGTTCCCAACCCATGAAACCTAGCTAGCTATTCTCAGATGTATGATGACGTAATGTTTGGCTTAGGACCATACTTATCTCAGAGATCCCGTCAAGCTGGTATATATATATATATATATATATATATATATATATATTTTAAAGCTAGCAAGCATTAAACAATAGTAAAGTATTTAATTAGAAGAAATTGATTGTAACACTGGTTATGTATCCATCTCCAATTGGAGGAGTCCCATGTCCAACATGTTTTTGTTAAGGCTAACATTGTCCCATTGTCTATAATTATGATTATTTTAAGAGTTTTGGCCCCTTAGGTTGAAGTTTGAGCAAGAAATTAATAATTAAAATGTCCAATGATTAAATTATTCGATCTTTTATTAGACAATAATAATGCAGTTTACTGTGTGTATATTTTATACTCCACTTAGTTTATATATATTTTTGAATAATAGAAAATATACACACTAGTCCCGCACTCATTTCCAAAATGAATGCTTACTAGCTAGCTACCTACTTGTTGGTTTCTCATGAAAATTAATGTATCTGATTTATAAGCTATCGTAGTAATCCATAACCTTAAATATAATGCACTTTACCATTATAACTACATATTGGGCCATAATCATCAACTAATAAAAATCTGGAAACTTCATTAAAAATAATTATTTATTTTGGGATAATTTTTTTACTCCTTCGTTCTAGGTAAAGAGTCTACTTTTAACTTTTTTCAGTCAAATTAGTTAAAGTTTGATCGATAATTGTATAAACTTAGTGGTTTTTACAAAGTTATGAAAGTTGTAATCCATAGTATTTTTAAGATAGTTTCTAATTAATAATATTTTATTCCTAATATATTAGTAAGGAATGTAAAATTTTAATTTAATTTAGTCACATGTTGACTTCTAAAAAAGAAAAGTAGACTCTTTACCTAGAACGAAAAAAGTATTTTTTGTTAAATAAGCCGGATACCAATTTTATGAAAGAAGAAGTACTACTTTGTACGCCTTAAATGTCCACTATATTGCTTAAAATAGGAAACTATAGGTAGGGCTTCTGTATGTAAAGCTCAATGGCTGCAATGGGCTTACCCTCCGCTAGTTTAAAGCTAGACTGGAGCTCGTAAGAACTCGAGCACAATTCAAGTTCGATGAAACTGAGAGCAACTTGGCCAACGTTAATAAGCTCGATTAATACGAATATATTTCAATCATCATATGTTTTTTTATAAGTTTTAATATTGATTTATCATATTATATGTCAACAAGCTCGTCAAGTTCAGCTCGAATCATAATAAATGAGTCCAATTTGAAGCTGCTTAATTTGTGCCAGGTTTAGTTTCAGTTTAGTTCAAGCTTGTTTAGTTATTTTTATACTTTTATGACTCAACCTAGACGTTCACCGAGTAAATTGTATAATTACTTCTTTTTCTTTTTTAGTAAGGTGGTGTTGGGTTAGCTAGCATGTACTATATGCTGGTCAATTCACATTTCTGAGCTTTTAAACACAGTTCATTCATACCAGGCTTATGATATTCGTGCGGAAGGAATTCCTCAACCAAAAGTACTCGGGGTTATTAATTTATATATATATTTGCATTGACCAAATGCTAAATGAAGAAATATGAAACTGATCAGAAGTGAAGTGTGTGCTTAGCTTCGTAATTTAATGACCAAAAATGGACCAAGTCAGCAAGGAGAATGGACCAAAAATGACGAATATATAGGGCCATACTAAGGGAAATTCAAGTTGGAAAATGAACCTTTCCAATCCATCCTCCTTAATGCCCTGATCGTGCTAACGCATTAATGAGGCTAGGCTACATTAATAGATTGACGCGATCTAAAAGAAGGGCTCGAGGGAGGAGTGAGGTATCGATGGAGGAGAAGTGGCATGGAGAGATTTTGTTTTGGGTGTGTGGTGAGGAATAAAGGGTTGGTTGGTGTTTGATTTTTGTCCTCAAGATAAGGATAGAAAAGAAACAGTAGCGATGGAGGAAAAGGCCATGAAATGAAATGAAAGCCTAGAAGGGTTGGGTTGAGGTACCTATGGGAAACAAAATAGGGTCTTGTCTGTTACTCCCTTAAAATGGCAGAGAAATTTGAGGGTGGTTTCAGTAGCTAGCTTGCTAGCTGCAAGCTGCAGGGTTTCGCACGAGGGGGCTGGCAATGCCATCACCCAATTACCCAACCATCACATTTTTGTGCGTCAAATCCACTTTTGTTCTTATCTTTCCACGCATGTTGATGTTCTGCAAATAACACCCAATTTCTCCCTTATTTGGCATTTCTTACTCCCTCCTACCATATACGCCCACTCCGTAGCATATGTGGATTGGACCGCGAGACTCAGTGCCGATATAAAGGGGGCTGGGTGGGCCACCCGCAACACTATTTTCTTTTGTAATTTCTCATGAGTAAGAAATTAATTGGGCAAAATAGTACTCCCTCCCTCCTCCTCCGTCCCAAAATTATTGTCATATATTATCACACATATTTATGTTAAATTATTAATTTGATTATTAATATTGATATAATGTGTAATTTCTTTTAAAGTTTATGTGCATATAGCCTATAATTAAAGTATGAAGAAAAAAAATAAGGCTAAAATGATAAAAATGATGTTTTAAAAAGAAAACTTTCAAACAATACAATTTTTTTTTAGGACGGACGAAAAAAAGAAAGCTGGACAATAATTTTGGAACGGAGGGTGTACTACGTTCCTGAATAATTGTTTTGTTTGATTTTTTTTTTTTTGAGTCAAGCAAAGTGTTTCTTAACTGCAAATTTAATGTATAATTTTTTTATTTTTTAAAAATCATAAAACACATAATTTGTATTACTTTAAAATGACTAAAAATTACGTGCTTTATGATTTTGATAAAAAAAAAACATATATGTCATATTTGCATTTAAAAAATACTTTGTTTGACTCAGAAAAAAAAATCAAATTAAACAATAATATAGGAACAAAAGAAGTAGTTTAGATGTCTCAAAATTACTTCTATCGTACCATGCAAAGAGTTCATGCAGAATTCATCTACCGAATGCATCTATATCATGCTTTAAGTTTTGTAAGTTAGAATATACAACATTAAAACATGATGTAAAATAAATCTATGGATGGATTCTGTACATGTAGCATAACTAATTTTATCTTGAGAAATTTCACTTAAAGAGTCAATTTTTAAAAATCATGTGTACAATCTTCAAAAAATTTCAATTTTACCCTTCACGTGTGTTGTATAAGCAACAAAAATAAAATTTAAGTATTTTTGTAATTATGACCAACTATAATAATAATTATATATTCTGTAATTATTAAATATTTAACACAAGGACTCTTAGGGTGGATGGAAGGGAATATATATTAGACAATTGTATCCTTAGTTTTCTTTATATATCAAACAAATTATTCTAAATCATCAAAATATGACTTTGAACTTTTTAAGAAACATATATTTTCAGTAAAATATTCACCAAAAGAAAAAATTAAGCTACAATTTTTTATGATTTTTTTTTTTAAAATTTTTTTGTAATATTCCATTTGCCAATATATTATTGAACCCCCAAGCCTTTATTTCTGGATCCGCCACTGGACTAACTGGTCCCTTCGTGTCAAGTAAAGATGTACACTAAGAATAATTTTAGTCAAATTGACCAATTTTGGATCAATATTGTAAAATATGTAAATTATAGTCTTTTAATGTATTTTTCTCATGGTTTTAGAGTCCGTTTGGTCGAGCGTTTTGGCCAAAACGCAGGGATAAAACGCTGCTTATTTTTAAAAAATGTGTTTCAATTAAATTTTCAAACGCATGCGTTTAAAAAATTTTTCCCAAACGCAGTTTTAAAACGCTACTAGGAAAAAAATGCGTATTGAAATAATATCCCAAACGTATTTATAAGGAAAGACCTCCGTTTTTAAAACACTGCGTTTTGTAAACGCTGCACCAAGCGGGCTCTTAGTTTACATTGTCAAATAAGTGTACACATTCATTTAGAATGATGGAAATATTACTTTTTAGTGTCACAGACTCAAAGAGTTTTACTTTCATATATTTAAAAGTCTACATATACATATATCAAATCAATATACAATATACCTCAATTCCGTTTTAGTATTAAATTTTTAATCAAAAAAAATACATTAAAGATACTTAAAAATTGCAAAGAAACGAAAATTGATAAAAACTTTTGCCATAATTTAATTAAGTTGGCCTACAAAATTAAAACTGAACTTTCGTATTTGGATGGAGGTGGTTGTTAGAGCTTATTAATTTATCTTTATTAACATCAAAAACAATTTCTCTAAATTAATGGTCACACTTAAAATATCAAATTGATCGAGTTGGCTATTGGGAGGAATCAAAGGACCTAACGTTTTCAAGATAAATAGTGGAGTAAATAAAATTTGAAGATGAGTAAGGCTATATTTGAATACTTAATTTCAGAGCTTGGAATTAGAATTGGAAGAATAATTTAAATTTCGTAAAGCTCAAATTATTCATTCAATTCTAATTTTAAAGCTTGACATTGAGTAGTCAAACATAAGTTAAGAGAAAATCCGACATGGAAATAGGTCAGCAATATTGTCCAAACTAAGGAGATTTCTAGAGTTGCAATCAATAATAATTTTCAAGTACAGTAATATATATATATATATATATATATATAATTTTGGAATAATTATGTGCATGTACTTTGGCTTATTCGCCTACCACTGTTTAACGTCACAACCTCACTGTCTAATCGAAAAGAGAGTTTGTCTGATTAGTTCTCATTTGTTTGCATATCAAATTTAGTAGTATGGTGATGGAGGCACGAAAGAAAGGATAATGGGGGAAGAATTCAGGTGCCTCATGAACCGCTATCCACATCCAATATTCCATCCGATTGTTACAAGCAATCGTCGGCCTTGAAAATAAGTATTGGCGTTATACCACAAGAGTTTATTTTGGCATGAGCCGTTCGTTTTGAGCTTGTAACAAGCTATCTTCAACTCAACCTTAAAAATAAGTATAGGCGTTATATTACAAGAGTTCATGTTGGTACAAGTGTGACTGTGCATACTTGAAGGTGAAAGTGGCATGGAAGGGTTGCCAAGTTTTCGATCATTTTAAGTACGTTTTGAAACACAATAATAAGCAATACACTTCATTGTTTTCTCATATACATTCTAACTAGAGCGAGTGAGAAGTCCAAGATGATATTTGAATAAAGTTGATGATAGTGTTAGTATTATTGATCTAAATAGATGACATTTTTTAATCAACAAAACATTGTTCATGGATCGAGAGACAAACAAAATAATGAAGTATACAACTAATCAAGTCTACCCATGGTCAGATACTAGCTAGGTGCTTGATCACCTAACAATAGGTTGGGTCGGCCTATATATATATATATATATATATATATATATATATATATATATATATATATATACATTGTTGTATTTAACCTTATAAGAGGATAATATAACTACTCCATCCATCCCTAAATTATTGAATTTTTTGATTTGATATACGGATTAAGAAAAAATAATTAACTTGATTATAAATATATATTGATATAGTGTGTAGTTTTCTTTAATACACATGTGCATGTGACCCATAATTAAAGTAGGAAGAAAAAATAAGTATAAAATGGTAAAAGTATTGTCTTAAAAAGAAAACCGTCAAACATGACAATTATTTTGGAACGGACAAAAAAAAAAAAGGCAAGACAATATTGAATTTAGGAATGGGGGGAGTAATACTTTCTAATGATTATTGCAACAAGCATGATCTATAATCCGACTTAAACTACGTACTTCTAACTTAGTACTATGATCACGGTAGGATAAAAAAAGAATTTGGTTAATTAATTGCTAGCTAGCTCGATTGCTCCCACGAATCTTGCCTAGCTTCAAAAGGTCAAAACTAAACTAAGAATTAGCATGAATCTCACTGTAGTTAACTAAGGTATGATTGTGGTACGTAGATGTAAGCCCGTTTAATTTTATGACATTTTAGTTGATGACATTAATATATTTTATGCAACAATGTTCACCCATCTAGCATCAAACAATATACAACTTATAACGCTAGCTAGCTCTCAGGGGTACACACTAGATATATATCCATGATATACGATCGAGGAGTCTAAACATAAACGGTCATGACGGAATTGGAAGCCATATTAATTCAGCAAAAATAAAAAAAATGACTGAGAGAAGCAACCATATATAGAAATATAAAAAAAGAGTAATGATATGGGTACCAAATTTTTTGTACCAAATGATGTGTCAGCTGATGTGGTACAAAAAATAAAATTAAAAATCATAATTAATGCATCACATCAGCTGATGCAAAAAATTTAGTACTTTTTAGGTACCCATAACATTACTCATAAAAAAATATTTATGTGGTTTACCAAACACAATGATCAATTAGGAATTAAACGAGGCTATATCGACCAGCGAATCAATGACATCATTAGAATATTATGGAGTTTACAAGTTATCCTAACACCACGGATATTGGAAATTAAGTTCATCTTGTAACTCTAGGATATTCTAGTGAAATAGTTGATTCGCCTGTAGATGTAACCTCATTTGACTATTTGTGTTGATTTTTTTCTATTCTTGTTTTCATAATATTTATTGTAACATAAGCACTAGCTCGATCATTCATTGCATTGTTGCATGTATTTAAAATTACAAGGATAATGTAACTAATATTTTTGAATGGTATCATTTGTTATTGCTACAAGCATGAAAGGATCCTGTTCCTAGCTTAGCACTATGATGATCATGGTAGGATAAAAGGAGAATCATCTTAATTGCTTGCATGAATCCTGCCTAGCTTCAAAATGTCAAAATTAAGAATCACCATAAATCACACTATACTTAACTCAAGTACGTACGATTGTTGCATGGGGATATTATTGTTAGTAATCCCACCGTCCCAATATATATATATATATATATATATATATATATATATCATTTAACAAGTTAAACTTTTGAAATTGTAGCTTTACTTTTTGCATTCCTTCTTTAAAATGTACTAAAATTATATCCCCTGAAATGAGACATTTTTTTTTTGGGGGGGAGGGGGGAACAAACCAAAAATGGAAAATGAGACTTTTTTTTTATTATTTTTGGTATGAGGGAGGGAATATTATTAATCTAAAATTAATGTTCAAAGATTGAGGGACAAACAATATATACAGCTAACTTTCCAATGCATGGGTAGATCAAAATCAGCTAACTATAGCTAGTTAGGTTGGGGGCCTTGGGGCTATAAATAAAGCTCACAATTCATTGCATGCATTGTTCTATTTAAGGTTATGATCGAGGATAACATAACTAATCTTTTTAATTGAATGATTATTGCTACAAGCACGAAAGGATTCTTCTACTTAAACTTTCGGATGCTTACATGCATGTATGTTAAGAAAGTTAACCAATAGTAATTAAAAATGCATGGTTCATACCGATCGATCGCTTAGATATTGTTAACAGTTAATGAAAAAATTAAGGAGTAAGAGAAAAGATCAACAGTGATCGATAGTCATTATACCTAAATGATCAAACCATAATATTTTTCGTTTTCATTTTTTTTTCTGCTAAGTAAGGGGAAAAACCATCCCTTCATATATCCTCATATTGGAATCACTTATGCGATTAAAATCACATCTGAAATTAACCCACCAACTACTCCTCTAACATTTTAATTAGACAAAGTCAAACATATAACCTCCTGCAGCAGCAGCGTGATTGAACGATGAAACATGTAGCTAGGTTGTACTGTATTTAACAATTATTTAAAGCATATACTTAATTTACATAAACTACGTACTAATTAATTAACTACAACCCTAGCTAATATTGACTCAATGGCTGTATAGTATACGTACTAGGCTTTGGTCAAATAGTCCCCCGGCCCACAAGTGCCTCCTTGAAGAAGTCATGATGAGCTAGGTAGGTGATATGCTTGCCACTCCTATTCCAATAAAGAAGGTAGGAGGTGATAAAAGAAGGAATTTAAGAAGATGGGGGTGGGGTGGGGGTTGGCATGAATTGAAGTTGCTCGATCAAAGAGATTACTCCTATAATATTATATCATGTGGTGGTAGTAGCATTGCATTGCATTGCATTGCATGATGGTGTCTAGCTAGGGATTTTTCTCTTCTCAAATGTGAGAGGGTGTGTTAATTTGTTCAGCATGTATGTATGTATGTAGATTGCATGCGTCCTTATCTAAATAAATCTCACCTTAATTCTACAGCTTTTGAAATACTACTATATACAATCTTCCATTCCTCAAATCTCACAACCTTCCAACAACACCATCATCACTCCCCAAACCACCCCGGCCCATCATTCTTGTCTATATATATATATATATTGCAAAAATACTTATATAAAATAAAATAAAAATAAACCGTATTCTATTCTATTATATATATGCAGCTAGAAAAAACATAGTTGATGAAGATTAAGCCCATAGCCCCTAGACCTTGTCCTCCTCGTCAGAAACAACTGGCACAAACCCAATCACGCTCCTCACACACACTCACTCACAGACTAGTATATTTTTTTCTCTCCATAGAGCATTAATGTTTGTTTGTGCTTTATTTTTTCTCAGTTCCCATGATTTGTTCCAACTTATAGTTCATGGCATGGTTACAACTCTAATATTACTACTTAAATTTTGGCATGACATGTTCCCCATAGGAGGAGCTCATCTCCATCATATAACATGACTTTGTGTTTGATATATTTCTACACATATCTAACCATGTTAGCCTTCATTTCCTTCTCCCATCTTCTTCTACTCCCTCTTGGGTCGACATTTGTGGGCCCATCAAAGTACCAAAGGTAGATTTTAGCTAGAAAGAAAATATAATAATAAATCATACAAACATGCTAGCTTTCTAGCTTTCTTAATTAATTATTATTTTCGATTAAAAGCAATTTACGTATATATATATATATACAAGCTGTAGTTGTTTTATTGTGTGCCAACCTACTAGCCTGACACAATACGAGGGTTCTCTTTGCCTACTTTAGGGTGACAAGTTGAAATTAGTTTTAACTTAAATCTATAATCATCATATGCAAATTCGATGCATGGAGCATATGGGCCTCAATTAAAAGTCCCTACATGAACAACTTCATTGTCGTTGAAATATCACTTGTCGGAATCGAGCATTAATAGACACTAGTAACAGTGGCACACCCATTAAACACTTGAATTATCACTTGTAGGAAATAATATTGGAATCAAGCACTGATAGATATTCGTCATATATCTGGTTGATTAATTGTATACTCAAACTTAATAAGTTATTCCCTTCGTTCCATTCCATGCAAAAAGTCTAATATTTTATTTTTGTATTTTTCATTTAAAGAGCACTTTCAATAAATATGCCTATAATCTCCATGAATTTTTAACTTTAATCTCTACGTATGATATAGACATCTTGCTGAAGCTCAAGCATTTTCGTCATTCTGATCAATTTAAATATACTTATATATATTTCTTAATTATTAGATTATTTAAATATTACTCCTTTTGTTCCACTCAAAAAGTTTATATTTAAAAAGTCTAATAATTAAGAAATATATAAGTAGTATTAGAGTTGGTCATAATTACAAAAATATTTAAGATGTTTATTGTCTATGTTGAGGGTAAAGTTGAATAATTTATGAAAATTGTATGTATAATTTGCTAAAATAAATTGTTTAAATGAAACATACCAAAATAAAATAAGTGACTCCTTGAATAGAAACGGAACTCTTTACTTAGAATAGTAGGAATATAACTTTAGCTCACAATTTTCAACCGTACTTCTAAACCCCAGCACAACTATCGTATCTAGTTCGTTAAAAAAATTTAGTCTTTGGATCATTTAACCAAAGCCCACAATGAACTATTTCGTTTTGCCTTTTGGAATAAATTTGAGCCGAATTCATTATGTAAACACTGAATAGAACGACCTCTTGAGGATGAATAAACATTTGGGCTTACTGGAGGAAACAAATTGGGTTTGTTAGATTTTCTGCTCCCAAAAGGCATTAAAACATGACAATTGACAAACAAACATTAAAGGAAAAGATCAAAGCCCTTAATTCAACATCCATCTTTCATAACTATACGGCCCAAAGGCCTCTTAAACTCAAGAACCATCGAAGCAAATGCCCAGTGTTAAAAACATTTGGGCTAAAATCGTATAGACCCAAATGTTTTATGAAGAACATCACCATTGTACTCCAATAGCAAAAGGTTTGGGCTACATTTACATTTCTTGAGATTATAAGCTCATAGCATATTTGAAATTGCGATTTGGTGATTGAATTTTGAGGTTTTGGATTTTTTTTTTTAATTGTACTATATGAAGAAAAAGTAAGAGAAACACATAAAAATTTCGTAAAACCTAAGAGAGAGAAGGTTCAAAACTATACACCAAGTTTTTAAGTCACAAGAAAATAGACCCATTGAAAGTTGAAACGGGACAATGTTATATGTACAATAATCACTTATAGTACTCCCTCCATCCTTTAATTATTGTGTTGTTTAACCTGGCACACAAATTTAAAAAAAATTAATTGATTTGATTATTAATATTGGTATAATATGTAATTTTCTTTAATGCCCATATGTATGTGGCCCATAATTGAAGTAGGGAAAAAAGTAAGGGTAAAATGGTAAAAGTTATGTCCTAAAAAGGAAAGTTTTCAAACAAGACAATTATTTTGGGACGGACAAAAAAGGAAAGGAAGACAATACTTTAGGACGGAGGGAATATGTCTTATACTCCCTTCGTTCCAGACAAAGAGTTCACTATACTATTTTGAGATGTTTCACTTAAAAAGTCCACTTTCAAAAAATTATTCTTATAATTTTCATAATCTTTCATCTTTATCCTCAACTTGTGTTGTAATAATTTTGGTTATGCTTAAGTATTTTTGTAATTTTTACCAACTCCATTAATACTAATATATTTCTTAATAATTAGATTTTTCAAACGTGAACTCTTTGGGTGAAACGGAGAGAGTACGTAATAATGTTTTAAGGTTTTTGCTATCGTAATTAATGAGGTAACTAAAGAAACAAATGAGTGGATGAACTTTTACATGGTCTATGTCCTTACATGAATTTTTTTTTTCTTTAACAAATTCTTTTCTTAAAACGAGTATAATTTTTTTATTAATTTATTAAGCTTAATCTCCTTTGTCAATTATCATAATGTCCTATTGTACACGTATAATGTAATTTGAATATTTAAAATATATATATACATATATATATATATATATATATATGTGATAATAAAACTATATATTCTAGTTTTCGTAAAAAAGCAAAATTGATGGCTCGTTGAGATTGCAATCATGGATTAATTGGTAATCAATGAAGAAGATGAGCAAATTCAACCATAAAAAAGAGACAAAACTTTCAAGTATCTAAATTGCTCAGTTTCACTATTGAGCTTCAAAGTCCTCAGCAAGGTGATGTTGAAAAGAAAGGTTATGAGATGTAGAAGTTTCACATTAATGGCAACACTGTCAAGCAATTTATAATAAAGGGCATATGATTGGTTTCTCTTTAAAAGCAAGAAAACAAACCAACATAACTCAGTTTGATTTTGTCACAGTTAAGAGTAAGAGCAAAAAATTAGTTACTAGAATAGAATAACAGAAAGGTTCATTCATTTGCACCTCCCTATGGCAGAAAGGTCAGCATCATAGTAAGTGTAACCACTTGTGTTGCTTCCACTATTTTTCATGGCAATATCAATATGCCTACCCACTAGACTATGTCTAATTTAGGGTATAAGGCCGAATCGTCGAACAGTCGAATCGAATTGAATCGGCCTGAGTTTGGTTCAGTTTTGGTCCAAATCGATCCGTTCTCGTTCTAAGATATCAAAACTCAGATCGATTCCAAGCGATTTATAATTTTTGGGATTGAATTGAACCGACAGAACTAATATATATATATATAACTCTGATTATATCTTTCTACAATGCATTCCCTCATGGTTTTGCATGCCAATCCATTTATTCGTATTTACGATTTGTTAACCATCGAGCTGTAAAAATTACTACCAAATGTTATATACTCCCTTTGTTCAAATAAAAAAAAAAGAGTATATTCTTATTAGGCCATTAAAAATAAATTTTCTAATCTTTCTTTTTAAAAATAAAATATTTATTTATTTTAATTATAATTAACTTTTTGCTTTAATTAATAAGTTTCACTCACTCGTAGATACTGTACTTGTTTTTTTAAAACGGAATGCATTATATTTTGTTTTGTTAAAACTAATAAGAATGACACAGAGACCAATGAGGAGGTGGGAGGGGGGAAGGGTTTTAAGCATTCACGAGAAGTGAACTAGGGCAGTAGTAGGTCGGTCAGAGTGAGAGTGATAAGAAAGACGGAACATAAGACACAACTGAGGTATCTTTTTCCTTCTAATTAAGGACACGTCGCTCCAGAAAGTAATGTGTTTTCCTTTTCTTATTTAGGCAGGCAAAAAGGGCTCTTCTTTCCAAACTTGCTCCCTCGTTCATTGGTTCGGTGTACTCTGTTAAAAGATTACTCGCTGCTTAAAGACTAAAGAGTATTAAATTTTTTATATTAAATGATGTATCATTTGATATAACAATTGATGTAACGTACTCCTTCCGTTTCAGGTAAAGAGTCTACTATATTATGTTTTATTTAAAGAGTCAACTTTCAAAAAATTATGCTTACAATTTTCATAATCTTTCATCTTTACCTTCCACTTGTATGGTAATCATTTTGATTGTGTTTAAATATTTTTGTGATTATAACCTATCACTTAATAAGTAGACTTTTCAAATGTGGACTCTTTGGATAGAACGGAGGGAGTATTAATTTTTATTTTTAATACTGTCACATTAGGTGACACATTATTTAGTATAAAAAATTTATTACTTTTTAGGCACCTATAGCATTACTCCTGTAAAAATTCGAGCTTTCCCCACTTTCCTTTCCTTTTTTTTTACCCTTTAGAATCTGATTCTAGCTAGCTATTGGGGAATTCTTGTATACGTCAAGGTGGCCTCCACTCCATTTTTTAAAGTTGTCCTAGTCGTTTCTTTTCTTATTATTATCTTAATGCTAATTGTTATTATTACTTTAAAATTTTATTTTAAGATTTTACAGTTAAGTATGTAAAGTGTATAGTATCAATAAAGTAAAATTTTGATCAAGTGTCACCGTTAATATTTAAAATGGTAATCATGATTCTCCTTTTTTTTTTTTTTTTTTTTGGGTACAATTAGAAAAGGTTACATGGCTATGTAAGCATCTCCACACATAGATCATATATATAAGAGTGTTTATTCATACAAGACGAAAGAACTCAGCCTCACCCCACTGTATCGAGAGTGAGCTAAACTCAAACTCTTTTAAAAAATAAGTAAAATCTTTTAGTCACCCCACCCCATATTTGCATCATATCGATTCAGTGGTGATAGTACTATTCTAACTCTACTTTTCGGACGCTTTCAAAAACACACCCCATAATTAACTTATATATTTATAAGTTACCTCCTAAATATTGACAGCAGAAATCATATCAATAGAAATAGACAAATAGTATAAAAATTGCAAATTCAATTACTACTCAAATTTTTTCGTTGATTTTCTTTCTCTTTCTTGGGGTTTTCATCAATCCATGATATTGTAATATCTCTATAGATGTGTGAAATTTGTGTGTCTTATAAGTGACTATTTATTACCATTATACGTTAACTCATTCATGAACTTTTTGGTGGACTTGTGAAGAGACTAATCTATCAAGGTGCTTAATGAACCAGTGCATGCGTAGTGGACTAGACTTTCTGGTTTGGGGCGTTACAAATGATATGGGTGCTGGCCGAAAATGTGTTGAACACATCGTTCGGAGTGCCGATCCTTACGGCCTGTGATTGACCTAGTTGACTCAGGTGCTTAGTGACTCAGTGTCGACCCTTTGTGTCTGTAGTGAACCTAGTTAATCCAACTGCATATGCCATGCGTTGCGGACCGGTTTTATGTGTCATGACCGGAAATGCGTTGAACATACAGCCCGAGGTGCCAATCCTTTAGGCTTTGAGATGTGGGGGAGGGGGTTGGGAGATTGTAACCTATTACCACTAGTCACTTACATCTTTTATAAAATTTTAGGTGGACTTGTAATAGGTCTAATTGTTCTAAGTGTTTAGTGGATCAATTTGTGATCTATGCGCATTGGACCGGACTTTTAAATTTGAAGGTTAATCCATGTGCTTAATGGAAAGTACATGATCCATGTGTAATGAGACTTTTAGGCTCGTGCGTTTGAAATATGTCACAACTTAATGATAGTACTAAGTTGTTATCTTAGCTCATTTGTTTAATACGAAATTGATTTAATTTCTTCATGTCTTAGCCGTACTGTCTTGTATTCTGATGTAGGTTTTTCCCGAAATCTTGACACTCTATTTCTCCTTGTAGAATTGTTGGCATTTTATCTTTTCGCTTTGACACGTTATAAAATTTGTCAAGTGTAATTTTGGTGTACATTTGGTGCACATTTTAGGTGCACATAGCATTACAATTTTAATAATTAAGATATATATTAATATTATTAAAATAAATTATATTTACAAAAATATTTGAGCATACCGAAATGTTTATAATATATGTGAGAGATAAAATTAAAAGTTTTTAAAGGTTATAAGCATAATTTTTAAAATAAAAATTAAAAAAAAATAATAATAAACTATTTTCCATGGAAGGAGGGAAGGGGTAGCTAAGAATAAAGTAATGTCTCAGTCGCCGAAGCTGTCACTTTAGCTAGCAGCTTCAAACTTTTGCAATAAACTTGGTCAAAGGATGTAAGAATTCAACAATGTCTAAACTAATTTAATAGTTTGACTCAGTTGCTTGATCACCATTTAATTTTTTTATGCAGTGATTCATTTTGTGGTATGTCATGTATTCAACTCTCACCAAGTTTAAATTTCATTGAGTCAGCGACAGGCTCAATACTTGCACTCAATGTGATTTAAGAAAACCTTAAAAAAAAAACCAAATCAAACAAAAAAACAAAAACAAGGTCTAAAATTCATACGAAAACCCAAATTCGATGGAAGTATTATGTTCCCGGGTAATGGAGTTGGATTAGAAGAATTCCAAGTGCTAAAGTCGTACATAAATTAATTGTGGATGCAACAAGCTAGGAAAAATTGGTGGTATGCTATAAAATATTAGAGAAGAAAGTGACATTTCGATCTGTTAATTTCCGGTGACTATATTTACAAGCAAGTCGGACACCAATATCAGTATATATTCCATTCGTTTTAGCTAAAGATTGCTTCTTCTTTTTTTTTAGTTAACTTATTAATATTTTACCGACAATTTATATAAATTTATTTATTTTAATAAAGTTATATAAATTGTAATCCATATTATTTTTAATGTAATTTTTATTGAATAAAATTTTATTTTCAAAAATGTAATTAAAGCATGTTAAATTTTTATAATTTAATTTAGTTATAATTAACTTTTAAAAATGAAAAATATACTTTTTTTAGTTGGAAGGGAGGGAGTATATGCCTAGGTTGAGACCTATCTTATTATTCCAGCAAGAGAGAATCAAACAAGATAATAAAATCGCAGCACTTCACTTCGCCAAGCAAAATAGGCATTTCAAATATTCCAACAAAAGTAAGTTTTTAAATCAAATATTTGAGGCTACATTTGTCTAATGTCCACAATACATTTTTTTTTTTTTGGCAATATAATTTATTCGAATCAGCATAAATATATACTCAGCACTCGATCTTTATATTTAAAAATTAACTTATAAATATTACTCCCTCTGTTTTCAATCAAAAAGTTTACATTGTATTTTTAAAAAGTCATAGGAGTATAACTAAATCAAATAAAAATTTAACATATTTTACTTATATTTTCGAAAATAAAATCTCATTTGCTAAAGACTATATTAAGATAAAATATAATTTTTAAGTTGTTAATCAAACTTTAATTAAATTGATTTAAAAAATTAAAAACAAACTCTTAAAGTGAATAGTTTGAGGAATATTTTTATTTTTTATTTTTTTTTTTTTGAAACGCAAAACTACCCCCGGAAAGGATTTCTGAATGGGTTTGAAATTATTGGCACTTGTTCAGCAAGATAGATCCCACCCTGCAGTCTTCACATGTTTTTATGAATTCTTTGATGTTGCTTTCCTACCTTTTTTAAAACTAACTTTTCTCAAAAAACACCCCAATTTATGAGCTGTAACTGTTATTCTTAATCCCCTGTTTTTCAGTCTCTCTCTCTCTCTCTCTCACACACACACACATATTTCTATCCCTCCCTGCAAGATAAGGAATTTTATTTTGAATTTTTGTGTATTTAACTTGGACCTTTCTTCTTTAAAACAGCTCTTTTTCTTTTCTTTTTATGTTAACTTTTCCTTATAGATGGAAAGATTCTTAATTCTGAGCTGTAAATATATTCTTGTTTCTCAAATTACAAAAATCTACAACTTGGGTATCTCTCCCTTTTAATTCTCTCTCACCCCCTCTCCCAATTTTTTCACGTTGAGAAAAATGGGCAGGGCAACAAGGTGGCTGAAGGGCTTGTTTGGCATCAAAAAACATGATAATTCGAATTCCGGTGACCGGAAACAGTGCAGTTTGGGTCAGTCAGGGAGGGACACAACTGGGTTGTGTCACAATCCGGCAACAATTCCTCCCAACTTGTCACCGGCAGAAGCATCCTGGATAAAATCATTTTATACCGAATCCGAGAAGGAGCAGAATAAACATGCAATTGCAGTGGCTGCTGCAACCGCTGCAGCCGCTGACGCAGCCGTCGCTGCTGCACAGGCCGCCGTAGCCGTTGTCAGACTCACTAGTCATGGCAGAGGCACCATGTTCGGCGGCGGCGGCGGCGGTAGAGAAATGTTGGCCGCCATCAAGATTCAATCACTCTTCCGTGGATACTTGGTAAATGACTATTAACCCTTTAATTAGTTACTTAATTAATGTAATGTATTTGTTTGATTGATTGATTTCATGAAAATTAATTATAATGATTAAAATTACAGTCAAGAAGAGCATTGAAGGCATTGAGGGGATTAGTGAAGCTACAAGCATTAGTTAGAGGTTACTTAGTGAGGAAACAAGCAACTGCAACATTTTATAGCATGCAAGCTTTAATTAGGGCACAAGCTAGTGTCCGTGCCCAAAAAAGTGGGTATAGGAAGCATGAAGATGAGAGATTTCGCTCCCAATTCCGACCCCGAAAATCGATTGTAAGTTGCCATTTCAATCTCGTAATCATGTGTGTTTTTGAAAAATGCCTTCGTTAATCAACAACCATAAGTCCCCATTTCAATATCCTATTTGTGTGCGCGTAAATTTGTTTGAAAAATGCCTTCATGAATCAATCTAAGTCCCCATTTCAATTTCCTATTAGCGTGTGAAAAATGCCTTCGTCAATCAATAGTAAGTCCCCATTTCAGTTTCATAACGATGTGTATTTGTGTGAATTAATGTTTTCGAGTTTTCTATACATATATGGTTCAAACTCGCATTAACAGTCAGTCGAGTGACTTGAATGTGGCCATTACTTTGTGTTATTTTGCACTAAGCTAACTCATTTTACGAACTTTTGATATATATATATACAAGTCTTTAGGTTTGTTTCTTAATTTGTTTAAGTTGATTGATTCTCTTGATAAAGATGCTTTTGTGTGTGTATGTGTGTATGTGTGCAAGTACATTAGGAAAGTTGTTTTTGTTAAATTTTGTAGGAGAGATTTGATGAGACAAGGAGTGAATCCACAACATCAATCCATAGCAGAAGGCTTTCATCTTCATTTGAAACTCCCATTAGTACAATTGATGAAAGCCCAAAGATTGTGGAGGTGGATCCAGGAAGGCCCAAATCAAGATCCAGAAGAACCAACACATGGACCTCAGATTCTGGGGATTACCCATACGGCCAAACTCTCTCCTCCCCGCTCCCACACCAAACTCCGTCCCGTTTATCGGTACTCAACTGCCGGAACTGCCTCGACTCTGAATGGGGATCATTGGGGGAGGAATGCCGTTTCTCAACGGCCCAAAGCACCCCTCGGTTCGCGAATTCTTGCGGTTCAAACGGGCCTGTAACGCCAGCGAAGAGCGTTTGCGTGGATAGCTTCTTTTACGGACAAAACGGGAATTACCACCACCCGAATTACATGTCGAATACCAAGTCATTCAAGGCTAAGTTGAGGTCACATAGTGCACCAAAGCAAAGGCCGGAATTAGGGCCCAAGAAGAGGCAGTCACTCAATGAAATGATGGAGTCAAGGAATAGCATAAGTGGGATTAGAATGCAAAGGTCATGCTCACAAGCTCAAGAAGTTGTTAGTTTCAAGAATGCTGTAATGGGTAAGCTTGGTAGGAGTTCAGAGTTTGTTAGAGAGCCTGAAAGACAATATTACATGTGAGGGCAATGGTGACAAAGATGATTGAACATGGCCCCCGGGGGGGTGCTTATTGAAAGTTGTGCGGGATAATAGATGGAGATATAACATAACCAAAGTGTGTATAAAGTTATAGGAAATTAAGGTCAAGAAGAAAGATGTAATTTGCTAATGATTCTCTGTTGGTACTGCTTAGTAGTGTTCGGATAAGAACACTCTCATGCTTTACTAATCATGTGCCTAATCAATTGATCTTTTTGCCTGCCTCTCTACTAATCCGTGTGATCGAACCTGAATAAATGATGAATGAATGAATCTAGCTTTGACTCTGACCAGATCTTAGCTCCCCGAACATGTCACACACTGTTGTTGTTAAATTCAAAATGGAGCTATATACATATATATATATATATATATATATATATATATGGCCACAACCACAACCTCTTATTTCCCAAATACAGTGCTTGTCCTTGTACGGCAGTGAGTGAGGTCAATTTTTGTGGTTTGTGGCTTGAGATCTGTTGTCACATTCTTTTGCTGGGTAGACAAAAGTTGTTGTTGATCTGATTGAGGTGGAGCCGAGCCAGGGGAGAGTACAAATTCCTGGGATCTAAATCATTGAATATTTTCACATGTGAACAGAGTATAGTGTAGTGCAGTAATTCTCTCTTTTATTTTTATTTTTAAATGCACTTTCTTACATTCGGTTATCACATAGAAAGTTGGTCTAAAAAATATCTTGTGCAAGTTGTTTGTAGCGAAACATAGGATTAATACCTACCTTCAAAGTGGATAAACAGAGTCAAAAGCAAGAGATCTTTCTGAAAAATGACTTACTAAGCTCTATTTAGAAGACATCTTTTCATTAAATAAAATAAATAATTTTCTATTGACTTGCATAATACAGTTAATTCATTTCCAAAACTACCATAGATTGAAACAACTTTTCACAAAAAAAAAAAAAAAAACGGTCTTCATAATTTTATAATTTACCCTCTACATCTGGTATGAACATATTACTATGCTCAAACATTTTTATAAATATAATAAATTTTAATGATATTTATATACTCTTTAATTATAATATTTTTCAAACGTGGTGGACTTTTTTGGGTGGAATAATAAATAGAGTATTAATTAAGCAATGTTCTTGTCCCAACTCGCAAGTCGCAACCTGTCGCTGTGCTCTTTACTTGGGCCAGATTTTTCACATTGACATGGTCGGGGGTAATTCAACATTTTGGGCCTCTTTAAACTACGTGAAAGTGAAACTAGAAAAGCCATAGGCCCAAAACTGATTTATTTCAAAGTAAGTAAAGTTAACTGACATTGATAAAGCACTGTCCACCATATATCTGTTGCTTTGTAAGGTTGAACATTGAAGAAAGTAGTTGAATAGGTAAACTGAAGAACGAAGGAACCACTCAGCAAAAGAAGTAAACTTAGGCTTAGAGCCCGTTTGGTCGAGCGTTTTGGCTAAAACGCAGGGATAAAACGCAGCTTATTTGTAAAAAATGTGTTTCAATACTGCGGCAGAAAACGCAGCGTTTTCAAAACGCAGTTGCGTTTTGAAACGCTGGAATTCCCAGCTTTTTCCCAAAACGCAGGTTTTAAAACGCTACTAGAAAAAAAAAAAAAAACTGCGTATTGAAGTGATATCCCAAACGTATTTATAGGGAAAGGCCTCCGTTTTTAAAACGCTGCGTTTTTTAAAATACTGCGTTTTTAAAACACTGCATTTTGTAAACGCTGTACCAAACGGGTTCTTACTCGTACCATCGATCGTTTCTAAAAGGGCAGATCATGGGGTGATACTAACGAAAACCGTTTTGTGTTAACCGGCAATTAAGTTCATATATAGTTCATATGTTAGACGCCTGATATGGCATTATTACATGTATAATACTTTTGTTCTCACTTGGAGAACTCATATTTGAGATAGAGCCAACCATATCTCATCGAGACTAACTTGAAGCATAATTATTTCAACATAACTCACAAGTGTCGAACTAGTTAACATCATGTGTGCACGTAACTAGTTCGACACTTATGAGTTATGTTAACATCATGATGTTAACTAGTTCGACACTTGTGAGTTATGTTAACATCATGTGTGCACTGCACGAGCACGACGACCCATGTAACTCTGTTAATGTACATGTGTTTTGTTAGTAACTGACACAAATACTGCGACTTGTAGTATTCAGAGTTTGATCCATTCTGACCCATCGATGAAGCTAAGTGAAAGAAAAGGCTTGGCTTCCTCATCTGTGAGTTCTCTTGACCATGACACTCTCCCTGCAAATGTTGACCCTGGTCCACTGCACTTGTATTGCCCATAAAACACAGTCCTGCACATTAACTTCTTGATTTAACACATCATTAATGGGAAAAACAAATTAAAGCCTTAACCATCTTCAATAATAAATCAATCGTGTCAAATATTTATATAGCTTCAACAGTACCCTTAAATTAGCAAGATATAAAGTATGGATTTATCTAAGTACACCTAATCAAACCATAACTAGAAGGTTTTTTCTATATAGTATCTGAGGTGTTCCACTAGTGCATTACTGCTCGACAAGAAGAATATACATAGTTGATTTATAAACATCTAACATTTGATTGACGTAAACAATCATTTCATTGTGATCGGTTACATGAATCATTTTTCCATCATTCTTTTCAGTCCGACACACACTCACTAGTGCTGCTTATAAGATTAGATGCAAGAAATTTTCGATCCAACGGCTATGAAAGCACGCACTTGTGGCTGTCTTTAAGGAGTGGCCTAGTGATAGAGCTAGGGCTACACAAAGTGTGAGTATTAGGTTCGATCCATTTCCACGTCCCTTAAAACATCAAAAAAAAAAACCCCTTAGGTCACAACTACGTTACATTTTTGAACTATGGGTGTGAGCGTGCCTTCATAGTAGGCTTTTTCATATAATTGTAAGAAGTCTAAACAATAATTATAAAGCTGTGCTAGTAAAGCATAAAAGAAAGGTAATAGGACAAACACCAACGCCCATACACAAAGGGTGATGGCTTTGCTAGTTAGGGGACGGCACCGTCCAATGCCTACTTCCGAAGGCAATGCTCTAATTTGCTACATTATCTTGGGTTCCACTAAGAGTGGGTAACACCATAAGTGTGTGTTTTTGAACGGCTGAAGTTATTTTTTATTATTGGCCCAAGGGATCGAATCTGAGATTTGATGTTCTTGTAAAGCCCAAATTCTACGGCTGAGCCACCCTTTAGGGTTTAGTGTATGAGTGTGTGTGTGTGTGTGTGTGTGAGAGAGAGAGAGAGAGAGAGAGAGAGAGAGAGAGAGAGAGAGAGATTACATTTCCCGATTAGGGTCACCCCAATTGTACCAGCCCTTGGGGATGATAATGTTGTCCATATAAGTGTAGGCAAAAACAACCCTTGAGAAGGGACCCCAAGCCCTCCCAAGGTAAAGTGCCCCTGAACCAGTCACCTTGCAGTTCAAGAAGGAAAATCCCGTGTCATCCAACAGGCTGCTCCTCCCTTGTGCTGTTACTGCCCCTGTCACTGGTGCTATAGCATGCACCTGACATCCCTGTAATTCATTATAATTTCACATCATTTTAAGAAATTAATGAAATTGAACCCCCCGTTATATATGTTGACAACCAGTATGATCGGATTATCTATTCTTTTAACCGGACAAATTAATGGAAGGTTAGAGAGATATCAAACCTCAAATAAAGAGAGGCCATTGCCAAAGATGAAGTCAACGGAGCCTTCAATATAGCAATCCTTGTAATAATGCCTTCCCAAGTGATCATAGAGTGTATCCTGTGCACCCAAGAACTTGCAACCAAGAAATGCCGCAGTATCGGCCGATATCCTGAATGCCACCGCTTGCTTGCCAATAGCCCCCGGTGGTGGCACTGGTGTTGTGTTCTGCATCATCACCAATTCACCATATTCAATGAAACAATCGACGGGAGGTTTCATGTTTTGTGTTTGTAAAGTTGCGCGTACAAACGACAAGTCTTTGACAAAACAGTAAGGTTGCTCCAAAGTGACTTGGAGGTCACATGTTCGACCTACAAAATCAATCTCTCTATTTGGAGGATTAAGAGTGTGTAGAATAGACCTTTCTCAGATCCCTTAATAGCAGGACTTACCTTAAATGTAATGTTCTTGGAAATGAAATAAGGGGAATTCACAGCGAAAGTCGCGGAACCATAGGTGCCAATTGGCTGCCCTTTTGCCCCAATTGTCTGAGCAGTATCTCCCCATTGCACTATTGTCTTGTCAGCTCCTGCTCCTTCTATTGTTATGAATGACTTTAATGGAGGTATATTCACCTTCTCCCTACATAATTTCATGTCATTTTAGTTAAACCAATATGACATTCGAGAAAAGTAGTTTGATTAGCCCTTCCCGACTTGAAAAACATTGGCACGCGCGTCTAAACTGGGGTGCAGGAAAAACACAAAAACCCGGTGATCATGTGTCGAAAAAAATGGCCATATTGTCTATGCTGCCAAATAACCGTGATTAAAACAAGATACAACTCATGAACCACTTGGTACTTACTAGTCAAATGGCCAATTCTCTGTCAAACGTTGAACATAAAGGACAGAAATATTTTTTTTTTTCTGACACTGACAAATGAGCAATTTCTAGTCCATAATTTAACAAGATTTTATATTTGGTAGAAACTAAACAACCAGCACACAGACTCACTCAGGGACAGAGGAAAACAGTTTCAAGCTGTTTACATTCTTACCCCTGCATGAACCTTGATTACAACTCTATACATAATTCAACAGAGTAGAGAGAGAGAGAGAGAGGTCTTACTTGTAAACTCCTGCATGAACATTGATGACAACTCTAACAAGATTAATAAATGGGAGAGAATCAATGGCATCTTGAATAGTGGTAAAGTCACCGTGGGCTGGATTTTTATCGACGGTGAGAGAGAAAGAAGGGAAGAGCTTATTCTTTGCAGTGTTGAAGAGGGAGTGTCTTAAGCTACCAACAAAATTGACCCACTTCATGAATTGTTGCTCTGAGTATTGGGTTTGTGTCATATTTACTGTTAATTGCTTCCCTGCACTTGTCTTTGGTCTCATACCTTTGGTGTGGCATTGTGTGTATCTCCCATTACTGAGAACAAGTAAAAGAATGAAAATAGAGAAAATTTGCCTAGAATTCGACATCAAAAAGAATGAGAGAATTACAATGAAACTGAGAGAGAGGGAGAGAGAGAGAGAGAGAGAGAGAGAGAGAGAGAGTTGTTTTGGACATGAGAAGACGGGGTTATATATGTAGTGATTTGTAGAGTTTGGCTTTTAACTAATTGAAAAGTCAATTAATTCATAAGTTGCATGTGTCGATCCTGAGAGGTTAAGGAACGGATTAATCCACAAGTTGTGGCTTAATCGCCTCCCACCCACCTATGCTCAAAAGACACGTGGCGGCCAATGAAGTCACAGCTTGTTGATTAACTTGGTGGTGGGGTGCAAGACTTCTTAAAACTCAATTTATAGATTGATTGGTATTTCGAAAGAATAAAATAATTAGTATGATGGTAACAACTACAACTACTTCGGTTTTTTTTTTTTTTCAAAAACTACAAGTACTACTTTGGTAAGGCAGAATGTGATGTTGGATTAGAGAATCATGACATGGAGGGAGAGGTCACGGGTGCTTCCACTGACAACAATGTAGAGAGAGAGAGAGAGAGAGAGAGAGAGGATTCACAGGGAATAAATAGAGGCCACAAAGACAGCTTCCCATGAATGCACTTATTTTTGGTTATTATAAAAAAAAAAGGAGGCCGGGTTTGTTGTCTAATAAATAACGTTTCGCTTTTTGTTGTTGTTGTTGTTGTATTGGTGCCCGTGAGTTAGTGTCTTTCTGTTTGTGTGCGAAGGTGAATATATTCCAATAAAGGATCAATAAATGATGATCCATCTGATCTCTTTGTGTTGTGTTGTGTTACCTGTACTTAAGGTAACCCAAAAATGGAAAATAAAAATAATTAAGAGAATAATTCGTTTTGTGCTCGATCATGGTACGGCTGTTGCAAGAAATCATCTACCAAAAGGAGTTTAATTTTGTGGATTATGTTGGTTGTCATAAGTAAATGACGACGACCCCCCCCCCCCCCATGAAGAAGAAGAAAATACATTGAAATTGAAGACTCTTTATTGCAAAACTTGCAAAAGTAGTATATTTTTGCTTTAGATTTTCTGTCAGTTAATGGTCCACACCACACACACACACACACACACACACAAACTAAGCTAGTTTTCTTGGAAATTTTTGGGGGGCGTGGAGGGGACTGCATTTCCCTCTCACAGGTGCACAACACCATGGTTGACATATGACACGTTTCATGACTACTTTTTGAGCTACTAGTAGTATTATTCTCTCTCTCTCTCTCTCTCTCTCTCTCTCTCTCTCTCTCTCATGGATAATCTTTGGATGGCAGTGGAGATTTGAATATTCTAGTTAAAGAGTAAGGGTTGTAAGTTATAATGGGTTGTGTTAGGTTGGTTGAATTTGGATCAGGTCTTATGTTTGGTTTGTGTATTTAAAGAAGTTGTTAGGTAATACTCCTTTGTTCCACCCAAAGAGTCTCACGTTTAAAAATTTTAATAATTAAGAAATTTATTAGTGTCATTAAAATTAATAATAATTACAAAAATATATAAACACAACCAAGATACTTACAACATAAGTGGTGGGTAAAGATGAAAATTATAAACATAATTTTTGAAAGTAGTCTCTTTAAGTGAAATATTTTAAAATAAAATAATAAACTCTTTACCCGAAACAAAAGAAATATGAAAAAAGAATGCATAAAACTTTTTATCTTTTTGTTCGATACGAGTTATACATATTCTATCAATAAAATTAGTTTACATCATGCATGATGTATCGTGTATTAATTTAATTGAACTTACAACCTTTTATTGCACAATCAATATAAGAGCCCGTTTGTTCCTGCATTTTAGCCAAAATGCAGAATTAAAACTCAGCTTATTCCTTAACTTAGCGTTTTATTGATGCGGTAGAAAAAGCTACGTTTTGAAAACGCACCTGCGTTTTAAAACACTGGAATTCCTAGCTTTTTCCCAAAACACAGATTTTAAAACGTAGTAGGGAATAAAAAGCTTCATTTTAACATAATATCTCAAACGCATTTATAAAAAAAAGCTACGTTTTAAATAATCTGTGTTTTAGAAACGCTGCGTTTTCAAAATACTGCGTTTTGAAAACGCTACACCAAACGGACTCTAAATGAGTTATGTACTTCCGTTTTATTGTTTTCATCTCTCTCCACACAATCATGAATTTCTATTTACTTTCTAATCCACTAGCAAGAATGTGTCAAGAATGAATTTCTTGAAATCTACTAACTCCGTTTCACCCAAATATCATTAGAATTGTTATAATTACAAAAATACTTAAGCATAATTAATATATTTATAATACACGTGGAGGGTAAAATTATAAAATTATGAAGATTGTAAGTATTAACTTTTGAGAGTGAACTCTTTTTGTGAAACATTCCAAAATAAAATATTCCAATAAACTCTTTGCTTAGAAGAGATGGAGTATTAAACAATATTTCTCAAATTAGAATCAAAATCTTAACAGGTTGCAAACCTCAAGTAAAACAGTGGAAAATAAGACAAGCCATGAGATCAAGAAATTTCAAGCTATTTTTTATTTGTTTTTATTATTAAAGGTACCAAAAAGTGGAGTTGAAACACCCCCCAATGAAGCCAACATAGCTAAGGAAACACTTTGTTACACTTCCTTTTGTTACACTTCTTGAAGTTCTATAATATAATTTGACCCAAAAAAGAAAAAAAGACATACAATACCATATAGCAAAAGTGTAAGCTACATATACATAAATTACCAACAAAATTCATCTACGTCATGCATCAAAGTGTTGTATGTTCAACCGACGTACAACACTTCAATGCATGAAGTAAATGAAACTTGTAAACTAATTTTTTTGATGTATCATTTCTCGTAACAAAATGACTACAACCCAGTGCGTTGGAAAATTTCCTGCTTATGCATGGAAGCATAGAAATGATAACAATCTAATTTCTACCATAATTAAATAAAGTGCAGGCAGGAACAATGACTCCCATCCGTTCAGATAACATAACTAGCAAAAAGGTTCACCCTCTGTTTAATCTTCTTGCCGGCAAACAACAAATGTAAACGAAAAAGAAAAAGTGTATCTGTGCTCCTCATATGTTGCGGCTCCCTGAAGTTGGTTACTAGGCCCACAACTCTACTCTTTACCTGCCATAGAAGGAACACAAACTCCGTACTACACAAACCTAATAATCACAATTAAGTCTCACTTACAAAAAGAGAATGCTATGATAAAATGTTATGAGGTCCACAGGGTAACTATAATAATGAACCAATCATTTCACTCCCAACAAAGAAAAATTCTTGCCGGTCGTGTTATGATACAGGCATTCCAAATTTGACCAAAAACCTTGAACTCTTCTGGGTTGGTTTTGATCCCCACCAGGGCCACACCAACATCTAGTCCAATAGCCATGGTCTAATGCGTTTTGAGAGTCAAACCTTAAGAGGAAGATGAAACTGGTAGTTCTGTCTTGCTTTCTGAATCAGTAGTAGCAGTAGCCATCGATGGTGGAACATATATTCGTGCCTTTTTCAGAATCTCCGCAACAACCCAATGCTTATTCTTGCTCAATGGTCTGGATGGGTCCAACCTAACCTGCAGTTACAAAGACAAGGAGGACTAAGAGAGTTTATGATCTTTCTTTGCACTCTTCTTGCTATTGGAAGTAGCTCTACTACTAATAATTTTCTCTCCTCAATACCACAAACTAGTTTACTCTAGCAAAAGAGATTGACCATGTGAAAGCATATAATAGAGCATTATATGTTTTAAAGGAGAAATACACCAGAAAAATTGAAATTCAATGGATAAAACGAGATATGGAGTAGAGCAAGAAGCAAACGAGATACGTTTGCTTAACCAAACCAGTGACCATAACCGCAATAGGAACATAAGTAACGATAAATTATAGCATTCACATAACATTTATCAGCTGCTTGGTGATGCCCAAAATGATACCATCAATTATAGCACTATTCTGAAATCAGTCATGCACTTATTGCTGATGAATTAAAATGAAGATAAAATCCTAGAAACAAACTTTATGATTTAAGCAAATTCAATATACCCAAGGTAAGGGGAAAATATTGAGTGCAAGAGTGATATCACGCCATTCTTATCAGCACCAAATTAGCAAACTTTTTGAAGTGGAGAGCAAAGTTGCTCATGTGGCTGACTTGGTGCATTTTAATTGGTTTGAGATAAGAATGGCGTGATATCGCCGTGATACTCCATGTTAAGATAATTCTGTAGTTGGTCCGGGTCTAGGGTACTTAAATTTCTTGTCAACCTCATCAGCCAAGCTCCTCATCTTCCTTCTTTTTTTTTTTAATAGACAAAGGAATTCATAGATAAGAAGGAAAAACAGATGTGTATAAGAAATCCACCATTAAATCCACAATGAAACGAGACTACCAAGACACGGACAACAACCAAGGGCTGCCTTCCAATTGCGGATCAGCTCTTTAACAAGACGCCTCTAACGAAACTACTAAGACCCCTTACATTCCAACTCTGGTTCCTCCTGGCAAAACTAAAGACCGGACACCACCTATCCTCCTAGGTCGCGTCTCTCCACAAAAGCTTCTTTACAGTAAGCTATTCCAAGATTGGCTTATATGGGATACAAGTACATTTGTAAATAGATATAAAAAAGAAACTTTTAGGTCTTGAATCCTTCGTCATAGATAGTATCTGACAATGTACTCCATGTCCATCATATTTGAGCCGCAAGGGATAGTCTACATCTTGTTGGACATCAAGCTACGAGGATAGTTTCAATAACCAGACTAATTTGGCTTCATTGCAGAAAACAGAAGGTCTCAGATTGAGGATTCTAAGCTAAATTTAACTAGAAACATAATCAGGTGCCATACTTAAGCTTCTCTCGCTCTAATAGCAGGACTGTGCTTCGATATTCATGATCACTTTCACCCTTCCAATCTTTACACTCTATAGGATAATTTACGGAGATGGAATTCTAACATTTCGGCAGTTCACTGTTCTGATTCCCCAAATTTTTTTTTTTTTAAATGCTCAAATTAGGAACTGACGTAATAATATGTAAAATTTAATACACTCTCGGTGTAAATATTTTTTTAAGCAAGCGCCTAAATTCTCGTTCGGTTGGATACCAAACAACTGGAAAATACTTGCACATGTTTTCTTATCACATATATCCTCAAGTTTTAAACAAAAAAATCTGAGTTTTGATGCTCAATTGCTTTTGGTTTTATTTTGAGCCAATAGATTAGTCGAAATTTAAAATAGATTTAAAAGGCATCAAAATACTTTTTTAATAACTAAAAAGTACATAAAACTGTCAATTAACATTATGTTTGATACATATCAATTGAATTTTTAGATTATTTCATTCAACAGTGAAGCTTTTTAGAGCGCTTGTGTAAAAAAAAAAAATTACACTGACAGTGTATTAAAAATAAACTCTTAATATTAGGCTAGGGTTTTGGTCTGAAATACAAATGAACAAATGTAACATTTTGCTATCACTGTAAGCTATAGCAATTATACCTCTATCGTTTTTTTCCCGACCGTTTTCCGGAGAAATAAGCAACCAGCGGACGGAGGGACTCAGATAGACGGCGCAGGCGTCGATGTGGATATGTTATGTTTTCAGAAAGAAATGCAAAATCAGATATTCAGGCATCTCCGTTACTCGCTTTCACACACAAATACACACACACACACACACATGTAACTTACGCGATCGCCGATATTGCATTGGTTGAGTTCGTCGTGGGCCATGAATTTGGTGGTACGCTTGACGTAGCGATTGTAGACTTTTTGGTGGAAGAGCCTATCGACGGCCACCACCACCGACTTCTGCATCTTGTTCGACACCACCATCCCCACCACCGTCTTCATCTTTCCCGATTTCACTCTTTTTCAGTTTTGAGTTTGATTTTGTTTCTTTTGTTCAGTTCAGCTGTTACTACTACCATACAATAAGGGCCTATTTTAAACTATGTCTGAAATGTAGGGTCCAAAGTGACAGATCTTGACTACCTTGGTGGTGTGGGATGTAAATATTTCTGGAACACAAATCCTTACCCCCCACCAACAAATCACGTACTCCATACTTCGGCGGCAAGAGATCGACGGTGAGCTAGACAATAGAACCGGAGTTACTATCATTCCGCTGGCGACCGCTCTTTTTAGTAACTGTTCGGACTTCACATTCCGACTCCGGCAACTGGTGCTCTCTCGACGTCTAAACGAAGCTCTATCAGGTCAATTTCCAATCTTCCGTTAAGTTCAATTACGAATTCATAAAACTGCGAATTTTACTGATTTTCTGCGCACAAAAACTAACTTCAGGTATCTTCACTTCACTTGGTTGCATATTGGTATTTTTTGTTAATTTTGAATTTTATGAATTCAATCTGTAGTCATTGTTACATGTTATTAAACAATTCAGCAAGAAATTATTCAAATAGAAATGGAATTACTGACCAGATAATCTGTACTAACATATAATATGAACTTAATTTTAATGAAGTAGCATAGGCTGCTTGACACACAAGTTTTTAGTTGTCCTGAGATAGGATGAACTGGAAGAATCCTAGTTATCGTGCAGCCTTGTGTATAATTTTGAAAATTTTTGGTTGTGTGGCGGTGTTAAATTAATTGTTTTTTTCTCTTTAGAATTCGTACTTGCTAGATCCAAGGCCATAGGCGAAAGCAAATCACGACATGATATCCTCAAATATAGATAATCCAAGAAGAGAACTTGAGAAGTGGTTTGCAAGCTATTAAAAAACCATAGACAGCTGAATGCAACAAATGCTCTGTGGAATCCGTCTTTAACTCAGTGATTAAGAATTGTGAAGGTTGAGATTTGTTTTCTTTAATTTCTCACAATCGCATGGAACCAATTCAAATCAATCTCCATTAGATCCATGGATAGCTTTTGTATTAGCCCTCCAAGCTCTTTAAACTTGTTAGTCTATATGAGATCAATTATGTTGGTCACCATAAGGACTTGAGATGGAGAAACAATTTTACAAGAGTCTGTTAAACCTAGGGGACTTTTCTCCGTGTTCTGCCATGGAATGAGAACAAATAACATTCTTTATACTGTGGCTGATTGAAACACAAATACTCCCTCCTTCCTAAAAGAGTCTTACTTTCGTTTTCAGTTTGTCCCAAAAAAAAAAGGAGTTGCATTTCCAAATTTAGCTATAAATTTTCATTATCTTTTCAATTAATTCTTTCTTTTCAAAAACCTGATATCCGTCTAATGTGTCATACGAAAAAAGATATAATTGTTTAGTGCAATTTGAAAGAAATATAGGAGTAAACGTCCAATCCTAAAAAGTTCGACTTTTCATATGAACTTTTTTTTTTGTGGGTGGGGGGCATAGGAAGTGCTAGATACTTTGTCAAGTTGTAGCAGATTTCTCAATTTTTGTGGCTAATGGAACTCTGTGTAAGTTGTTTCACTGAAGTTTGCCTCTTCTAACAAACCAGTCATCAATTTAGTACCATAATGAAATGATGTCTGCACAAACTTAATACTCACCTCAAGCTTAATAGTTTTCTCCCAATAGTCTGTGTGTATTTGTAGCTTGTCAGGAATAATAAAGTACTAGAGTATCTGAGTATGAATAACTTTTAAATTCTGCAGTTGCCTTATGCCAAAATTTCCTATGCATGCCTTATGCCATTCTGTTTAATATGATTTTATGAAGGTAGTTCAGTTGTACGGTTAGTACCTGAGTATTTTCCCTGACAGCACAGAATTTTCTCAGTAACCATGGCTGGAGTGATGGAGAAGTTCTTTATTGCATCAATGCTTATGTGGATGGTTCCTGTTGCAATTTTATATGGTTTCAACCATAATTTATTTCCAGGTAACCTTCCTTTAATGTTCTCATTTATCCAGGAACATGTTCTGCTTTCTGGTGATAGCTAATCTGAAAACGTGCTTCAAACTTCACCTGATTTATTCATTTCTCCATAGAAGCCCTCTTTTTCCTTCCTTACTAACTCGTCTAGAAACTTCTGCTTACATATATTAGTTGTTGTCTTTCATTAACCTAGAGTTGTCATACTAACTGGTGGTTGGTATTCTGAACTATCTTTGTCACTGCTGCAACGTCTTGTGTATTGCTCTGTTCCCTACTTGGGCTTCCAATTGTAGCCGATCTTTTCTGATTCCGGTCTCTCTTTATGTTGCAAGTGACACTAAGGCTCAGTTTTGTGTAGCATGTGAAAAGCTGATTTAAAGCTGGTTTTTTTGCATTCCTAGTGTTTGTAAAGTGGCTTTGGAAACATTTTGGACTATCATGACCAGAATACCCTTTTACAGATGATATCAGTTTTGATTATATCAGTTTGCAAAATTAAGTAACCGCTGACAGTAGTAAACAAAACTATAAGTTACAAATGTATTAATCTTTCTATAAATAAATAAAAACTACTCCCTCCGTCCCTAAATTATTGTCTTCCTTTCCTTTTTTGTCCGTCCCAAAATAATTGTCTTGTTTGAAAACTTTCCTTTTAAGGACATCACTTTTACCATTTTACCCTTACTTTTTCCCCTACTTTAATTATGGGCCACATACACATGGCATTAAAGAAAATTACACATTATACCAATATTAATAATCAAGTCAATTGTTTTTTCTTAATCCGTGTGCTGGTCAAACAAGACAATAATTAAGGGATGGAGGGAGTCTTTAATAATTCATTAAGTCTAATAATATACTTGCAAATCGAATCAAAATTTCAATGCTACCGAAACCAAAATCTCATTCAAAATTAATATTACGACAAGTCCTGAAATAGCAATATCCAACTGATATGCTGAATCAAGTCCAATAATTACTAGAGACAGCTAGCGCTCTTTTGAGTTATATATACCAAGGGTAATGGCAAATCGATGGTATTTCTTGCTTTTGCCTTTAATTCTAGCTTTGAAAGAGCTGACTTATGGATCATAAGCTCCGATTTGTTCCTTATCAGAGAGTTTTGATAAAAGTAATGATAGACATACATCAAAAATCAACAGAACCATTTACAGACATTATGTGTCAGTATGCCACGTCACTATTTACTGACTAGATCAGATATTTGTTTATTAAAGAAAAGGAAAATGAAAGGACGTTTTCCAGGTCTAGTCTAGAACAATAAGGCTTTTGGGTTTGAACTTGTTTGGTATTCTGGGCTGGAAGCATACTTCAAACTAGCAACAGGTGAGGGTAGACGACGACATTGTAGTTAGAGACGTAGCTGGTGACTGAGATGAAGACTACAGTCACGAAAGGGTTAGGGTCTCCGACAAGGATATGTTTCGCAAGCAAGCAGAAAGGCAATGAGAGGTGTCTCAGATCGGGTTGCAACAGTGAGTTGATGTACTGTGATGTTGGTTCGGTAGGATGAAGACAAGCGAGATAGATTTAGTTTGCCATTAGATCTCTTCTCCCATCAAAATCTCACCAAATCACACTTTGTAAAAAGTAGAACTTTGAATAAACCAAATAAAATATGAAAATTTTCCAAAAATATTCAAAATTGTTGCATCTCATCTGCATTAAAGATCCAATCTGTCTGGCGTTAACCTAAAGCTAATGGCCGAGATTCTTTTTGTGGCTTAAGGCTGTGCAAAGGAATGTAAAAGTGAGATGATCAGATTTAGTTTATGATTGCAGCATATCCAAATGAATGTAAAACTGAGATGATAACAATTTGTTTAAGATTGCTTCATCCAACGTGAGATTGAATCCTCATGTCTGCGGGTGGGGATGGTCGCTGTGGAGTACTGATGTTGAGCAAAAGATCTGGTAATTTTTTTAATTTTTTTTTTCAATACTTAACTCATTAAAAGAGCTGTCAATAAGGTGTCACTGGCACCTCAGATATTCTACATAATTCTGTTGCTCCATTCCGTGGATATATGATTTTCCTTTTGATAAGATGGGCTTAAGAAAAGCTCCCTCAAACATTACTTAGGAGCTTTTGTAGCAAAAGATCTCCCCATAAGCTCCATGAGACAAGCTCGTATCCATCCCTCAACTATTTCCGTTTTGTTATGGTTATGCATCTTTAGACTTACAGCAATTGGATGATTTCATCTATGAAGTTGGTTAGATCCATATTTGTCTAATTAATTCTTCTTACTCGGCAAGCAAAATAAAAATTCGTCCATACATGAATCTAACAAGCGTAGAGTAACCAATCGCAACGCGAAAAATCCTTTAAAGTAACTGAATCTAGGTTTCAAATAGCTGATTGCTGGTTTCTCTGGTCATTGGTTTCCTTGATATGCTGTGAATTTTCATTGTTATGAGGTTAGATTCTCTATTTTAATATCTTCTCCGAACTGGAGTATTAGTAACCCTCTTTGACTTACTTTGTCGAACAGGTTCTGCTGAAATGTCTTCGCATTCATTGACACTGTTGAGTGGGTTCTTGGCTGTCATCTCAGTCAATGTGGTAATCGCATTCTACATATGTATGGCAATGAGAGAACCTTCTGATAAGCATGAGCCAGATCCTAAATTTCTTGCAGAAGCTGAGGCTAGTATACAGCATCCTAAAGCAAATGAAATCCAGAAGGAGGATTCTTCATCTACACGTAAGAAAGAAGAATAGGGAAGTTCTCGAGACAAACAACGCCTTTCTTCTGGCTGAGAAAAAACTGTATCGACTTTGGCTTTACAAATATTGATCTTACACACGGATTAAATTAGAGTTGTCATCAGGTTACAACTTGTTAACATTTTGTACATTTTCAATTTCTCGTCACTGATCTAATACCAACATTATTTGTTTTTTGGTTTCAATTTTTGTGATCAAATTGTTGATCAATGTTTTAATGTTATGGGAACTCTGTTTTCAATCTTTATTTTCTGCGATGTAAAACCCTTTGTTTTTCATATGGCGGCAAGAAAATTGGTTTATGATGCAGCCCTTGTTATGATACTTTGATATCATAAAGTGAGCAGCTAACTTGGATGGCCAAAAAACCCTCTTGTTCATAACAAGAGTAATGCAATGGCTCTTTCCAAACTGTGTATGCATTATATGGCATTGTTGGAACCAGTTTTAGAAATCGGCCAATGCTGAGGCCCGTTTCGGTTTCATCCAAGTGCAGGAGATCTGCCGACACGGCGTCTCAGCTATCCAATTACAGTGTCCGATGATTGGAGGTGTCAATTACTGCACAGTGTCCGATGATTGGAGGTGTCAATTACTGCACATACTCATTTATTCGCCCAAATCGATAATTGAAGGTATCCCTAAGTACGGCATTGCTCTCTAACCCTAAGAGCTGTCATACATAAATGGGTATGGACATATATCTCTTTGGACTACTATGAGCGAGATTATTTTAGCCCAGTAATTTTTGTGGGCCCCCTTTTCATGGGCGCCCACCATCAGAGGCGGATCCACTCTTATGGGTGGGGGGGCAAGTGACCCCACTCAAAAAAAAAAATTTTGCTTATAAAACTGTGATTTTTTTTATAATGACCCCACTCAAATTGTGATTTTTTAGATAGTGACCCCACTCAAATTTATTTTTTCTTTTTTAAGTCACGCACAGTATTAACAATGAGGTAGATACTAGTTGTGAACTGTGATTTCTAAGTTTTTTATGTGATAGTAAAATTTTGTGACCCCACTGAAATTTTTTTCTGGATCCGCCACTGCCCACCATAATGCCCAAACTCATACTTCCTTCGTTCTGAATAAATGTTTCTAGTGGATAAAACACAAGAATTAATAAACATAATTAATGATGTGTTGTAAAATGTATTCTGACCATAATGTCCATAAATATTAATTGAGTTCAACTACTTTAAATAATTGAATTTATTTGGGGTGTGTTATATTAAATGAAGCTTTAAGGGTATATTAGGAAGAATGGTAGATAATAGGTAGATCAAAAGAGGAAAATTAGTTGGGACATCTCAAAATAGAAAGTAGGAACATTTATCTAGGACAGAGGGAGTATATTACAATATGGTAGAAGGTCATATTTACCCCTACATAATATGTACCTGTATAGTAGCTACTTAAGACAAAACAAAGGAAATAAAAATGAACATTACATATAGTAGTTAATCTGTAGCACTTTAAATTATTTCGATCGGACGATTGAGGAAGAAATTATGCCTAAATAATAATCAAAGTAGCGGGGACGACAATAGCAAGTATGTGTGCATATAAAACTGGTCATGACACATTGGTCCCACCAGGTCATCTAATTTAATCCACTTTTATGTTTTGTCTTATGCCAAAATAGAAAGAAAGAAAAAATTTACTCCATAAAAAGAAGAGAGACACCACAAATCTATATATATATATATATATATATATATATATATTATATATAGTGACGATATCTCTAAGTGTGTCATTCTATCTAATTTTTGATTCTTTTGATTCTCAAGCCTCCAAGTAAGCATGACTTTTTGAGTGAAATAAAGAACTTTAAAATAAAATAATATTGTCAATGAGTTTTGAACTCAAACCCTTTTAAATATGATTATACACCTTAAACCAACTCAACCAATTATATTTTATGTTAAGATTTTAAAAACATATTATATTATTCTATAAATTATTATATAATATAAACCAACTAGATTTTATTTTTATAAATGATACTTTCTCCATGTCAAATTGAGTCTTATGTTCTTATTTAAGACGTCCTTAATGTATATAATATGTGATCCATATCAACAAAATTTTAAATTAATTATTCAAAATTGATGCTTATGTTTTTTTGATATTTGTGTAAATTTCTTTTTCAAACTGATAATGTATAAAAAATATCAACTAAACATTTTCTAACCATTGAATGATCTCCAAAAATTATTTCAAAAAATATGATTGTATTAAATCCTTAAACAATTTTCATTTGTTCAGAAAAATGTTATATTTCTTCAATATGTCCCAAAGTAAATATTTTATTTTTAATTTTGTAAATTTTTTCAAATATTTGTCTAAAATATCTTTACTAAGTGCAAGATGAAAAAAAGAGATAAAGAAACTCAATAAGATGATATCATTAAAGGATACTTAAAAAATTAAAAAATGTAAAGAAACAAAAATACATGTATTGACCACCAATAGAAAATACTTATTTTGAAACGAAAATATTATAATAAATGACTATCAATTGCATATATTGACAACACTTACTTTTGTCAGACATTAAATCAACAAACTTCTATATTCAATAATAATAATTTTTTTTCAAAAATATTTTTAAAATGTATCAATTAAACACAAAAATTAAATTACACATGTGCATTACACGAGCTCTATAACTAGTGAGATGTATATTTAAATCAAATCACAGATTTATTCATTATCTCGTTGGTAACGGGGATCACTAAAGCCGATTACAATGATACCATAAAATACTTCCATTTTAAAATTGAAAGAAAATAAATCACTCTTCTATGTTAAAATAAGTATTTATTAACTTTATACGTGTTTTAAAAAAATTATTTTTTCTTCAAAAAAAAAAAGTTAATTTAATACATATGATATTTTTAAGGTACTTTTTAGTGGGTCAAATTAACAAATCTACTTTTCTCTCATCTTACAAGTTACAATTATTAAAGGCATTATAGATAATTTACTTTAAAAAATCTTTTAAAAATAAAAAATATATACTTATTTTAAAACATCTAAAAATAAATAAGGAACACTTATTTTAGAATGGAGGGAGTAGATAAAAGGGTTCATATTTAGAATCATTTGGTTATAATTTAAATCATATACTTCTTCCATCCCAAAATAAGTATCCTCTATTGAACGTACACAAGTTTTTAAAAAAAAATTTAACTTTATGTATTTTTCTTTAGTGTCTTTACCGCTAATAGTGTCAAATTAATGGGGTTCATATACTTTCTAATTTTTTTTATTTTTTTGAAGATCTAACGTACACGAGTTTTTTAAAAAAAAAAAAATTTAACTTTATGTATTTTTCTTTAGTGTCTCCCAGTTTACCACTAAAAGTGTCAAATTAATGGGGTTCATATACTATATATATATATATATATATATATATATATATATATATTTTAAGAACTAGTAGCGATTTCATTAGTGTAACAAAACAGTACAGAAACTTGACATCAAAGAAATAATATGAGTTGGAGGCTCCATTCAAACAGTCGGACTTAAGAAGAACAATTAACTTGAAACAAAAAATAAAAAATGAAAGGGAATAATTATTTTAGATTGTTTCAAAATAGAATATAAAACACTTATTTTGAAACGAATGGATTATGTAATTTTTTTTAAATTGGATGGACATTGGCACAATATGAAAATTGTTTTATTGTGTAGTCTCCAAGTCACGAATTTGAGGGAAAAAAACAGATATTGTAGCGACAGAACCATTGTCCATTAGGACAAACTTTTATTTATTTAGTTTTCGATGATGATGTCTTGTCTTGATGCTATTTTGTGCCTATTGACTCAACTCTCACACCCACTCAATACAAACTCTCTTTTTAACTGATTCAGAGATCTTTTCTCAAACATCACAGGAGAAACCAAAGTCCAATGTTTAGCACAACTGCCACCACCATCTTCGCCATAGCCACCTCTCTTCTCTCTTTCCTCCTCTTCTCATCTTCTTCAGAATCTTACTACTACCACTCCCTATTCACATCCCCTTCACTATCCAATAATGCATCAATCTCAGACCACCTCTTCACCCTCACCCGCCGGCCTCACGTTGCTGGCTCTGAAGCCAACGCCGAGGCGGCATCCTATGTCCTATCCACTCTCACTTCCCTCAACATTAAGTCACACCTAGCTACCTACGATGTGTACTTGACTTATCCCGCCTCGCGTTCCTTAACACTAACACGCCCACCACCCGAACCACCCACCTTATTCAATCTCCGCCAGGAGGTATACGAGGGTGACCCGTACGCTGATGTGGAGAACCAAGTGCTTCCCACTTTCCACGCGTATGCCAAGTCAGGTACCGTGGCGGGACCTGTGGTATATGTGAATTACGGGCGCATAGAGGACTATACCACACTAAAACATATCGGGGTCAACGTGTCGGGTACCGTTGTGTTGGCAAGGTATGGAGAGATATACAGAGGTGACATAGTTGAGAACGCGTATGATGCTGGTGCAATAGGGGTTGTGATATATTCAGATAGGAAGGACTATGGTGGTGGTGGTGGTGATGCAAAATGGTTCCCAGATGACAAGTGGCTTCCCCCAAGTGGGGTCCAGGTGGGGTCCGTGTTTAGTGGGGCGGGTGACCCCACCACACCAGGGTGGCCGAGTACTGGATCATGTGAGAGACTATCAGAAGATGAAGTAGAGAAAGGAGGAGATGTTCCGTTGATACCATCACTACCTGTATCAGGAGCCGATGGTGAGGAAATCATTAGGTCTTTAGGTGGGGCGGTAGCAAATGATGACTGGCAAGGAGGCAAAGATGCCCCTGTTTACAGGGTTGGACCGGGGCCTGGATTTATCAATCTCAGCTACACTGTAAGTCACTCCAAAATACTACTCCCTCCGGACCTAATAAAAAATAAAAAAATAAGAGTTTTGTTTGATAAATTAAGAAAAGTTAATTGACTCTATTTATAAATATTACTCTATTAGTATGTTTCGTTTTCTCCAATGATGTCCAAAAATTAAAGTAATAATCAAATCAAGAGTGAAATGGTAAAAATAACATCCAAAACAAAAGAAATTATTAGAAAGTGTGGTTGAATAAAATTGTTCATAATCTGATGCCTGCAGGGAAAACAAGTCATAAGCACAATCCAAAATGTTATTGGAGTAATCGAAGGAGCAAAGGAACCAGATAGGTATATTTGAATTCCCTCCACGAAGTAATGAGATTGTCTAGTACTTACACTTTTTGCTGCTAGTAATACTGCATAGGAAGAATCGATAAAGGGTATCAGTATGGAGAGTACCAAGAAAAAAACAGACAATGGTTTTTTGGAAATGAAATATTGTTGAAGCTCGCCTAATAGGATTATGTTGGTGTGCTGAATTTTCATACAGATTTGTCATTTTGGGTAATCATCGGGATGCATGGACGTTTGGAGCTGTTGATCCTAACAGTGGCACAGCTGCAATGCTCGAGGTAAATATGGGTTACGCTGCATTCCCTTGTCGATTTCACACTAAATTTAAAGCTTGTCCGACAAGAATAGCATGATTGTCACGACAAATGTAGGTTGCAGAAAGGCTAGCGAAGCTGCAGAAAAAAGGGTGGAAACCTCGACGAACAATCGTCTTCTGCAATTGGGATGCTGAAGAATATGGACTGGTCCTGTTCTCTCTCTCTCTCCTCTCTCAAACACACAAACAGTAGATTGCAGCAGAGCACGCCCAGCCCATTCCAATAAGCACAGAACAAATCAAATGGAACTGAAGTTATCTGCAATTTTTCAGGTAGGATCAACAGAGTGGGTAGAAGAGAATAGGGAAATGCTAGCTTCAAGGGTTGTTGCTTACCTGAACGTCGACTGCGCTGTCTCTGGGGCAGGGTTTCACATGTCCGCAACACCACAGCTCGATGGATTACTCATAGAAGCTACTAAACAGGTATCAAAATATAAACTGACAGTATTAACTTTTGGCACTATTGAGCATACACACCGACAAGTGACCAATATTCAACAGCAATAGCAACAACTATATTAACATACATTACCGCCTGTCTGTGTCACTGATCTTAATCATACCTGGAGTTATAACTGCTCCAAGAACACGGATCATTCTGTAGGAAAACATATTAAAGTACATTTTTTTTGGTCATCTTTTTTTCTTTCCTGATCAAAGTCTCTAAATCGTTTTGAAGGTTCAAGACCCCGAAAACTCCTCGCAAACAATCTATGAGTCTTGGCTAGGAACTAACAATCATCCTAAGGTAAGTGTTTGAAACTACTTTACTGCAAATCCTAAGAGATTTCACAAACATGTCCAAGAAAACTAATGGTTGGCAAATTACGAGCTAAATGAGATCAGTTTACACTGATAAAAGACCTAAGCAATATCATTATTTTGATCTCGAAATAACTACATAAGCTAATTAATTAATTATTTCAAATTTCAGCAGCTAACATGAATTCTGTGTATATAGATTGGAAGATTAGGAGGTGGAGGATCAGATTATGCAGCATTTGTACAGCATATTGGTATTCCAGCAGCTGATATGTCGTTTGGGGGAGGTAGCTGAGAATGCCGCTTGCATCTCATGTTTGATACAGCATTTCCTTAGCTAGACGCATAGTCACATCAGAAACAGCCCCAGGGCAGGCTTTTTTTACATCCCTAAAACCCTCCCACATTAATATATAGTCGACCGTATACTGTGTGTCTTCACCTACAAATCAACACCATATCCATAACTTCTAGCAATTGTTTTCCTTAAATTTTGTGAACATATATCATACATACCCCTCTTATCATGAAGCCCGCTACAATCCCTTGCTAGCCCTAAACCTCGTAAACACTTTATGCTTGTTAACGTTTACCCCTAGCAACTTTTGCCCTTATTCACCTCAAAACCATATATAGACATCATTTGTCTGGCTTCTGACAAACTGTCCTTGGAATTTTGTTGTCATAATTGATATACAATCTCTATTTGTTGGCATCCAACTCTAGTTGCATGCCGGCATGTATTCAGATATGCCAACAGTGACTTCATCAGAAGCTTTATTGCAGGTTACCCAGTCTACCACTCAATGTATGATGATTTCATCTGGATGAAGAATTTTGGAGACCCAATGTTTCATAGGCATGTAGCAGGTACCACCTATGTGTTATAATAGCTTCTTCTTCCTCAGTACCAATTATTTTCTAACTTTTATCAGCTGAACTAAATATAATAGCTTCTTCTATAGAAACTTCAGCTAATCTTGTGATTAAATATTTTACTAATTTGAGGTAACAGCGGCAAGCATTTGGGGTTTAGTAGCTCTTCGTCTTGCAGATGAGGAAATCTTGCCTTTTAACTATCTCTCCTACGCATACGAGCTTCAGGTATGTGTAGAGATCAATAGAACATATTTAACACTGCATACAAATATCAGTGAAAATACAATGCCACAATTCCTATGATTTTTGTATGCAGAAAAGTGCAGAAGACTTAAAAGTTGAGGTTTCAGATAAGAGAATAAACCTTATTCCTTTGTTCAAGTCAATCGAGAAGCTGAAAAGAGCTGCCACAAAGATAAATCATGAAAGAACGGTATAGCTCAGGTTTCCAATGGTGGGTATTTCTATGCAAGTTCATTTTTCCATGTGTTGAATCAACAGAATCATGAATTTCAGGAAATAGAAGAGAACAAAAGCTGGGCATCAATATGGAAGAACCAACTTTGGAAAGTAAGAGAGTTGAACGACAGACTGATGATGGCAGAACGAGCCTTCACAGACAGGGAAGGACTCGCTGGAAGGCCTTGGTATAAGCACCTGGTATGTTTGTCCCTTGAATGCAGATTAGGGTTTTTCTTCAATTACTGTAAAATTAAATCTTAGACCTGACAAGCTAACTAATACATTACCTATTCAGATTTATGCACCGTCAAAGCACAATGATTATGGATCTAAATTGTTTCCTGGAATAGACGATGCATTAGAGAAGGCAAAGAGCTTAAACACAGCAGAGTCATGGCATTCTGTACAACATGAAGTTTGGAGAGTTTCAAGAGCTGTCACACATGCATCCCTAGTCCTTAATGGCGCACTAACATAAATAGTTGTAACACTAGTTACACTAGCATATTACAAGAGGCTCAGGCTGTTCTATTACAAGCCTCCTTCCGCCTGTCTTTCAAATGTTCTTTTTATCCTTTTTCTCTCTATTTGTTGGATGGATATTTGAAACTTGCAAAGTCAAAATATTACCAGAAATTCAAGTTCTAGAGCTTTAAGCATATTTCTGCTCATTTTATCCTTTATTTAGTTATTAAAATAAAAAATATAAAATAATAAAAAAATTTGCACGAATTATGAAGCATGGTTCAAATCCCAATAATTGGGAGCCACATCATAGCAGCTCTAAAGTCCCACAAAAAACAGTAAAGCTTTACTAACTTTTAAGGTCTCACTTACATTGTTCTTATAGTTCAGGTACAACAGTTAATCCTACAATAATTATTTACAATGTTCAGACATGAGTTGAGGGAAACACCAGAAGGATGAGTTTTCCCTCTATGATCAATATTAGAGCTCACCGGCTTGCAACACTTGACAAGGAAACAGATCTATCAATTTTGAGGCATGGATGATGATTGACCCGACCATAATACAAATATTATGATTGGGACTAATAATTCCCAAATAATTGAGAATCCAAATTGTATATATGATATGATATCTTCATATCCAGAAATTAACAAGTATACAGAATCAAATATTTGAAATTGAAAATTTTGAACTAGGTCAATAGGACACTAGCAACCTTGTTACCAACCAGTTTTACTGCAATGAAACGGGCTGTATGATGCTTTTACTGAATTTATCATAGCATATGGATACAGATCAAGTAATATTTGGCATTCCAACAGATTGCTCATACCTATATATATCAAAATAATTAATGCTGGCTACCCTGTATCACTATAACCTCGTCTTACCAATAATCCTGGCAAGAGCATTGCCCATCTTTAAAATGATGGAATCTACTAGCATCCCGCACAATAATTTCACGGTTCGTGATCGCAGATATGTACTTGATGGCAACATGGCAATCACGGCATATACGCAAATTCTTCATCACTCTGATTGGAGCACCTTGTGGCATGGTCATCAGAGCAAAAGCAATTGCCAACTTTTCACTGTGGTGTGCCAAGTCATATTCTTTTTCCTCAAGATCCATGTCGTGCAAAATGGAACCAGTATCTGGCACATAACCCCGAAGCTTCATCTCCGAGGTGAGTTCTTTCAAGTAATTATCAATCTCCCTTGCATGGGGATGGGATTTGTCACTCACACAAAACTGGTGTACCTGGTTCTTTACTTCAAACCAGCTTATACCAGGTTCCTTCTTCACTCTCTTGTCTCTCATTGCCTTCCTCACATCAGCAACATCCTCCCATTTTTTAGCAGAAGCTTGAATGTTTGAAAGTAGCACATAAGATGCCGAGTCCAAAGGATCAAGCTGAAGAACTTGTTCCGCAATCCTTTTAGCTAGATCTGCATTTTTATAGACTTTGCAGGAAGATAAGAGAGTCTTCCAAATAACAGCATCTGCCTTAACAGGCATAGACCTTATGAAAGCTTCTGCTTCCTGCAGACAACCAGAACGTCCAAGCAGATCAACAACGCACGTGTAATGTTCGAGTCGAGGCTCCAATTTGTACTTATCTTTCATCAAACCAAATAATTCAAGCCCTTTATCCTTCAGTCCAGAATGACTACAAGCATAAAGCAAGCTCAAGAAAGTAACATCCGTTGCTTGCAAGCCTTGCTGCTCCATTTGATTAAACAACTCGATGGCTTCCTTTCCTCTCCCATGAAACCCATAAGCAGAAATGGCAGCACTCCACACCACAGCATCGGCAACTTCACTTTCCAAGAAAGCTTTAACTGAATCTTCGAAAGACCCACATCTTGAATACATGCTAACCAACGAGCTAATAACAGAAGGAGACGAACAAGCTCCAGCTTTTAAGGCGTCTGCATGAATCTGCTGGCCTTGTCCCAATGTTGCCAACTCAGAACATGAACTGAGTACACTGACAAAAGTGATTTTGTCAGGTCTGAAACCAGCCATTTTCATTATATGAAACTGATACAAAGCTTCCTCAGGACACCCACTTTGGGCTCTCCCAGAAATAAGCGTATTACAAGCAACCACATTGCGAACAGGCATCGCTTCAATCACTGTCTCACCTTCTTCGAAACTTCCAGACTTGATATACATATGAGCCAATGAGGTTCCAACAACTAAGTTGAGTTCAAGTCGGGATTTAATGGCGTAAGCGTGAACCTGCCGCCCTGCATTCAAGCTCTTCAAACCAGCACAACTTCGAAGAACACTACCTAACGTAAACTCATCTGGCAAAAAACCCAAAATGTGCATTTCCAAGAAGAGAGACAAAGCCCGCTCATTAAACTCAAACTGGGCAAGACCGGCAACCATAGCATTCCACGTAGCGATATTCCGTTGTTGAGGCATTTCCTCGAACAATGTAAGTGCACTGTCCAAGTCGGCGTTTTGGACAAACCCGTTAATTAAAATGTTACAAGACATGGTATTTTTGCGGGGCATTTGATCGAACAGCGTCAGGGCAGTTTGGGATTGTCCGAATTTGAAGCAGGCATGGAGAAGATGATTGGAAATGAACTTGGTGGAGGAACAGCCAGAGGTGATAACTAAGGAGTGAAGTTGTTGGGCGAGAGGAAGGGAATTGCAGCCTTTGAGGAGGTAAGAGAAGAAGAGAGATGGGTCTGACCATATTTGTGATGTGAAGGTATTGAATGCTTCAGTGACGCGGCCTTTGTTGCAAAGGCTAGCGAATTCTTGGATTACATCAATGGAGGACGAGGAGAAGGAGGTTTTAGTGGAGAGAGAGCGAAGATAGGTTGAGATTTGAACCACGACCGAGAGGGAGGAGAGAGGTCGTCTTCTTCTAAGACAAAATTTGTTCATAGAGTACAGCCGACACCGTTCGCAGCGTTTAGAGTTATACCCCAATGCAGACGTTCCTTATTTGGGTGCGTTGGACGGAGATAGCGGCGGTCTCCAAACGTTGTACTCCATGAGCAACGTAATCACGCCCTGCCCCAAACACACAGTACACCCTTCATCCGTACTCTCTCTCTCTCTCTCTCTCTCTGGGTTTCTGTTACAAAACACACGGGTCACTGTCCTTTACAATGTTCGTTGATCTTTTGAAAATATTATTTGGGCTATTGTATTTCAGTTATCTTGCAAGTGAGCTCAATTTTTTAACGAACGTTAGTTCAGCTGTTAAGTAAAAATCAAATATCTATTTTACTCTTATCATCAACTTCATCTTCCGCTAAAACTTTTGATCGATCCATACTTGTTTCGAAGTGTATAGACTAAGGAGTATCTTTTGTTCAGAAGCCGGTGAAATATATGATCCATCGAGACCTGTTTCTCCTCCCAAGTGTCCTATTCTACTACTAGTACTACTCCTCCTCCCAAACTTTAATTCTTCATACATCATGCGCAGGCTAATCTTTTCTTCCGCCAAACCCAAATCAAGGTCCATCATCCCTTCTTCGCGACCTCCTTCTCCTCCATCATATCTCACCTATTTAACAAATTTGCCTCGACATCATCCTTAATCACCCCCAGCCCACTTAAAACTTCATCTAAAACAACCCGCTTCCATAAATTCAATCCAATCCACAATTGGGTTCCCGTTCCTTCGCACATTTCTGGGTTTTTTCTCATCTAGGCATTCTTTAAATCCGGCAACCGTTGGAAATTCTTATTCTACTAGAAGAAATCGAAATGGGTATGCGAGGGTTCAAGGTTTGATGGAGGATGGATTGAGCGGGGGAAGGAGATTCAGCTGTGAGTCGTCGGTCCGATAATCTATATATTAACTATGATGTTGTGAATGTTGGAGCTAGACTTGCGGGCTTATCAGCTACAATTATGTTAAAACAATTGTGCCGCGATAAGGATGTCAACTTGTTTGTTTGCGTTGTTGACAAAGGCGCCGAATTGGGTACTTCCACACAGAAGAAGGAATTGGGGTCACAGATCAATGGTGTGTGAATCATTCTTTTCGTGGCCCACTGAAAGAAAATGCTTTGGTATAGCCTTCTTTTCAGGGGAAAAAGCTAGCTGAAATAGAGAGATTGGTAAAGAATATGTCCATCTTAGCCTTTGAAGGAGTGGAGAGATGCCAATTAGATTCTTTCTTTCGCCTCCGAGGACCCATGAGATGGGGGTCCCCCTCAGTTAGCCATTGAATTTGGTTCCTTTATTCTTTCTTTCTTTCATTCATTCTCCATTGAATTTTGTTTCTTTCTGAGTTTGTTTTTTCTTTACTAGAAAAGATGAAGATGATAACAATGGTAAAATAGGTATTTAATCTTTACTTAACGACTAAATTAACATCTGTTAAAAAAAATAGGCTCAAATAATATTTTCAAACAATCAATGGCCGTATTGCAACCTTCTCCAAAGTAAAGTAGCCCGATCGTGTATTTTGCCTTCTGTTAATGTCTACGGTGTTTTGGGCCTTTTGGCTGCTGATTTGTTACTCCATTACTTTTTTTTAAGAATTTCGATCAAAAATATTTTAAAATTTTAATATGCTCACTCGTCGAACTCCGTCACTAAATTATTGTCTTGTTTGATCCGATACATGAATTAAGAAAAAATAATTTGACTTAATTATTACTATTGTTATAATGTGTAATTTTCTTTAATGCACATATGCATGTAGCACATAATTAAAGTAGAAAGAAAAAATAAGGGTAAATTGATAAAAGTGTTGTCCTAAAAAAAATTTTTAAAAGACAATTATTTTTAAACGGATAAAAAAGAAAAAGAAACAATAATTTAGGGACGGAGGGAGTAGTTAGCAACTAAATAATCAAAAAAAATAAAAAGGTAATATTAATTAAATACTTGTAATTATAAATAATTGTTAAAAATTATATAAAAATATGCCCTTAAATTCTGCAAAAAGAGCATACTACTACTACTTTTACCTTAGTTCTTTTAGCCTTTTGTATTAAACTGATGATTAGAACTTAATTAAAACATATTCCAGTTTAATATGTTACTGATACTAGCATTTTTCTTTCTACTATACTGATTATTAATTTTATTAAAATGAAAAATCTTTGAAATCTTCATGGCCCGGTGACCCGATATACTTAAGACCTCGATTGGTACATGAAATTGGAATCAATTTTGCAGAATCAATTTCATGAAATTGATTAATAACATTTGATGGTACAAAAATTATATTTGGAATATGAATGAATTACTAAAATATTCTAATTGATTACTAAAATTTAAGGAATCACAATTATGATAGAGGTGGTGGCATTTAGATTCCAAATAGTTGAAATTCATGTAAAAAGACAATAATATCATTCTATTAGGTCAAGTATTTGTTTTATATTTATAATTTATTTGATTTCAACTATTTTACGTCGTTCATTTTTACTCCTTGTCGTCGCCGTTGTTCTTTGGCTCTTCATTAGGTTTTTCTAATTCTTCTCATTTGATTTAATTTATTAATAATAGTTTATAATTTATGATTGTTGTGTTAATTTTCACAATCGGAGATGATGGAAAAGAAGAGTGTGTGATTGATCTGCTTGAAACTATATAGGAAAATAAAATAGTAATTATTTTTAATAAATAATTACACGTACTTTTCTCGAATTGTTTCAATTGTTTAAACTAATTTTAATTGAACTAGTTTCACTATAACATTAGTTTTTTTTTAATTTAATAATTTTTTCTTATTTTATTGATGTTGGATAATTTAATTTTTTCACCAAAATTAAAAGAGAAGGAAGAACTTGTTATTTTGTGAAGCAATAATAACGTTAATGTTTAGTTTTTATCATGGAAGTCATTAACAAGTATTTATTTTGGAGTAATGTTGTCAATTGGCTCAACTTTATATTTGCATTTCAAGTTGTTTTGTTTCTTAACAAACAACATAATAAAAATTTGTATTACATTAGTAATCACATTCTTGTGCTACCAAACACTTGTTAGAAATCTAAAAGTGTTCAACCTATGTAAATGCTTCTTTCCCGGCAATCCCCCTCCTACACAAAACAGACCAAACCTTCCAAGTTCCAGTTCCAGTTCCAGTTCCAGTTTGCGCCGCGCAGATAGGTCGGGTAAAAGAGAGAGATAGGGTCGAGCTCAATATTTGTCATAAGCCGGTCTTAGAAGACAGATTAATTTTGGCATCTTCTATGTAGTTGAGGACTCAGGACTGAAATTCCGGGCTCTTGCTCTCGACTCTCAATACGGACAATACCTATTCCTATTGAAGATTCTTGCTCTCTCTCTCTCTCTCTCTCTCTCTCTCTCTCTCTCTCTCTCTCTCTAAATTAATTATTCTTGATCTGTTCGCCGATGACGATCTCTCTCTTTCTAAATTAATTATTATTCTAGATCTGTTCGCCGATGACGATCTCTCTCTCTCTTTCTAAATTAATTATTCTAGATCTGTTCGTTGATGACAACAACAACACAGAAACGACGTTAGCACACTCACCTTTGGCGGGCCATATTCTTTGATTCCGACAATGGCGTCATCTTCTTCGACTTTCAAATGGGTTTCGCACAAATTAGAATAATGTGGGTTGATTAGGTCGACAATGTTGTCCTTGTAACGGAATGGTTATCAACGTTGTACTGTCATGACAATGGTGGAGAGTTGATTTTTGATTTGTCACATAGCACAGTTACTAAACCAAAATGAAAAGTGAAATGCAATTGTGATGAACTAACTGATGATGTGATTTATGTTCAAAAATGGAGTGGGTGGCTTTTTGTGTTTTATGGTAGAAGAAGAAAACTAAAACTGGTGGGTGATGCTGATGTCTCAAGGCAAAACAATAATGCTGTAAAGAAATACATACATACATACAGAAGTTATAATAAATGATGCTGGCTGAGCAAAGAATAAGGGCAACATTGTCAATATTTTAAAAAATTTAACCGGTTTAACGGCAGACACTAATCTATATAGGATTTTAAAAGTTTTTAAGTCGAATAACCCAATTAGAAAGTTTTCAAAAAGAAACACCATTATAGGAAAACAGAATTTAGTACAATTATTTAATCCAAATCAAAATTACCAAAGTTCTATAGTAAAGTTCTTACAAAGCTTCAAGCATTTGTAAAAGTACGTACCTTTAATAAGTATAATATGTATGATCAATTTGGGGTATCCCCAATTATATTTCCACATCAAGTATTAGCACTATCGCATTACAAGTTGCTCAGGCTGTTTTATTACAAGCCTCCTTCCCCTCCGGGGAAGAAAAAAATGTTGAAACTTGAAAAGTCAGGTCGCTTCAAGGATCATTTGTCATTCCAACAGATTGCTTCAGATTTATATATATATATATATCAAAATAATTACATGGCGTACAAATCAAATAGGGTGACGTATTAGAATTCAGCAACTGTGGTTCTAGTTAGAAAGTAGAAACATAAAGCTGATGATCCTCTAACAGTAACTTAACCTTCTAATATTTGATATATAATGTACAATTTACCTATCACTTTGCTAATATGTACAACAAATAGATCACTGATATGCTGCTTATCAGGCCATTTACTTCCAAACCTTTATGGCGCCATCTCTACTGCTTGATAATAGTAGTCTCTGGTTCATTTTAACAGAAGCCAAGGAAAGGATAGAGTCACGGTGGCAACCTGCCGAATCAGTAGCAGCAGCACCAAGAACGGCCTTTCCAGTCAACCTGTTTGCCAGAGGTCGTCTCTTTGCCTCCTTTTTGAAAGAAACACTCACATTAGACTCTAATAAATAGTCTAATGGCGAATTTAAATACATAAATTTGTGGAGGTAGTGTAATAGACGAGATTTTGAAAGTGATAATGTGTCAATTCTCAAGTGGCTGCTTTTGATGTTAACTTTGTTGTTCTTTTGGTTCAGGAAAGTGTTCCCTGGTTTAGATGTTCCTTCTGTGTACTACTAGGGAGATTTTGCTGTAGGCTAACTATGCAGTTTTTTTAGCTCCCTAGGTGTTTGTTGTGGAGGGATTTTCTTTGACAATGTTTTTTTTTTTTTTTGTTCTGAGGTCAAAGGTGTACAGGTAGACCTTCTGTTTTGTATTTTTGGCACCTTGCAACTCGTTTGGCATATGAAGAGTGTGATTATCCTAAGCCCAATGTTTTAATTTTATGCTAGATAAATCAAGCAAGCCTTCCCTCCATGTGGAACCTAGTCCTACTTTCGCTAGACCCACAAACATCAAGCAACCAGAATGGTAATCCAAAATGGAATAGGGGGTTGGGGTGAAGTATATTTGGAGTAAAGGGAGTTGCAATCTTAGGCCTCATTCTCTGGAATGATGATTAAGTTGACCAATGTATCAAACTCACATCCTGAACTAGGACACGTGTAGGAACTTCTTGTTGAATTGCAAGCATTACATCAACTTAACATACTTTAAACATTCCTAAACCTGATATGAATAGAACTCCACGCGACTAACAAGAAACCAGTTGAAAATAAATATAGAGACAACTCTACTATACCTAAATATCGAGTAATAAAATATAAATGGTTGAGTTGGTCTAAGGTGCATGTTTCCACGCCCCCTTAGGACACCCAAAAAAAATATATATATCGAGTATGCAAGGTCCCATGAACCCACATCCCGAACTGAACCAAGTTCCAAGCCCCCTAAATTTAGGATGTGTTTGGCATGGCCATTTAGTGGGTTGATTTTGGATTTTGGATTTTCGTTTTCTAATGATTGAAGAAAAAGTAAGAGAGATAGATTAGAAGCTAGTGGGGCCAAAGAGAGAGAAGGTCCAAAATCAAAAACTAAATTCACTAAATCATGCAAGGAGAAGAGACCCTTACTAAATCCCAACACATTTATGGGTTGGTTACTTTCTCTCCATAGTTCAGACTGTGCTTCCAACTATTCAACCAATCCACTAAGAGATGAGCAAAAAGACATGAAATAAATACCTGCACAACTTGTACCCCAAAGCTAGATTTTGTTTCATAAAAATCATCCATGCCAACTCCTTTCATTGATGGACCACAAATGCAATAACTTCTGTCCGGGCTGCAATGTGGAAGAGCCAAGGTCAGTATTTCAAAGAGTGATGATGACGTAAACGGGCAGAACTGGGAGCAAACAAAAACCTGCAGTGGTCCCAGCGACGTATCTTCAAGTCAGTACCCCCAGTTAACAAATCGCCGCCAGGTAGTGGGAGCAATGAACGAATGCCAGGAAAACGGGGAGGAGGATCATTAAGCTCATCAACTCTGTACTTGACATTGACATTCCTTCTAATATCTGCTTTAGAATTTGGCTTACTTGGCGGTCTGGCCAAGGCCCAAGGGGGATCAGAGGATTCAGCGTCACTGTCATTATTTGCCACCCTCAACACCTGCAGAAGAATGACGTAGTAATTTATCAATTAGGTAGGAACGATTTACTATAAAGAACAAATCAAAATAATTCTGCAACTGTTATCCACACATTTAATGAGACTCTTTAACACTATATACAATTCATCCTCCTCTTTAGGAGAAATGGTGCTCCTCCATTATTATTACTCCCTCCGTCCCAATAAAAGAGTCGCATTTAACAAGTCAAACTTTTTTAATATTGTACTTTTGATATTCCATATTTCCTTCACATTGCACTAAGGTTATCTTTTTTGGTATAACAAGTTAGATAAATATCATTCTTGAAAAAAAAAAATTTAATACGGAGATCTGAAGCTTAAATTTTAGAAAAGCGCCTCTTTTTTCAGGACAAAAAAAAAAAGTTGACGCTTTTTTTGGGATAAGTAGAAAAGAAGAATTATTTTACTGTCATATCCTATAAGCCTCCTGCATCATTCTGTTTGATTTCGTTGTCTTTTATTTTTATAATTTTGAAATAAGTAAATCCGAGTTTCACTCTTTAATTCACTCACTGAATCTACTATCCTCTCATCCAATCATAATCAAACAAGTAATATGTAAAGAATAACATGTTAATCTTCGCTCACTTTTTAGTTTTGCAAAAGATGCTTTCACCTCTCCACATGCAGGGACGTAGTTTTTACAGATTTCTTGTCCCTTTAAATTTACTAAGCCATCTTTGTGTATATCAATGTTATATCAGTTGTCTGTACCCATCATATCAATGTGTATTTATGGAAAATCCTAACGGCACCCGCATGTCTTTCCGAAAACATAAAATAAATAAATATAATGATCCAAAAACAATTGCCATGTACCTGGTGACAACTCCCGTTCTCTGCATTCCAAAGAGAAACTTCATTGCAACCTGCTGCGACATATACGAGCGGCCTAATTGAGTTGGATAAGGAATTATTTGGAGGAGGAACATAAAGACACATTTTCTCTATAGGGCAGGCAACAGAATACTGCCACGAGTTGACAGGTATACCGAACCTCAGATCCCAGAGAGTAAGCACACCCCTAGAAGACCCAGACACGAACCAATTACCACAAGGGCTTGCTATCAGAGAACAAGCATAGCCCTCCTCAGGAATCACTTTCGTATTCCATGCATTTGAACTTTCTCGGGTATCCCAAAGGTGGATTCCACAATTTTGGGTGCTATAAAGAATCATTTTTCCAGCATCACCATCAGCAGAGTAGTTCAAAAGGCTGAGAATGGCACCTTCTCCAACAGACTTCTTATTCACATCAGCAATACCTGAATACTTCTCCACGACATTTCCAAGACCTCTGGAGATGTAATCAACCGAGAACATGTGTATCATGCCATCAGAAGCTCCAACAATGACTTGAGCAGAGCCCTGAAGCATAGCAACACAGAGTGCTCGGCTTCCCTCTAAAGAATAAGTCAGCCTTGATCTAAATGAGATGTCCTTCTCCAACTTTCTTGAATCCCACACCTTGATAGTAGAATCGTCGGATGCACTGACAAAAAAGCTCTGGTCTGTTGAGATGGCAATTTCATTAACAGCAGATCGATGTTCCTGGAGGTGTGCAACCAACACGCCACGAGGCCTCCACCCAGAATCTGGAATTCCCGATGCTCTTACAAAAGATGGCAATCCTGCTATCTCAGTCGGGGGTGAGCAATCGTCTGCAGTAGAGCTCCCTTTCGAAGAAGTAGACACCACCATGTCCTGAAATTTGTTGCTAAGATAGGCTGTTTGATCTGATTCCCTGTCTTCCACTTCGTGTACCACTCTGTGAAGTTGTGGAGAACCATTACTAATGCTAATTGAGCCTGATACAAGCTTAGCTACCGGGACAGAATTAGCCAAGCTAAAGGATTTTCCAACTGGATCCATCCAAGGAATCGATACTGAACCAAAAGAGTCCAAGGGTAAAGAAGAATCAGATGCTGACGGAGCACTTCCAGCCGTTTTCTTTTTATCATACTTTAAATGGTACAGTGGTATGCCTTCTGATGTTTTATCAGAAATCAAGCTGTTTACACCACTTATCTGTGGAGACATAAAACCAGAAAACTTCAATTTTTCGGAGTATAAGGGATCACGGATATCAACTGTGGAAGAAGCATTACGTGTGAAGCTTCCAATTGTTCTCAGCTTAGACTCACCATCGTCTTCACTCAGACCAAGGGGTTGCATGGCATTACCAACAGACCTGTGACCCTGAAGATCATGTTGGCTGTCAGACCAGAACTTCATTGAATCTAACTCTCCAACTCCTTTTTGGAACAGATCTACCGTTTCCCATTGTTTCGCCTGCGCTGATGAGTTGTACCAAATCTTCCTCTGCCTTTCCAACATGTCTGAGCTCCTGCTATTTTCTAAGATCTGGTAAAATATCTGTCTTGAGACTGGCGGCTTCAGACAGGAAAAGAGAGCCTTTTCAGAAGCCAAGGATCCTGGTTGTCGGCGGAGGAAGGGACGTATAACTGGGACAAGGAATACATAGGAATCAACTGCACCTAAGCTCTCACTACTTGCTGAGATGAAGGTGACTACGGACCTCCTTACCCACTGACTGGGATAACATAACAATGGGAAAGCATGCTCTATCATCTCGAGAAGGACTCTCTTCCGGAGAAAACCACTTTTGCACAGAATGGCCAAGCAATCTAATGCATTAACAATGACGGCCTCAGTTGCATCACCTAATGCCTGCTCAAGGTAAGGTAAAAGATATTCCTCAACACTTCGTTGGCCCACAAAGAAGCAGACATAAACAATTTGCCCATAAAATACTGCTCTTAGCAGCTCATCGCGATCATTTAGAAATGCAGGGAGGATCGGCAACAAAAAGTCATTACTCTGTCTCTGGCCAAAGAACCAGCAAAGGTTGCCAATATCCTGTAAGAGTGCTCTCCTGATATTGGGAGTTTGCTTTGGTCCCATTACAAGTTCTTGAATAATCTCAGCTATAGATTTCCTTAACTGTGCAAGCTGTGCATCACTTTTTTGACTCTGCGAGCGCCCAGGTATTTCATGGGACAGGGCCATTGACTTTTGACCTGAACTTAATTCATTGAGAACCCCAGCCTCACTTAAACTTATTGAGTGAATTAAAAAGCCATAAGCAGTTAAGGCCAGCTTTGATATATTGCTAGCATAACATATCCTCACGCTTTCCTCTGGATCATCAGGTAGCATGGAAAGCATAGGAAGAATATATTCTGGGAAAATTTTAGCATCACTAGGAGGAAAATCTCGGACCAAAGGTAGAATGTCGCACAAAGTCTCCAAGGCAGCTGAACGCACAATTGCTGCAGGATCAGAAAGCATAGCAATTACATATGGAAGCACACGCTGCAACCGATCTTCGTCATCAATGTACAAGGAACATGACTTCAACAATAGCACAGCACCCCTCCTTAATTGAGGAACCTTAACGTTGCGTATGCACGAACATAGCAGTGACGCGATCAGGACCATTCCTTCGCAACTCATGCCATCCTGAGGTAATGGCAAGAAAGGCATTCCAAAAGTATCTGACTGATTGTCATAATCAGCCATCAATGACTTCAAATCACTCATAGTGATCTTTTTCAGAAAGGGATGGTGATTTCTCTTAAAAATGTTGGAGATTGTTTGAAGTAGCTTTCCAGGAGATTGTGTTGCGGACTGCTTGCAGTTTCCAGAATCCGCAGGAATGCCAACATCTTCCCGTGTCCGCTTTACATCAGAATAACGATTATTTGCTTGCACATCCATGAGTAGAGTACTAATGTCGCCAGGGAGTTCAAATTGACCATGAGTTGATCCATTCATCTCTTCTCTTATATGCAAGGGGTCCTTTTCTGAATCCAAACTATTCTTAGCATTTATCTCTCGTGATGGTTGGCAACCTATGGCATCTGAAGGTAAATTCAGACCAACAGTTTCCTCACCTACCCAATTGCTCAACATTTGTTTGAGTATCTCTGGGAAAGTAAGTTGGCATATTGCGACCTATATCAGGAATTAGAGTGCTAAACATGAATGTAGTCAAAAAAGATCACTGGTGCTTAAAAACTAAACGTAATAGAAGTTTGTTACCCTTGAATCAGGACTCTTTGGATTCAATTTGGAATACAAATTGTGCAAACACGGTGAGAAGTAGCATGGGAAAACATCACCAGCATAGCTCTGCAGGTAGCTCTCAGCAGAACAACGTGAGTCCGGATCCAGCTGAATCATATGAAGAATCATCTTACGAATTCCTGAATCAGGGATCTGTACCATAGCACGTAAGGTTTGACACTGTTCAACAAGCTTGAACAAAAGCTGATGTAGAACAACTAAAAGAATGCATAATAAAAAGTTTTGAGGAACTTATCTTCACTCATACCATTAACTTATAAACTCATAGTACTAAAGGAAATAAGAAACTGTATATATGCACCAAGGGGAAAGCGGAATTCGTAAGGACTCCTTACAGAGGGCAACCATGTTAGCATAATGTACCTTCTCCAGATGTTGGCTAGGATCAAATTGCCCTCTGCGATACGCAAGTAGTTGAGATAGTTCAAAAAGTGGTTGACCCTCAAGAAAAAGTTCCGCGATGACACATCTAAACATGAAGACAAGTGCAGGTTAGAGAAAAGATTTTCCAAATATTAGAAATAGCATGAAAATTTAAATTCCAGTACTTAATGAGTGATGAAAGTTTGTGGCAGGAGTCACGGAAATGTGATTGGGCTAACACTTAACAGGGGTAAACACAAAGGGGGCTAGGGCAGCACCCTCCAACGTTGTGTCCCCCCAAACCAACCAACCCCACCAAGACCTGTTGTTAGGCCAGTTACTTTTTATGAGGATTAATAACCAATAACCAAGTTGAGAGAGAAAGAGAACAAAACAATTAAGTCACCTAGTGACAGTATTGGAACATGGAAATTGGAGAAAAATGGGAGTTGGCATTTTTTATTACTGTTTATGTCTACAATTTGTTTACATGTCTAACCGTAATGCTCAAAAAAGGTTGGTGAAATAGCAGTCACATTAAGGGTTATAATTGAGGAACAAAGTCTTACTACGCCACTTCAATATTTATGAGATCACCATCGTGAAGCCCGGTTTTATAGAATCGAATAGACTTCATAACTTCCCCCAACCCCATCCCTCCCTCGACACCCCCTATCACTTCTAATTTATTTCAGTTATATTCCTCTATCAACTCTAGGCACTTTCAAGACTCACATGTTAGTGACTAGTGTTTTGGGAAAATGCCTTGGAATTGTCAGTTACAATAAGAAAGAGAACCTTCATCAATAGAAAACCAAAAGAAAATTTTAAAAAATGATTCCATGCTCCCCCCACCACCACAACCACACACATCCTGAGTCAGATTTCAGTAAATTGCAGTTGTAAAAGTTTGTCAAAGGTGTGTCACAAACTCCTATTTTCCATTTATGCCTTTCACTTGAAAAGTTGTTTGTCAATGCAAACAAGCACCAGGAGATCCTATACCTCTTGATAATGGCAGATAGCGTGTAGAAGGCCATTAAATTCAATTGTTTTCTAAAGACCAAAAATTTATTTGCATCATCCTGAGTATCCTTGCTACCTCCATCCCCAAAAATATCATACATTCCATTTTAGTGTGTCCCAGAAAAGAGTTGCATTTCCTACGACACTGACAATTCTATTATTTTCTCATTTTTCCAACAACATACAAATATTTCTCTTCCGTGTCCTACCAAAAAGATTATTGCAATGTAAGGGAATTATATACAAACATTAAAAAATTTGACTTTTTCAAATGGGACTTTTTTTCGGGGAGGTTGTATTTACAAATTCATGACAAGTGCATATTGGGAATGAAGACAAGTGTGCAGAAAAATGTTACTGTTTTCACATTTTATAGTGTTTGGTAATCCTAGGAAAATGAGTTCAACGGAAAGCATTTTACAGGTCGAAGGTGAATGAGGTGTTTTAACTGGAAAATATCTTACCTCGTATGCCATCCGTAAGCCATTTTTGGAACTCACAGAATGCCCTAGTTTTTGAATTGCAACAGTCTCTCCCTTCCCATGTTTGTTCTTTACAGTTCTTGTTTCCAATTTTTAATTTTCATAAGCTCTCTCTCTCTCTCTCTCTCTCTCTCTCTCTCTCTCTCTCTCTCTCTCTCTCTCTCTCTCTCTCTCTCACACACACACTATTTGACCGATCAGGCGACCAGCATCCTCTTTTCTTTTTCCCCTCATTTGGTTTTACAAATCTAACACAAATTTTCAACTTCTTTTTCACTCGTTTCTTTTTTTTTTCTTTTTTTTTTTGGCAGACCAAATCCTTAAATAAATCTTCATTTAATTTTTTTTTATTTTGAAATTTTCAGTTCTTAGTTCTGTAATTTCAATTTCTTCTCTTTAGCAGATCTTTTCAGTGTTTTTACCAAACACACACAAGTTAATTTAAGATACATTTTCAGAATGTGAACCAAACAGCGGAAAATATTATATTTTCATTTTCCAGAAACCATTTTCAAAAAGACGTTTTCCATGAAACAAATGGAGCCAGATGAGAAAAACTCACCCTACAGCAAAGACGTCCATTGATGGCCTTAAAGGTGCATCTTGTGCAACTTGCATCTCACCTCCATGCTCGTAAAATCTCTGAACATTCATGACAATGTCAGAAATTACTAGATTATCATTTAGAAAAGATACAGTAGGGATGCTAGATAGTGCTGGGAAAATAAAAAAAACAGAATTTGTGCAAGGAGTAAATGACATCAAGCGCGCAAGTCTTCCGAACTAGTTAAGGTGGTATCCCTATCAAAGCACTTTACTAGCCTATGATTTTTTGGCCATGAAAAATATTAGCTGACAGAGGTTTAAACCTAATGCTTTAACACTAATTTCAAACATAATTTAATTTCAAAGAAAAAATTAACAGAAAATCAATCGCTCAAATTATGAGTAGGAAATGAGAAAGGAAATAAGGAAAAAAACAAACAAACAAACCTCTGGTGCAAGATAGCAGCGCCTCCTTCCTCCAGTATCAAAGAAAAATGAGAAATCAGAGGGATCATCATGCGGAATATAAGTTGGTTTGAACGACGCAAAGTCAGCAAGGTAAAGCCAATTCCAAGAAGTGACCAATACGTTCTCACACTTTATATCCCCTGAAACAGTCACAACCTTGAAACCATGTACAGAAAAAACAATTCCCAATTACAGTATAAACTGCTACCTTAAATTACTGAGCTTACCATGACACACTCCATTATCGTGGCTCTGTTTCACTGCACAAAGCAACTAGACAACAAGCAGAACATAAAAGCCTATGCCAACTGTATCAACAATTTTTTTCAATTTGACCTGTACATAGAAATAGAGCATTTACCTGAAAAGCCAACCATTTCTTCTCAACGAGGCTGAGAAAAGGTCGTGTACTCAGTCGATCATGAAGGTTATTGAAGAAGTACTGCCTCAACAAATAAGCAGCTTTATCTGTTTCAAGCCAAAACTGCAGCATGTGCAATTTAAACAAGTTAGACACTTCCTCCTGACACAACCATAACTTGTTGTAACATCACGCTTTTGCATGTATATCAGTTTTATCTGAAGACGTCAACAAAGGGGCCAAAGCCATATACAATCCACGTACAGCCCCCCAAACTATACAAGTAGTTCTTCCCACCCTACCTGAAAGACTATATAAACAGAATGCACCCACGATCAATAACCAAGAGCCCAACTCCAGTTTTCTACTCTTCTCTTACATTATAAGAGCAATAAAACCAACATTACCATTATAGTTTATTTAAGTTCTGTGAAATAATTAACTAACTGAAGATATTTAGCGTTGGGAATTATCACTATTGCACTAAAAACACTCCCCCACCATACTTTGAAATGGGTGCTTAATATGTGCCCTCATGTTAGCTTTTGCCATTTACAATTTCAAAAGGAAAAAAAAGGAAAAGGAGGGAACCTGGAAGGGCCAAACATGAGGGTGGGGAATGGAACTGAAGATCTCGCGGATTTGGGAGAGGCGACGCTCGTAATCACGGAGATCAATTGAGTCGCCGCGCTTGAAATAGACCTTGACCAGAACCAGACCTTCGTCGTGCTTACACTGTATCGATTTTAAGAAACGTCCCCTTCCGAGTACCTCCTTGAGTACCAAATTGTACGACGACGGCAGGTCGTGAAGGTAATACTCCGACGCCGACGCTTGCGTCGTTCGTGCAATCTTGTTTCCCATTCCTTTCCTTGTCTCTCTCTCTCTCTCAATTGTCGATTTGTGATCGGAGCTTGTGTGTATGAGAGAGTTTGAATAATCTATTAATCTACATACATGCAGCTGAACTTGGGGATTTGACGATAAGGTTTATTGACCGGAGGAGGGGCTAGGATTAGGAAGCCCAAGCAAAGCTAGCATCGGAAGGGGAGGAGAACTAAAACGCCAAGGATTTAGCTTTTTTGACGGGACGATGGAAAGACGGGAGATTGGGTTACGTAGGAACGGGACCAACGGCCTCGTTAATTTCCACTCGTACGTATTTTGCCTTGCCATCCCCATTCCCTCAGTTGCATTTTCATCTACCTTAATTTAACTTACAGTTTTTTTTTTAAAGTAAAATTTTTATTTTTATTTTTATTTTTTTCTACGTAATAGGAGTAGTAGTAAAACATTAGAGTTTTATTTTCTTAACGCTGCCGTCTCCCGCGGTGCGGTGGGAGGAAATCGAGAGTTTGCTCAAACTCTTTTTGTTTCAAGTAAATCTCAGTTTTGACTATTTTACGCTTAAGCTAAAATTTTAAACTTAATTTTATTTTATAAATACAGTATATAAAAATTACAATTTATAGCAACTCAACTTTGATTTTAAATAATTCACATCACTGCTCTTTCAATTTTAATTACAAGTTTCTTTTAGACTATGTTGATATAAAAAACAAAAGTGTCAAATCAATTTTCTTCAGAGATATAAGATGAAATAAAATTCAAATTTAGATTTGTACTTTCCAATCAAAGCAATCTAAATATGATGCACTAATCACATGTTTTGGGTTTGAGTCATAAAAATGCAGTTGCATTAAAATTTGGTAGGAAAAATTTTACCGTTCTTGTGGTCCTACCAGCTCAAAAATTATTCTTTGACCTTCAAATACCTTGTAAAGCCAAGAAAATAAATACAATGTGCTCAATTCTAAGAACTCGTATGGTCGTGTGTTTTTGCTAAAACATAGGGATAAAACACAACTTATTTGCAAAAGTTATGTTTCAATATTGCGGCTGAAAAAACTGCGTTTTAAAACGCTAGAATTCTCAGTCTTTTTTCCAAAATGCATGTTTTAAAACACTGTTAGAAAAAAAAATGCTTTGAAGTTATCTCCCAAACACACTTATTAGGAAAAAAAACTGTATCGTAAAACGATGCGTTTTGAAAACATTGCTCTAAATGCATGAGCATCTTTTTTTATCTTAGAACAACTCGTACATACTCTCCAAGTTATCAAACAAGGTGGGAGAGCCTTTAATGTTCTAAAAACACCTGTCAATACATCATATAATCTATAATGAATAGATTGTTGACAAATTTTAGGTTGAATTTGAGCACACAAGTGTAAGTGGATAAATTATGTCTAAGTTTAAACAAGTCAAGTGTAAAAATAATGATAATTTTCTGACTCTTGCTAATTTGATCAAAAACCTTAACTTTACTCAGCTTAGTTTTGATCATTGGCTCCCAACCCTATCTCCAACTTGTTTGCTAATGTCGACAGTTTAAATTAGAATTTGGAACTTAGCTCGAGCTTAACTAGAGTTCTTCTATTCACAAGCTGATAGCTATATTGAAGCTCATCAATTTTATTGATTTAAGAGCTAACTCATAAGTGTATAGAAATCTCATTACTATGTCAAAATAATTAAACATCTCAAAATAAGATCAACTTAACCAATAAAATAATTTTATTCTAATTTTATTTGAAGTTCGTATCGACTACCGATCAACACTCAAAGTGGGATGGTGGTGCAAACAACTATCGTGTTGTCCACTTGAGTTGATGCTTACACATTAACATATTTTCCTTTAAATAGTGGCATTGCTAGGTTGAAATTTATAATAATGACCTCCCTCCAATAGATAGGTTGTTATCTTTAAAAAAAGATTACTCCATAAACTAATTATCATTCTAATTATACACCGTAACTCATTTCAACTCGTCTTAAACACTAGTCAATCATTTACATAAATTATTTTTGGTTGTTGGGTCATTCCATTAACGCAGCATCCACCACCTTCAATCGAGTTGATAGAGCACGACTCTAGTCTAAACGATGGAATTTGATATTATCCTAAAAATGCTTGCTGCTTAAAATCCCAAATCAGTTTCATAAAAGGATGCTTCCAGTTAACTAATCATTAAATGCCCATTCATTATGGCCAAAAGCTAGGTAGGGATCGAAACCCCAATATCATTACATCAAATTCAAATCAAAGCACATAAGCATAAGCAGACTCAAATCTTATTTAATAGGAATAGGAATAGGGGGATCCTCCCAGATTAAGACTATTTACATCTCACTCTTTATAGTAGTGATGTGATCAGACTTGCTCGTCGGGATCGTAAAAATTGGGATCATTTGCATCCACAGCTTCCATCTCGATCCTTCCGAGCTCCGCGTGGGAGTAACCGTCGCCGGACCAAGTAAATTTCCCGCCGTGACCTCCCTTCTTCGGGGATCCGCTCATGCCCGTGCCTGATTTCCGGTCCTTACGCATTTCCTGCGCCGGTTTCCCAGCGGGTTTTGGATTTTTTGCAGCGTGCTTCATCTCGATCTGCCCTCTCTCTCTCTCTTGGAAAAAAAATCTGAAACTGATAAAGCACTACGGATCGGTTCTACGGTAGAATGGTATTTATAGAGGGATTAATAATGATTGTGAGTCTCTAAACGCAGCCTTGATAAAATTCTTGATAAAATTACTAACGTGTATGTTTTGAATATATATTTTTGACATATTTTGTGTTAAATTTTTTTCTTTTTTTTATTATTGATTTATAATTTATATTTAAAAATTAAAAAAAAAATGGGTACATACATCAGGATCAGGCGTATATCGAAGAGGACATGCGAACGTCTTAGGCACATGCCTTCTTTTTTTTTTTTTTGTAAAAAAATTGTTAGAAACAAAAATAAATAACAGTGCGCATGTCCCTTCTTTTTTTTCTTTTTTTTTTTTTGCAAAAAAATTGTTAGAAAAAAAATAGCAAAATGTGGCTAGTCTAAAGGGCTTGATTTGGTCCGACATTCGTATTCACAAGTCGCGCTTGCACACGAATTCACTAGTCCGGACCTTAAATCGAATTAGGATTTCCACTCCCCCTGCGGCCTGCAGGCACGCGCTTGAGAGAGAGCTTCTATGCTAGCTTAGTCCTTATAAAAAAGGAGCTTGTATATAAACTAGCATTGTCTTTACTTTCTTTCCAATGTGGGACAAACTCAATTATTTAATTTCAATCCATCTACTTTAGGCATTAATATATCTATCATCTAAACATTATTTTAGATGAAAAAATATACGATTTCGATATTTCCACGGAGTAGATCATATTTTTACAATTATCTTTGTCATTAGACAAACGAACCACTAAGAAATTTAACACAAGATATGTCGAAAACATACACTTTCGAAGCAAATGAAAGTGAGAGTTTTAAGTTGAATATTTTCTACATATAAGAAGATGAGAACAAGTTAGTAATTTCGTAATCTGCGTTTCGCATATAGAGGGGTTGTGTTTAACGCTTATGTAATGATAAGGTAGTAGTATTAATAGAAGATGATTGACAGTTACTAATCATGTAACTTGAGGCGGCTTTACCTAAATTGGAGCCTTAAGCTTGAATGTATATAAATAAATATAATTCAATCAAAAAAAAATTATATAAATAAATATAAGGCCTAATTCGATTATCTTTATAACTATTCAACTTTTTATTTATTTAAAATACACTTTTCTAACTTTTGTGATTTTTGATTTATTTAAAATGCACTCTTCTAGTAGATGCAAATTTATTAATTAATTTTTTATATTTTAATTTTTCTTGATTTGAAGTTGTCTTGATTCTGGTTCAATTGAAGATGTGTAATTCTTTATATTGTTATTGTAGGGAAATGGTTATCTTTTGTTGAAACTCTAAATTAAATTAATACTAATTAATGAATTTTGATTTGGAAAGTTTTATTTTTTTTCTTAATTCCCAAACAATGAAAACTTATTATCTCTTATTATTTAATAAAGGAGAGAGAATGGGTTCTTTTTCCATGGATTAATTAACTAAAAAATATAGTTACTATATATACAATCCTTTAATTATTTCTCTATATATATAATTATCGATTGAAGGCTAAAATTATGGAACTAAGAAGTTGGTTCAATTGCCTTAAGTCAATAGAGCCACCCCTGAATGTGACCCTGACAAGGACATTGAGGAATGGATAAGAACAAAAGCAAATGTAATACCCTAATGATTGATAAATGCCAAATACTAGTACTATTGCTACCACCGTACGGATCGCATCTCTAGGTTATTTGAGCAATCGAAGTGAATGTATGTACAAACAATATTTTAGCTCTTTTAATTTTACGACGGATGTTTTATGACACTCTTTATTTTTTAAATTAAGTAAATCACTCTTTAGGTATATCGAAAGATTTAGATGAATAGTAGCACTTCTAAAGACAGTCTTCTTTGCCTTCTTTCTCTCTCGTCTAGCGGTCCTCTCTCTCTCTCTCCAAATTTTCATCAATTTTTGTTTTCAATTTCATTCTCTCTCCATGTAAATGCCCTCTTGTCTCGTAATTAATATATTAGAGGACAAAAAAATAATAATGAACATGCATTTTAAACATAAATTATTCATTATATTGACATATATTTTTAAATAAAAATAATTAAAATTATTAATACATACAACATTTTTTTTCACAAAATATAAAATTAATATATAAAATATTTTATTACAATTGTGGTGGGAAATAGAAATAAAAAAGAGGGAAAATAGATTAGGTTTATTAGTTGAGATGAAAGAGATCTAATTTTTAGAAGGTTGTACAGGGAGTTCTTGCTTGAGTGGATTCTTTTTTAGAGTATTGAAAAAGTGAAACTGGAATAGAAATCGAGGTGTATGGAGTGTAATATAGAGAGTCACCACAGGAAAATTCTTGTTTGAGTGATTTTTTTTAAAGTGTTGAAAAAGTGAAACTGGAACAGAAATCGAGGTGTTTAGAGTGTAATATAGAGAGCCGCCACTATGGATGCTCTTAGGGTATCTCCAATGCTGAAAATAATTTCTCTAATTTTTAGCTGGATCCCACTGTCACCTCCATATTTAAAAAATATCTTATTTAAGGTATTACAACCAAATCGGCCATTTTATTTACACTACTTTTTATTTTTATACTTTTCAAACAAATTAATTTATTTAGTTTTAATAATTAATCCATTTATAATTTTAATTAATATATTGTATATTTTAAATGTTATATATAAATAAATTTATTAATTTATAGTTCTAATTAATATATTACATATTTTAAATATTTTGTACAAATAAATTGATTTATTTATTCTTTTAATTAATATATTATATATTACAAATATTTTTTTAAACAATAAAATTACTCCCTCTGTTCCAGGCAAAGAGTCCACTTTCCTTTTTTAAAAGTCAACTTATGACTAAATCAAATCAAAATTTTACATACTTTATTTATGTTTTAGGAAATAAAATTTCATTAAATAAAAACTACATTAACAATATTATAGATTACAACTCTCATAACTCTGTAAAAATAAATAAATTTATGTAAATTATTGATCAAATTTTAACTAAGTTGATCATAAAAAATTAAAAGTAAACTCTTTATCTAGAACAGAGAGAGTAATTTCTAAATTTTAAAATGGCTAATTTTAAGGAAAAAAAAAAAGAGAGAACAAAACGGGATAGATACTCAGGTTTCTTTAAAAAAACAATAAGAACAAAAAAAAAAGAAATGAAACAAATAATTAGTGGGAGACAAACACGGCAGAGGTGGGGTCGAGCGGCTCGGCTGTTCACGTGTCTTCATGGGGAGTTAGCTGTACGGGGCAGTGAAAAGACGCCACCGCCTGGAGCTGAGAGTGTTGCTTGGTATCGCCTAAAAATTCTTATTTGTTCCCATTTAAAAATTTTTTAAAGAGAAATTCTTACGAGAATGGTTCTCAATGATCACCCATTCTTGTCCTCTCTAAGAGTGGGCTAAGAATTTTTCATTGAGGATACTCTTATCAGTCCCATCTTTTAGCAAAAATGATTTAGTGGAATCTAACACCACGTTATTGCGCTGATTTGGTATGATATTTTATTTATCTTTTATAATTTTGAATGAACAATTAATTAAGATAAGTAAAATACTTTATAGATTTTATCTATATTATACATTTATAGCATATTTTAAAATATTGTACGCTGGTCAAAGATATACAACACTTAAAGTATGATGTAAATAAAATCTATAGATAAACTTTGTATGTACAGACATGCTCGTTTGATTCCAAAAATTGAAACCTTCCTAGCTCCGATTTGGTTTCAGTTTGGCTTTTGTAGAAACAGCAAATTGGCAATTTGGAACCGTCTTAACCAACGGTTTGGAACTGGCGGTTTGGAATCATCCAAAACTAGTACCTTTTCTGAAAATTTGATCTTTTTAAATCAAATCAAAGGCCCAGATTTGATCAATCATGGTCGACTGTGATCAAATCTGGCCATTAGCCATTTGTGACCGTTTCTTGGTCCGAAAAAAAAGTCATTTTTTAATTTTTGTTTTACTCTAACTTTCCACCTATAAATACCCCCCCCCCCACTCAGGGTATATTACTTACACGATGGATAAGGGAATTTTTTCATAAATGACTTAGTCAAATCAAGTGAACTTTCCTACTGGCTAGAGATGTTAAAAGGGCCACGGCCCGTAGAGTTGGCCCGTTTAAACCGAAAAAAATAGGGTTAGGGTTCAATATTTTTGGCCCGTTTAAAATCAGGGCTTTTTAGGGCTAGCCCGTTTAACCCACGACCCGTTAGGGCTAGCCCGTCAGGTTTCAGGGTTGGCCCGCCAGCCCACGTAATATTAATTAAGCCGTAAAAAGTTTTGGAAATATGTAAAATAACCACCATGAAAATAAAACTAACAACCTTTAATCCAAAATCAAACACATTTATTATTTGCACTACAGGTTTTCTTTGTGTACTTGTGAATAAATACTGAAATATAAACAAAAATTTTGAAAATAACTGCTTAGTAAAGCTATTACATTATTTATTTTGAGAATAACAAGTTGGAAATTATAAGACATTGATATAAAAAAATGTCTAGTTTATATTTCTTTTTAAAACATAAGAAACTATTAAAGTTATGAATGATTTATCGATTAACTATTTCAAAATATTGTTATATTATATCTTTAATCGTGACCCGATAGTGGACCGTTTAGCCCGAAACCCGCTAAGGTTAGGGTTAGGTTTGCATTATTAGTGACTCGAAAAAATTGTACCGTTTAGCCCGTGACCCATTAGGGCCACAACCAGTTAGGGCTGGCCCGAAACCGCTAGGGCTAGCCAGTTTAACATCTCTACTACTGCAACCATTGAACAACACGATTTCCATGGGAAAACAAAAAAGCCCGAAACCGCTAGGGCTAGCCAGTTTAACATCTCTACTACTGCAACCATTGAACAACACGATTTCCATGGGAAAACAAAAAAGTCTTAAAAGGGTCAATCGAAGGTCACAAAAATGAAACTTTTCTATACCCGAACCAACCCTTGAGCTAAGACATACATTTAGACTCATTGCCAAAACACTTCTTTGACAAATTTGTTTCATAATAATGATTAATGAGAAAGAGAGACTCCACGAATATTCAATGAATACATGGGCATACCTAACACAACCCCCTCCCTTCCTTTGTCCTGGTGTGAGTGTGTGTCAATGTACGACTCTACCCATTGCTATGAACCCTCGTCCAGGACTAAAATCCAAACACCGGGGGTAATGTAAGGCCTTATTCGGTGGAGGCCAGTTGGAGAAAACAGTAAACGATGGAATATGAATCAACTTCAGACTATTCTTCTTCACGCTTGAAATGATGGCTAAAATTTGGGCATCGTTATTGAACTTCATAAAGTCAACTTTGGAGGTCAAATTCTCAATCATCTTCATTGGTTTCCCATTCCCCCCTAAAAACTCCTTTCTGTTGTAGATGTTTACTATTCCACTATCAGACCCTGCTGCAAATATTTTACCACTTGGGGGAAGTACAAAGAGCCGTACCATTTATACAACCTTCATCAACACCCTTATGGAAGCAAGCCCTAGTCCTTAAATCCCAATGATAAATCCGCCCATCTCCACCAGAGCTCAACAATTGTTGCCCACCATTGGCAAAAGCCAATGAACGAACTGTTTCATTCATTTTTAGGGTTCCAATCAACTCCTTTGTTTTCGAAGAAACTAACAAAATGTACCCTTCATTGCCAAGAAAAGCAATCATATTAGAATCAGGAGAAATCTCAAAACTTTCCAAGCTCTTCTCCTCCCTACCAACTAATGGGCCAATTTTGTCCATCTTCGCCTTCACTACATCAAAGTTGTAAATGAACTTTCGTCTTCCGGCTACAATAACTTGAGACCCATCAGGTGTGAATGACGCCTTTCGAATCGGACAGTCATCTAAGAAAATGCTTTGAATTTTGGTGTTCCTTTTACCATCAATTTGAAAAAATCTCAATTTTTTTTTGTCTAATCCACCAGTGACTAGCAACTGAGCGTTTCTATGGAACTGCACTGAAGTAACTGGACCACTGGAGGGATCCTCCGCATTTGCATCAACCAATTTCGAATATTCAAGAAGTCCAGGCAGCAATTTTGCATAACTTTTCACGACAAGATCTTCTGTAGTCCGAAGAGTACTGTCAAAACCTCCATCATCCTTATTTTCGTCATCTGAATCTTTATCGTCAGAGCTGTACTTTTTCAACTGTGAAACAGGTTGGGTCCACTCAGTGCTTGGATTCAACTTAACATGCTGAGCCCTCAATCTTGAAACGTATGCAGAACCTGAAATTAGACTCTCATCCTCTTCCTTTCTCAGCTTCCTTAACCTGTTAACTTTAGATATATTTATGCTCATTTTTTCCTCCTCATCATCCACTCATACAGGTTTTCTTTGTTGATTTTCCTGCCCGTCGTTGCTTTCCCCTACAAATTCTGCATCACCTTCATAAACAGATACTGTGCTGTTAGCAGACCGGTCCGTAAAGAACAAAGCAGAATTTTCATTCCCTTCTTTCACTTCTTCCTCGCCATCCTTCCCGAACTTGACCCGGGAATATAAAGAGCCAAATACAGAAGGTCCTTCCAGCTTCTTCATTTCCTTTTCTTGTTCAATTTCAGATTGTTTGCTCTCTTCCTTGCGCTCTCTCTTTTTCTTCTTAGTTTTCAGAAAATCCAAATCTTGTCTATTTTCTGTTTCTTACGTACTGTCCAATGGTGAAGGCTCATCAAGAGCCTTCCTTTTGACCTTCGCACCCCGATCTTTCGGGATAACATTTTGAGAAATCAAAGTTCGCATTTCTCAAAGGTTGTCACTGCACGATGAAAGGAAATACTGACTGCAGAGTTAAATAGTTATACACGGTATAATGATATATCTTCATTTTAATGTACACACAACACACACACATACACACACACACACAAACACAAACACGCTAGAAAGGGTATTGCAGGTACTGCAACTTAAAATAAGTATTGTAAATACTTGGCGCATTAAGGACACTGACATGCAACAGTTGAGTGAACTTTGGCCCGCTCGCTTGGATCCTTCTGGACATGAGATTGCAAGGCAGTTATCTCACATCCACATGTAACGGCAAGAACAATTAATGTAGTTTGAGCGGGTATTTAAAGAAAAAAATTAAATTAAAAATATAGTCTAAATAAGCAAGTGATCTTTCCTACTGGCAATCTCTTCCTCCATCGCAACAAAAAAATACGAGTTCTCAAAACCAATGAACAGCGTGATTTCCATGAGAAAACAAAAAGTCTTAAAAGGGTCAATCGAACTCCAACAAAAATGTAACTTTTCTATACTCAAACAAGCCCTTGAGCTAAGACATAGATTTAGACTCATTGCCAAAACACTTCATGCATTGACAAATTTGTTTCATTCATAATAATGAGAAAGAGACTCCACGAATATATATTCTTGGGATTCATGCTCCTGGGATGATCATCACACATAATTTTACATGGGCATACCAGCTGACGGAACCCCCTCCTAGCTCCTTTGTCCTAGTGTGTGTAGTATGACTCTACATGCATGCATGCGACATGTGTGGAGTTAAAAGAAAAATAGAAAGGGCAAAAAAGAAAGAAAGAAATTGACAGGAGCTGCACATGTGTCAGCAACTACACAAAAAGATTAATAATGTGAAAATTCAATGGGATTGAATACCGGAATTAATAAGGAGATATAATAATGGAGGAAATGTGGCGTCTTGTTCGAGGCCATATATAAACAGATAAAATAAATGAGATATGGAAGGTACAGAGAATCACTTTTCTTTCTCAACTATATATCATGTCCCAAATTAATTAGGACTAGCTAGCTAGGATTAGGAAAGTAAGAAAGCGTACGTTAGGCATATATGATGTTGATTTAGTCATGCTTGCCCTCCAAGCATGTCCAATTATCACACAAGAAAACCCTATATACATGCAATTTGATTTAGTCATGCCTTATATTATTGCGTGTTGCTTATAGCTAGCTAGGAATGGGTTTGGACTAACACAATTACTCTCTCCGTCCTAAACAATTAGTATCATATTTTGAGTTATACTATTGATTAAATTTAGCTGAAGAATTTCAAGAAAAGAAAATAAATTATTCATTCCAACAGTTGTAATTAATTGTAGTTTTCTTAATATTATTTCAATGACTGAAATTTTTTATTTTAATAAGGTTTGGTATTGACCTCCACGTACGGTAGTGGCATGGTATTCAAGATTAGTAAGGTTTGTAGCCTGGACTTGTATCTATTTGACCACTGTCATTAGGATCATCTAGTGCAAGAGCGAATGCGGGCCAGAAGTGGGAGCATGGAAGAGGCAAGTTAAAAAAGTGATATATATATATATATATATTTAATTCACAAATACATTTTACTACAAGGGATATGATTATAATCATGTATAATTTTAAAAGGAGGTGATTAAAATAATTTTAAACATAAAAGAATTCTTTTAAGCTTCGGTTTTGAATGAGAAAAATAGTTATCCATAAATTTACAGTGAAGTGAAGTGAAAGAAAATAAAATAAGAAAAAAATACTTTTTGTAGGATTTTCAACCGCTTTAATTCACCATAATTGTTTTCCATGGCCGGCCCAAGGGTAAAGTCACTAAAGCCCTAGCTTTAATTGCCTGGTTTTTACTGAGTAACTCTTAGTTTTTCTCACCCATTCATTAATAGTTTAGCAACTTATGGCTTGAAAATTTTGTGTTTTTAATTATTAGACATGATTATTTGGTATGAAATATTATTTTTGCGATAAACTCAGTTAAAATAGGCAATTAAAGAATAAGTATATGGATGTTACTAAACAAAAATTAAAAGATCTTATTTCATTTTTTGAAAAAATATAGATAAGATGGATTTGAAAATGCTATAATTTCTGCCAAAAATTTGCTATAGAAATGAATATAGAACCTAAGTTCCGTGAAAAACGTACTATTCATAGAAAAAAATAATTTAGTGAAATTATTGACAATGAAGTTGTAAGATTTCTAAATAATCATTTAAAGTTGATTATTTCTTATACGTAATAGATAAAACAATTTAAAATATATCAATATAGTTTTAGTTTCCTATTTAGCATTGAGAAATTAAGGTCATTGGATAATGAAATTTTTTTAAAAAAATTATCTTAACCTTGAACTTACTTTCATTAAAATATAATGACAATTCTGATATTGACGGATTAGATTTATTTAAAGAACTAAAAATTTTAAGAGAAATTATACAAGTGAAATATAATACACCAAATGACATACCTAATTATATAATAAGACTTGATTCTTTTTCAAATGCGTATATAACTTATAGAATAACGTTAATGATTCTCGTAACTGTTGCTTCGACAGAAAAATGTTTTTCAAAACTAAAATAAATAAAATCTTATCTAAGATCGACAAGGTCTCAACAAATATTAAGTGGACTAGCTTTATTACCAACTAAAAAAGAATTGTTATATGAAATCAATTATAATAATTTGATAAATAATTTCGCATCTCTAAAAGCACGAAAGATAAATTTTAAATAAAAATACAATTTTAATAAAAAAAATATTTGCTTTAAAAATGCCTCACATTAGAGTTTGCTTTAGGTCTCTATAAGTGTTGGGCTGACCCTGTTATTTTCAACCTCTTAAGTCCATTTTAAGTGGTAAATTTGTCAATTATTTCAAAATTGTCCATGTAACAACCTAAAACACATTTTAAGCTGTGTATTCCTTGATTTACTGCAGTAAATCTCGACTTTCCTTTAATTGCGATTTATTACTCTTATTAAATATTCTTAATTTTTAATATTCTTAATTAAATCTCAAGCTGTGTCTTTTAATTATTTAGTTTGTTAATTTGATATTTTTTCTCACACAAAAAAATATATTACTTGAATGTCAACATTATATATAGTGAACAAATATCATTAATTAAATATCCTTAATTAAATCTCAAGTTGTGTGAACGAATTATTTATTACTTACCTTAGTTAACTCTATTTTGTATAGTCTAAGTTCAATATATACAATTAGTCTTACTTTTCTTTACTCCATGTTGTATTCTTGGCAAATATCTTAAATGTAAATTGGTAGGTGTAATCAATATGTTTAGATTGATAGATAGACTAAATTATTGGAATTTTGCATCTCCTAATGTATATAATGAAAGAAAATATGTCCAACCAAGGTAGGTTGAGATTTTTTTAGTGTTTTCTATTATTTTATTTCAAGTCTATGTTCCTTTTTCTTCTGCTATGCATCTTCTTTCTTTCATATTTTTTTTTGAAAATAAATTTCATGCATTGCGATGCTACAAAATAGTACGTTTTAGTATATTTTTGTGCATCGCAATGCACACGTTTGATACATTGCAAATGTTATGTTGATTAAAAGTTGTGCATCACGATGCCTAAAAATAGTGATTTTAATACAACTTGTGCATCGCGATGCACACTTTTAATGCGTTGCAAGTGTAAGGTCGATTAAAAGTTGTGCACCGCGATAAAGTTATGAATAGGAAATAAAAGTTATGCATCGCGATGCATCAATTTTGTGCATCGTGATACATTAAATGCATCGTGATACATTAATTTTGTGCATCGCGATGCAACAATTTTAGAACGATCTTGAAGGTCAAAATTATGGGCGTGGCTAGAGCCTTTCCATGTCATCCAAACATACATCAAATATGATAAAGTGGTTCAATTTTTTTATTTTCAAAATTTAAAGTTATCATACTTTCATGATATTCAAGCATACCTTCAATGAAAAAGCAAAAAATATTGCAAGTTTATTCCCGAAAGAATGAAAAAAGAAAGAAAGAGACAAGAAAGGTATTGTATAATCTGACAACTAAATTTCAAGCTTTAGAATTTAAAAAGTAATTTGAGTTCTGCCTCATTAGTTTGTTCCTCCAATTATTTGAAATTCAATAAATAGAATTGAGTTGCCAATTTATATTTCTAGGGTAGTCGGAGAGTGAGTCGCCATATTATTCTATTTTATAAGTAGTTAGTCTAACCCATTAAAGTGCTTAGGTAAGAGCCTGTGTGATCGTGTATTTTAGCTAAAATACAGGAATAAAACGAAAATTTTTTGTTCAATTAAGCGTTTGGAAAAAACCCTGCATTTTTTACTGCAACAAAATGCAGCTTTTTCAAAAAAGCTGCGTGATGTATTTTTAAAATGTTTCGTTCAAGCGTTTTAAAAAAGCTAGTAAGTACTCCCTCCGTTCCTAAATTATTATCTTGTTTGACCCGGGATACAGATTAAGAAAAAACATTTGACTTGATTATTAACATTAGTATAGTGTATAATTTCCTTTAATAGCAATGTGCAGGTGACCCATAATTAAAGTAAAAAAAAAAAGGTAAGGGTAAATTGATAAAAATGTTGTCCTAAAAGAAAATTTTCAACAAAAAATAATTACTTTAGAACGGATAAAAAAAAGAAAGTAAGACAATAATTTGGAGAGGGAAAGTATTTTTTAGGGTTAATGACACCATTAATCCCTCGACTGTGGCCGATTCTACTAGTAGTCCCTTAACAATTTTTTTTTTCAAAATTTAGTCCCTTGACTATGAAAATTAGACACGGTTGGTCATTTTGTTGGATGTCGTTAGTATTTTTCCGTTAAGTCCATCATGTGCCCATCACGTACCTTTGGTTAAGGATATTTATATAATTTCAATGCCCACATCTGCCCCCTCTGACTCCTTTCTTCCTCACGTTCTCCCTTCCTCCCTCTATCGCTCTCTCTCCTCAACCTTTAAAACCACTCTCTGCATTTATAAATCATATTGACCGGACATACTCACTTATATCCCCAATTATGCCACCGCCCCAACCGGTTGCTCCACCCTCCTTCGCTGAGACCGCCACTTCGTTAACTCCACCTCCTCAACCCGATCTCAAACACCGAGTGATCACATGGCTCAACAAACTTACCAACCGCAACATCCTCACCGTCGCCACCACCGAGCTCGAGTCCATTGCTTTAACTCTCTCCCCTGACACCTTTGCTCCTTTCCTCACCTGCCTCTCCACCACCTCTCCTTCCGAGAAATCGCCGGTACGGAAGCAATGCGTCCGCCTCTTAGGCTTCCTCTCCACAACTCACGGCGACGCTCTCTCTCCTCTCTTTCTCTAAAATGGTTGTGGTACTTTGAAATGGAATAAATTTACGGAATGAGAAGATTGTTGGGTAGGAATTTGATTCAGATCTAGAAATGAGTTTCAGGGTGAGTGGTGGCGTTGATGTTGTGTGTTGTTGCTGTTGTTACTGTCTGTGGATGTGTGTGTGTGTGTGGTGTGTCTTTGGATGTGTGTGTATGTGTCTGTGAGAGAGAGATAGAGAGAGTGTGTATGTGGGTGTGTATGGTGTCTTTGGTTGTGTGTGTGTGTGTGGCTGTGAGAGAGAGAGATAGAGAGAGAATGTGTGTGGGTGTGTTTGTAATTTTTTTATTGTTTAACTATTTATTATGAATTTTCCATAATAACCCTTAAAAAATGGCACGTGCAACGCACATGAGTCACTTAACGGAATTTTACTAACGACATCCAACAAAAGGACTAGCCGCATGACTTTTTGGTACTCAAGGGGCTGAAGTTTGAAAAAAATTTCTTAAAGAACTACTGGTAAAATCGGTCATAGTCGAGGGACTTATAGCGTGATTAACCCTATTTTTTATGAAACATGTATCATTAAACAGCTGAGCTTACCGTGTAGACAAGAAGAGGAGTTTCCACATGTCAAATTTTGATTGGATAGTTCATGCCAAACACAACAGCCTAAAAAAGAACCACACATGTTATCTAACCCCTCCAAAACCCTAACGCCACTGCGAGACCGGAGAAACAAACGCAGCGCAGGTCAATCAACTCGGCCAATAACGCGGCTCCAGAAAGAAAATAGAAAAAGTAAAAAACCCATTAAGGTGTATATAATGCGCAGCAGCACAACATTTGGCCTCTTAATTCCGCCGGTTTCCACCCCTCCAATTCTCTCTATACAGTTGAATCGCCTCTCTCTCCTCCACCACTCTTCGTCTCTCTCTCCAACCCGTAAGCCTAACTCTCCCTTTCTTACTGCTCTTTTTGGTATTTCTAAATAGAATGAAATGCATACTAAACGAGCACGCACTTACTTCCTCCGTCCCAAAATAAGACTACTCTTTGGAATGAAGGAAGTATGTTTAGTGTGAATGTATATGTGCATGTGTCAAATAAATACCTCAATTTCTGTTGCTTTATTTCTAAGCCAGATTTTCTCATGATTTTATATTTATTCCCTTTATGCTGTATTTCTGCTACTCTATATTCCTAATTTTTTATTTATTATTTTCTCCAATTACTGTATGCTTTGTTGCTTGTGATTTTCATTGTTAGGTAAGAAAACTTCGAAAGTAGAATCGCACGTAAGGGTTTGTGAGAACCCCGTTTTATAAAATCAAGCACTTAAATAGAAATGGGGTTCGAGATTGGCGGTGTCTACCGGTTCAATTCTTCGTGCCACTTCGATCATTGATTGTAGATATTACTTGGCACTGGACTAGGCAATATGCTAGTGTCTTTGAGATTTCCAATGGCATTATTTGACATGCCATGGAATTGGAATTGGAGCAAAATTGGCTTCAAGTTTGAACTAATACGAGCTCCAGTTCCAATTCTGAGCTCCCAAACATTACTTACTACTCCCTCCGCCCCTAAAAAACGGTCTCCTTTCTAAAAGAGTTTATGTTTATTGTGCAATTCAAAGGAGGTTTCTTAAAAGTTTGACTTGTCAAATAGGCTATTTTGTTTGGATGGTGAGGGAGTATAAAGATACAATTTGTAAGTGTAATTGTTTGGTTTTGTAAGTTACTCCCTCCGTTCCATCCAAAGAGTCCACGTTTGAAAAATCTAATTATTAAGTGATATATTACTTTGATTGGAGTTGGTTATAATTACAAAAATATTTAAGCACAACCAAGATGATTACAACACAAGTGGAGGGTAATGATGAAAGATTATGAAAATTGTAACCATAATTTTTTGGAAGTGGACTCTAAAACATTCCAAAATAGTATAGTGGACTCTTTACCTAGAACAGAGGGAGTATATTATTGCTTTTGGGTCAAAATTGAGTCTTGAGTTATTTTGCTGTTGAGTTTAGCATTCTACTGTGCTAGAGTATTGTGCTTAAATGCACCTTGTGATTCTTTTAGTTTTAGAACTGACTTTTGCTTTTCTCATTTTTCTAATGGTTTTTGTCTAACTTTCTTTCTTTTTTTTTGAACTTGATTTTATTTGTACTATGAACTGTGAAGTTCTTATAGGTTCGTTGTTGTGAAACTAGACAGATATTCTCAGAGCAACATCTACAAGATTTTTTGCGGTTAACAGGGCACATTCCATATCAACTATGGCGGCTGTAAGTCATTGCTCATAAATACCCACGTTTAAGTTTCTAGGATTTGGTGTATGTAACACTTCTGTGTGAGCGCAATGTGTGCACATGTTAATATGTTGTTGCGGAGAAGGCAAGACTCTTCTGAAGTGATTTTTGTTACACGCTATATACTTCTGCTAAAGAGTTGCAATAATTTTAAGCTTGTTGTGGGACAGGATGAAGAGAATATTGGAAGCCTTAAGCAGCAGTTGGCGAAACTATTTGAATCAGCACTCAAGGTAACAGTTCCGGACGAGCCAGATGTAGAACCCTTAATTGCTCCCTGCAACCCAAGATTTGGTGATTACCAATGGTATGTGTTGGTTATGTGCATGGATCATTTTTTTTTTTCCTCTTTCGATTTACAACCTTTTGGGGATTTTATTTAATTCTAGAACTGAAGTCTTGGATTTTTGATGCATTCGATGCTACTAAGCTTTCTGGCTACAGTATATCTTTTTGTTGTTGTTGGAAGTACTAATCAGGAACTCTCTTTTTTCAACAGTAATAATGCCATGAGCTTGTGGACTAAAATAAAAGACAAAGGTACCGAATTTAGAGGTCCACAGCCTGTTGGACGGGTAATAATGACATTCTCTATTTTACTTATAAAATAAAATAAAATAATGACATTCTCTATTTTTGGATTTCTCTAGTGTCTAAAATGCTTTTAAGAACGATGTGATGTTAGTTGCATTACGTTACGAAAATTGACTTCCTAATATGGTTTCTTGAACTTCAAATATGCAGGCCATCATGCAAAATCTTCCGACATCGAACATGGTAGAATCATGCTCTATAGCTGGTCCTGGCTTCGTAAACATTAAACTGTCAAGGGAGTGGATTGCAGAGGTGTTTGCTCTTTTTTATATTCTGAAGCAATTTGTTGCATAAGGTGTGCATGCCTTGTTTAATATGATGTATTATTGCTGCTACTGCAGAGAATTCAACAAATGCTAGTAAAGGGTATTGACACATGGGCACCTAAGCTCCCAGTTAAAAGGGCAGTGGTTGACTTTTCCTCTCCCAACATAGCAAAAGAAATGCATGTTGGTCATTTACGATCTACTATCATTGGAGATACGCTGGCACGTATGCTTGAGTTTTCAAATGTTGACGTCCTTAGGAGAAACCATGTTGGTGATTGGGGCACGCAGGTAGATTTGAATTTGACCCTATAAAATCTATATTTGATGAGTTTTCTCGTGATTCTCTTGTTGTGAGTTAATAGAGTTGTATAAATTGCCAGTGGCATAGAGTATGTCGTCCTTATGAGTGGAAATGAATTTTTGTATGGTCACTTGAATATCTTTTCTCTACCTATTGCATCTTCTTAAGTGATTTTCATTTGAAGATTGTATAACTGGTCCAAGGAGCTTATATTAGAAACAAAAATGGTTCAAGTAGAGTATTTCTTTTAGAAAAAAACTTATTTATCATGTTTATATATAAGACCTAAGGTAAGTCATTTTATTTTTAAGAGAAATGGCTTACATCCTGCATGGCTTTATATTTTTCATAACCGGCTGTCTACATGAAAACGTAAAGAAATTATTAGTACCATCATATTAGTTATGTAAGGATATTCTACAAAGATATTATTTTGGTTCCTTCTCGACTAACGATGGTACATGTTTGATTGCAGTTCGGCATGTTGATTGAGTTCCTTTTGAAAAGTTTCCAAACTGGGAAAATGCAAATGATCAAGCTATTGGTGATCTAGAGGTGAGTAAAAGAACATTCAGAATTACGTATGGCTCATATATCCAATTTGAATGTACAATTATTTTATCGGTACTACTTGAGATTAGATGTTGATGTCTAGAATTGTACTGTGTCATTGAGCATATGACTGTGTATGAATAGTGATTTATGTTCCTTGCTTTGTGCCATTCATGATGTGGAAGACAAGATTGTATGGCAGTTATCTTTCTTTTGTACTCCCAGGTTCAGATAACGTCTGTTAGCAAACCTTCAAGTTCTCAATTTTTGCTGCCAAATTATTCAGCTCGAATACTGGCCCAATTAAAATAATCATGGCACATTATAGATTCTAGATACTGTCGTTCAACATAAGATTTTTAAATAAAATATTGGCAGTTGACCTCTTGTATTCTTTATGATGTTATTCTTCAGAACTGTAAGCCCTTAGCACAGGAAAATGTGTTGAATCTGCAGAACCGCTGCTCTGTATTGAGCACTTAGGGTGTATGCTAAACTAAACAAACTAATGCATTTAGCAATTTGATTCAAAATAGCAGTGTTGTCTTGATTTGATTTGTACTTTCTTAGGCATTCTACAAGGCCTCAAAGCAGAGATTTGACAGTGATCCTGACTTCAAGGAGAGGGCCCAACAGGCAGTGGTCAGTCTCCAGGTAAATATCTTAACTATATAGCCCAAACAATTTGGATTGGCTTTTTATATATTTATTGAAAAGTACATTCTATCAACCTCCATTTATGAGCCCTTAGATTTGAACTTCCTTTTTTTATTAATGCTCTTCTGCTTTGGACTTCACATTATTTGGTGATTCTTTAGTTTTGATGTTTTCACTGCTTGTTATTTTTCCTGAAAAAACAGGGAGTGTAAGAGAAATATCGTAAGGCATGGGCACAGATATATCATTCTTTATTTTTCATGTTTTCATTACTTGTTATTTTACCTGAAAAAACAGGGAGGGGAAGAGAAATATCGCAAGGCATGGGCACAGATATGTGAGATAAGTCGCTGTGGATACGGAAAAGTTTATCAACGACTTGGCGTTACGTTAGAAGAAAAGGTAGTATATTTTTCTTTTCAGCAAGCCTTTTGGTTTGGCGGAGGCCAACTAGCGTCATCTATCTTAGAATTGCATTACATTTCATTTTATGCTGTTATTTTGTTATTATGATGCTGCTGATGCTGAAAATGCATTTTACATAGCACAAACTCCCCTGGTGAAAGTAATGAAAGGTGCTCCTCCTAGGAGGACAATGACTGTAGCAAGGAGATATCCTACCTTGCTTAATAAATACTACGCGTACCTACTATGAACTTTCTAAAATATGTCATGGTTTCCTTGCTTTTATTGAAACTAGCAACTGTGTGCCAGCTATCCTGTTATAGTTTCCTAGCTCCAAGGATATACTGCTTTAGTGACTGATGAGAACAGTAAACTAATACTCATGGCTATTGCATTTGGCATTGAATGGAAACTTGTTTTATTCTCTGATTGAATATGCACTTAAAACAGATCTTCTCTATGTGAAAGCACACTTTTGTAATAATACATATCTTCTAGATCAACTCCCCATGTTCAGTTTCTATAAACAATTAGTAAATGGAGTAGTGCAGGGTATGAAACAGCCTTTTGATTGAACTTTTCTTTTTCTTATTTTAGATTTAGATTGTGTCCTGAACCTGATACGAATTCTGCATTACAATACTCTCAAGCTTACTTCTTTACAGTGAGCAGCAATCTAGACACATTTATTTGGTTTTTTCTGCTTTCAGGGAGAAAGCTTTTACAATCCATATATTCCTGGGACTCTAAAGTTGTTGAGTGAGAAGGGATTGATCGAGGAAAGTGAAGGAGCTCGTGTGATCTTTATTGAAGGGAAAAGTATACCTCTTATTGTTGTGAAGCGGGATGGAGGTTTCAACTATGCTTCAACCGATCTTGCGGCTCTCTGGTTAGTTTCTTAATTTCTGAGTTGATCAAATCTTAGATCTTCTTGGCCTTCTATACGTCATTGACACTCTTACATTGATACCTTCATTTCCCATTTCTTGTACTATTTGATTGTTATGTATCGACATGTTTGCCAAGTGGCTAACTTGATCTAATTCCAGGTTTCTTAAGGTAAACCAAAGTAAAACCCTTATGTTCACCATGGAACATAAATGCCAAAGGTGAACGTTTATCAATAGCATAATATCTTCTGAGTAACAACCCTTGTATTACTCTAGAATTACCATATCAAAGATTCAAAAGTAACTTACAAGGATATGAAGAAAGGGCTGAATAACCCCTAAAGTCACGTCACTCCTTTAAGTGTCACATGGATTTAGTTAATAAGACCAAGGAGTAATGAGTAATAACTTGAACTCCATCTGTCCTCTGAAAAAGTGTCGTGCTCTCCAATTGAGTTTGTCCTAAAAAAGAGTTGCATTTCCAAATGAGTGAACTATTTGTTTTGACCCGCGTACTATTTGGGGATCATCAATTTGACCTCAGTACTATTGAGATTGCAAATGTCACCTTCGTACTATTAATTTAAATGTGACCTAAATTGATAAATGCCGTTAGGTATTTAGTGGACTTTGCTGACGTGGTAATTGTAGAGGTCATTTAAAAGTCTAGGTAGAAAATAAATGATAAGATAATAATTTTTAATAAAGTAAATTAGTAAATAATTCCCTTTTTTCTCTTATTGTTTTTTTTTGGTTTTTCTACCTTCACCTTTTTTTTTTTGAAATAATAACTAAACAAAAAGTGAAATTAAAAATAATAACCCTTAACTTGGATCATTCTCTATCTCATCGATTGCTGGGTTGTAGATCTAGGATTTTATGTACATGTAAATACATGTTTATGATTTATTTTCCAGGGAGAGGGTTTTATTTTTAATTTCACTTTTTGTTCAATTATAAAATTATGATCTTATCATTTATTTTCCACCTAGACTTTCAAATGACCCCTATAATTACCACGTCAACAGAGTTCGTTAAATTCCTAATGACAAGTATCAATTTAGGTCACACTTACAATTAAATTAAAAGTAAGAAGGTGACATTTGCAATCTCAGTAGTATGGAGGTTAAATTGATGATCCTCAAATGTACGTGAGTCAAAAAGTAGTTAACTCTTTCCAAATTTAAGCTATGCATTTTCGTTACTTTTCCAATCTCTTTTTTTTTTTTTTTAGCAAACATGATAATTCTCTTTAGTGTCATATAAAAGAAGATATACATTTAGTGCAATTTGAGGAAATATCTAAAGGTAAAAGTACATTTTCAAAAAGTTTGACTTTTCAGAAGGGACTCTTTTTTGGCACAGAAAGTGTATTAAAAAAGACTATTCAACATAGACTGGAAAAGGTAAACACCATTTGCTTTTCAAAAGAAGTGCATGAATTTATTGTTGACTTCCTTAAGGTGCCCCTTGGATGACAAAACAAATTATTGCATCGATAATGTTTAATTGATGGTCATGTAGGACATCTTAAAATGACCGGCAACAATGAACCCTATCCAAGTCAAACTTGAATTTGATTGGGACTATGCAAATGACGGATTTCAATTTGGCTGTGGTTTAAAAGTTTACGAACCTTATTAATGAAGCTGGACCAGTCAAAATAGGTTCCAACTATTAACTTTAAAACAACTCAGATATAATATATTAACGTGCACTTTACCTCAGTGAACCAGTCACTTAAGTTTGCCACTTTTCCCTGCTCCTTTGCATTAGGGAGTCACTTAAATGGTTGACCCTCTATGATTTGAAGGTTAAAAATCCTGTCTCGGTTTGGCAGGGTTCAAAGCCTAAACTCTCAACCAGCTTACCAGGCAAGCTATTTAAGAGTTTTCCAATGTCAACATGGTGTAACGTAAATGATCAAACTTTATGATGCATATGTGTGCCTTTTTCAAGCACAAGTCAGCATGTTGCTTTGTCTGAAACTTGCTGCCTTCAAAATGTAGGTATAGACTCAATGAAGAGAAAGCTGAGTGGATAATATATGTTACTGATGTTGGCCAGCGGGAGCATTTCGAAATGTTTTTCACAGTAAGTATCAGTCGTAGCTGGGGCCTGGTACTTCCCACCACAGCATTGGAAACAATTGATGACAATGTTATATGGAAACGAAAGCACTGTTTTTTGAAAGCTTTCCTATTGCCTCTTCTTCTTTTAGGCTGCCAAAAGAGCAGGGTGGCTTCCAGCTGACGACAGCAAGTACCCTAGAGCTAGCCACGTTGGCTTTGGGCTTGTTCTTGGTGAAGATGGAAAGAGATTTCGAACCCGCAGTACTGAAGTGGTTCGGTTAGTTGATTTGCTGGATGAAGCGAAGACTCGATGTAAAGCAGCTCTTGTGGAACGAGGTATAACTATGAGATTCATTTCTCTGTTCTTTCACTCGAAAATATGTTTTTTTTTTTTTGGGTTTACTTTCTTCTTCTGTTTCTATCCTTTTTGGGGGGCTTGAAGTGAAGGCGAGTCCACATGTCAATTTTTTTTTCCTTACCCACTCTTGATTTAAAGTAGAATGACTACGGACTAAAGAGGTGCATGTTTATGCTCTCCGTCTGATTCTTGATCAGGTAAGGCCGAGGAGTGGACTGAGAAGGAGCTTGAGGAAACTGCAGAAGCCGTTGGATATGGCGCTGTTAAGTAAGTCTCCTTTACTTTTGCATATTTATTGCTCCGATACTGTAGTACTAAGACCAAGATAAGGAAGTGGAGAAGATAAGTGTTGGAGCACAAAAGTCATTCAGACCACTTATTAAGTACTCCCTCCGTCCCACAAAATTTGTCCAACTTTCCTTTTAATTTGTTCCAAAAATAGTCCCATTTCAAAAGTTTAAGCTATAAATCTCCATTTATTCAAATTTTTCTCTTTCATTTGAAAAAATGAAGTTTATCTAACATGAAATACAAAAATACTATAACTCTAGTGCAATTTAAAGAAATATAGAGGAATAAAAGTATGATATTAAAAGTTACTTTTTGAATGAGACTATTTTTGGGACGGAGGGACTATTAGTTATGTAGAATAATCTTCACGTATTTCAGTATAACCATTTGTGGAAATTTCACTTAACTTTTTAAATTTACTAAACAAAAGGATGTATAGCATTTGAATAGATTACAAGGGCTTAAGTTGTTTTGTTACCTCTACATGTGAAAGATGTTCAGTGAAAGGCATTTGGATATTCTTTTGGTGTATGAGGTCTTTAGGTTGAGGGGATGTGAACAGTTGGATTTGTTGATCAGTGTCATCTGATTGATACTACTCTTTCTTTTAGTTGGTTACACAGGTTTCTGACCTTTGCTCTTCTGATTCTTGATTGTACTGTAACAGGTACGCAGACCTCAAGAACAACAGATTGACAAATTACACATTTAATTTTGATCAGATGCTTAATGATAAGGTGTGGTTAATGATGGTGTTTTCATTAAAATCCGTTTGTATAAAAGTTCAAGGGAAAGAAGCCGTTTTTATTGTGTTTGATTATTTTAATGAATGACGTCTCAAAGAAGACTCTTTATCACGTTTTCTTTCTTCCTAATCTTAAGATCTCTTTTTCTTTTTATTTTGAAATAAACGAGGACATTATTTATTGGAAATTGTTCTTGATCTCAGTTGCAGCTCCCCCAGATTTTTTGAAATAGTCATCAGTTAGCATGATTCTTTGTTGTACCTCAGAGATTTTACCCCCTCAAATTCTTTGTTGAGCAGGGAAATACTGCTGTATATTTGTTGTATGCACATGCTCGAATCTGTTCAATCATCCGGAAATCTGGTAAAGACATTGATGAGCTGAAGAAGGTAATATGTCTTCTTTATTGAATAGGTTATCGTTACGACCTTTATGGCAATGTTCTAAAAATCGCTAGGCGAGCGCTAGGCGCCAGAGCAGGGCTTAGCGCCTAGAGGCCTAGTCGGGGCCTAGAAATCGAGGCATAATTATACTATAAGTTCGTACCAAACCTCCTGCAACAATAGTAAATAACTAAATATAATCAAATAAACTAAAATTAATTATTACATTACAAGATTAAAAGTTAAAAATTAAAATTATATTTAATATCATTTCAAATGGTGGGAAAAAGGGAAATAATTTAATAATTTAAGAAGGAAGAGAAAATACTTTAATAACTTAGGGACTTTGTTGTCATTTTGAAAAGTAATAAAGTCAAATCTCAAAACCTAAAGCTAGAAGTCTAAAACTTAAAAAGCAAAAACTACTCCCCCGCCTCTCTCTCAACAGACGACGGCCAGGCTCCTCTCCCCTCCAGTGTGATCCTCCTCTCTCCTCAGATCTAGTCCAAAAAATCATCTCTCTCTCTCTCTCCCTCCAGTCTCCGCTCTCCATTCGTTCAGAAGAGAGAGACAGCAAGGCAGACGAGACAATGGCAAGGCAGATTTCGATCGTCTCTCTTCTTCTGTTAGTCGGCGCCTAGAGCCATAGAGCGACTAGTCGGCCGACTAGTGCGCCTAATCGGCGATTTCTTCTCCAGCGACTTTTTTGGCCGATTTGACATTAATCCCGGCGGGAAGCCGACGCCAAGCTACTAGACAGCGTCTAGGCGGCCGCCTAGGGCGCTTTTTAGAACACTGCTTTATGGAGTACCCCTTGTCCTTGCTCATTTAATCTAGTTATCCTTAGATGACTTTGTTACTGAAGTTGCTAGGACGTGCAGTCTCTTTAGGTTTGTGTAACCTATGCACTTGTGACTGTCAGACTCTTAGTGATCTCCAGGATTTGAATTAAATGCATTTTGCTGTCACGAATTCAAGTGCCAGATGTTGATGAGAATGAGCTTTTTTTTTTTCCCCTGCTGGCGGTCCATGTTGTCATTTCAGCACTGACACATGATTTAGTTTCACTGACATGATTTAGTTTACCACGCATTTTGATTAGCAATTAGCAATTTTTGTTGGTCAAAGATCATAGTATAGAAAGTACTTTTTGGCTTCCAAGTTAAACCATTGGGCAGTTGCCAGGTGCAATTCCATATTAATGGGGGCACAATTGCAGTGCAATGCGGCAAACTTGATTATTATTGAAAGAATTTTATGATCGACTTATAATTTTGCAAATTGAATGTGTTAATCTGGGACAGGGGGGAAAGATCGAATTGGCTCATCCGGACGAACGCGTACTAGGACTTCATTTGCTCCAGTTTGCAGAGGTAAGACGGCATATAAAACAGTACTGTGGTTTACGACTCTGTTTCCTATATGCTTCCTTTAAAGATAACATAAGATGCTTTTACTTTGACGTTAATTTGCTCACCCTTTCTTTTTCCAGGTTGTGGAAGAAGCTTGCACGAATCTCCTGCCAAATGTGTTGTGTGAATACCTATATAGCTTATCCGAGAACTTCACAAAATTTTACTCCAACTGTCAGGTATTTAACACCTCTCTCACTCTCTCTCACTTGTGTGCCAATATTCAAATTCTTTGTTAACACTGATCCTTTTGCTTTTGTGAAATATGAGATACGAGTGCTATATTTTGGAAATATTAATAATCCATAGATAAACACAAATCTAAGCAATTCAACATATAGTAGGAATGTGAAAGTCAAAGCTGTTGTCGCTTCCATGTGATAAGCTTTTGCAATGCCAATCCCCCAACCTTGCACACCTAGAGAGTTGAGGTTGGCTTTACTGTTTCTATCTGAGAATTTGGCAGTGCCTAGGAGGATGATTTCTCATGCTTGTGTCAGAATTTTCCTAGAGTAATCCATGTTAATTTCTTGTAAACTTTCCACCACGAGTATGAGTTTTTTTTGTTAATAATTAGATTTTCTGGAAGTTGCAAGTATAGATAAAATTTCAATTAACATTGTTTAACAATTGGGCAGGTGGTTGGGTCTGCAGAGGAGACGAGTCGGCTCTTGTTGTGCGAGGCCACAGCACTTGTAATGAGAAAATGCTTTCATTTACTCGGAATTACCCCCGTTTACAAGATTTGATCTTCGGATTTGTACAAATGACTTAATTAGTTCTTTGCACACTTGTTTTTAACATGTACTACATCTATGGATACACCTCGTGTAGGATTTTGTTATAGTGAAAGTATACGCCTATGAAAATGTAACCAGTAATGAAATTCTTTGGCGTGTTTTTGAATGAAAGCCAATTTTTCAAGCATTTGATTTGTGTTACAAAGTTGTATTCCAGCTTATTATGGGTGCGTGCCAGTGAATTTCCTGATAAGGGGGATGTTGCTTATTGTTTACCACCATGGATTTGTATTTACAAATTGTTTGTTTTAAGCATTGGATTGTTGTATGGTAAGTTTGCAGATTCATGGAATTTGTTACTTCTTTTGGATCAACTAGTCTTAATTTGAAGGTCACATTGAGCTTGCTTTTCTTCATTTAACAAAGTGAAATTTGATTAAATTCTTAAAGGAAATACAGCTTTATTTTTACACATGGTGAAACACCAAATTTACATTATCATGTAAATCCCAGCAACCTCGATTGGGGAACAAAAGCCAGAGATGGAACAATTTAGTCTTTATTTATTTACTCCCTCCGTTCTATCTAGCTAAAAATTTCACGTTTGAAATGTCTAATAATTAAGGGATATACAAATATCGTTAGAGTTGATCATAATTACAAAAATATTTGAACATAACTAACCTCCGTTCTATTTAAAAATTTCACGTTTGAAAAATTTAATAATTAAAGAATATACAAGTATCATCAGAATTGATCATAATTATAAGCATGTTTGAGCATAATTAACGTGCTTATATTATATATGGAGGGTAAAGTTGAAAAATTATAAAAATTATATACATAATATTTGAAAGTGCATTCTTTAAATGAAACATTTTAAAATAAAATAATGGACTCTTTGTTTGGAACGGAACATTATTATTATTTTCTTTCCTTTTTTCTCTTTCAAGATTTTGCTTCAAATTTCATTTTATCGGTTGAAGAAAAACAAAATTGAATTAGATCGTGCTACTTTGAAATTCGCCACATAACAGTGTGATTTTGTGTCATTTCATCTAATCTATAGCAGAAAGAAAGAATGGGCTCACTGCACAAGGCTCTCGTCATTGCGAGGTCCGGAAAGGGTCTAATGTACGCAATTTTATCTTTATAAGGTGAGAGACTACATAAGGTTCTCGCCTTTGCAAGGTCAAGGAAGAGTCTAATATATGTAGTCTTATCCGTACAAGGATAGAGACTTCAAGTCACAATGGAGCAACCTTACAGTTACGCCAAGACTCAGCCTTTGTAATTCGTTGAATATATATATATATATATATATATATATATATATATATATATATTCTATCTTGTTCTTGGTTGAATTGATAACAGGTATTTGGACGTTAAGAACAGGAGATTGACATATTACACATTCATTTTTATTATTATTATTTTGGGAATTGCTCGGTCCTGTATGCCCATTTCCAACCATCGTTGTCAAGTAAGATGGACAAAAGTTCTCCAGCAGGTAAGCATTTAAGTAGTCTCCTTGCTTTTGTGTGTGTGTGTGTGTGTGTGTGTGTGTGTGGTTATTCAGTATGTTTCGTTAACGCTGATGCTTTTGCTCTTGTGGAATACTAGAAACAATGAGCTATAATTTTCATTGCGGCAATATCAATAATCACCCATCTACCATAATTTTCGTGGATGAACTTAACAGTTATAACAAATTAACAATATGAAGTTTGTGTGAATTTTGAATTGGTCGTCTGATCAGGTCGGTTAGACGAATTTTTTTTTGCCAACCTATTTATATCCGAAGAAATATTATCGATTAAACAAACCATGAACACAAATGTCCCACATTTCTTCACATATATATATAACCGATAACCACTCAAAATTTTCTTGAAGATGCAACATTGTATTCATTAAACATATGGATCAAAACGACAAGTGAACTCCGAAAAACCCAAAATCATATAATAAAATCAGTAATCTTGTACAAACTCGTAACTAGAAAAAACTAGACAAAGTTTCAAGAGGTTGCACATTAGAAGTGCTCGATAAAATTACGGAAAAATGAATAAAGAAAAAGTTAGAAATCAGCCCGAAAATAAAGGATCAAGAAGGGAATAGTTACAAGTGCTTTTGTATAGGAATGGAAGACCTAATTAAACTAGTCACTAATTTAGTACTCTCTCTTTTTGGCCTAGAGGTCTTCTTGGCTATGGTGGCCTTTGGACCATATCTTTGACTATCTCCAAAACTTGTACAAAATTTCATTCTCTTATTGTAAGAAACAAAATTTTTTTTCTTTGCAAGATCTTCAAGACTCTCCACACTTGCTAGAGATGCAAATGACTGTGACTTCCCTTGGTAGTACTGTGAAAGTCCCCTCCTGCACAAACCCAAGTAGGTCGGTAGGTAGCTTCCACATTAGTAATTTGATCCCAAATAAACATTACATTTTTGCTAATGCCAGAGCAAGTTTACTGCATCATAACGCTGTCCCATATATATGTATATATAGATGGTTGTACTTGTACATTAATTGGCCTGGCATTAACAGGTTTCTTTCATGAAAACTTTTTTGAGTTTGTAACTTACTTGATAGGGAGTTGGGCCATGAGGTCAGATAGTTCATACAAAGGGCCATACGAAGAAGAAGATGTTGATGATGAAGATGCATCCTCTACAATGTCTGATGACGATGAAGACGATTTGACAGAATCATCGGAGCCTTCCTTAAAATCCGAATCGATAAGCTCGGAGTCATGATCATCATCATTTTCAGCTTCTATTAACACCCATTGAACTTCCCTTGTGACACTAGAAGTTGCATCTTGATAAATCTCCTTTGTTCCACCCATTGATTGCTAATTATAAGATCAAAATCTTCAACAACAAGAAAAAGAAGAAGATGAAGAAAACCAACAACAAAACTATGCAACATATGATGATTTCAAGCAAGATTGTGTTGAGGGAACATATATATACATGATATGGGTATGGTTTTAATGAGTAGTTAAATAATAACTAACTACATAAATAAATGGGATTAGATTGAAATGAAATTTGTTGGAAAATGGAAAATATATATATGGTTGAGAATGAAGCAATGTAGGCTATGATGACTAGGAATAAGGTTAATACATATGTATATATATGAAAATAAAAAGTTTTGAATAGGATAGGATAGGATGCTTTATCCTTGGATTTGTCTTTGTCAGCATTATTCCTACTGAGTACATGGTTTGAAAACTTTCCCATTGTACTAGGAGAGAGGATAAGGAGGTCCATTTGTTGAAGACATCCATATCTGAGTGAGTCATCACCCTTTACATTTTTGGGGGTGGGGCCAACTGAGGTCATATTAATTAATCTTGGCATCGATCTTTCTTTGCCCCCATAAAGTTATGACACATATACACATTTATTTTCTTTTTTTTTTTTTTTTTAAATTCCCATGGCATCAATTTATTGTTGTAGTAATATTTTCATTTTTAATCCTATTAGGTCGGTTAGACGGTGGTCTCGAGTAGTCGATTCATCTTGTGCGCGCATTTTGCATGGTTACTCTAATTATTCTCTAAACCCCAGAAAAGAAAAGAGTCCATTAACGTCGTAACATCTTGAACACTTGTTAATAATACTATAAATTGCTTGTAAGAGAATTTAAACTAAATAAATAAAGAATTTTGTTGATACTCATTATTAACCAATTGAGCGATTGGGAAAGTGGAATCTATCTTTAAATTTATTTAACACAACATTTTGCATTAATTAATTTTCATAGTTTTAATTAGGGGACAAGTTTTGGTGGTGGATATCATAGGGTAGGGTGAATTCCAATATTTCTTGTTCCAGTTTGATTGATGTCCAAGACAAGAGTTGAAATTTTGTTCATATCTCTACGAGATATCTAGGAAAGTTTTGGATAAATACAAATCCTATTCCTATTCCTAGCTTTACATATGATATGAAGTCCCTTACGCAAGAGTTCTTTTATTTTTTTTTTTTTGCGCTTATGGTTGAAGACTCATAAACGAAAAGAATTAAACAATTTCATGAATTTTGTAAAAATTAAAAATTTAATTTTCTTCCCTTTTTTGTTCAAAATCCCATGTCAAAAATTTACATATATTCCCATCGGCATGCTTGAAATGTAATTATAATGGATGCAAAGTGCAAGCTTGTTTTTTAGATGTTGAAAATAATATATAAATTCAATAATAATTATATTTGAAATTGACTAGAGAGGCATTGATAGACAGAAATAGTCATCGAGGCCCAAATGTCTCCCTCAATGGGCAAAAAGGTACAATTTTTTAAAATTTCTGTTTGAGAATTGGGAAATTAACCATTTTGAGCCACGAAAAGGTAATTATAGTTTATGATTATAAGTTCATCCTTCCTTGTAGTTGTCTAGTCAGCTTAGTTTTAAGAATATGATTATTATTATTATGTCAACAATTTTGGAAGATATAAATTACTAATACAGAGTGGTGTTCAGTTCACAAGAAGATAAAACCAACCAATTGTCAGTTATGGAAGGAATTAAGGATCTTGTACTAAAGTTTAGAAAGCGATGTTACCATTTCTGACTTTTACATTGCTTTACTATTCTTTACCATTTAAGTATCGATTGATACACGAAAATAAAATTAACTCCTCGAAATTGATTACTAGTAATCAAATTTTGCGAAAATAGATGGAGAGATGATTCTTAAAAAATGTTTATTAACATAAGAAAGTACAAATTTTTATCATATTGTTTGATAAAAAACAAAACAAATTGGAATGCAAAGCTAAAATTAAACTAATTGACAATATTACCCCTATATAGACAAGTTACTTATTTATGACTTTTATGATAATAATTAGACATTAACATTATTACTACTCCTCAAATAACAAGTTCTTCATTATTTTTTAATTTTTGTAAAAAATTTAAATTATCTAACATCTATAAAGCAAGAAAAAATTATTAAACTAACACAGTATGTGTTATTAGATTTATGTTAAATGTTTATTTATATTGTTTCGTCTAGACTACTAAATTTTATGACATTGTAATTTGTAAATAAACTTATGGTCATCAAGACAAAATATATATCATATATGTACGTTTTAAAATTTAAATTAATTGAGAATTTGAATTTTTTCACTTTATTGAAATAACGATGAGGATGCTGTGGTTATTTTTTTCTATAAAAGGAAGGGTCATATTAAATCAATCTATTGGGACGAAACTCCTTTGGATTTTGCAACTACCCCATGCTAATGCTATATGCCTATATAGAGTACATATGTATATTTAAGAAAAATTAAAGTAAAATAAACCAAAATCCAAAAAATAGGGTATTTTTGCAAAAAGTACCAATAGATAGATAGATAGAGAGAGAGAGAGAGGCCCACAAGTTGTGCCTGAAAATGTGGAAGGAAGATAATATATTGTAGGTGGGAGTAGAACTGTTAAAACGGGCTGGCGGGCTGGGTTAGCCTGCAACCCGCCATAACCTGCCAAAAAATGGGTCAGAATGGGCTGACCCGCTAAATAGGCGGTCCTGAAACTGTCCAACCCAACCCAATCCACCACGGGTTGCGGGCTGAAACGGGCCAACCCGTCAAAATGGTGATTTATTGATTTTCTGATTTAAAACTTAAAATGAATAAAAAAAATATAATAATTAGAGAAAACAATTAAAAATAGAAAATATTATAATATTAATATTAGTTTAAGTGGGATTTCCACCAAGGTTTAAATATTAATATTGGTTTAAGTGAATTTCCACCAACTTAATTAATCATCTTTTAGTATTTGAGATCTAAAATAAATGTTGCTGCTGCAACTTTTGTTTCCTTTTTCTTAGCCTAGGCCCTAGATTTATTTGAAATTTTAAGCATCAATGGTCCAGATTTAATCAATGGGTAAAAAAAAAAAAAAGGGCCGCCCGACCCAACCCGCCCCGCCCCGCCTCAACCCGTGACCCGTGCGGGCTCAGCCCGTTTGACCCGCCCTCTAAACGGGACCAATTTTCCTCAACCCAACCCGTCACTTTTAGGTGACGGGACGGGCTGGCCCGGCGGGTTTGGCCCGTTTTGACAGCTCTAGGTGGGAGTAGGACCCACAACCCAATCAACTTTCTTAAAGCATCCACGACAATAACTCCCTATATCACACTCTAAATACCTCATTTTTTGTTCCAGTTTCACTTTTTCAATAATCTAAAAAAAAATTTACTCCAACAAGCATCCTCTATACGACCCTCTAAAAATTTAATCTCTCTCATCTCAACTAACAAACCTAAACTACCATTATATTTTTTCTCTTTTATTTATATTTTTTCACCACAATTAAAATAAAATATTTTAAATTTTAAAATTGATTATAGAGAGTGGATGGAGGGCGGATGGAGGGCGCCACTGTAAGCCCTCCATCCACTCTCTATAATCAATTTTAGAGATTTTTACCTTCCCTTGATCTTACAGTGGTTCCTCTAGTCCACCCTCTATCTCTAAAACCAATTAAATCACCATCTAAATATAGAGTGAGTTTTAACATGAATAGTGACTCAAATCCTCTACATTTTCTTCACTTTATTTGAGCACAATATACTTTTGTTTAATATTTTAGAATAAAAATTATTAAAATATACTCTCCCCGTCCCTAAATTATTTTTTTTTATCCGTTCTTAAATAATTGTCTTGTTTAAAACTTTCTTTTTTAAGAGATTATTTTTACCATTTTACCTTTATTTTTCTCTCTACTTTAATTAGGCGCTATATATACATGGGCATTAAAATAAACTACACATTATATCAATATTAAATTATTAATAATCAAGTCAATTATTTTTTGTTAATCCGTGTGCCGATTCAAACAAGACAATAATTTAGGGACGGAGAGAGTACAATATATTTTTCATAGTATATAAAATTTAAAATATTTTATTTTAATTGTGGTAAAAAAATATAAATAAAAGAGAAAAAATATAATGTTAGTTTAAGTTTGTTAGTTGAGATGAGAGAGATTAAATTTTTAGAGGGTCGTATAGAAGGTACTTGTTGGAGTAAATTTTTTTTTTTCAAGTGTTAAAAAGTGAAACTAAAATAAAAAATAAAGTGTTTAAAGTGTGATATAGGGAGTTATTGTTATGAATGCTCTAAGCATTAGTCAATCGGGAGTAAGGGCGTCCACAACAATAACTCCCAATATATCTCTATATCACACTCTAAACACCTCGTTTTCCGTTCAAGTTTCACTTTTTTAACACTCTAAAAATAAATCTACTCCAACAAGCACTCTCTATACAACCCTCTAAAAATTAAATATCTCTCATCTCAACTAACAAACCATTATATTTTTTCTCTTTTATTTATATTTTTCTACCACATTTAAAATAAAATATTTTAAATTTTAAATTTTATATACTATAAAAAATATATTGTACTCTCTCCGTCCCTAAATTATTGTCTTATTTGACTCGGCACACGGATTAACAAAAAATAACTGACTTAATTATTAATATTGGTATAATGTATAGTTTCTTTTAATACCCATGTGTATATGGCGCATAATTAAAGTAGAGAGAAAAGTAAGGGTAAAATGGTAAAAATAATCTCCTAAATTATGAAAATTTCAAACAAGACAATTATTTAAGGACGGATAAAAAAAATAAGACAATTATTTTGGAACGGATAAAAAAAATAAGACAATAATTTAATGACAGAGAGAGTATATGTTAATAATTTCCATTCCAAAATATTAAACAAAAGTATTTTGTACTCAAATAAAGTGAGGAAAATGTAGAAGATTTGAGTCACTATTAATGTTAAAACTCCCCTTATATTTAGAAGGTGATTTAGTTGATTTTAGAGATAGAGGGTGGACTAGAGGAACCACTGTATGATCAAGGGAGGGTAAAAATCTCTAAAAATGATTTTTAGGAAGTGCTTTAACTCCTCTACTGTGGACGCTCTAATAGAGATTTCGGCAAAAGGAAACCATAGAATTCTATTGACTTCCCATTCATTCTTATCCATCCATATCAATGTACGTTTTACTTGGCCACATATTCGTTCGACTAGTAGTAATTTTTAATTTGTATTGGCCCCTACTGACTGATATTGGATGGACTATTAATTTCATTTCATACTACTTCAAAATGATTCAAGAATGTTATAAAGCATTTTACTAACCCTTTTTTTTTTCTTTTTTAATAACTAATACTCACTATTGTATACCCTTTTCTTTTTCTTTTTTGTTTCTTTTTCTTATTTTAGAATGAGTATTTATTTTTTGGGTTAATTACATCATTAGTCCCTTAATTTTTTTTTAAAAATTTCAATCCTTCGAATACTAAAAAGTCACGCGATTAGTCCTTTTGATGGATGTCGTTAGTAAAATTCCGTTAAGTCACCCATGTGCCTTCCACGTGCATTTGAGTAAGGGCAAAATTAGAATTTCACTTATCATCTTTTTTATCACCACCTCTTCCTCCTCCTCTACCCATTTGCCACTCCCCCCCCCAACAAATTCCAGAAACTGACCAGAACACCACCCCACGACACCTCTCTCTCTCTGTTTTACTGTCGGTGGTGGTGGTGGTGGTGGAGCTCTTTTCTTTGGCTTCTCTACATAGAGATTTCCAACCTACATACTATACCTATAACGGCAACTCTCTCTCTCTCTCTCCAGATCCCACACGCTTTCTTTCTCTCTCTCAGTCTGCAAATCCCACCATCGAAAATTTCTTCTCCACCTCCTTAATTGATTAGATCTCTCTCTCCATATCTTGATCGTGCGCAGATCCTATGATGTCACCGAACAGATCATTTGTGAATTGTGCAGATCTAATCAATCAATGATCGATTTACTTCGATCTAATCAATTAAGGATTCTGGATCTGGGTTGACAGTGACGAGGAATCTGGGTACCAATACGGGGGAGCTACCGTGTCAATCTTCAAATGGGTCGGTGAACGATATGGGGTTGGATGCAAAATCAATCTCAAAGATAAAGAGCCCAATCTGATTTATTTAGGAAATCTTGTAGTTCTTTGAGATCTAAAGAGGTAAAAAACGACTCAAGCTTCAAATGAGGAAGTCATCCCAAAATCAGACAGTGTTTTGGAGGACTTTGTGGCAAGTAGATCTCAATCTGCTTCAAAATACCCTTGTAAATGGCACGTGAGAGGTACATGGGTGACTTAACGAAATTTTACTAACGACATCCATCAAAAGGACTAGTCGCGTTACTTTTTGGTACTCAAAGGATTGAAATTTGAAAAAAAATTATTAAGGGACTAATCGTGAAATCATTAATAGTCAAGAAACTAATGGTGTAATTATTTTTTAATAAAGTTCCTAAGTTTACATTTTTCAACTATTATTATATTTTATTTTGAACTAATAATGTTATAATCTGAATATAAAATATATTTAAATATACATGTATATGTATACTATAAAATTATTTTAATAATAATTTTCTTAATTTCGATAAAAATCCAAAATGAACAGGACAGAGAAAGTATTTACTCCTTTCATTTCATTCAAAAAGTCCACGTTTGAAAAGTCTAATCATTAGGGATATATTAATATTACGTATTAAAATTAATCATAATCACAAAAATGGTTGAACATAGTCAAGATATTTATATATATATATATATATATATGTGTGTGTGTGTGTGTGGAGATAAAATTGAAAGATTTATGAAAATTTGTATGTATAATATTTAAAAATAAACTTTTTAAATAAAATATTTTAAAATAAGATAATAAAACTCTTTGGCGGCCGAAAAGGAAGAAGTAATGTGTATTTAAAACAAGTACTGTAATAGACAATGACTCAACTTGTAGCTTCAGTTTAGACCATTTCTCTAACTATTTAAAACACTGATCCGTATCAGTCGTCCAATTTGGGAGTTTCTATTTGGATTTTCAGTATCTACTACCTACCATTTTTGTCTTTTGTGTTTTAGGTGGGAAATAACTAGAGGAATTTGGAAAGATTACATCTTTTGGATTTTCACTATCTACCCTTTTTGTCTTTTGTGTTTTAGGTGGGAAATAACTAGAGGAATTTGGAAAGATTACATCTTTTGCGAACTGCCATCTTATATTTATTTCATCACGGCCTTTATTTATAAATATCAGGAATTCTTATAGATTGAAGGCCAAGATGGAAAGCTAGAAGAGTATCACTACTCTCATCTCTTGATAGGAACAAGAAAGGGGTTATTGCTTCAAAAACTCGTACAAAATAATACTAATCAACAAGGTATTATTTTCTTGTATATATTATAGAGTATCTCTTTAGGAAAAATTAGTTTAAAATTTTTTCATGTCGCCCTAATAGAAAATAGGTTAGCTGTTAGCAAGGACAAGCATCATTAAAATGGCAATGTGTTCAACTTAAGTCCCATGGCCACGAGTCCTGTAATGAACATAAAGATGTTAGGAGGCTCTTATACAGAACCCGAACCATCGTTAAATTTATGAGACACAATTTCTGCCCAAGAAACTTGAAATCTCGTCTTTTATCCAAACAAAAGGACTGCATCAAAACCCGAGAGTGCTCTATGCTAAAGTGAGATGACAGTGAAATCATACAACTTGTCTCATAATTGCACACAACAAACATTCAGTATGTTTAAGAATTTGTGAAAATGCTACAACTATTTTCATGCTTTATAGCAAGAACGCTAGATAATAGGGGTACATTATACAACTAAAGAGTCGTTATACAAAGATGACAAAAAGTTATCTTGTAAAATTTACAGGAGGTTCTAAGCATTCTACTAGAATCCCGAGATCAATGTCCTTGTCTTCAAACTTCTTGACAAATGGGTGACTCTGTAATGGACACAGAACTAACCAGTCAAGTTACGATGTGTGAAAGCATACATGTCTACTTTTCAACAAGCAAGAATACTAACCAATAGGTCTAAAGCTGAGGATCTGTCTCGAGGGTCCTTCTGTATGCTGCACACGCATAAATTGATAAATATCAGCACGATAAAATATCCACAGAATGAGCTCATGGTTTCAAGTAGGAGAATTGCATTAGGTCAACCAGTAAAAGTTGCCAAGTTTCCAGAAAGAATCAATGCGTAGTCGTGAACAGTCCCTAACTGAGAACTTGGATGGGCTCATAATATAAATCAAATTTAATGGAAAATGCAGGTTCAGACAATAAATTCAGCATACTAATTAGGGCAATTCTAACTACTCAAATGTATCAACAGAACCATTTGATTCTTCCTCCTATTCATTATCAAAGAAAATCCATCTTTGGGGTACCACAAGAATATTGATTCTCAAATGATACTAGAGAGATTTTTGATCATTACGGAAATTCCATTTTCTTACAATTGATATCATTCCCAGAATAGAAAGGGAAACTGATGGTAAAATCCTATAAACGACAATCAATTCATACTGTAACTTCTTTTTCAGACAAATGGAACTTCTTGTGGAGACTGTTGCAAGTTTCAAAGATAACCACCAATAGAAGTTTAAATGTAACCATATTGGTGGTAAATGTAGTGTGACAATAAATACAGCTTACTGGTCAAATAACTCCCCAATACTCGAATGCATATTCAAAATTACTTGATTCTTTCTTCTATTTATGCTAAATAAGTTCAAAAGAAGACCACAAATAGAAGCTTATAAAAAGCTGCTACTCCGTGTGTGTGAATTAGCAATAATAAATATAAGAAAATTGGTGAATAATGCAGATAGCTAAAGACAATTATATGATAAGGAGTTCTGACAAAATTTGATAGAAACACAAGTCAATAATATACACATATAAGCTAAAGAATCTTCATATTACCATGCAGAGACAAATGAACAGAACTCTGGGGAGAACTGATCTGGTGGAGCAGAAGGTGGCGGGCTTCCCACAATTGCCTGCAAAAGCTCGTAAAAACTTGGCCAACCTTGCTGATCTTCAGATTGTATGTAGGGAAAACGTCCTATAGCACACTCGAGAATCACCAGCCCCAAACTCCAAATATCACATTTATTGTCATACGTGCCCCCACTAATTCTTTCAGGCTACAACAGATAACAAAAGTAAATAGGTAAGTTAATTTTCATCCCAGATACTCTGTGCACAGAACAATCAATAAGCTTCATGAACTGAATATGATGAAGGCATTCAACATAAATAACCAGTACAATCAAATCAGTTTACTAACTCCACTTACCGACATGTAATTGTATGTTCCAACAAAAGTATCCCGTTGACCCATAGAGCTGGCCAGCATTGCACTCACACCAAAATCTGTGATTTTTACTTCTCCTTTGTGGTTTACGAGCAGGTTGGATGGCTTTATGTCCCTATGAATCACGTGTTTTTCGTGGTGCAAATATACAAGTCCTTGCAAAACCTAGAATAATAGCAACACATTATCCAGTTGCAAATAGTCTTAAAATCATGGTAAATGACATCATCTTTTTTCTTTTTCTTGTAAGTAGAAAATGGGAACTCAACAGACTATATTGCCAACCGTGAATAATTCACTGACCTGTTTGCAGACAACTGCAAGATATGGTTCGAGGATTGTCTTAACTTGTCTTATTACATCTGCCAGAGATCCACGGTCCATGTACTCAAATACCAGGGAGATAGCTCCATTGTGATAGAAAGAGTGGTAGCAAACAACAACATGTGAACATTGTGAAGTTTGATTTATTTTCAGCTCCTGCACAATCTGTTTACGGATTTCCTCTTGTATGTTCATCTGGATTACCTGTGACACATAGTCCATGATGTTCTTAGACTTTTAAGGATCTGAAGCAGTCATTAAAAGAAATCAAGCGCATCACTAATTAAGGAAGATATCATCGTCTACCAAGCAATGAGGGTTAAGCCCCCGGTGACAAGAATGAAATTAGGTCTATGATTTCATCAGAGTAAAACGTAAAGAAAAACAGGAGGAAAGCAATCAAAGTATTAATACAACGTAATCAAAAGATTCATTATATCTAAAACCTTTCTTGTGACTCTACTTGACATCAGAATGTGTACATTTCACATTTACAAATGCAAACAAGAATTAAATGACCAGTGTTTCTTATATTCTGACCTTCAAAGCAAACAACATTCCAACCCATTTGTGTCGAACCAGTTGAACAACACCGCCACTTCCCTTCCCTATAACTTTGATGGTCTCAAGGTCTTCCAATGAAAATTGAAGATCAATTTCCTTATCATCTGAAGGCTGTCCGATAACCTATGATAGTAAATCTTTATAAGTGATCAAGTGCCAAATACATCAAATAATCAATGCATGCTTAGCTGTAACCTATGATGAAAAATAATTTGCATATACTTATCATTGAGCAAAGATATTAAAAGGATTTGCATATACTATTACATGAGCTTGGGCACGCTTATTACGCCCTTATCAAGAAATGTTCTAACTAATTGTTACGTTCTCACTGTGATTGCACCATAGGTACTTCAGTTCAGAATATTGGTCATAATTGCTATGAATGATATTATCATTATAATTTGTCATGAAATAGGACTATACCACCAGGGGTAGGAGACTAACCCACCCCTAACCCATACCAATCCCACACACGCACTTTGAATCTTGGGTGAGATTCGATCCTAAACCTCTAGTATACTAGTATGGATACCTAAAGATTTTATAGTAAGGTTATCAGGCACCTCTATTCTGCATTACAATTCTTTCACTACACCAAACCATCAAAGTAAAAGATAATCAGCTTCATTGGTAAGAACAACAATCATCATTTACAATATTACATATATATGTACATGGTCGGAGACTTGGAATCTATAAAGTTACTAGTTGGGGTAAAATTGTATACATGCACCTACATTTCAAACATTTCTATTAGCCCATAACTACAAAAACTTTAACGAGAAACTCATAAAGCGTACATGATCCTTTTGTTGTTGCTCTTATCCCAAAGTTAAACTCAAACTGTACAAAAGATAGTCTCTCATTTTGGTAAGGTTTTAGGGATGAAGTGGGCAAGTCAAGAGTGAGCTAACTATGGTAACAATCACATATGAGATTTGAAATTTGTTTGAATTGATCAAATGTAGGAATAACCATTGAACTCTTTTAAGCTATCTCATATAGGGTTTTTCAGCAAAGCAAGTTGGCTTGAGCTCGGATTGGGCGCAGCACATGTACAGCCCAACTCGCGCTGGATTTCGGCTCAAGCTCAAACATGGTATTAGGATCTTACACACACACACACACATAAAATCATGTATACAGTTTTCACTTAGGCTGAAGTAAGGCTTGAGCTTGACTCTTTTATAGCTCAGTTTGTGATGTAATCAATCCAAGATCCAACATAAGTTCCTTGGCTTGAGGCAAGCTTGAGACGAGCTCGGCTAAAAGTAAATACTAAGATCAAATACTCAAAGCTTGAATCAACTTGGCTTGTTTATGGCCCTCTTTCTGAGTTTGGGTAATGAAATCACTGAGACCACAATTAAGGTAATTTTAACTCTCTTCACTAGGTAGTTCTCGAAGGGTTCCCATGCTATTGTTTCATTCTTGATTCTTCCTAATGTTAGATCCTCTATTAAATTACCAACTTGCTCTAAAGCTTAAGCTCTAAGAGAGGAACCCAAAAACGTATATCAAACATAGCACTCCCCCTCATGTATGCCATATTGCCATGAGATAAATAAATGTGCATCACAAAATGAAACAGTGTGCCAACATGTGCACTCACTATTGCAAAATAGATGCAAGCACAATGACTGAACCCAGGACCTTGTCAAACCAGACCTCTGCTACCTAGTTAAGTCATCATCTCGACAAAAAGCTTAAGCGCTTAACAAGACACCCAGCAACATTTATGAAGCTTAACAAAACCCCTAGACGAAACTCTGGGACTTTCCCTCGCAACATCATTTCCAGCTTCTAAGCTCTGTCAATCATCAGAGAAACACATTTTGCAGTAAAAAAATACCAGTTCCATAATTCCATAGACATAATCATCTCACTTTGCATAGAATTAATTACAGTGTTTGTTCACATTTTGCAGAATAGTCATCCCACTCCATGAATTACTTATAATCATTTACATAATAGTCTAAACTCTCCAATCTATACTATTCCAGATGAAATTAGACAAATGAAGAAACAGACAGATATTTAATTGGCAAACACAATCTACATATGTCATATGACAGAGAAGTCGTCAACTCTGAAGATCATTCCCTAGTTGGCCTTCACTTGAGCCAATCACTGTACTTCTCAAGCTTACCCTATTACTACTATACTAATTGGCAATGGCGCTTACAAAGTGGCCAACCCAGTGGATTGGTGGGTAAATGACTTAAATTTCTAGATAATGAAGCCACTAGAGTATAAAAATAAGAGGCATTGATAACAACTTACACGAGATTCATTTTCCTCGGAGACGAGTCGCAAACCTTTCATGTTCAAGAGCAAATCGCCATCGTGAAATGTCCCACTCGCAGTCCTACAGTAAACAGTATTTACAATTTAGTATTTACCCCAACATATGTGCATCCAATTTGTACTACATATAAATCACTCAAATCAACAAGGTAAACAAAAAATTGAGAAAAAAAGGCCAACATAATTTACAACAAACAGAAAGATCACAATAGATCCGTACTAAAATCGAAAAACGGCTTCAGAATGAAAATTAGGGATTACATATGCAAAACTTGCGACTAATTTTGAAAAACAACATGAAATAATTAACAAGATTGATTAAGTTATAAGTTATAGGGTGAGAAGGAAAATAAGATGGACTGGAAAGACTTACAAGAAGCTTGTGATTGGGGATTCTTGAGCAGGAACCGAAAGCTTCAATTGCTTTTTCGTACCTTTCAGCATCCTACTCTTCTTCTAGGGTTTATCTTACAGGTGAACAACTAACTGTTCACTATTCAAATCTTTGAATCGTGTGTGTGTGTGAAAGAGAGAGAGAGAGAGAGCTTTTCTTTTGTGAAAATGGTGGAGAAGGGGACTGACCGACCGACCGACCGACTCGCTGAAAGTATAAAATAAATTCAAATCGAATGACCGCGAAAATGTGAGTACTAAAGTGGAGTACTTTATGAATGGGTTGGGTCAGCCCAATGTAGTACTCCTACATCTTGGCCCAAAGTTGATTCGTTCAAAAAAGCTCAACCCAAATTTAAGGCCTACGTGGAGCAAATTCAAGTAATTTGTGTACTACTCTCTTTGTCGAGATAAATATTCCTAGTGAATAAAATACATGAATTAAGAAATATAATTAATAATGTATTGTAAAATGTGTTCCGATCATAATACCCATGAATATTAATTGAGTTCAACTACTTTAAATAATTGAGTTTGTTTGGAATGTGTTATATTAAATGAAGCTTTAAGAGTATATTAGGAAGAATGGTAGAGAATAGGTAGATGAAAAGTCTTTAGAAACATTTGTTGGGACATCCCAAAATAGAAAGTAGGAACATTTATCCGGAACGGATAGAGTATTTATTTGTTATACAAACTCAAGTAGGGTTGCAACTTGCAAGTCACCGACTCTGAATTGAGACAAACTTTAGTGTTTATTTGTGTTTGTCTTGTTTAAATTATTAGGATTGAAATCAAAATGGAAATTTTTTCCAAACTAATCATTCCATTGGAATTGAATTTGAGTAGAATATTCATTCATACACCTGTGCCAGAAATTAGCATTCAATTACCATTTTGTCCAATTTACAAGATCAAATTTGGGAATCTATCATTACAAATACTATTTGGTTTGAGTTCGATAAACCTCGTTTGAGATTTGACCCATGAGACAATCAAATCAAGTTTCAACAAATATTTATAATCCTATAGATTATCAAGTTTGACTCGATAAACTTATAAATAACCTACCATTTCAATTGAAAAAAATATGTTACCCAAGTTTGGCAAAGTTTGAAATCAGAGAAAATAAAAGGAAGTTTGTTGCTTTTTTATGAAATTGATGGGAGGGGAAGGGTAATAGATTCTTGGTTGAGGTGGGAGTGACCGTTAATGTTTGGCGTATAGCGAGAAAAAGTAATTATATATATAATGGAGTACTCAGTATATAGTTACAGTATATTCGTAAAGTGTGGCCCTGGGCCTGAGCCTGGGGACTGTAAAGTGCGGGACAGACATGCTACTGTTCCATTGTCGCAGTTAAACCCGGAATTGAGACTGATCCATTAAACTACATTTCATAAATCACCCTTTCAAGTCCGCTTCTTCTGAATGACTGATTGACACTCTGCCCCAGACACACAGTACACCCTACATGGCTTCACCCGTACTCTCTCTCTCTAGAAATGGCTTTTGAAGCTCGAGAGTGGTGACAAATAGAGATGTATCGAGATAGAAAATATATAGAAAATAGAGAGAAAGAGAGAGAGATGTTGGAAGGTTGTTACTGTTGGGTTAAACAGTGAATATTTTTGAGGCTTTGCAGAGAGAGAGAGAGCTTCAATTCAGAGGGTTGGAAATGGAAAGAGGCTTCTTCAGCATTATTTTTGCAGCTTCTCTTCTACTTTTGGTTCTGGGTATGTTTTCCCTGATCACTCTGTATGTGTGTGTGTGTGTGTGTTTCTGTATCTGTTCAATGTTGATGGTGTTTTGGCTGCTGTTTTGAGCTGCATTGTTAAAATTGCTCACATTTTTCTTCTGCAAGATTCAATTTTCAGGCTAGAAATAATGACTTTTGTTTCAGCAAATATGTTTTCTTGTTGTTGCCAATCATTGTTTAACAGAGTTATTGAGAAAAATTTGGCGTTTCTTTGAATCCTTCTTCATATTGGATTTCAAATCATTGCTTTATTGACCTTGTCCTGCTCTTTTATTTTTGGGTTTTGACTATAGTTGGAGTATGCACTTCTGTAGCTGTGATGTTAGCCCTTTGTCTTTGCTCTCTCTCTCTCTCTCTCTCTCTCTCTCTCTCTCTCTCTCTCTCTCTCTCTCTCTCTCTCTCTCTCTCTCTCTCTCCCTCTCTCCTCCACCATGTGCTTCATCTGCTCAAAAATGATTGATCTTTTGCTTATGTTGATTAGAACATGTTTTTCCTAGCTCGGTCAGAACTAACATGTGCCCATGCGTTATGCGCTAATTATAGTAATTTCCTTTTTATCGTTAACCAGTTTAGTGGAATTAGAACTAGTGAAATGGTGATTATGGGGAAACAATAAACTATAGCTAGGTGCTTAGAATGTACCCTAAGCCAAACCCATAAAAATTGTTTGTGCTTAACTTGCCTCTAATTTTAAAATAAGAAAGCTAAGTTTAGATTGGGTACATTTATGACAAGGGGTGTAGTTAAATTGCATTTAATCCATGTCAAGTAGGAAGAGTCCTTATAGTCAGGCAGTAAGGCTAGGGCCTCGCCCGGGAGCAGATTTACTGCAGTTGAGAATGCTGCTGTTCTGATGTGTGCAAATAATAAAGGGCCACCTAGCTTATGTTGCCTACTCACTCTAAACGGGCTTTTAACAGAGGCTGAAGGACTTTCTCCCTCCTTCAATTACTTTCCTATCACAGTAGCAACACTTCGTATCTTCCCTTGTCAAAAATAGTTTCTCTCTCAATCCACAATCAGCCCATTTTATTACAAATTGGCTGACCCGTGATTCTTGCAATGGTTCATAACTTCAAATCAGCAACCGAAATTTAACACCATTTGATCTAGCTCATTCCCTACTATCTCTTCTTTATATAACTGCTCATTCGCTATGCTTGAGCCACTCTCTCCAAACTAGATCTAGCCATTCCCAACTACTTCGGCATTATTTGATTGCCTAATTAATTGCATTTATTTGTTATTAATTTTGGGTTTCCAACAATTTGTTTTGTAAAAACGCAAATTAATGCGATGTTGCAATCACGGATGAAAGTTGAAGTAGTTGGTGGTTGACAAAATAAAGGGGACGAGTTGGGTGGCACCGTGGCGGAGCATGATGAAGGTCTGATACATATATATTCATGAGCTGCTCCTTTTGCAGGAGTATTGCAGGTAAAATGAAATAACATATGAGGGAGAGGTCGGGAGGTAAACATCCATTTCCTATTTAATTCAAATGCTCTTTAGTTTATTGTAATTAATGCCAAATGGCACACAATAATTTTTCCACATCATTGACAGCAGCAACAGTAGTGTTGCTAACAGCAGCAAATCTTCACCCTAGGGCCTCAGTGTATTTACATAGTGCCAGTCTGCCAGATTGGGTCACTTAATAAGTTAGCAAACCATTTCAGTTTTGTGGTATGTGATTTTGTGTGAAGGGGCCAAGTTTATTCTAGGGCTAGCATAGCAAATTACATGGTAGTAGTATCTGAATTTGGCTCAAATAGGGGTCAAAATTATTGCATCTTGCAAAATTCTCCTAAAAGAAAGGAGGCCAAAATTAATAAAATGGTTGTTTTGGGGGTTAGAAGTCTTTCTTTTCTAACTTAAAGAATAGTACAATGTCAGTTTTTGAAACCTAAGGAGGCCAAAATTATTGAATATGGCCTCGCTGCTGAGCTCAGTGGCAGTGGCTTGAGCTTCTGGCCGCCTCAAGTGATATACAGGGTTCAAGTCCTCGTGGGTTGTTTCCTGACTTTGCCTTGTTCCGCAGGATGGAGGGCAGTTCACGGGCCACAATGTGGTTTGGTGCCATGGGTGGGTCCAATGTGGTCCCATCATGGTGGTTTGGCCCCTTGGTTATCAAAAATAATAAATAAATAAGTAAATCTTACCAAGCTCACATAGCTTTGTGATTAATTTACAGCCCTTATAGCTTAAGACAATCTATAGTAAGTTCTTACCATAGCTTTAAGCTTTTGTGAAAGTAGGTATGTTTAGATTAGTTATAGTCTCTTGTTTGAGTCCTACATGTTGATTGTGCCAGTACGTTGAAAAGAAATGATGTGATTCTATGTAACAACGCATTATGTATGATCAATTTGGGTTTTGCCAAGTATATTTCAGATTGTTCCTTTTCAGGTCAACCTTTACCCAATGTCCAAATGAGTCCTACATGTTGATTGTGCCAGTAAGTTGAAAAGAAATGATGTGATTCTATGTAACAACGTATTATGTATGATCAATTTGGGTTTTGCCGTGTATATTTCAGATTGTTCCTTTTCAGGTCAACCTTTACCCAATGTCCAAATGTTTTATATGAATATTATGTCACAGACCCTTTCAAGCCCAGGGCTTTTGTAGACATACACATAGAGGGTTAAGTAGTGGTTTTCCCCTTATTTTTCTACGTAATATTAATTTAAGCTGGTATTTCAGCATCCCCATTAATATTGTCAATTACGCGACAGGTATCTGCAAGGGAAGCACAATTGGGATTTGCTATGGAAGAAATGCCGACGACCTGCCGACTCCAGACAAAGCTGTGCAGCTTGTTCAACTTCACAACATCAAATATGTAAGGATATACGATTCCAACATCCAGGTTCTTAAGGCCTTTGCCAACACTGGAATCGAGCTTATGATTGGCATTCCCAATTCCGACTTGTTACCATTTGCCCAGTTCCAATCCAACGCTGACACCTGGCTAAAAAACAGCATCCTACCATACTACCCTGCCACCAAGATCACATACATTACTGTTGGAGCAGAAGTCACAGAAGCCTCCAATAATGTTTCTGCCCTTGTGGTTCCTGCCATGCAAAATGTTTTCACAGCTTTAAAAAAGGCCGGTCTTCAAAGAAGAATTAAAGTTTCGAGTACCCATTCTCTAGGGGTTTTGTCTCGATCATTCCCCCCTTCTGCAGGGGCTTTTAATAGTAGCCACGCTTTCTTCTTGAGACCCTTGTTGGAATTTCTTGCTGAGCATCAGTCACCTTTTATGGTCAATACATATCCTTATTACGCATACAGGGATTCTCAGAACAATGTTTCCCTAGACTATGCCCTTTTCGAGTCGTCCTCCGAAGTTATTGACCCGAACACTGGTTTGCTCTACACAAACATGTTCGATGCACAGATTGATGCTATTTACTTTGCTCTAATGGCTTTAAATTTTAGAACAATCAAAATTATGGTCACCGAGACAGGCTGGCCTTCAAAGGGGTCTGCTAAGGAGACAGTTGCAACTCCAGATAATGCCCAAACTTATAACACGAATTTGATTCGACACGTTGTTAACGATACTGGTACTCCTGCGAAGCCAGGTGAGCAGCTCGATGTTTATATTTTTTCGTTATTTAATGAAAACAGAAAGCCGGGGCTCGAATCAGAGAGGAATTGGGGTTTATTTTATCCTGACCAGACAAGTGTCTATAATGTTGATTTTACGGGTCGAGGTACTGTGGATGTGACTACGGGGCAAAATGTCACGAGCTCGAACGGAACATGGTGTATTGCTTCAGCCACGGCTTCTGAAGCTGACTTGCAGAATGGCTTAAACTGGGCTTGTAGCTCTGGGAATGTGGATTGCTCAGCTATACAACCTAGCCAGCCTTGTTTTGAGCCAGATAGTCTTGCATCACATGCCTCTTTTGCATTCAACAGTTACTACCAGCAAAATGGAGCTACTGACATTGCATGCAGCTTTGGAGGAACTGGGGTTAAAACAAACAAGAATCCAAGTATGTTTCGTGTGATTTATTCTTCTTTTATACTTATATGACTTGTCAGAAATCAAATACTTGACTTTATTTCTTGGTGCAGGTTATGACAACTGCTTGTACATGACAATGGGGTACGTGTATACTATCTTTTATGCAATTTATAACATCTGGATGTTGATATAATGCTATCCTAATCTCCCCCTCCTGCTGCCCCACCCCCGCGCTTAATATATCTCATGCTTGACGTTGCGACTTTGCTGCGCAACTTTTACAGGAGCAACAAAACTACTGCAAGTAATGTAACAGCAAAACCTTTGACATCATCGGGACGGAGAGAGTTCTCCAAATGGATTACAGGTTGCCTATTGATGACTTCCCTGGTGTTTTTCTGACACTTGGCTATGTTTGAACAAGCTGGATTCTGAAGAAGCTTTTGAAGCAGAGGGAAGGGAACTGCATCAAGCGTGAGTACTCTCCAAGTATGTTTATTGTAGACCAATTCTACTGCCCCTAGTTTTGTATGATAAGAAAACCATCCTAGCTGGAGGTTTAGAACGTATTAGGTAGTGACATCATTAATTCTTAAGTTACTGCATATATGAAAAGCACAAATTGTGCAATGACTTGCCATTTTGTTGTAGATGTACGTATTTTGTCTGAAGGGGGGAAATTTTTCCAACTCTTTCTTGAGGTACATTTGCCTGCAGAATTTGGTTCAATTCTGAAGTTTGAATTTCTTGCGCCAATTCCTTCTGAATTCAGAATCTTGCTTCTTGTTGCTTTGATCATCTTTGTTTGAACTATACATGGTTTTGATTTCCATACTGAAAAGCATTACATAAAAAGAGTTTTATACTACACCCCAATAAAATATTTTTCCAAAAATGTTGCTCTTTGAGAAGTACTGTAGATCAGTTTCCAGCTCATTAGGACTTAAACTAACAAGTCCTTGAATGGAAAATCACCCCAGGCAGCAGCAATTGCCACTTGCCACCACAAGTAGCCGTTAACCCTTGGAATAAAACTAAACCAGCAGCAGCACACATGATAAATTCCATTGAAATGAAAATGCAGAAAAGCCAAAGCAGTTGGACACTTTGAATCATCATAACGCACATCTCATCCACTGCATCATTTCCGGAAGAAATCTTAACTACTAAAACTTGTCAAGCACCAAAAGACGATTCCCAATATATTCCAGCTGGAGATTGGTAGTTAGGTAAATGCCACTGTCTATCAAAAGCAAAACCACCAGTGAAGCACAAAGCAATTAACTGAGATGTTAAGTAAGACCATCAGCCAATCATAGATACCAAAGATAATTGCTTGACGGCTCTTTCCAATGCGAATAGACATCCAGCTCCCTGTCACCACCAGACCAGAGCAGCACCTCAAAAGTCATGAGTGGTCTGGCTCATTCAGTTACAGGTGCACTTGACGACGACAGACAGTACTCAGAGATGAGAGAAAGATTATGTGATCTCTTCTCACCTTTTGTTCCTTAAATATTCCTTGGGCAAGCTGACATGTAAGTTTTATAACATTGTCATAATAAATACTTCCTCTATTCCAAAAATAAATAAATAATCTCATTTAACAAGTCAAATTTTTTATAATTGTAACTTTACTTGTTCATACCTTCTTCAAATTATACTAAAATGTTTACTTCTTTTAAAATTAGACTGTTTTTAGGACAAATCAAAGACCTTTTTCCTTTTTTTTTTTTGTGCAACAGATGGAGAATTTTACTAGCATAAAATTACCAAATCTCTAGAACTTTTAAATGGGCTGGAGGAGGGGCCATGACCCCCTGTGGTGTTATGCTCCCTTGGCCAACAATAAGGATGATGCTCTACCAACGTTCTTCCCAACAAGAAGCAAGCTAGATCCTCCTATGGAAGAAAGCTGCATCAGGATCTTAGTTATTGCAGCCTGGAAGTCAGCCGATCACACACACAGGCTGATGCAATTTTAGAAGCTCCTGGTTGCATTTCTAAAGCAATTCTTACTTTGGATAGTATGATGTTCTCAAGTGTTCATCTGTAAGCTAAGCTCATCTGTTGTGGGTAGGGGAGGGGGGGGGCTTCAACCAGCAAGTCCTTGAAAAGGGAAAAAAAAAAAATTAAAAAAAAAATGTCACACTTCCGGAGTGCAATCACAAGCAGCTCAAATCTTTAACTACTAGGAGCTAGTAGCTATGTGGCAGGTTGATCAAGTAAACTGATAGATATTTGCTTCACTGGTGGCACCCAATTTTATATCAAAATGTGTAAGTAATGGAGTTCTTAGCAAACACATGGTAATTACACCAAAACTAAACCAAAGGAGCATCACACGATAATTACACAATCCAGGTATCATATATTAATATGAGATCTCAATCAATTTAGGTATCCATCAAAATGAAAACACTCAGAAAAACTAAACCAGTAGCGCACGTTTTGAGTCATCATAACACTTTGCAAGAGGATAGTACAATGCATCATTTCACGAAGAAATCCAACAACTAACTTCTCAAGCACCATGGTCGACCCCAGTATTCCAGGAGCCCTCCACAACTTTTAAAATACTAGTAGTATAATTATTCCCCTGCAAGCACTCAAAAAGGGTGGCGACAACGTCGACAAGTCATTAGATCCAACCACTTATCAAAACCAAGAAGAATGATATTGATTTAGAAAACAAGACGTACCAAGCAACTAAAAACCCTGATCAAGGAGATAATCACCAAGCCTTTCAACAATCATGTTGCATTGACCTGGAGCCATCGGCTCGTCATAGATACCAATGATTATAGCTAAATTGGTCTTTTTAACAGTAACACCTCCAGGTCCCTGCCACCAGCACAGCAAAGAGTCAAAACACAAACCATTTAAAACCATAAAAAAAACAAAAGTCGTACAAGAACTTGGTGGTCGACTGGATGATATGGAATATTATAATTAAGCTAGAAAAATTTTCTGTGCTACATATTTGCTATATTAAAAGATAAAAAAAGAATCCCAACAGAATAGATATGTTCAAGCAGACACTGAAAGAAGGAGTGTGAATTAACTAATAAATGATCCCTCTAAAAAGCCAATCCAATCATGAATCAGGTAAAAGCATCAGCTGTAAGAGCTTCAAATACATTAACAAAATAGTCGGGGACGTATGTCACTACACTGGGGCAGGGAGCCCTGAATTACTAATGATAACCCCTTTAAGCTTCAGGATATAATTAAGATAGTAATCATATTGGGCAGAGTAATCCGTATAACAAAGTGGAGACAGCCATCATAACACAAAGCATCAACATCCTAAGCTGCCCAATCCCTAATGAAGACCGACAAAGGAGACCCTAGGTTCTTAGTGGTTCAAGATACAGTATCAGAATTTCTACTTAATATGGTAAAATTAACCACTATTTTAGATTAATAAAGTAACATCTATAAAAAGAGTCCAGTGTTTCCAAAACTGCATATCTAGAACACCACATTAAACCAAGATCAAAATCATCTGTTTCCAGAAGCATGTGCATAGATTGCTTGAAATCATTAATCACAACAAGATTTTGGTGAGCTCCTTACCTTCTTTCCTCGAATAACAGCTCCAGCCTCGCCTTGAATAACCATATATTTTGAGCCACCTAGGTACAAGCCAGTTGGAGCAAGCGAACCAGGTTCATTGAAGTCGTTCATGATGGCAGTTATTTCTTCAGGCTTGAACTATAGCAATACAAAAAAAACCAATAGGTGATTTAGCAAAGTGATACATCCAATGCAAATTGATGCGTTGATGTGCAGAACTGTAAGTTGCTCTCAGTCAGAAACCTGTTGTGTGCAAATGTGTTGACATGCACACTTAATGGCTAAGACTTGAAACAAAATCCTTGATTCAACTCAACCACCTACTAGTTATGTTTTTTGCTTCTTTAAAATGAATGAGGAACAAAAATAATGCCACAAACAGCTTCTTCTTCCATGTTTGTAGCATTTCACATTTTCCTTATTTCAGCATTCTCCATGGACCAAAAGACATATGCTAATGTTTAATTTGATTCACATTCTGAAGGAAAAAGTTTATGACTCAAAAAGGCACTCTCTTTATCCCAAAAACTTCTTGTGATTTCTTTCCATCTATGATTTATTTCAAGAGCAACAGGAAGTTGTGCTTACAACTTCAAATTAAGCATTAATATTAACTTAAACTTCCTTAAAATAAACTCTCTCAGGTATCCTCTAGAATTTTCCAATCATCCATTTCGTATTTCCTACAAATATAAAGTCCTAATATTTCAGATAGAGTTGCAATCTTAAACAATTTGGTACCAACATTTCTCAAACAATAATGGGGTATCCAAGCCAATTCTTTTGAAAAAGCAATCAGTTACAGATCAAGGCTTTGGCATTTACAAACCATGGGACGGATTTCACTACAATAAGATCTAAACCTACAACCTGATAGTGGTCAGGCCAACTAAATAACAGTTTGTCTGCTCTATTATTTATCAATACAATCAAAATTTAAGAAAGAACCGTATTAGTCCATCTAGAACTATGCTCTTATTTAATAAACAAAATCCAAAAGTTCAAAGCAAGCTTACATCTAAAAAGACCCCGAGTCAAAAAAAAAAAAAAAAACAGAAATAATCAACAAATCTAAAAGCAAGCAATCCAATAAATTTGAGCAAAAGTAAGTAAAATTTAAACTCGTTTAATCAATCCACAAAACAAGTGGTCACCGATCAATTAGAGCAGCATATCAGATCAAATCCGCTACTAGATCGCACCAGACAAACACCGATTTAAAGTAGTAAAATCAACTAAATCAAGGTCCAAACAGCAAGGATTTCAATCAGATCCAGAGCGAAAAATCAACTAAGTCTATCAATCAAATTAATTCAAACTGTAGCCATAGAAAATGCAGATTGAGATAAGATGAAATCGGAAACAAGTAAAAATGAGGAAACGGACCTGAGGAAAAGTAGGACTCTGAGCCCAGACGCTGCCGTCGTGGCCGATGATGGCGGCGGCGGTGAGGTGGTTGCCCTCGATCTCGCACATCAAGTGATCATCGACGTACGCTTGCCACGACATCTTCGATATAACTCACTCACTCTCTCTTTCTCCTAGGGTTTTTCTGAAGATTTTGGTTTCTTCTGTGTGTTTGTGAGAGTGTGTTGTGCTCAGCAAAAAGCGGTGTAATGGAAATTCTTTGGGAAGCGGGGAGATGATATAGCGTTGAAATGACGAAATATGTGTACAATTATCACACAAATTGATTCCTTTGTGATGATGCCGGATGTGGTAAATGTCATAATTATCCTCACTGTCTTTTTTTTTTAATAGCGTCTCTTTTATGAGTATTTAAACCAATCTATAACAAATTTGAGAAGTGCTAAGGATTTACCTAAAATGAAGGATTAATATACAATTTGGTCCTTAAATTTTACATTTTTTTGTAATTTGGTCTTTGATTGTTAAAATTTTTTAATATGATTTTTGAACTCAACTTTTAATGTCGTATCAGTCTTTCGTACCATTATTTTAAACAAAATTATTAAAAAAAAATTAATAATAAAATTACCCTCAATTGTGGTCGACTAAATATTTTCTCATTCTATACTATTTATCTATACCTCTTTCTCTCTGACAAAAAAAAATTCATTTTTCCTCTCCCCCCCTCTCTCTCTCTTGTCACACTTTATTCTCTCTTTTTCAAAAAAAAAAAAACTCAATTACCAAAACCGTTACGGCTTATTTCAAACAAAATACTAAATGAATCAAGGACCGAGCACAAAATAATATTTTAGGAGATGCTAGCTTAGCTATGAACGTGACTAGGAGACAAGGAGATTTGGTTCGAATTCCATTTCTGCAATTCTGTATTTGACAGTCTCTTATTCCTAATTATGCGTATGTGATTCCATTTGTAAAGTTATTCTGAAAAGTAGATACAGAACGGAAAAGAATGACTTTCAAATGGTTAGAAGGCAGAATAATGTTGCATTGCAATGCACTGAAGAACACTCTTCCTTTTCAGATCAAATTACCGTTTTTGAGATGAAAACAGGCAAAACACCTCTCAAATCCTTTTTCTTTTCTTCGAAACAATGCACAGTAATACTAAACACTTTCTTCTTCTTCTTTTGTGCTAGAGATAGTTATCGACGGAACTCCGAGCACAAATCAAGCATTTCCTTTTTAAAAATTTTGACACAAAACCTCCAATTTGCAACCTGAGCTACATCTATATCGACACAATCAGTGAAATTTGAAGAAAGATCTATGGGATAAATTGAATCCATTTAAGAATCTAAAAACCCATCAAGAAGATCGAAATTTCGAGGGCCAACATAAATTGAATCCATTTATCAGGAGCTGTGCCAAACTTAAGATAGTAAAAGAGATGTCGAGAAAAGTAATGGGGATCAAGAAGAACAGCCTCAGGACGACAACCTAACGCTTCCATCGCCCAACCAATGTCCGGTTCATAGTCTCCCGCCAAAGCCGAATACTCGGACCGAAAACAATCATTCTGCCACCGGGCGTAGGCAACCAAATTCGAGTTGGAGTTTAGTATGGCGACGAGGGCGAGAGGGAAGGGCGTGGGTTGGACCTGAGCGGAGGCGGAGTAGAGAGAGTGAGGAGGGTTGGGGTTAGGGTGGAGAGTGAGGAAGTCGGGGTGGCCGGTGGGAGTGATCACGACGGAATTTCTTGATGTGGGTGTGGTGGCGGTGGAGGTGGCAAGGATGATGCTGGTTTAATTTGAGGTTGGATGGTGGTTTTCTACATTTGGGTTGGTAGCATTTTGCCATTGGAGAAAAGCTCGTCGGTCATGGAAGATTGTAGAGAGAGAGAAAGTGGGAGGACAATCGTGTTGTGTGTGTGTGTGTGAGAGAGAGAGAGAGAGAGAGAGAGATAGAGAATGAGTAATTTTGAAATAAGTGGGAGTGAGAGAGAGAAAAGAGAGAATGACCGATGGGTTTTTTATTTTATTTTTTTATCAGCAAAAATTTATTACTTGAATTTTTATCCGACTGAGCGGTGAGCAATTTTATCTATTTAAATTTTATTTTAATGATTTTGTTTAAAATAATAGTACGAGGGACTTAAATATCTTTGTCCAAAAAAATGGTCAAGATTTTTAGTTAAATTAATTAAATTTTAATTAATATTTTTATAAAGTTACTTATGAAATTTTAAAAATTATTATTGATAATATTTTTAATATTGTATCAATTTTTAAAATTTTAATATTTAAAATTTAAATGAATTTATATTAAATTACTATTTAATATTATCATAGATTATTTTTTAATAAAATAAGAGTGTTACTACCTCCGTCCCAAAATAATTATTATTTTAGCAAAGTTTTTTTTGTCCCAAAATAATTGTCGTTGTCATGCCCAGACCTGAAATCCTATATGGACTCCCAAGTAGGTGCGTGATTTGGACCATGTAACAATAATTAGCAGTGAAAGTTCTACTAAAAATCGGAGCTAATCTGTGTAATCAAAACAAAATCTCATAAATTACTATCCCGAGTCATTGATCTCGAAAACTTCTTCTAACAACTTGATCAGAGTTACACAGTTGGGTGTACTGGTACGACAATTTTTGCCAACAACTAATCGTTCATACGTAGCTGTGCTATGTAACACTAACAATCTTATCGATTTGATAACAATCGCTACACAGCTTTATAGAGCTATCGTCCTGAACAGCACCTCAACAGATCCCCGTTTGTAATTTCACAGCGTCTGCTCTATCCGCTTACCAAACCTTAGAAAAACAAACAAACACAAAGTGTGTCGAAGACTCAGCAAGTTACTAAGTGCAATTACATGGCATATGATCATGCAGCATATCAAGACAAGATATAACAATGATTCAAGTCTAATCTCAGTCGCTTCCATATTTACGAGAGGCTCAGCTGCCGCCAACTATCTCATACCAGTTGGAAACCGCAACCAACTCGAGATATATAGAAGGCCCACATATTAAAAACAAAGTATTACAACAGCAGATAATTTCATACGCATGATAAGCTTAGCGCTGCCGCCAACCGTCCCATACTGGTTGGAGACCGCAACCACCTCATACATATAAAAGCACATTATTACACCATGCAATACCAGAGGCTCAGCAGCCGCCAAACATCCCTTACCAGTTGGAGACCGCGATCAACCGGCATGCATGGTTAACATATAACAAGTAACTTACAGTACATATAACAGTGTCGAGATATGCCTCAGCATCCCTTTTACTTTCCATCTTACTCTTCTTGTCTGTACATGTGCTGCTACTGCAGTGCAAGTCCCCGAATTACAATCTTTATAGGTTTTATGGGCAGCTTCACCTCTATGGACAACCATTTCCTCGTTACTGGTACCATGGGTGGCTCCACCTCAACGGGCAGCCCTTTTTCATGCCTATGATTAAAGCCGGCAAAATTGGCCCGGCCCAATGAGCTGGCCAGCCAACCCAATTTTAGGACGGGCTGGGCTCTAGTTTTGGAGGCCCGCTGCAACTCTGGGCTGGGCCGGCCAGGTCCGGTTTTATGACTCAGCCCGATGGGCTTACGTATGGACAAAAATGCGTCGGCCCGTGGGCTGGCCCGACCCAACCCGATATTTAGATAGGTTGGGCTTTAGTTTTAAAGGCCCGACACAAATTTGGGCCAGTCCGACCCGGCCCGATTTCAAGGCTTGGCCCAATAGGTTGGGGTTGAGTTAGCCTGGCCCAGTCCATTACCAGCTCTACCTATGATTGTCATTGGTGCTGACGACAATTAGGTTTGTAGTATGCCAGTGCCGCCCTATTGGTTACGACAGTGTGGACTACCTTCTACTATGGCCAGTGGTAGGATCATATCTGAGTCCACGGTTGTCACCGCGCATCATGATTATTATCATATATTTCATGTATCAACACATTCTCCAGTAATTACTAGTTGGTTCTCATTATCCCATACAAGTAGATGTTTACTTGCTAACTTTTATCTTGTTTTAATTTCATGAACAAGTAGATGTTTACTTGTATTAATCACATACTGCATATAATAATCACATATCATTATAGTCAAGTAGATGTTTACCCGCCATTAATTACTCTTTCATAGTGCTTGTAACTACTGAGCACATTACTAGTCACATATACATGCTATTTACTCTTTGCACATATCATATCACCTTTTAACATGTCATATGTTTATGACACTAAACCATACTTCACTTTTATCTATGATGTGATATTTTGTATCCCGTACTCATTTTACATTCATTTTACTATATATGTCATTGTATTTATGAAATTATAACTTTACTTATGTGTCTCCCTAATATTTTAGGGATATTTCGTATAACACTCAATAATCATATTTGACCTTAATAGAGTCATTAAGCAATACCACTTGTTAATAATTAGTACACATTTGATCATGGCATGAGACTGTCTTTAGTTTATCATGCATACATTTGCAAGGAACCTTTATAACTCTAATGAGTTATCTAGTCAGTACAGTGGATCCCGATAATTCTCTATCCATGTCAACTCTATTGTACATATCATAGTATTTATGACATCGTAACTTTACTTATACGGCTCCCTAGCATTTTAGGGTTTATAGCAATTCTTACTTCATTCTATTTGACTCCAATTGGTCATTATTACCAACTTTCGGGTTACCATGGCGACCCTTAGCATCGCCCTATATTTTCATAAATAATACATGAACTACTTGTCTTATATAGTATGAGAACTATTTTTAGTCTATCATGTAATATTTAAAGACGAAGGTTTAGTAACATACTTCTAGCACTTTTTTTTAATTAAACTTTACCCGGAGATGATCTACTCGTTAAACATATCGCTTCTACGAAAATAAGTTTATCCAAATTCTGAATATGTGAGCACCAAATAAGCCTCACACCCGAGAGAATCGAAAGAAGTATGTGTTTTAGTGTGTGAAAGTATATGAACAATAAAGATTTCCAAGCCCTTTATATAGGCCTAAGGCAAGCAGGTGATCAGTTACCATCCTTTCTCCCAGATTGCAACACGTGGCGGCGAAGTGTCACACATGCACGCAACGACTCATCGCAAAAGAAGAACGAGGTGTCGTGAATCGGAGGCAAGCTGGTTGGGTCGTGCCGTAACATTGGCGCGGTCGCGCCGGACATGCTTTTTCCTTCTTTCTCCCTTATAGCGTCGTGACTGCTCTATCCCTATGGCGCGAACCCCTCTGTTTTAAAGTTTTACACTTTAACACTCCATCAAAATTGCTCCTAAGGTGTCTTGAATTATCTTGGGATGATTTTAAACCCAAACATAGGTCCTAACAAGCGTAAATCACGCCGAGAACCAACCCCTTATGGTTATAAACTAAGGTTCACCAACTCTTTCTTTCTAGGATTAATTCCAGCAAGACTTAACACCGATAATTAGGTACGGGGTCTTATAGTCGTTATAGGATTTCAAGAAATATTTGACCATATTTTACAAAATTGTCCTTATTTATTACTCTAATTAAAGAGAGTTGGTAAGAAGAAACAGAAAAATACCCTTACAACTTTTCTACAATAAATGAACTTAAATAAAGATAAATCAGTCTTTTTGAAAGCTTTCTTAATTTTTGTGCAAATTGTTAAAATGACAATTATTTTGAGACGAAGGTAGTATTTTTTATTTTTGAGACAAAGGGAGCATTTGTAATCCTTAGAATTTCCAGAAATTTACTACGGTACTACTGATGAAAAAGAGGATAGAAATGGAGTGAGTTGTTTCCGATTCTATTACATACTCTCTCGTCCCTAAATTATTGTCTTTTTTGACCTGGCATACGAATTAAGAAAAAATAATTAATTTGATTATTAATATTGGTATAGTGTGCATGTGGTCCATAATTAAAGTAGAAAGAAAAAGTAAGGGTAAATTGGTAAAAAAGTTATCCTAAAAAGTAAACTTTCAAACAAGACAATTATTTTAAAACGGACAAAAAAAGAAATCAATACAATAATTTAGGGACGGAAGGAGTATATTAGGGGTGAACAATTTTTTTCTAAAACCAGACCGAACTAATGGAACTGGACCGAACCAATACTTTTGGTTTGGTTCCGGTTCTGATTTTTAGTAGAACCGATCATTTAGTTTAGTCTCGGTTTAAAAAATATAGATTGGTTCTGAACCGAATCAAACCATATTGCATATATATAATAAAAGTATAATATATATATATATATATTAATAAATTAATGTTTAAAAAATATAATGATATTTTCTAACACAAACCCAAACCCTAGGTATAAATACTTAGTGATATTTCTCTCTATCGTTTACACACAAACACAAACTTGATGTTGTCGAACCAAATTTTTTCTTATTTTAGTTTATATTGCATGAATTGAATTGTAATATATGACTCAAACCTTTTTATTTGCTGAATTGTCAATGTACTAACTTTCTTTTTTGTCTTTTGTGACCTTATTTGTATTTTCCACGTTTTATCATTCTTGAATGTTTTTTAATTATTGTATGAAATATTATATTTTATTATTTATTTGTAATCTCAAAAAATTAAAGGAGTTTATTCTCTCAGAACTAAAAAATGTGCAAGACCTAACCAAAGTATTGGTTCCTATACATCTTAATTTGGTTCTAGTTCCAAATTTTTTAAGAACCGAAGCATTAGTCTGGTTCTGGTTCTCAATTTTTTGGCCTAAAATGGACCAAACTGAACCGTAATCACCCCTAACATCCGTTGAGTTACTTGTTTGTCGAATTCGGATCAAGTCCTAATAATTGGATTACGTAAACTAGGACTGAATAGAAAATATGTTTAGTTGAGTTTGGCATGTACTTAGATCTATAAAAAGCTTTGACACTGGTCCATGAGATGAGATGGTCAAATTAATTTCAAATAAAGTATTAAACTCGTTAGATAATTAAGATTGATTAACTTGATAAATATATGATACTATATTTGTATAAAAATATCAAATTACTCGAGCTCAATTAAATTTAAAATGCATTTAAAATTAGCACGTAAATGAATGAAATTAAATTTGAATATCATTTTAAATTCATAAATATCAAACAAATTTGAACATTTGGAATTTTGAGATTTAACACTTAACATCTTTGCTCACAACAAGAGCTCATCCAAATTCCTTGCAAAAAATTTACTAGTGAGTTGGGGGGCGAAAATCGGATCCATGCCTAGTAAAGTGCATGGGCCCACCGAGCCAGACAATACTCAAAGTTTGGTCGTGTGGCACGCAGAGAGAGAGAGAGGGGGAACCCATTTGAAAAGCAAATGAATGAATGAATGATGAGAAGTGAAGATAGTAAAATATTATGGTCCCAAAATTTGGCCTCAATTTCACATGATAATGACGACCATCACCATTGGCAGCGCTGCTAGTCACACTTTATTTTTATTTTTTTAAAATGGGATAAAAGCTATGGAGTGTAGTTATATAATATATACTCTATTATTTTCATTTCATTGGGTGGCGTGGTGTACTCTATCTATCTATCTAGGCTTAAATTGCAATTTGGTCACTCTACTTTGACAGAAAATTCATTAAGCTTACTTTACAAATTTTTTTCTCAATTTCATCACTATACTTGGCATGTTGAGTCAATAAACTCACCGCGCTTAACTTCCGTTAGTTTTGTTGGATGGAGGACTGCAAAAAGACCAAAATGCCCTTTACCTTAAATCGCTATTTAGTCACCCTACTTTGACAGAAAATGCATTAAGATTAATAGTATAAAATTTTGTGTATAAAATATTTAAAATAATCAAATCAGTTAAATAAGTTATTTCAAATATAATAAAATAACATAATTTCAGACTAATTCTTAAAAATATTAAAAAAAAATTAGGTTAACTTATCAGAATTCTTAATCAAAATTAATAAAAGATTATGTTGGTCTTTTCTAAAGCAATAAATTCTTTAGCTTGACTTTTTTTATATATAAAATAATTATATTAAACAAATGCATTAAATTAATATAAGATAGTTATTATTATAGAATAAACTAATTATATTAAACAAATGCATTAAACTAATTATATGTGTGTTAGTGGCAATTGAGCCTAGCGTTATGATTCTGATGATTTCTTGACTGAGTGTTTCAAGAAGGGTTGTGGGTCTTTCAAGATTTCGGTCCATTTGGATTTCAAAAAATTGGATCGATTTGGGGTTCTTGAAGGAGAGCTTGGAATGAAGAGATGCTAATTTGGGTGTTTGATCTTTTTCCTTAGTTGCTCAATTTTTGGGTTTTTGTTTGTTCTTGGTTGCAATGAATTTTAATATTTTAGTAATGACATTTTTGGATTTTTAGGATAATTATAAACTTTTTATTCAAAAATCAGGATGGAGTGATGAACTTGTATTTATGTCTAAGTGCAGTGATTAAATTGATAGTTATTAGTAAGGGTATTTTTGGGATTTAAAAAAAATAATAAGTTTTTCATCCAAAAATTTGGATGGAGTGCTTAATGTGGGATTTATGCTAAGTATAGTGATGAAATTGAGAAAAAAAATAGTAGGGTGAGCGTAATGAATTTTCTGTCAAAGTAGGGTGACCAAATTGCGATTTAAGCCATCTATCTATCTATCTATCTAGAAGCAATTCAAAATTATTGGGAATATATTTTGTGTCGGTCAAAAAATAAAAAAGTATATCCATCACATACATTCACGTCTAAAGGATGGGACAGCTAATCCCAGTTTTTTTTTTTTTTTTTTTTTTTTTTTTTGTAGAAAATAATACGTAATAATACTACTACTTCTACTACTTAGGCTTCTTTTTTCCCCTCATCAATTAACCATTCTTTGGTCAGTATTTTGATAACTACTAAGTGTTTTTATGTAAATTAATTTATTTAGCATAATGTACGCTCACCTATGCAGTTAAAATCACCTTACATTACATTTCATTCAAATTTAAATTTAATTATTTTTTCAAGGAAAAGAAAAAGTAATCCGTCTAAAATCAGATTGTGTATCTTTATTGAAGTTGATATTCTTTGTTTGTCAAAATAACCTCCCAACTCTAAAAAAAAAGAAGTAGTAATTACTAACAGCAAATTCATTACTAGTATAAATTATTCACAATACGTAATAACTAATCACAACCTCCACCCACTAAAATAACAATTCCAAGCATTAAATTTAATAAATTAAAAACCAAATTAATTTAAAATAAATATTAAAATTATAACTAACAAAAAAATAAAAAAATAATATATAAATATATATATATATATATACACAATTCACTTGCATCGTTGTGTGCCATGTTTACTTAGCAGTTAGTAGTTACGTATAATGCGCGTAAATAAACTTTTCAATTTTAAAAGTTTTGTATCTACTAAGATCAAAAAATTAATAATAATAATAATAATTGTATCTACTAGAAGTAATTTCGATTGCAACACAAATGGGACAACTAGTTGTTAGGAAATTGCCTTCATGAACATTTTAAAGATATTGTTTTTTTCAAACCCACCTTCTACTTTTTCTCTTTCAAAACCACCTCACTTTACAATAGAGTTGCAAATGAACCCATCTGAAATTGAGCTGAGCTGAGCTTCGGCTTGCTCAGACTCTCTACTTGTTTTATTTTTAGCTTGTTCAAACTCTGTCTTCGTCTCGTTTGATTGGCAAAAGGTTTAGCAAAATAATTTTAATCTATGCATATACAATAATGTATTTTGGAATTAACACATAATTATTTCATATACTCCTATAATATACAAAATAAACTTTAAAAAAAAAAAACGAAATCAATATCCTGCCTGATTAATTGCCAACCATCTCACTTTTGGTGGGACTCATTTCCAGAGCTTCAATTATTGAGAAAAGTGAATTAACTATTGTGATAATGTATTATTCCCTTGTTTACTTTTTTTTAAAAAAATTAGCATGTGACTAAATTAAATTAAATTAAATTAAAATTTTACATATATTATTTATATTTTAAGAAATAAAATTTTATTAATTAAAAATTATATTAATAATACTATAAATTATAACTTTCATAACTTTATAAGAATAAATAAATTTATGTAAATTATCAGTCAAATTTTAATTAAATTAATCCAAAAAAATAAAAAATTAAGTTTTTTATCTAGAACGGAGAAAATAGTATTTTATTAGTTTTCTACATTTCTTTTCAATTTTTTATTGCAAATGTTAATGGAAAAGGCCTACCCGAATTGTCAAAAAAGCAAATTCTAACAACCATTAAAAGCTACATTGTCATAATCAACTTTCCATACATAGCATACTATACCGGAAATCGAAAACGTATCCTAAACAATGGTGAAAAGTGATAACTCAAATCTTTGTAATTTATTCGCGCTTCAATATCAATTTTATCACTCTATTTTTTTTTTAAGTTAATAAATTTACTTTATTTTATTTTTTTTATATTTTAATCACTTTACTTGAATATTTCAATCAATAAGCTCATCGATTGAGTGAACTTATTGATTCTCTTGATCAAGTAGAGTGATTAAAATATAAAAAAAAATACAATAAACTTAATAAATTTTGAATGAAAATAAAGTGATCAAATTAGTATTTAATCTTTTATTCACCTCATACAAGATTGGTTTTTCCAACTTATTTCCACCTTTGACCTAACAATAAGAAATTTATTTACTTTTTGTATTAATTTTTGTTTTACCACAATACTGAATTTTTTGTCTACCACCCATTCGAAGGCTTATTTCTCTTTGTACTCCATCACTTCCAGGAAAATAGTCTATTTTTAATTTTTTTCAATCAATTTAGTTAAAATTTGACCGATAATTAACATAAACTTAGTGATTTTTACAAAGTTATGAAAATTGTAATCCATAGTATTTTTAAGATAGTTTTTAATTGATGAAATTTTATTCCTAAAACTTTGAGTAAAGTATGTAAAATTTTGATTTAATTTAGTCACATGTTGACTTCTAAAAATGAAAAGTAAATTTTTTGCCTGAAACAGATGAAGTATTATTTATATACAATTTTAGGCTAAATCTCACTTCTGCTCTAAAGCACATGGTAAATATTTTTATTAAAAAAATTATTTATTCATAATTTCACAATTTTTATGTGATGCGGATCAAGAAGAGGCTCGTACAAGTAATTAGTTCTATTTTAATTAGGTTTCATATTTTAAGCAACATTAAAGTTTCCCTTATATTATTAGTCTTATAGTATTTAATTACTCCTTTTATTATGATTAGGAATAAGTTTTTGATTATGATTCTAATTTGTTTTATTTAGAGTAAGTATTTTATTTTTCTTTTTGATTAGTTTTCATTTTCCTTAAGTTTAGGGGTTACCTTAATTGTTGAGTCTTTCACCCTTTATAAAGAGGTTTTGTCAATGTTTGGTGCGCCAATAATTATAGGAGATCTTTTCTTTATTTCAGTTTTCGGTATTTCTTTGAATCAACGAGAATTGATGCCTAAATCGTGGTAGGTTTTACACCTCAACAGAATTTGAAAAATGAATCACTGGAAGTCGTGCGCGATTTCAACAGCGTTATACTATCGTTACTTGCTAAGGCTTCCGCTACATTAGTAAGTCATTAAAGTGATATTAATGCAAAAAAAAAAAAAATTAAAAATAGATGCTCATACTTATAACAAGTGTAAATGCAAACTCACGCTTTTATATCATGTTCGTCGGGCGAATAATTTGCCACTGTGAAACAAAACAAGACTCCAATTCTAGTGTTGGCTTCACACATTTGTAATAAAATGCAAAATTTTTCACTATTTCTCATTTATCAATTATCTAAACGACATATTTGACTTTAAATCGCACACTACAACGAATATGATGATGGATGAAAGATTGAATCCAACAACAAAAAATATATAAGGGGAATGACACTTGTTCTGGTTTTTGCACTAGCTATTTGCATCATTTGTGATCTAATGATTGCTCAGAAGCTTCGGATCGACAAGTGGTGCATAATAGAGGTATTTTTATTTTGTTTGCAAAAGTGTAGTATATAATGTTGTTCGAAAAATATAATATGTTTATTCAAAAAATACAAGAAATATATATATATATATATATATATATAATGATAGGTTTACAATTACTTCTACCACTATGTAACAACTTTGCCTTTGCCTTGAAGGAAAAGTGTATTATGTGCATGTGCATTTTTAAGTCAAAATTGTTACCACAGTGGTAGAACTAACGGTGAACCTAGCAACATTGATGGTTACTATTATCATATACACATTGATGATTACTCTATCTCACTAACCATTAATAATTATTATTAAAAAAATTGTAGGTTGATAAATATATCATTATTAAATATTTTTAATTTTTGTGATAGGGGTAGTTGGAAAGATAAATTAGGAGGAGATTACTATTGGGAGAAGATAAAGTAGGTAATGAAGAGATGATTATTTGTTGGGACTTGGGAGATGAGAAGGATAAATTAGGCAAAAACATGCATTACAAATCTAAAATGACACCTAATTTGGAACAAATTTTTTTTGGCTAAAATGACACTTATCTTAAAATAGAAGGAGTAAAATTTATTAATTAGTTGAAAAATATAATTAATGCAAGTAGGTAAGTCATTTAATGCAATTAATATCAACCGTTTGATTTTTTATCAAATAGATAATATAATAGTAATTATTAATGATTATTTTCTTTCACTAACCATTGATAGTTACTACTCCCTCTATTTCAAAAAGTTGTCGTTTTAGATTTGTACACACATATTAAGAAATTTTATAAATTGACAAATATACCCTCATTAAATATTTTTAATTTTTGTTCTAGTAGTAGTTGAAAAGATAAATTAGATGGAAATAACTATTGGGAGAAAATAAACTATTTAATATAGAGATGATTAATTGATGAGACTTGGAAGAAAACGGGTAAATTAGGTAAATCATGCATTACAAACCTAAAACGACAATCATTTTTGAACAAATTTTTAAAGCTAAAAAGACAATTTTTTTTTGAAATAGAAGGAGTATTATATTATCCACTAGTTGGTACTCGTGCGATGCACAATTTTAATAATAATAAAAATTATAATATAAACATTTATATATATATATGTATAAATTGTTCCTTTTTTTGTCGCGTTTGCAATATAAACATCTATATATATAGGGGAAAATAATAGAAAAAGTGTGTTAAAAAAGTTAATTGATTATGGTATAGATTAGTGATGCAATATTGTGGGTTGGAAAGTCGGGGTGAACAAATTTTTTCTAAAACAAGACTGAACCAAAAAAAGTGGACCAAATCAATATTTTTCTAATTTTTATTAGAACCAATCATTTGGTTTGGTTCCGATTTTAAAAATTATAGATTAGTTCTGAACCAGACCAGACCAATGTATATTATATATATAATATAATTATATAATATATTAATAAATTAATGTTTAAAAAACATAATTTTTATTTTCTAACCTTAACCCGAACCCTAGGTATAAATACTTAGTGATATTTCTCTCTGTCGTTTACACATAAACATAGACTTGATGATTAAACTTACTTTTTTCTCATTTTAGTTTATATTGTATGAACTCCATTGTAACATATGACAATGATCAATGTACTACCTTTTTTTTTTTTTCCTTTTGTGAGCTTGTTTGTATTTTCAACATTTTATCATTATTAAATACTTTTTAATTGTCGTATAAAATATTATATTTTATTATTTGTTTATCACCTCAAAAATTTGAAAATGTTTATCCCCTCATAACCAAAAAATGTGCAGGAACAAACCAATTAGAATCGGACCAAAGTATTGATTTTCATACATTTTAGTTTGGTTCCAGTTCTATAATTTTTAAGAACTAAAATATTGGTCTGGTTTTGATTCTCTAAACCGGACCGTGATCACCCCTAGTGGATGTGATTTGAATTTAACCCCAATTTGTTTATTATGGGCTTAGGGATGGCAATGGGGCTATTTGGGGAAGGTTACACATAATACCACCTTCATTCCCCAATTTAATTTTATATTTCATAATCGTCTCATTCCCCATCGGGAAATCAATTTGTCCCCCATATTTATTTTTTATGGGTAACGATTAATCGGAGAATACTCAATGGTAATTGGTCAAACTAACAATTTAGCTTAAAACAATTTTATGATTAGAAAAAATACTCAAAAAGAAATTTTCAAATAACATAGTTCTATTTAATCAAGTTCATAAGACTTGATAAAAGATAATAATTCTACTTAAAACTCGTCATAATCATGTTTGTAAAAGCTAAAAAGTCTAGTCACAAATTCACCAAACATTAAATAATTAAGTGATGAATGAACGACTAAATGCACTGAGCGACGGATTCACATAATTGAGAAAAATATTTGAACTAAATAAGCAGCTCTGGTAACGGTTCGGGGAATTGGGCGGGTACTGCTATTACCAAAATCAAACCGTTCCCCAATTTTCCAGTCAAATCAGTTAATAACCGTCAACTTCAATTCATTTCAGTTCGAATTTCAGTTTGAAATTGTAATCACTATATGGGCCTGAACCAACGAGCTTTACAAACTAAATAAAATGCAATAATGCATTCCTTCGAATTCATTGTATTATGAGCCTTCACTGGATCAACCATAAAATATGTTGCTTCACTCGTGCACTATTTTAGATGAATCAGATAATTAGTGAATTTGGACACAAACTGATGTACTATATTAATTAGATGAATCAAATAGAACTAATAAAATGACTTTTCTGTTAGGAATGCATCGAATATTTCCAATATCAAGTACATATATGATCATCCAATGGCAGGCCTAATCTCCATAACAGCCTTTAAAGTTATGGCTGTCATCATTTGAACAAAAGTGGGTAGACATATTTACATTACTCAGCACGGGAGTAATTTATAATGCACAACAAGATCTCAAAATCTCAATTATATAGCCTTGTAGGCAAAGTTATCAGAACCAATCAATCAATCATGTGATCAGTTAGGTTCTTTAAACAAACCGCTAAGAACAACTGCAAACCGAATTAAATTTGGGATGAACAACGACGTTTGGAACAGCTGTCCAAGCGATTGTTGCATTTCCCTAAAAGCAAATCACATGAGCAAGGTAGCCTAGCAGCCAAGCTAGCACCCATGAACCAACCATGAACTAGCACCAACACTGGTTTGACATTTGATCCATTGTTGCAACTACAATGATAGGTCGTTCGTTACCAGTTAACAACGGACTTGGAACACGATTTAATCAATCACTAAATACTGAAAGAATGATGATTACGTTGAACAATCTGAAGCCTCCGTACATTTACAATCATCACAGTTATAAACAAAGTTTCGGGTAAAAAGTTGATGGATGAACACAAGGAAAACTTAGAACATATGGAGGCAATGAAAATCAAAACCGTTCCTAAATAAACAAAGATTACAATATTTAACATAAAACTACTTCCCATTCAAATCATGACTTTTGAAGGAAGAATGTTCAAGCTTGGTACGAAGTACTCAACTCAACTCAGCCTTTGCCCGTACTACTTGGGGGGTAGGCTAAGCTTTAGTAACAGTGAAAGAAACCAAAAAGGAAAATAATCTGTACCCCAAGGGGAAGTACTAGAATAATGAAAATGAGATCTCGGCCTATACTCTACAGGCCCTGATCGATGAGGTAATCTCCCAACCTCTCCACAACCATGTTGCATTGTCCTGGAGTTACAGGCTCCTCATAGACTCCAAAGACTAGAGCTTGAGCAGTCTTCTTGATAGTGATGCCTCCGGATCCCTGCAAAATTAACGCAATCCCTCAATAAGTGATGGCGTCAACTTATAAAGTTATGATACTTACAAATTAGTTTACCCATTAACCTACTTGGACAGAAACACAACTCTTCGTCATTTTCTCTGTAAAAGAATGACACCGTGCATACCAAAAGGGAAAAATAAAATAAAATCCAACTACTTCGTGACAGCTGTAGAACCCAATGAACCAACAAGTAAAGCTACTTTAGATAGACACTATTGTGGAGGAAGATTTTGAAAGTGAAAGCGAGAGAGCCAAATTAATTGCTTTATTTCACCGATTCCATTGTACTAACAAGATTCTAGAGGTCCATTCATGAGCAAAAACATAGCTGTAACCAAAGGTACAGTGGCAAAAGATTGAGGCAAGTTAACCACATCAAGGGCAAAGTGTTGGAGAGCAGGAATAGTGGGGTGTGCATGTTATGATGTACGTTGTGTTAAAATAGTTTGTATAAACCATGATAAAATGAAACTATAGGACAGCCAAGAGGTAGTGATGGAGGTGGAAACTCTGAGAAATCTTGGGAGATATGGGCATAAGTTGCTTGTGTATTTTCTTTTCTACTGACAATGTCGGCCAAATTGTCTGAGAGAACAAATAGGATACCATCTAATTCCTGTTATCCACTTGTATAATTTTGAGACAGGATTTCTACTTTTACCAAACAAAGTAGCACTTTAAAGATGGAAAATGGTAAGTAGGAATTATATTATGAATGGAAACTGAAGTGACGTAGTCTCTCAGATAGTAATAGTACTACTACAACTACCATATACTCGACACAAGACGTGTATCATACCTTCTTTCCACGAATGACAGCTCCAGCCTCTCCTTGAATAACCATATACTTTGTGCCCCCTAGGTGTAAACCTGTGGGGGCAAGGTGACCAGGTTCATTAAAATCAGTGATGATGCCAGTAATTTCCTCAGGCTTAAACTGCACATTGGAAAGATGCAACACGGGTCATCAAACACTGATTGGCATGCATGATATTTTATGATGTGGAAACAATAAGCAAATAGAAACGGGAAACTTTTCACATATAACCAAAGTTAAATCTTAAAAAGCATCTTTAGTATAACCAGGAAATCACACGGTCAATACATTTTTTAAGACACGCAAACAAAACCACATAGAAAGAAGAAATCTTGAAACTCTCTCCTGCTACAACACTGGTGAAGAAAGAGAAGGAAGTAGACTGATAAACAAAAACAATTGTACGACTAATTAATTACTCTATTACTGCAAATTATCTTAACATATAAGCACTACAACAAACGTTTACGTTTACAAATCATAGATTTTATTAATGCTAGCGCTACATCAATCCTTTAACCAAAATGATCCAAGTTCTAGGGCACAATTTAAACAAGACAATCTAATGCATGCAAGTATTCCTATTTGACCAAGTCATTAACTTACGATCAAGACCAATAACAAAACATTAATGCAAAACTAAGATCTGATTGGTGATCAACAAATGAGAGTGATACATTGTTACATTGAAAAGGAGAAAAATACAGATGCATCAATTTTGAATATTGTAGATTCCTATATATCGCAAAAGCCGAATATATACAATCAAACAGAGGTCCAAATATATACAATCAAATCGGACAAATGTAGAAAATTACTACCAATGCCAGTTCTTCAGATCATTAAACAAATCAACTATTATAAACAACTAATGCATCAATCAAACTTCAAAACAGTGATTCCAAAAAATTCATAAATGATATGTCATAGAGAAAATATACAATCAAAATAGGTGGAACACAAAAATACAAATGCATCAGATTTGAACGTCGTATATTTCCAATATATCGCGAAAGCCAAAAATATACAATAAAACAGAGGTAAAACTCGCGATTCCGCAATAACCGTCTAGAAACAACGAAACCAAAATCATCGAATAGGACAAATGTAAAAAATTATGATTAACAATTCTCATCTTATTAAACAAATCAATCAAATGGAGATGACGAACGTAAATCAATAAAATCAAATGCATGTATGATTTATTTACGAGACCTGAGGGAAGGAAGAGCTCTGAGCCCAGACGCTGCCGTCGAGGCCGATGATGGCAGCGGCAGTGAGATGCTGGCCTTGGCCATCAATGTCACACATCAAATGCTCGTCGACGTACGTTTGCCACGACATTTTTTCTCTCTGATCCTTTTCGCTCTCTCTCTTTCTCACTTGTCGATGAATTGATCGATCGGTTTTCTGTTTCTCTCGGCGAGTTGATTTCGCTGTGTTTGTTTCCGGTGCGGTTTTGGCTTGGAGGGAGGTGGCTCCTTTAAATACAGAGAGAGAGAAAAAGGAGGGGAAGTTTTTTGAATTAGCGGTGATGATCCATTTTCCACTCCCTCACCCTCCGTTCCTCTTGATTCAATTACCGCCATTAACGTCCGCCTTTTTTTAAGGACCTCCCAAATCTCAAATTCATCTAAAGGTTTCAGTAAAATTACCAGACTGCCATGGTCTTGTTTTTTTTTTTTTTTTTTTTTTACGCTGCATTCTCCTCCCATTTGCACCATGGTTGTTTATGAGTTCGAAGTTTATCAAATTTTGATACGAGTAATGCTATGGGTACTTTAAAAGTATTAAATTTTTTATACCAAATGATGTGTTAGTTTATGTGGTATAAAAAATAAAATTAAAAATTATAATTAATGCATCACATCCGTTGCCACATTAGCTTACACATCGTTTGGTATAAAAAATTTGGTACTTTTTAGGTACCCATAGCATTACTCTTTTGATATTTCATGTCTAACTCCTTAAAACTTGAAACGAACTCGAACCAGGTTCAAGATATATGACTTAAACTCAAACTTGATTCATTTATATCAAGACTCAAGCTAAGCTCGACCAGTGTTGGGCTTAAGTTGTGTTTGAACTTGTTAGCAAACGATGTGCTAAAATAACATCACAACAGTTATTCTAGCTTCTTGGAGTCAGGCCGAGCTGGCTCACTGCTTTTGTCAAACTTAAAGTTGCGTTTAAGCTCGGATAATTTACTTCACAAGCTCGAGTTGAGACAAACTTTTAGCAAGCTAAGATCAGCCCAAAGAAGGTGACAAGGGGGGAGAGAGAGAGAGAGAGGAATAATTCCAATTAATTGGGTTAATTTCCACGTACACATTGAAATTAGTGAAAATAGAAGTCCAACCTAACAAGTCCATTAAGTTTAAGAAAATTACTAGAATGACCATGAACATACATCAGTTATATGTCGGAGGATAAATGAAATGCGCCATTATATTTCAAACTAGAATATAAAACCATATGCCCAAACTCTAATATAAGTAGTAGAAGCTTTATTATATATGGCTAGAAAAAATGTTATAAAGGTCCATGACCCATGAGGTTCAATTTTTATCTATAAAATTTGTTAGTAGATGAGCTGTCAATCAATAAATCATCGTGTTTAGTCTTCTTTTCCCTCCAATGTAATTTTGCTCTCTTATCAAGCAATATACAGAGAACTAATTTTTTTTCCCTCTCTCTCTTCAGTATTTCAGTTTTATTTCACGATTCGTGTATAATCATCTTTTCCATTCATTAATTTGCGTATTATTATTATTATTATTTTGTGTTACAAACACCATCTCCTTGCGATTCCTTCTTTTATTTAACAAAAAGATTGCAACCATTATATTTGGAACAAGGGTGAATTACAGGCCGGTCTCTTTCTAAACATTTGTAATCGCTTCAGTCCACTCATTTTTTTAAAAAATTGAAAAAAACATTTTTGGGGCAAAAAGACGATTATGCCATTAATGAAAGAAAAACACGCGCGCTTCTTTAACCCAATGCATCGCGATACACTACTTTGGCATCGCGATGCACCACTTTTGGCATCGCGATACAACAATTGGTGCATCGCGATCATCTCAGCGCGCTTTAGGGAACCAACGCATTGCGATGCGCTAATTGTTGCATCTCGATGCACCACTTTTGGCATCGCGATGCAACAATTGGTGCATCGCGATCATCATAGCGCGCTTTAGGGAACCAACGCATCGCGATGCACCACTTTTGGCATCGCAATGCAACGATCATCGCAGCGCGCTTTAGGGAACTTGATTTTCGTTTACCTTTCGGGGGCGTTGCCCCCGAACCCCCACGAGGGACGCTGTCTCCTCAACCCCTGCGACCTGACCGAGCAGGCCGAACCCCGTTACGTTACCCAGCATACTGCGATTAGCGAATTAAATCAGTCCAAGAACATCTTCCTCTGTTTTCGGACAACACACTGTCAAGCTTGATTTGAAGCTCAAAAATAGTATTTTTTGGTAGAAAAATTGTGCACAAATATAGTACTAAGTTAGAATAATAATATGAGATTGATTTTAAACAAATTCGAAGCTTAAAACAGAGATTTAAGTGGCCAAAACAAGCTCAAGAACAAAGAAAAACGGGATGAACTCAAAAAATTTGAATTTGATCAAATTCGTATTTTATACATGAAAATTGATACCCAAACATGAGGAAAGACTATGTTAACAACATGAAATCATTTATACATCAATTTGAATCTCAAATTTGAAGCAGCCATGTTGTTGAAGGTATTTTAGGAAGAAAATTTTTAAAATGCCTTTTAGCAGTTAAAAAAAAAAGGTGTACTGAAGAGAAAATTTTTTTGGAAAAGTGGAGTCGACCAGCAATTTCTCCTTGGAACAAAACACATGACACGCATCTGTACCCCCATTTATGGATAAATACACTTTTCAAGTTGCCATTGGGCTTCGCTTGAACAGAGGATAAGCTTGTAATTGGATTTCCCTTGCTATTTGGATCGGAAAGAACCTTTCCTTATCGACACTAGAGAATTATACTATTAAATAGACCATAAGACATCATGCAACATCAGCCTTGTTATTTGGACCCAAAGCAGTGCTGAATACACTTCGTTTTGGGGTTTTTTTTTTTTTTTCTTCGTAATCTTATAGTAAATGAATCAAAAAAATAATAAGGAAATAGAGATCAAAATAGTAAAATCAAGAAGAGAAAAAGTAAAAATTATTAAAAATACAATGAACCTTGAACCAATATCTTTTGAATAACTACTCCAATTTCTAGCCTAGCTTAATCTACTTACGTATCATGTTGGTTAATTCAGTGAGTAAAAATTATAGAGTAAATCTTAATCATTTGTTATAAAGAGGGGTTAATTTGAGTGATAACTGAGTTTACCATTCAAAATATCCAACGAGCTCAATTACACTTGCCACTCTGTATTAGAAGGATGGCTTGGGCTTTTGCTTGAATGGAAGAATAGGCAAGGAAATAGGAATAGATTTCACCTGGGCTATTTTCACTTGGGGTCCACTCGCCCAAATTGCACAGATATGCAAATTAATCCGTCGAAAAATCAGTAAATTTGTCATTAAATGTATTTCCTATCACATGTGCATTAGTAAATTATCCTAACAAAGTAGTAATAAGCTACCGAAATAAAAAAAAAAAAAAAAAAAGGAACAAACACGGTCGCCATGTCACTGGATTTCGCTCCCAGTAATCTCTTCTAGGATTCTACCATTGAAAACTTCACTTCTGTTAGCACCCTCCACTTTCAAACTCTACTTGACAGGTTATCGAGTTGCTTGTGGCCCAACAACAATATCATCCACCAACCCGGTACGACCTCCCTCTAAAGACTCCACTGGTGTTGTTCTCAGGCTGGGCGCGAGTATTTGCTGGAGGAGCTCCAATTTTCCACCTTGCAACTAGTTTATGCCTATGCAGTACCAGTCAAGAAAATTTACAGAAAATACACAATCTTATAGCATGGCCAAATTACAAATAAGGCAAAGGATGAACTACTCAGCCTGCTCTATCTAAATAAACCTAACTATCTGCAAACATGCCAACAGAACGATGACACAGAACATATGTTGACGTGCAACTTTATTACGATAAATCTCTAAAGCTAGACTATACATACATACATACATATGTCTATGTGTATGTATGGAGTCGGTACTCTAATAATTAATGCCTAGGGGAGATGATAAATTATTAATTACTCTATCCGTCCCGAATAAATGTTCCTAGTGGATAAAACACATGAATTAAAAAGCATAATTAATGATATCCTGTAAAATGTGTTCTGACGATAATATCTATGAACATTAATTGAGTTCAAATATTTTAAATAATTAGGTTTCTTTGGGATAAGTCAAATTAAATGAAACTTTAAGAGTATATTAGCAAGAATGATAGAAAATAAGTAGATTAAAAGTCTTTAGGAACATTATTTGAGACATCCCAAAATAAAAAGTAAGAATATTTATCTGGGACGGAGGGAGTATTAAATTTCTCCATATTATCATCAACCAAAAAAATGTAGGCTGTAACATACAATACAAAGTAGACAAAGAAAAAATAGCTTAAAATCTGAAATTTACCTTCAGGATGAGTGTTAATGATGTATTTTGATAATCTAATGGAGCTGAAATTGAAAGAAAAGTGGAGTATGCGGCTGGCGAGTAGAGTAGAAGAGAGACCCATACGGAGACATATTTCAATTGGCAAAGGTCAATTTTGAATGGTTGAATTACATCTGAGAGTATACTGAACAAATTTTATTCTATGCGGTAGTAGTACATAGAACAAGGAGTCAAGGACCAAGCTTATTGGTTGGTTGAAGATGGGATCATTTCATATTTGTAGTGTAAAGCCCTTATGAGGTTGCATAATGTATATTAGAAAATTTCAAATATCTAGTTAATATTTTCACTCTAATAATTAATAATTTAATACTATCAGTAAATTTTTCAAAAAAATATTAATTAGTAAGTAATAGAATTATTAATCATCCCACCTTGAACGAAGTTGGTTCTTGAAAACTTTATTAATTAGTAGAATATATTAATTATTAGAGTACCTACTATATATATATAAGAGGCTTTCAGAAGCCAAATTACTACATGGATAATTGACAGCACCCTGTCCCATATCACGAGTCCTACTTTCCATTTTAATTTGTCCCAAAAAATTAAAATGAGGGATAAAAAATTGAGCTACAGATAGCCATTATTTTTCCAAAAAATTTCTCACTTCTTTTCATTTCCAAAACACGGTGTTGCTCTAACATGTCAAAAAAATTAAAATAAACAAATAAAATAAAATAATCCCTCCGTCCCAAAAAATAGTCTCACTTTGACTTATTTTGGTCAACTTGATTAAGCTTCGACCAAGGATTTATAAAGATTTACTTATCCTTACGATATTCTAAAATTCGTTATTGATAGTATTCTTAATATTATATCACTGATTGAAATTTCATTATCTAAGACATTGAAATTTCATTATCTAAGACATTGAAATTTCATTATCTAAGACACAACAAGTATATGTTAAATAGTAATTTGATTTTGTCCTATGTTGACTTTCTAATAAGGGGACCGGACTATTCTTTTGGGACGGAGGAAATAAGTTTTAGTGCATTCTAGAAGAAATATAAGAAAAAAACCATTATTAAAAGGTATCGACTTTCAAAGTAGGACTCTTTTTTCTGGGGTGAGGATGGAGGGGGGCGGAGGAGGAAGCATTAAACAGACGGTCAGTGCATGCAAGTGTTTCCATCTGGTGTAAGCTTTCATGCAAGAAGTAAGAAACTAGTAAAAGGATACATCCACAATGGCGTCTTCAAAATATTTTTTCCACCAGCAAGAGGATGCAAGACAGTTAGGAAGTAATATAAGTGCCCAGCTATGATTCCCAACAGATCAGGCACAATCTTTGAACCAAAGATGACATCCAAAGCGAGCATGGCCCAAGGCAAATAGAACGCCTGAAAGTAAGAAATTATGATACAGCACCATATTATTAGATCGAAACAGGCCCCACTATACAGACTAAATAGACCACTTTCATTCACATGGCATACCTTAAGGTTTACAAGGCCGTATATGTTGATATTGGCATTTGGGAATTCTCTACTCCACAAATAGAGGAGCATAAAAACCAGCGATACCCCAAGAAAGTACGACTCAAAAAAGGGTATGGCAGATAATACCTAAACACAAGGTAAAATCATAAGCTAAAACACCCTTAACAAACAAGTCACAGAAAACCTATGAGTGTGGCTTTTTTATGAGTATTTACTTTTAGATATATTATTTATTGATTTTACTTCTAATATTTTATAGAGGTTTTGAATTCATGATATTATAGAAAATTAATTTTGATATAAGTTGAAATGTTATGGGTAGTTATTGTAAAGAGGAAAAATTCAATTAAGAGTTGGGACCACCAGATATTAAATTTGCAAACTAACAAGATATCACATACCAAAAGTGATAATGATCCAAAGATCATCATCCAGAAGAAATCTGCTGTACGCCTTTGAAATGGTACATTCTCCAATTGTACTCCATATCTTGCTCTAAAATCAAGTAGCAACAATATAACTAAGTTCATGAAAAAATGCATGCTTACCACATTCCACATATAATCCCTAAACTTCTACGATTGGAACGATGGGGTTAAATATGATTTCACAATAAAAGTTACACGTTACTTACATCATTAATAGGCGAATCCCAAAGTTGATAGAAAATGGGCCAAGGAAGAAGAAATTGGTAATCAGTCTCCATATCTACAATCAAATGTAGAAGTTACCATCAATTTTCAAATACAACAGGAAAGAAATGCGAGTTAATAAATGAAATAACATAAGTACCATAACGTTGAACTTATCAAACAACTAATGAATATCTATGCCAGGCATGCATGCGCCATGTGTGTGTACGAGCGTTTGTGTGTGCACGAGGGAGAGAATTTCCACAAGTATTGATTTTGCCTGATTTGGAGAAGTGGAGATTGCAGACCTAAAATTGACTCCAAAAGTGTGATCCCTCTTCAGGAAAGGATAGCAAATACACAGTTACTGAGTACATACTAATGCATTCACGTCTTTAACCATGGGATCCAAAGCACGAGATATTGTAGCACTTACCAATGAGGCCCTACCGGTTAACCTATCATAAGGGTTCCTCGTCGAAAAAATGTAAATGGAAGATCCCGCTTAATAGAAATGGTTCCATTAATATAAAAAAAGAATGAGAATTGTCGATCTCTCTTAATCATGTTAAAGGCAAGCTAAGTTATCTACTACATTCATGAGGGACATCAACTCATGATTAAGCCTATCATTCTGAATCTACAAAATTCACATCAAGGCCAAACATTCTAACAACTTAAGACCATGCTTGACATGAAGCGATTCCTTTGATAATATACTTGACATAAGGAGGGTGGATCCCAAGCTCGGGAGCTAAGAATATGGAATAACTATCAAAATACTTTGGTTAAAGATGCATAGAAATACTACTCCAAAATCGCCCATGCTTCCAAGGTCTAGGGATTACACCCTCTAAAAAAAAAAAAGAGCCAACGGGTCATCATCTAATCTATTAATTTGGCACAATCTGGTATAATTTCTATCCAAAAGTCTAATCCAAAAAGTCACGAGACTTGTGCATAGCCCTCAATAACATTTTAATGATTAAAAAAGACTCATTTGAAATTCAGATGAACAAGATATCACCATCCGTCTAATGTGGTAATACAAACACTACATATGTGTTTCTATAAACATACTACAATCTCTCATGTAGCATATAATTGGTTCTCACAAGCTGTACATGTCCCATCCCAAGCTCCCTATATCTCCCATCAGCTTTTAAGAAAAATCTTGATTTTACTCATGAGTTGTGACAGATTTCCTATCCACATTCCACAAGTCTCCAAACAGCATGGTGCAATAAGAAATTGTTTTGGGCTAACAGTAATTATACAATCGATGATGGATATTACTAACTGAAAGTTCCAAAATCTACGAGGATAGGTCATACCTCAAACTGATAAAATACTCGGTCATAAAGCAATGCAATAAGAGAAGGGGGTAATATCTGAAATTGAACTGCTACAGTAGTCAACAAACATATCGTCCCATAAGCCTTGCATATAGGTGGAAGAGAATTATAAAATCTGGTACAAAGAAACATAAGGGTTAGAATGTTTAACAAAGAAGAAAATTAAATCGAACAAACAAAATCACAAAAATCCGAGGAAATTAATGCAAGCTAAAAATTTAAAAATACTAATCGAAAACAGCTAGAGGTAGAAAGAATGAGAGGATTGATTACTCTGCTGGAGTAGACATTTGATTTCAACTGTGTAATCTCTGCGCAACAATTCTCAGGATCCCGAAATTTAAGTAATGATGCCGATCAAAAGAAAAGAAAAGAAAATTTAAATACCGACGAACGTGGACGTGATGTTTGAGGTGGACAAGGAGAGAAATGTGATTGGCTGAATCAATTTGGTGTGACGAAACCAGAAGGTTCGCGTCCCCAACCTGACCCGACTGTTATTCTACCCGACTTATTCTTCAACGGTGGGAGCTGGACTATAATAATGGGCTACTACTAATTTTTTTGGGCTACTTGTATTTCGTAGGGGCAATAAGTAGTAGAATAATAAGGAAGGATGGACAGTAAAATGTACCCAAAGTGTAAATGAAATCAATCTTTTCCATTGGTTTAATGTGCTCTAGAAATAAGCTCAGTTAATGCAAAATGTACCCAAAGTGTTTAAATTGTACTCCTATATATATTCTTCTAAAAAAAATAAATGTTTTTTTTAAAAAAAAAAATTAAGAAAATTGACTTTAGGTCATTTTCTTTAAACGTATGTATATATAAACGCCCTTAATCTTTATACTGGTATAATATTATAAGCACACGTTGGAGTATAATCAATATCGAAGGTAAATATATAGTAAATTCAATTCGTAGAGAATGGAGTACTATTTTGTTACATGACTAGCCAACTTACACTCAGACTAGGTTCAATAATTCTGCTTGACTAGAGCAAACAAGATGTTTGCGCACACTTAAATCAAGTTCAAGCTCCGCTCAAGCTTGTTCAAGACTTTAATGAGCCAAAATTAAGCTCGACTGATCAACTACTCACATTCAAACTGTTTATATGGTCTGTTAGGTATAAGAAGTTTGAGCACACTCCAACATCCACTTCAAGCTACGCTCAAACTTGTTCAAGATTTTAATGATCCGAGAAAGCTTGACTCAACTACTCATAGTCAACTCGTTTATAGTCCGCTCTCCTTGACTTAGCTTCTAGTTTTGCAATCTCTCTATTTTTAGTCTCACCTACTTTCTCCCTCACTTTTTCTCCAATCATTAGAAACAAAAACTTAAAACACAAAATTCAAGTCACTATATCGCTATACCAAACCCATCCTACTCATGTGATCTGAAGTTGTTTGGCATCGAGGATTATTCTTCATCCTTTATCTAAACTCCACTTTCCAAAAATAGAATACAGTATCTTCGAAGATACTATAAATGGGACGGTATACCTTGATGATAAACATAAGATCGAGGATCACATGATACATGAGCAGTTCCAAACTTTATCTTTAAATCAGTGGGAACTACATATAACAATTCTGAATTAACTCAAAGATTCTGAGGGAGGCAATGAAAACCTTGTACAATTGCAAACCCTACTGGTCCAACAAAAGTCTAGCTCGAATAAATTTATGAAAGGTGCATCGTGTAGACGAGATTTAGCCCTACTTACCCTCTCAAACAAGAGAAGAATGTGAATGTACATCCCTCGCTCTTAATAACATCAACAAAACCAAACAAAACAGAAGTGTACGTCCGCCCCACCGCCCTGCCACTCCATGACAGCAACACCTCCAACAGCCTTAAGCTTCTCTATTTATGTTATTAATTTGCTGCCTCCTTGGTAACTCCTTGGTTAAGTAAGTACAGAAGGTACCTTCTCAACTAGGTCTTTGGCTGAATCTTGGGATGACTCAGTCTCTCTCTGAGAGCAGGGCCAATTTGTTGGCATTCTTCATCAGGCAAAGTCCTTAATTTGTTCAACCAGCTGGATGATCTTATCAGAAGGTGAGGGTCTGAGACCGTACGGATCATGATAGAACGGGGGTAATTTGTATTTCTTAGGTTCGGCTTTAGGATCTCAGGGAACAAAATCTGGTTGGAAAGATCGGGATTGCACTAGCCTCGTTATTTCATGATAAGTGGAGCGAACACGGATGGATCTAAACACTGCAAATGACTTCATGGTTTTTGTGGATTAGTATAAACAAAGATATATCACTGGATGAGGATGTCTGGACAGAGGAATTTACTGCAAGACCTAATATGTAACCGGCAAATAATATTGATGGAAAAAGCTACACCCTTTCAACTTCTTGGTGCAGATCCAAATTCACTTGCCTTCAAAATAGATTACACATAATGTCAGTATTAAAACTCTAACCTCATCCAACCAGATTAAGGAAAATACTAAACCATTAATATCACATGGCATATATACCATACTTGACAATTTTGATGATTTGGATCCCATGGCGAAATAAATTGGTCATCCCCAGGAGGGAGTTGAGGAAGGCGACAGAAATGTAAGGTAAACAAAGATCAGGTGATAGACCAAGTGTCTTTCAACGTAAAACAACTTGAAAATATGTGAGTTGGCTAGCTATCAACGTAATACAACAGTAAAGGTTACTACAGAAAGAGAAGTAATCATTAAGGTTAACTACAAAGTGAGCGCGCGCCTGCAGAAAGTAGGAACATTTTGTTCTACAGATTTCTTTTATCCGTGGCTTTCTGAATCTGATTCTTAACTATTTGCCTCTAAGGGTAAATTAAGAAGGATAGGTTGTGTTGAAACTGACTAGAAAGAAAAGACCTTTTTTCAAATCTATAAACTAAACTTAGAGGCACTTTTCAAGGTTCTTTCAATTAAGAGGGAAGATTCGATGTTTTCCCACACTAATGAAAGGCACCTACTACACGAATTACTCAAAATGGTCACCAATATATCAACTAATTTAGTAGTTTGCTGATGCTTATCAAGAGAAAGTAAATCTACAGTAAATTATTTGACAGATAACTTTATGTTCTTATTTTTTTATTCCCTTCTTTCTTCTTATATGATGTGAATTATCTAGCATGAGATTAGGGGAAAGAAGCAAATGTAACCTGCTTAAGAAAGCAAAGAGAACTGAGTCCAGCCATCTCATGGGCCAAACTTTGAATTGCATTGCCCCCTAAAAGCTCATTTCATATGTTTCCTTTGCCTTGTTAATGAAAATGCACCTGCGTTAAAAATTAATTAATAAGTCATAGGCCTTTTGGCCTGTTAATACTAATTACTACCTTGGAAACCAATGGCTCAGGAATCAGTCATTGGCCTTCGGGGATGGAGATACCTAGCTAGCAAAACCAAAAAGAAAAGAGAATCGGAGGACAGGCTAAACTTTGAAATGCATTGCCCCTAAACGCCCATGTCATACCTTTCCTTCACCTCCGAAACCATAATAGAGAGAAGTTACTTTTCCCCATACCACATTGAGTTTAAAATTAATTCCTGCTTCTGGTACTAAGGGAATTTGTACCTGATGAGAGTCGAATACGAGATAGCCTGCTAAATGAATCGCTACACACCATAAATCAACGGTGGTTAATCCATAAGGTAGAGTTAATGAATTTTTTGAGACAAATGGTAGGGGCATGCTGCCCATAAGCAAGAATATGTTCCTTCCAGCTGTGATAAATTGGAGTTTTGGACTCCACCTGCTGTCGATTTCGTTAAGATTTAACCGGGTGCAGCTAGCGACAGACAGGTCCACTAATTCAGGAGCAACTAGAGCCAGTCATGCGTGATTGTGATGGATGGCATAAAAATGGTACAAAGAAGAAGAAAGTGTTTCATGGCCGTTTGGAATTGCTATTCGTGAAGTCAAGTGTTAGCTCAGGGATTCTATAATGTGGTGGTGATTGAAAGTGATGAACAAATTAAATGTCGTCATGATGGACGACATTCAAAATAACTCACTCCTGTAATGCAAAATGTATTGTTTAGGTTTATTGTTTTGTCATATGACTAGCTGAATTTCTTGAGTTTGGTTGCCCTATTTAATTAGCTTGACTCATGATCGATGATGCAAATAGCTTCAATCAAGCTTATTGATCAAGATCGATCTTGAAGAGTTGGAAAGCTTGACTCCCAACAATTGTTAATGTGCTTCTTGTGTGATCTGAAGCTTTGGGATTAAGGACTGATCTTCTTCTTGATTCCCTTTATTTGGGAAACATGCATGCTAGTGTATTGAATCCAAATGCATTCATGATCTATATCTCCATTAAACAAATATTTCTCTTTAATAATTAAACTTTTTTCGGATGGAACAGAGGGAGTAAGTATTAGTGCAGTACTAATGAAGCAAATAATCAAATACTGTAGTTGTTGTCATCTCCACCTAATTAATCATTTGACGGCATGCTTCGACAGTTGTTAACGATGAACGATCATAAACCTTGTTCAGTTGTTCTAGTATCATAAGACTTGTGCTTTATTTGCATGGTAATCAATGCAACTCATTATCTGCATATAGTGGTACACAAATTTAAATGGTGGGAATCTACATAAAAGTGTTCATGATATATCAAGATCCACCAACCCTAACTCTTAATAATTAGTAATTAGGAGATATTTGCACCCTTTCAAAAACAATTAAGAACTCCATTTTCATTCCATGCTGGTTTCAATCTGTCAATTGCTGACCTGGATCCATTCATCTTGCTTAAGCAAGCAACAAGACCAAAATGCAGTATTTTCTTTAATCCCTAGTAGCCCAAGAGCAAGTGTCCCGGCCCACCGACCAACCCCATTGAACATTGGACCTCTCTCTCTCTCTCTCTCTCTCTCACTGCACGCTTGCACCTAAGTACTGTTGTTCGACAGTGGAACCAAGCAAACAAAAAACGAATAACAATTACTCCATCCGTTCTCCTCAAAGTGTCTACGTTTAAAAAGTTTTATAGTTAAGAGATATATGTGTTACTAGAATTGATCATAATTACAAAAATACTTAAAAATAGTTAATTAATATGTTTATATCACATGTGTGTAGAGTAAAGTTACAAAACTATGAATTTTGTAAGTATAATTTTTGAAAATAGACTCTTTACCTGCAACGGAGAGAGTATTAAACAATTGAGAATTGGAAGAGAAGAGAGAATTTGAGATTTAAAAACTGCTACAAATTGATATTCCAACTTCATACAGGTTTTAGGGTTACATTCTATATATAAGATATAAGACCTAGCCCTAAATAAAAACAAAATAAGGAATACACAAACTAGCAAAGTCGGTGCAGCGCAGCCGCTCCACCCCAAGTGGCGCGACCGCGCCAATTCTAGAAACTTTAACCACAAGCACGGCTGCTCTGAGCGACCGCACCAGTTTTTTTCTGCATTTGGCTGGTTAGCAACATGTAATGTGGGACGTTTGGGAAGCAAATCGGCCTTGAAATGAATACATAAGTATTCATAATTAATTTGAATTACAGTATTATTATGCATTTTACGTGGAGATATGACAGGGAGAGGACTATATATAATATAAATAGAGCATGTCATGCCATGCCATGCCATGTGTGATGTTGACAAAAGCTTTATGCACCGAGACGAAGAAAACAAAATAAATAAATAAATAAAGAAAGAAAGAAATGATATATCAAAGTTGGTCTCCTCAATTCAATTCCACCACAATATACCTTCAAGATTCTTACCAATAAAATTAAACAATATTATGCGCAGTTGATAATTATAATAATTTTGATATAACAACAATATACTCTACTCTTGTCCCAACCAAAGCTCCATTTTCTATTTTATTTGTCCCTAAAATAATCTCATTTCTATATTTTAATCTACAAACTTAATTCTACTCCTATTACTTTAAAATTAAATTAAAAAATCTCTCTTTGCAAAAGCATAACATTTCTAATATGTACTTTAATTCTTTGTCTTAAATTGAGTATCTCTTTTTGTTCTTACAAAAATTAAAGAATTTAATTTTTAGGTCATGTTATTGTGTGTGTATATATATACATACATACATACATACATACATGAATGTCCTTGTTGCCCCCACTATCATACTGCAAGTGCATATTAGGAGTTTAGAACATTAATAAATTAACAAATTTCATAAAAAAATGAACACTTTTGAGACAAAAATATTTTTAAGAAGTGACACTCAATTTAAGACGGATGAAGTATCACACAAAAAAATTACCATGCTGGTGCAAAAAAATTACCATGCTGGTGCAAATTATATAGAAATAAAAATAAAAAAATTTAAAACAATTTAATTTGTCAAATAATAATAATTATTATTATTTTAAGAGAGAAGGGGCAAAATTTAACATTTTTTATTGACATCTATTTATACTAGGGCAAAATTTGGGTCGGTCCCTTTTGAAAATTTTCAATCATTAAAGTCCACCATAATTGTTTTCAACTGGAAAATGACACATTTTTTTCAAAAATATCATTTATGCCCTTTAAAAACACGGAACAGTGCACGTTATTCATCTTAAAAATAAAAAACAATGCATCACAACACACACGATGCACATAAAACACGGAAGCCCACGCTGTGCATCGCAAAACAAAAAAATGATATATCGCAACACAAGACGATGCACAAATTATCTTTTTCCACTTGCGATGCACAACTTCCAAATACGTACGATGCGATACACGTACGCATTACATCGATTGTAAGACCACAAAAAAAAAAAAAAAAAAAAAACTAACCTTTTCACATTAAAAACACAACAATCTTCACTCTAAACAGAGCAAAAAATCTTAAAATCATTCGGAAATTTTGCAAATTTGTTTGAAAACATTATAGTATTCTATTGGTTATATTTCAAATGGTTGCTGCATCGTCATTCAGAGACGTTCTCAACTTTCAACAAGTTTGTAGGATGTTTTACGATGCCTGAATATCATGTTATTATTGTTGAATACATTTTAGCAGTAATGTCGACTTTTACACCATAAAAATAAACTAACCCTCTTCACTTCAAAAATACAACAATCTTCACTTCAAAGGGAGCAAAAAACCTTTCAAAAATTTTGCAAATTTGTTTGAAAATATTATATTAGTCTATTGCTTATATTTCAAATGGTTGTTGCATCGTCATTTAGAGACGTCCTCAACCTTCAATTATTTCTATAAGCTAGTTGTAAAAATACCTTTTATTTATTTATTTGTATGTAGTTCCTTATCGTCATGCTCCTAGTTTTTTATGTCCCTTAAAAGTGATGTACTAATTTCCTTATAGTATTTTTTAAAATCAAAATAATTAGTGATAGCAATTAGCAATTATGGCAAAAGTTATCAATAACTATAATTACAATATGTGATTATGAATTTATGATGTACTAATAGTGAGCCAAAAAAAGATCTCACGTTTTTTTAAAATTTACAGTAAATTATGTGCCATGTTTATTATGTGTAGCCTGTTTTTTTTAAGGTACTTTCATAAAAAAAAAAAAACAATAATTTTGGTGATGAGAAAGTATAAACCTTTTTTATACATAATATTTACTTTTTTCTTCTTTTTACTTTATACAGTACATGATATCAAAGTAATTAGTGATAGTGATTACAACAAACTTTAGCTATACGGGATTAGTAACAGTAATTATATATATAAACAATTAACAGTAATAGTGATTAGTTATTACACAAATTAATATTGTAGTACGTACATGAGCACCAACATTACATCATTCTACGTATTACTTGGACTCTACGATTTTAATTTTATAATTAAGATCGAACATGTGTAGTACTTTATATATATATATACATACTTGATTATGATCAGGAGAGAAAAAGAAAAGGAAAGAAATATAATTAAAGAATAAAACTAAACAAAATACAGAAATGCATCTGCCTACTAAACAGTAAACAGCAAATATATGATCAGATTCATCTAGAAATGCAGATGTGGCTGGGTGGTCCTTTTCTTGGCTGTATCTTACTTTGCTAGCTCACGGTTCCACTTTTCTTTTTGATTGGGATTGAAAAGGACAAAATTTTAATTAAAGGAAAAAAAAAATTGCAATAAAATATATATCCAAGACCAAAACTGCAAGTAATTTAAAATTAATATCCATCAAATTAATAAAGGTGCCACTATATATTAAAATACTATAAGAAAAGGAAATTAATATCCATCAAATTAATATCCCTCAGTTGTGCTTTGAGATGAGGGAAAGGAAATTAATTTAATTTCTAATTATTTCTTTCATTTTTAAAATTAGTATTTATTTTTTAAATTTTTGTCCCAAAATGACTGTTAATTTTGTAACAAAGTTAGCTCGGTCACCTTTACTAACTACTCTCTCCGTTTCAGGCAAATAGTTAATTTTTGATTTTTTTTTGGTCAACTTAGCTAAACTTTGAACGATAATTAACATAAATTTAGTTGTTTTTACAAAATTATAAAAATTGTAATCCATGAGTAGAAAAGTGAACTCTTTACTTGAAACGGAGAGAGTACTTCGTATTACTCACTCTGTCCCCGAATAAAATATTAAATTTTTCTATATTAAAGTAATTTGACTGATTTTTTCACTTTTAATCTTACTTTTTGACTTTTTGCTTAATTTATGCAAAAAAAAATAATAATAATTTGAGTGCACTCGCAAACGCAGCTGTGCAAATTGCGAAGCGCCTTTCTCCGTTTCTCTATCCACCAAAACTTTCCTCAAAAGATTAATTTTGAATTTTGGAGCTGTTTGACAGTTAAATTAAGACCGAATAGGATTAATAAGTTAAATAGTTGGATGTTTAGTACGCAATAAACGATCGATTAATAGCACGAGTTATCTGTATAAAGTCCTTATCTCTTCACTAACATAATTTTAATATATTTTTAAAATGTGAACACATGTTAACTTATACTCCCTCCGTTTCAAAAAGATTGACGTTTTAGAGTTGTGCACACATATTAAGAAATTTTATAAGTTGACAAATATACCCTTATTAAATATCTTTAATTTTTGTGCTAGGAGTAGTTGAAAAGATAAATTAGAAGGAGATAACCATTGGGAGAAGATAAAGTATTTAATGAAGAAATGATCAATTATTGGAACTTGTGAGAAGACAAGGGTAAATTAGGTAAAACATGCATTGAAAACCTAAAACGACAATCTTTTTTAAATAAATTTTTAGAGCTAAAACGACAAATATTTTAAAACAGAGGGAGTACTATTTTTTAACTTTCGCAAATAAAGCTAACCGCGGTTAAAATATGTGCTAGCTAATGGACAAGGATGCCACGTAGGAATTATGTTAGACTGTTAGTGTTAAATATCGCCGGAGATCGGAGCCAAAAGTGGAGATTATCCAATAGTCAAGTCCAGGTGGGTATAGAGGAAGTGACAACGTGGAGACAGCCGTAACCTAGCTGTCCTCGGACCCTCCGACGGGTCCCAAGTACACATTTGGTCGTGAATAGTGATGGCCCAATTTCTCCCCGAGCATATCACATTTCCATGTCGCTCACTTTTCTTATTTTATTTTCTTATTCTTTTTTTATTATTTTCTTTTGTTGCTTATTAGTCATAAGACTTTCGTTAATTTGTACTCCGTATTTTATTTTATAATTACTCCCGCTATCTAAAATTTGATAATTTTAAAAAATAAATTGTACTAAATTTTTTAAATTTATTGTTGATATTTATTACTCCCTCCGTTTTACTCAAAGAGTCCACGTTTCAAAAGTCTAATAATTAAGTGATATATAAGTAGTATTGAAGTTGATCATAATTAAGAAAATATTTTATCACAGTTAAAATGTTTGTAATATATGTGAAGGGTAAAGTTGAAATGTTTATGAAAATTGCAAGCATAATTTTTTTAAAGTAGATTTTTAAATAAAATATATCAAAATAAAATAATGACTCTTTATCTAGAACGAATGAAGTATATTTTAATGTATACCAGCAGTATACTATGGACACCGAAGACAATCATGAACATGTACTAATATGAGCTGGTTAGAGAGGATTTGGTAATATTATTATACAAACTAGCTAATTGCAAAGAGATAGTGATGCAACGGACAACGGAAAAAAGAAGAAGAGAAATTGAAAGAAGTTTGAAAATCTTGCTTATTCATCTAAATTCTAAAGCAAGACTATTGATGAACTTATCCGGTGATGTAATTTGATTTTCATTTCTAAAAAAGAGAAAAAAGAAAAATTAAAATAAAAGGATGGCTAATTGGCTATTCAATTAATGTGGCAAAACAATCTTTACTTTTCTTGGAAACTATTCCGTGCAATAGACAATTGTCGCTATCACATGACATAATCATTGGTTAGGCTGACTTAAACCAATCATTTTTATGATTTTACATTTTGATGGAGTAATAATAGACCCATCCTTTTATAAGTAAACAATAACCATAGCGCCGGAAATTGAATAAACATATCAACTTTTAATAGGAGTACTAAATTAGCGAATAAAATGGAATTGGGAAAGTTCACTGCCGATTTAACAGTTTTCTAAAATTTGTTAGGCGGTAGAGCGAGCCTAGTATTTAGGGGATTAATCGGGCCTAGGCGGTGGAGCCTAAAAATCAAAGCGTAATTACACATTATACCATAGATTCATATAATATATGTTGCAATAATAGTAAATAACTAAATATGACCAAATAAATTAAAAGTAATGATCACATTGCAAGATTAATTGTTAAAAATTAAAACTAAATTCAATAGTACCATTTCAAACTCCAAAGTTTAAATTTTAAACAAAACAACAATACTACAACTCTTCTCTTTGTCATTTCAGCAAACACTTTGACTATATAACCACACCACACTATCTATTCCCCAAAATATACCAAATTCTAACAACTAAACAAGAATCACAACCAGTGGCGAAGCCAGGAATACAGTTTTAGGGGGGCCAAGTAAAGACTTAAAAAGTGTACAAGGGTTTCAATCAGTTGTTACTCTCGATGTACTTTAAAAGATTATTCGATATGAAATATTTTGAAATTAAAATAAAGTCATGTTAATTATAAAATATGCTAAATCTTTTTGAATGTAAATTATTTTACAGATTACCAACACCTCTTATTAGCATTTGCATATTGTTTTCATTTAGTACGATTATTGTTTTTGAACTCCATTTAGTATGATTATATCAAACTAAAATAATCCAATTAAATTGCGAGTTTATGTAATTTTGAGTGTCGTATTAGATTTATTGTTATTATTTTCCTTGAATTCTATAAAGATAACGATACACAAAGTGAAAAATGCTAACCTGCTTTTTAAAGCCCAGACGTGTGGCGCAAGTAGAAAGATCCAAATATTTTTGTTAGAGAAAGAGAGAGAGAGAGAGAGAAGAGTGATCTCCTTGCGCTACATGTGTGGGTTTTAAAAAAATGTTAGCATTTTTTACTTAATTTGTGTATCATTATCCATTTTGACATGTGTAAATTCCATACATTTAGCTTAATGAAATTTAAATATGCAATCTTTTCGTTCAAATTTAAAATATAGAAGACAACATGTAATGAGAATAAAAGATAACACCCATTAATAAGATTTTTTTATGAAAATAAACTTTTTTAATTTGCACATGAATTATGAAGTAACGATATTTTTCGTTTTACAATGTATAAACAAGTTTTGGACTTAGCGGACCAAATTGATCTTGAACGCTTCTAGATAATTATTGAAACATTTTTAAAACAAAGCCCATATAAGAAATTTTATTTATTACTCTGTTGAGAAGTGAAGGGGGGCCATAATAAAAATACAAATTTGTAAAAACCATTGAAAGGGGGTTAATTGCATAAACACAAAAGGCTAGGGGGCCATGGCCCTATAGTGGCTTCGCTACTCATCACAACATTTTTACAGAAAAATAATGTCAGCAGAGTGATTCAACACAATGATTTCAAATTTTCATTTCAATTTTTTTTTAATAAAATAGGCGCCTAGGCGGCAATTTTGGAAAAAACGCTTAGTTGTCTGATTTGGCCCTAGACCCCTAGTTGTGGCGTTAGGTGGGCGCCTAGCCCGATTTTTAGAACATTGCCATTTAGGATTCAAAATTGGGGGGGACTGGTGTCAAAGTGGTGACCAGGGTGTGTGGAAAAGAATGGAGAGAGTATAGTGGCTTCTCCGCGACTTGGAGGGGACCTTGGGAAGCCGGCAGGGCTAGTCAAGTTATATTCAAAATTTTAAATACCTCCATATTTTAGTCAAATATTACGTGAATCACCTTTTTTTTTTTAAAAAAAAATTAAGGGACAATTATATCTATCGGGCGTCTCATTTCCCAAAGGCGGATCACATAAAATTGAAATGAACAATCCTTTTTTTTAAGAAAAAAAAACACATAACTCTCCGGTCTCACCGATAGTTTGCCGCAATTGCAAGACCTTCATTTCTTTTTCTTGTTCATCATTACAATCCTCTCTAACTTTGATAGTTAGTTAGTTATTACTATATGGGGCTTATGCAATTTAATTTCAACACACTTTATTGTACAGCGCATAAATTATTGTGTATGAATAAAATAAAACAGTATTTAAAGTGTTTTGATTGAAAATTGAAATACTAATAGAATAATATTCTATGTTTTAAAGGTTAGAGACACTTGGATATAGATTTATAATAAAAAGCTCAATTTTGAACACAAAATTTTTAAATACCCATAATGAAAATCAAATCGTTGATTTTTTTTTTTTTAATTACCTATAGCTAGGAAAGAACATTAGGGAGAGGGCTCATCAATTAACACATAATTACAAAAACAAAGTATATCCATATCTCATTACTCATTTCATTGCATTTGATAACATTTTTCTCTAAATATATATATATATATATATATATATATATATGCTATTTTAGTACAACTCAAGTTGCTAACATTATTTATTTGAAATTGCCAAATTTAACTTGTTTAAACGATTTCTAAAGTTCATTTACCACTACAATAATGAGTATTACCAAATCACTTTTTTTCTTTTAAATTTAGTTTTTTTTTTATAAGGAAAATGTTAAAAAGTGCCTTGAACACTTTCTAATTATAATTAAACAGAGAGTTATAAAAAAAATTATACTAATTCAAGAAGTTTTTAATCAAGGCACTCCTATAAACTAAGTGACCAACAACACTGGCTGGCATGAACCAAATACCTTACGAGTCTATTGACAAGTGTTTTTATGATATTCATTATTAGATATGCCCAAACGGTTCGGAACCGGCGGTTCGAACCGGAACCGAACCGCCCAAAACCGCATAAACCGAACCGTGAGGAACCGGAACCGTCCCTGAACCGGAACCGCCGGTTACACGGTTCGGTTTCGGTTTCCAATTTTTCAAAACCGTGAACCGCCGGTTTGGAACCGGGAACCGGAACCGCCGGTTCCAAACCGTGAAAAATCGCCAAAATTTAAATTTTTAATTTTGAAATTGCCTTGTTTACTTTATAATTTCAAAAATAAAAAGTTTACAAAGCTTCAAAAATTTAAAAAATGCTTTGTACAAAGTTTTAAGATGAAATCTTTTTTTTAAAAAAATTATAAGAAAATATTAAAAAAATAATTAATAATTACGGTTTGGAACCGAAGGAAGCTTAGCTTCGGAACCGAACCGTAACCGTGATTTGTCCTGTTACGGTTTGTTGTCGGCGGTTTTGGAACCAGCCGGAACCGAACCGCGGTTCGAACCGTTTGGGCATGTCTATTCATTATGGAATCAAATAGATAGAAATATTTGACGTTAAAAATTACTTTTATTAGACACACCCTCTACTCTACTGTATTGGTGTTAGTATACAATTCAAGATGTTCACTATTTTGGAATCTTAATAGTTACTTTCTTCATTTCAAAATAAGTGTTTCATATTCTATTTAAGAATTAAACATTTCAAAATAAATATTTTATTTCTATTTTTAGATTTTTTTCATAAAGTAATGTCTATAAATGTATTTTAATTTGTTAGAGAGAAAATGCAAAGGGTCCTGTCAATTTGGCACCGTGATGACAACATTAAAAGAAAAGAGTATGGAGTTAAAAACTAGGACAAACTACTCAAATGGTCCCTCTAGAAGTTTACTTTTTTGGATTTGGTCCTTTTATGCTGCAAATAGTCCCTGAACTCAAACGTTAAACAGAATTGGTTCTCCGTCCAATTCCATTAAAATTTTTCTGTTAAGTCGTGTCATATGCATCACAGGTGCATTTGGGCAACGACAAAAATGTCATTTTCTCTAGGTAAGTACAGGGACCAACCATAAAATATTTATTTCAAACCAAATTCTCTCTCTAAAAACCATGTTGTACTCGGTTTGAAATATTTTTCAATCAAAAAATTGATTTGATGATACTAAATTTGAAATTTGATAAAACACAATTGATCGATTTTGAAATGCAATTTATATCAAACCCAATACTACCAGTACATTACATAAATTATTCTTGTAATCAAAATCATATCATCTCACTCAGTGGGGTTGTCATCCATTTCATTAAAATTCATCCCTTTGCTGGGGAATTTATGAAGATGGGCACGTGATCATGTTGATCTCTTGAAAATTTGTACTCTCAGATCTCTCCTCTGACCCTCTTTTGAGCCATCGGCAAAATCAACATCCTTGCCTTAATCAATTACCCTTCTTGGATTGAGAAAGTGAGAGAAAGAGAGAATTAGCTATGATTTAACCGTGACGGAGCAAGCATCGCTGAACAACGAGCTTTCAAGATGTTGCTCTGCGCCGGTGGCGGTGGTTGCAACGGAGATTAAGATATACATCGAAGACAGCCGCTACTTCAGAAAACGAAATTGAAATGATGTGATGAAATTGAAAACGGAATTGAAATCGAGATTTGGGTTTTACAATTAGACAAATTATATACTACCCAAATACTACAAAATATCCCATTTCGCAGCAGCGCCAAGATCCAAAAAAAAATAGCTTTGAGAGGGAAAAACCAAAAAAAAAAAAAAAAAGCTTTTGCCTAATCCAGCAGCAGCGCCCAAATCTAACACGTAAACCTCCTTCGAACAGTGCGCCGGTAGTCCGTCGGCCGCCGCTGCATCTTCTGTCGGTGTGTTCCACAATTTTTATTTTACCACTAAATCACAAATTCACAATGACCCATCACCCAGATTTGATCAAACAAGCATATCTGGATATATATATATATATATATATTAAGGAGAAAAGATTTGTTATTTAAGTATTTGGAATTGAAGATCTCAGTTGGGTTTATCATGTTATATAATATATATATATATATATATATGGGAGTATTTAATGATTACTTTTTTATTTAACCATCAATGGTTACTCTCATTATCAACCATTTGATCAAAAATTAAAGGTTGAGATTTAATGGTTGAGGTAAGCACTTCTATGAAAAGGAAAAGAAAGTCGATGATTGACTATGTTGATGTTCCTGGTGGTGGTGGTTATGATTTTCAATTGCCACATTTGTAGAATAACTAACCTAATTGATAGAAATGGAGATTTCCCAGATTAAAGGTTGAGCCAACTCGTCGCTTTTGTGCTTGTAAAGGCATCAAAGTCACCTTCTATGACTCTTCGTCGGTGAACATTACAGTGGTGGTGTCAATGGCGAATGAGTTAGCACAATAAATTGAAGGGCGGGAGATGAGACGACACAGTACGAGAATGACAGAGAGAGGATTGTTGTTTGTTTTGAGGAGGGAGGGCGGGGCTTATGGCAAGAGAAATAGGTTCAAGAATTTTGGAAAGAAGAGAGAAAAGTAGGTTGGGGTTGGGGGCGACGGGCTTGAGAGAAGGAGAGGAGGGAGAAAAGTGGGTGGGATGAAATTAAAAGAGAAAAAAAATTAATTGTTTTATTTTTATTTTTGGCACTTTGACCCCTGTATATTTGGTGTTTTGCATATATAAGAAAATAACCCAATTGCCCTTTCCTCGTGCAAAGCACGTGATGAAAAAAGTTAATTTTCTAATGCCCATCACGGTCGTGAGGATAACTGAGAAAAATGGCAACGTCAGGTATGATTATGGGGCAAATCGTAAGTTGGGGTGCACTTTAAAATTTGATGAAAATTTTAGGGTAATTTTCGTATTTTGCCCTAACATTTATAAAAATAGTCTCTCCGTTAAAACTTTTGAGTATAATCTTATGGTACTAATATAGTAACACTGATACCAAATTCCAATTCGAGGAGTTAAATTTGGTAAGAATAAATCGATTGCTTTAAAATATTCACTCCAAACGCAAAAATGTACAATGAATGTATCGTATCACGAGAAACTAAAAGAGAATCTCGTAGCCAAGAAACTCCCGCGAAAGAATTTTGTCCGTTAAACTAACTGATAAAAACCATGGAAGCCTTAAAATAGCTGTCATCGTCCATCCATCCATCAAATACACACTCCCATAGATGTTTCCCAAGCTTTAATTTCTCTCTCTCTTAGCCCCTCTTTCACTTCCTTCTCTGTCTCTCTCTCTCTCCTAACTCCACCCTCCACTACCTACACACTACTAGCTACTCTGTACAGCATTGACATATACAAGAACACAATTTTTCAATTTGTCATCGCTTTAATCGGTCAGGTGTCGAACTTTAAAACGTATACACGAACTCGGTCTTTCAATTGGTCAGTGTTAAGTTCGATCGAACAAATGGATCCTTGCCCATTCGTTCGTTTAATTATCGAGTCGTTAGCCTTGAAATTACCGCTGGCTACGAAACCTGCCGGCTCCGGCGTTCACCCTTCATCCACGCCGTGTTTCTGCAAACTTCGAATTAAGAATTTTTCTTCCCAAACTGCCCTTATCCCGCTCTGCTCCGCTACTCCATCTGATCATTCCCCACCCGATTCCGCTACTTCTTCAGCTGGCTTCCACCTCGATCCAGCTGCCCTCCGCCGTCTCTCCGGTAAGCCCATTGTGCTAAGCGTGTCTGTTTACACTGGCCGTATGGGTCACACCTGCGGGATCAGCTCCGGGAAGCTACTGGGCCGGCTCAAGGTGTGTATTAATCTGGATGGAGTCGAGTCCAGGCCTGTCAAGTTTCATAATGGCTGGATGAAGCTGGGAAATGAGCCGGAAAAGCCTGCGGCAAGGATTCATTTGATGGTCCGGACTGAGCCGGATCCTCGGTTCGTGTTTCAGTTCGGGGGTGAGCCGGAGAGCAGCCCTGTGGTTTTTCAGATTCAGGGGAACATCCGGCAACCGGTTTTTAGCTGCAAGTTCAGCGCCGACCGGAACTCTAGATCACGGTGAGTTTTTAGTTAATTCCCGGCGCATGTTAGTCATTTATTAGCTATAATCACTAACTTATCCTGGGGGGTCTAGTGGTCCCTTGCTTGAATAGTTGAATTTTCCCTCTCTCTATCTCTCTCTCTCTCATCTCATTAATTTTGGTGTGGGGGCCGGGCCAAGCGTGCTCGTACGACTTGGGCATGGTTTCTGCTAAAGTACGCCAACTTATTGAATTCACATGCGGAAGGCGGAAGAAGGGGGGTGATCTTTGGAAATAATTTGATTTTTAATCATTGATTTAGTCTATATCTCACTAATTTGAATGTTTAAACATTTAATGTAATGCTTGAAATGATGTCCTTAAATTTTAATGAAACAACCCAAAAAAAGTAACTACATACGTACGTAATTCTTTCTTCTTAATATAATGAATATATGTATTTTAAAGTTAGATTCTTAACAAGTGAGTCGACGTAATTTTAGCAGAATCAATTCTTGATATATATATATATATATATAGTACCATATATACTTGCGTACTTAAATTTTAGCAAAAAAATACTTAGCTTTGGCAAAAATGTTGCTCTTCCAAATTAATTTCCCTAGCTAGCTAGTACAAAGCGTTTGGAAGATGGAGTGAGTTTGAAGCCAGCAAACTGTTTTGCCATCCATGACCCCAACTTGTCGATCCAATGCATGCATATAATTAAATGCCTTCCCTATAAACTTATGGCTTAAATTTTCTAGCAAGCTATCTAACTATACAGTCTCTTCTTAATAATTTAGTCCTTAATTAATTACAAAAATAATTACTACTAATTTAGCGCAATTAGTTCCTAAGACAAAGGGACAATTTCTGTTCCAAAAAGGGGAAACTCTCCCCCCGAGAGCCCCCACACCCCAGCCCCATGAAAATGTGAGAGGGAAAATCATGGTGACTCAGCGATTAAGTAGCTAGGAGGACCCGTGCCTAGTACCTACAAGGAGCCATCCTCACAAGAGGATGAAACCCCCACACTGCGGTTGCTAGGACTCGATCCTTGGTCCTGTTCCAAATCTACTAGCTTTTAACCAACTGAGCTACGCCCGTGAGGGCAAGGGACAATTTCTGTTCCTATTAACCATTGTGTGTGTGTGTGTGTGTCTGTTTAGCAACTCCGTAATGTAAGATTTCTCTGTCTGTTTGTTTGTAACCATGTGAGCCTTTGAGAAATGATAACTATACTAAGACAAGAAGATAATTTGCATTCTTACTGATCGACTACTAAATTAAATCTTTCTCTTTACAATTCTGAAGTTGTAGATTTACTTGCTTGTTTGTTGCCATGTGAGCGTTGGAGAATTGAAGGGAATCTCAAATTGTTTATGATGAAATCACATCCACTATGATGATGATTTTCCCTCCTTTAGTTTGGAAGGTGGATCATTAGGAAACAAGTTTCTTAATTAATTTGGTTTTTAGTCAAACAGAAATAATCAGGTTCAAATCCGACTGTCATTACACAACTACCATTTTGATTCTTCTCCATGTGCAAAGATTTGGCTGTACTTTTTATTCTCTCCATGATGTCTTATTGTTCTTGTTTGACTAATCTTTCTGAATCATGTTATTGGTTCAATGTCTTTAATTATGTGTGTTTGATGTTTGAGTTTGACCCTTTGACTTTGTTTATTGTCGATCAGTTCTCTCCCATCAGACTTCACCTTGAACAACAACAGAGGATGGATGGCAACAGAAAAACCAGGAAGAGAGAGAAAAGGGTGGATGATAACGATCCACGATCTCTCTGGCTCCTCCATTGCAGCCGCTTCTATGATAACACCCTTTGTCCCCTCCCCGGGGTCTGACCGCGTGTCTCGGTCAAACCCTGGTGCCTGGCTCATCCTCCGGCCCAACGGACTATCAATTAGTTCTGGAAGCCGTGGGGCCGGCTAGAAGCTTGGCGTGAAAGAGGGGCTGTCGATGGGTTAGGTTACAAATTTGAGCTTGTCACTAGTTCTGGTCTCACTAGTGGAGTTCCTATTGCAGAGGGCACCATGAACATGAAAAAAGGGGGGGAGTTTTGCATAGATAACACAATAAAAGATTCCGGATTAAGCTCGTTATTGCCCGTTAGAGGATTTGTAATGAGTTCGAGTGTGGATGGTGAAGGGAAAGCGAGCAAGCCAATGGTTCAAGTGGGAGTTATGCATGTAACTTGCATGGCCGATGCTGCTTTATTTGTCGCACTTTCAGCTGCCATTGATCTTAGCATGGATGCATGTACACTTTTTTCGCGTAAGCTAAGGAAGGAGTTTTGGCATGATGAACAAGATTCATTCTCTTAAAATCTTTGCTAAAACCTCTCATTACTCTCATATGCAGTGATAGCCAAGTGAACCCACCCTTTTGGATTGAGCATGGACCTTAATTTCCCACAATTCTTTCCCCTGATTTTTCAACTATTCTTGAGATGAGAATACATATATGTATTGTAGGAGATTTTATTTATTTTGACCCATGAATTCGTATGGTGAACCTGATTTTGATTGATTCCAAGGCATATTTTGCTGGTTTTGTTGATTCTTCAAATAGATTTGGTTTTTGGCAAGAATGATTATTTCCGATTACAGATTGACACTGTACAAAAAAAGTATTCTTTTATTTATTTATTTTTTCCATCACAATTATTGGTGTATTAATTTTATTGTTGAATCAAATTGTAATTGATTATGAATGTTATAATTGTAATGTATAAAGTCTTTTATTGTTAGTTTTTTAAAGAGTCATTTTCCGTTTATAAAAGGAGACGATCAGTTCAAGTCTTAAAATTAGTGAATCTTAAAGAACAATTTGATTATCATGGAAAAAATTTTTTTTTTATTGCCATCTCTCTTAATTTTTATTTCAATTATTACAAAGTTAAGAAAAAAAAAACCCCCATAAAACAAAAATATAAAACACCTCCAAAATAGTTGCTCAAATTCCAATTCTGAAATGTTGAATTAAACGGCAAACGCAGCATAAGTGGTGATAATAATTAATAACAACAAGCCTTTAAATGGCTTCAAAAAAAACAAGCCTTTGAATCAAAGTTTAGTTAGCAATATTGCCCTGTTTGGATCATAATGATCTTTCTTTGCTACAAATCTGTCAAATTATCTCTAATAAAGTATTGAAGAATTTATGATTTGTTCATATATAAACAATCTCAAAAGTTGCAACAACTATACTTTTTCTAGTTGAGATCTATGTTACTTGATTCACTTAATTTTCTTACTTTTTTATTTGCATTTAAAGATGAAGAAAATTCAATAATGAAATAAAAAATTTAAGGGTGAGAAATATATGTTCAAATTGAAAATAAAATGCTAAATTTAGACGTGTCTAATGTAGTCTAGATAATAAAGAACTTGTACCTTGAAAATGGTCATTTAGTGTAAAATTTAAGTTACACCAATTGCTCTACAATCAATATTAGAAAAAGGTAAGAAAATACTCAGCTCCGTTCCAGGCAAAGAGTTTAAATTTGACTTTTTTCGGTTAATTTAGTTAAAATTTGACCGATAATTAACATAAATGTAGTAATTTTTACAAAGTTATGAAAGTTATAATTCATAGTATTCTCACGATAATTTTTAATTAATAAAATTTTATTTTCTAAAATTTAAGTAAAGTATGTAAAATTTTAATTAATTTAGTTACATGTTAACTTTTAAAAAAGAAAAATGAACTCTTTTCCTGCAAAGGAGAGAATAACTAATTCTTACAAGCACTACATGTCTTAAACTTAAAAAATCCTTTCTCTTTCCATTGGTTTTTTTTTTTTTTGATTTTTTTTAAACACCCTTATTTTAAGAATTAACTTAGGACTTCCAGTGATGTTCCATTTATTTTTGTAACACCCCAAACTCGGTCCCTAATATCGTGGTCCCACAGTTTAGCTACGTCATCATAATCATTGCTTCAAATTAACCTCTAATAAATATACTCCCTCATTCCCTAAATTATTGTCTTCCTTTTCTTTTTCGTCCATCTGTAAATAATTGTCTTGTTTGAAACTTTCCTTTTTAGAACATCACTTTTACTATTTTACCCTTATTTTTTCTTCCTACTTTAATTATAGGCTACATACACATGGGCATTAAAAGAAACAACACACTATTTCAATACTATTCCAATATTAGAGTCCGTTTGGTGCAGCGTTTACAAAACGCAGTGTTTTTAAAACGCAGCGTTTTAAAAAACGCAGTGTTTTAAAAACGGAGGTCTTTCCTTATAAATACGTTTGGGATATCACTTCAATACGCAGCTTTTTTTCTAGTAGCGTTTTAAAACCCGTTTTGGGAAAAGGGAATTCTAGCGTTTTAAAACGCATTGCGTTTGAAAACGCGCGTTTCGCCACGCATTGAAACACATTTTTTGCAAATAAGCTGTGTTTTATCCCTATATTTTGGCCAAAACGCTCGACCAAACGGGCTCTTAACAATCAAGTCAATTAAATTTTCTTAATCGTGTGGCGGGTCAACCCAGACAATAATTTAGGGACGGAGGGGGTATATCATAACAAACTTAAATTTAAGGTAACTCAAACGTCAACTCCAATAATAACCTATAGTAATTATCAATACAAATCTTACTTTGAAACCAAACTTAAATAAACAGTTCTTATTACAAGAAATAATTTTATTAATAAAATCTCTCGTAATATTCTTGTCAACGCCTACCCTTATAACCTGAAAGAAGGAATAGGAAAAGGGTGAGCGAACACTGCTCAGCAAGTTCATATACAACCTCTTCAATTCTAAGGAGGAGTTGACTCGAAGAAAATCATAAGTTAGTATATTTCAATATCGAAGTCATAAAGGTCAACATTCATAGTTTATAAAATCGTAAGAGTAATAGGAATTTCAAAGGAAAGGATACAGACATGCAAGACAAGTATGAGGGGTACATCTACCGCCAACCGTCCTATACTAGTTGGAGACAGCGTCCAACTCGCAGACGCTCATAATATCATATGAGCAAACAAAAATTCAAAATAAAAGCTACAGACTGCAAAATGACTACGAAAGGTACAGCTCCCGCCAACCGACCCATACCAGTTGGAGGCAGCGTCTAATTCGCGAACGCTTATAATATCATATGAGCAAATAAAAATTCCAAACGAAAGTTACAGATTGTAAAAATGACTACAAAAGGTACAGCTGCTGCCAACCGTCCCATACCGATTGAAGATAGCGTCCAACTCGCGGAGACTATGATCACGTAAGCGGTCTCAAGACTAAAAGATTTGTTTTAGGACGGAGGGAGTACACTTTACTATTTTGGAATATTTCATTTAAAGAGTTTAATTTTAAAAAAATTATACTTACAATTTTCATAATTTTTTATCATTACCTTTCAGTTGTGTTGTAATCACATTTGTTGTGCTTAAGTATTTTTTAAATTATGACCAAATCTAATAATATTAATATATTTTTTAATAATTAAAATTTTTAACATAAACTATTTGGGTGGAATGGAGTATAACTTACAAGTAGGGAATCATTATAAACAGAACCATTTTTTATGTACCACAGCCTATCGAAACTTTTTTTTATTTTTTGTATTAAATGCTTTATGTATTGTAATGCAGAGCATTAAAATTATGAAACTAATTAATGAAAAATTATTATATGACGAGAAAAAAAAAACTCATATGCAAATACAACTGCCTATAATTCTAATCCATAAATCATTAAAGAAAAATGCTAATGTATAATTGATAATAGAATAACTATATATTAAATGGGGTACAACCTATCAATGCATACATTTGCCGTGCTATATATTCGTCCACACAGATATCAATAGACCATTCTTCGTTAGCAGAACAAAACAGTTTCTAGTTTAAAAAAAAAAAAAAAAGGGAATTTGTTCATCGATTTGCCGGCATGGACTCCGGCCGGTACGTCGTGGTATTCCTTGCTCTCTCCTTCGTGACCACTTCCTTTTCCCAATCAATCATCCGACTCCCACCCCATGCTCACCCCAGCGTACTTAGAAGCCGGAGAGACGACAACTTGTACTGCGACAGTTGGAGATTCTCCATCGAGACCAACGACGCCGGAAGTTGGAGCCGGATCCCGAAGAAATGCGAACATTTTGTGAAGGAGTACACGACTGGAGAGCGTTACCGATCGGATTCGGAGGTTGTCGCTGATTATGCATTGTCGTTCGCGAAGACGGTGGAGCTCGCCGGCGACGGGAAGGACGCTTGGGTGTTCGATATTGATGAGACTTTGCTCTCCAATCTGCCGTACTACATCGAACATGGATTCGGGTGAGTCGTTCATTCCTAGCCGTCTGATCCTTTTGTATATACGATTTTGTTATTGCCTAATTGGATAAGTTTGGTACACATGATTGGAATATTATGCCATGTTTATTTTATGTTTCATTTTTTCTACCAATCCTACAGCGACACGTCGACGTGTTATTTGTCTATCATTAGCACTGCATCGTGGTCATATCATTGTTCATTACTTCTTCGAATTTCTGATAAATATTTGCATATTTTTATTTAATTATTGATTATATAAAATTATAATAGTTCGAAAGTACAATGCTTGTATATTTTATGATTTAAAAAAAAATATATATATATATATCAAATTTTCATCTGAAAAATAATTAATTTGACTTTAAAAAGTAAAAAAATACTTAGTTTGATAACGAATGTATTTTATATTGAAAAATATTCATCAGCGCGCCCTTAAGCACACGTTAATAATATGAATAGTAATCGTTTTAGAAAGGTTTTGTTTAGGAACAGCCGCAATGTATTGTGAACACTTTCTTGTGTTTAGATGGTCATTTTCAAAATAAAATTTTCTCAGATTGTATTTTTTATATGTGGGTAAAGACACTTGTGAGCATGATCATAGTATATTTTGGAAAAGCTTTTGCTAGCAAATGTTCTCATTCCTGATAAAGAAGTTTAAATTACTCCCTTTGCCTTCGGACAAAGAGGCACGATTTTATTTTTCTAGTTAATTTGATCAATTTTCAAATTACGTTTAACATATTTTTATTTAGTTTGAAAAGATAAAACTATAATCTTTCAAAGATAAACTAATAATACGATAAGCCATGTATTTTATTGATCTTGGAAAAATAAGTAAATCTTAACTAAATTTTCATTTAAATAAAAAAGTGAAATTGACCAAATGTCAAAGCATATCAGTTTTTTTGTTTTTTTTGGGGACATAGGGTGTAAAAGTCATCACAATAGTAATTTAAAAAGTTAGATTTCAAAATTCTATTCTCACGGATTGTTCTAAGGGCATTTGTTAGCAAATACTTTGAGAAACTCAAAGATGAAAAAATGGGTAGCTAAATTCCACCAACATATGTTACATACCCCCATTATATTGCAAATTGAATGAGATATACCAAGCATACGTTGGTAGAATTTCTTTCTTTAATAATTCTACATGTAAGGTAGCAGTGACTCCCTGACTTGTAAATCTTTTATTTTGGCTGGGGTGGGGGGCTAAACTACTGATTTACATCTTTACTGATAAGTTACAAGGGTGAATTTGTTGTGTATTTAAAAGGCTGACCCCCCAGCCCTCGTGACTGTTGACTGTAACATAAACACCAGGTTCAATTCATGTCCAAAATTGAATTTTCCCTGATCAATGTAAATTCCACACAATAGTTTTTTGGCTGTCCTGGAAACTGACTTGGCAGAATTAAAGAAACAATCTACATCCATCACATAGTTTAGAGGAACAGCACGGAACAGATGGATAATCATCATTGATAAGATTTAACTCAACTACATGTCTACAACAAAATAAATGAATGTAAGATATGGACACAACTTCTTTTCCTTCTTTTGTAAAACTATGATATGGCCAAAAACTTCGTACCTAACAGTCATAGCAAAGTGGAAACAATTGCCAACATACAGACAGAGCAGAATACACTTTCAGAAAAGATTCATATCTACTGACTTATTGATCAAATGTGGAAGGACTTAATGACTATATGGTTATCGCGAGTAGAGAGGAGACAGAGACCAACTTACCAGTTAGTTACAGCCGTGAGTGGCTGATGCTGCTACGCTATGGGTTGCAAGATAGATCATAGAAGGCCATTTCAATGAACCTTGGAAATAAAGTAGCTTGGTTCCAGGCTTCCAGCTACCATAAGTTGGGAGATATCACTATCCATCATCAAAAGCATTTTTATAATTTTGGAGAAGTTCGCTTTCATATATTTTTTTAACAATCAGTTCAGGACTTTCTTTTTCTCTGCACTATCGAGTGGGTTATGCTATATAATTCAAGCATTTTCTTGTTTTGATATTTTTATCTAGTTTTAGTTTCCCTGAATTCAACTGGTGGCTTCTCTTTCACGTGCTCATGTTCCTGGTCTGAGCTTAGTCAGTTATGTCTTGTGGAAACATCATTTCTCTTGTTCCACTCAACCCCGCCACCCTTTGCTTGCCATGCAGTGACAGTACTAAAAGATTTAGCTTTCACACTATCCTCCTGTTGAACCTTGAATCATACTATTACATTTCTCTATTATTATTGAAAGAAGTCCCACTGCATATACGAGTGTGACCCTGGATGCACTCACGATTGGCACATGGGGGAGAGGTTGCTCGGCTTCCTTGGCCTGGTATCCTGCCCCTTGTGTTCTTGATATCTACTTTTAAATGTGCCTCGGAGACATGGTCGGAGCCAGAGATCTTAGGAAGATAGGGTTGCTTTCAAGTGTGGACTCCGGTGCCTCTACAGCCGCCGGGAAGACCTGGGCATGAAAGCCTAGGAAACCACCAGCTATCTGGGATGTTGGACATGGTGGATTATCTCCCTTCCTGTCTCTATGGCTTGTCAAAAGATTTTTAAAACAAGCAACATGAGGTAAGTTGATGCGTTAATTGGGTTCTTTTAAATCAATCGAATAGGTCAATTGAGTAAATGGTGGGATATTCAAATGCTCTTTTTCACATTGTTTTCTGTTTTAGTTTAGTTGGCTACCAAATTTGAATTTTGGTTCCTATAATGATTCATCCTCATGTCCGTAGGTGCTCGTCTCATATCCTCAGGGAGTAAGAGCCCCAATTGTATTGAATTGATTGCGTGTCCTATGATTAAAAAACCATATTCTTCTTATAGTAGGAGGATGCGAAAGATGGAAACCAAGCTAAAGTAGCCACGTGCGTGCAAAGAACTTCAGAAACTAATCTTACATCATGCAAGTTATAGTAGTCCACTAGTTCTAGGGGATTTGTTTGGTGCGTTAGAGTTGTAATCTTCCTATTATTGATTATAAGATCCTTTATAGGCTCTCCCGAGGGGAAAAAAAATAGATACGTGACAACCTGGATCTGTTGACACAGTATGACTGGGTTGCTGCCGTTTTGGATGACTTAATTTTCCATTTGTAAATATTTCTCTATACTTTCTAGAAGTTTAAATCGTCTTTGAGAATGAATATTGAATCATGAGCATGAATTATTCCTAGAGGCAATCGAGACTGGAGGTAAATAGCTTCCACTTTGATGAAGCTGTTCTTTGTCATGGAACATTAGGACTGACAAATTTTTAACATTTCTGATGACCTGGGTGCGATACATTTCGTAATTTGAGTCCAATTATGTGCATTATCTGAAAGAAGAAGTGTGTACATATAATGCTTTTGTCTTCCAAAGTGAATATCGAAGTAACCTAAGAGCGCAAAAACTTGCCCAACATGCATGATAGAAGATAAAAGATGATATAATTTCTGGTGCTGTTTCCTGGCAGATAATCCCATCCATGCTAATGCGTGTTAGGAATTGTGTTCATATGCAACTCCAAAAGATCTGAGCTGAAAGAGTTGTAGAAGATCTTGAGAAACTATTTTGAAATAAGGATTCATTGACAAGCCTACATGCTGCGGTTGTAATTATAAATGTGTTCATACTGTCAATATCATAGACTGCATGGCAAGTTTTGACATGTTTTTCCCATGATGGGATTCCCACCTTCATATCAAGTTGTTTGTTCCATGTGATGTGAACTCGACAAAGATCGACTTGAAGAAATTCCAACACGAACAGAAGAAACACAACAAATCAGCAACAACGGAAAGGAAAGGATAGAGTGAGTCTCCCTCGACCCGCTATTCGCAATTGAATAGGAACCTCGAGGTGCAGCCGAAACCTGTTAGATGCAATTGTCTAAGAACTCCAATCACGGAACGCCACAAACCTGCGACTCTCGAGCTTGATAAGTTCAAGGTTGAGTTACTCTCTCAAGAAACTTAGATTTCTCACAATTCTCTCAGAATATGTGAAATGAAAATAACTTCAATTTGATTTTTTCTTGTGTACCAATTACAAGGATGAACATGCCCTTTTATAGGCTCACAAAACTTATAAAAAACGTGCTCTAGAAAAGCCCAAAGGATTTTGGAGAAAACAATGTGCAAGTTGGTCAAAGAGATAAGAAGAAATTATGGTTTCAAGGCCGTGCGATAGCGCCAAGAGAAGTGGCGCGGCCGCGCCGTGAGCAGATTGGGCTATGTTGATTTTTCTTGGTGTTTTCGCGAACTATTCAGTCTTTAGGCCTTTTGTTGACCCTCCAACATGCAAATGGGTCTTCTCTCTTGGTTTTGAACATCCTTGATTGTAGTCTTAGCCTTGATTTCTTCCACAAGTGTCATTAGAGCCTCTTGAATCTTTTTAACTCGTGCTCTAGTCATAGGTCCTTCATTCATGCTGAACGGATCACGACCACGAGCATCTTGACTTAAGCCTTGCCTTCTTTGATATTCTTCACCATGCCTATTCTTTGAGCTCAGTACAGGCATAAACACTGACATTTCATCCAATCGTTACTTGCGTAAACTGTACTGAACACTATTAGGGCTCAAAATATGAAACTTTATTGTGTCCATTTTTAAATATTCTCTAGCATCCACGAGCATGCAAGATTAACACTTTTGGCCGAAGTTGGGATTTCCACCTTCCCTTATTTTGAGTTGTATTTTAGCATTAGTACTTTGTCACTGCCCACTCTTTTCTTTTTTCAATAAAATTTTGGCTTCCATGCTGAGTTTGAGACAATATAGACATAACATGTCCGATAAATCATCTAAATATTAGTTTTATGTGACCTGTGAGAAACCAATTAGTTGGAATTAAACTGCGATGGTTTAATATCTTCCTGTTATAGGTCAGAGATCTTTGATGAGAAGTCTTTTGATGTATGGGTGGGCTTGGCCGAGGCCCCAGCCTTACCAGCAAGCTTGAGGCTGTATAGGGAGCTTGAACAGCTGGGATTCACAATATTTTTGTTAACTGGACGTGGCGAACACCAGAGGAATGCAACAGACAAAAATCTGCTCTTTGCTGGGTATAGCAATTACGAGAGACTTATTTTGAGGTAAGATCAGTTTACATCACCCAGTAGTTGCTAAAGAGTTGTCTTGGTAATCTATAATATGTTTATTACGAGTATAGACCATTAGCCTCCTTTCTGCACGACTGCGCTCTTTTGACCTGTGAAGCACAAGTTTGATTGACAAGAGATGACAGGTGTGTTAAGGGATTGAATATGAGACTTCAGATTTTTGTGAAGTCTTGGGGGGTCTATCACTCAGGCCCCATTTAGGGTAGTTCCACTAGTTAGTTATTGATGGTTGTGCATTGGATGAAACAGGGGACCTGCGGATTCAGGCACACTTGCCACTAACTACAAATCTGAGAGGAGAAGGGGGTTAGAAGAAGAAGGTTACAGAATCCATGGGAGTTCTGGAGACCAGTGGAGTGACTTGACGGGTTTTGCAGTAGCCAAAAGATCCTTTAAACTCCCAAATCCTATGTATTATATTGCCTGATGAAAGAACCTGAATGTTGGGCAATTTCAGCAAAAAATTTGATTGATGTTTGCCTGGCATGATATTTGAATAACAATTTGTATGTTTCAAATGAGCAATAAATTTAGACCACTAATGGATTTCTTGCATTTATAAGGTCCATATATCGAGTGAATAACTGATTAGATCAGATGGTATGCCAAACTTGTAATTCTCGATAATGAGTATTTAAAGCCCAGTTTTGATTGAAAAATGTTTGGTTTATAACTCTTTCTATAATTATTGCGCATTGATGAAAGGCAAAGGTGGTGTTTTGAAGAAAGATAATTTTTTTCTTTCATTAAGATTTAGTTGTAAACCTAGCAAAGTTGGTTTTGATTATCTTGGATGCGGTTCATTTTATTTATAATTTTTTTCTTAGTTTTTATAATGATTGAATGTAAAATGATATACACGTAGAGAAAATAATAGGTCAATAAGTAAGAACGTTAAAATCCCGGGGGAGAGAATTACGGAGTTAAAGGAACCAGGTATGTACTGTAGCACTGAGCACAAATTGTTTAGAAGAAAATATTACTCCCTCTCCTCCATTTTATATTAGTGCCCTCTTTTTATTTTTAATAAGATTGCTTAAATAATTGATTTATAATACTCTTATTAATTGTGAAATGTTAAAAAGTAAATAGATTCATTGATTTGACGCAATCAAGCAAAATTTTAAGGCCTTGATTGGTATGTGAAAATTGAATTAATTTCGCAAAATCGATTACTAGTAATGAGATTTTATAGAAATAGATGAGAAAATGATTTTTAAAAAGTATTTGTTAGCATAAGAAATGTGAGTACTAATGTAGTACTTCAATTTTCTATTATATTATTTGGTAAGAACTTGGAATGCAAAGATAAAATTAAGGTAATTGATAATATTAACCCAATATATAAAAGTACTTGTTAATGACTTTAATGATAAAAATTAGAGATTAATATTATTACTGCTCCATAAAATAACAAGCTCTTTGATCTTTTTTAATTTTGGTAAAAAAGTTTAAATTAACCAACATCAATAAAGTAAAAAAAATTTATTAATTAAAAAAAATTTATTGTTATAATGAAACTAGTTCAAATAAAAAATAGTTTAAATAGTTGAAACAATTAGAGAAAAAGTACGAGTAATTACTTATTTAAAATAATTATTATTTTATTCTCCTATATAGTTCCAATTGCGTAATTGTCATGCAAACCATAACAATTCTTTAAAAAAAAAAAAATCTTATGGTGTATTTAATCTAAATCTTGTAAAATTAATTAATTCTAAAACATGTTAATTCAAACGCAAAAATTAACACTGCATTCATAAAATTATAAACTATTATTAACAAATTAAATCAGATGGGAAGAGTAAGAAAAGTCTTATGAAGAGCCCAAGAACAACGATGATGAGGAGTAAAAAGGAACGGCCGAAAAGTAGTTGAAACCAAATAAAGTTATAAATATAAAACAAATATTTAACTTAATAGAAGGATATTATCATCCTTTTACATGGATTCCAACTATTAGGAATTCAAATCTCACCTCCTCCATCAGGATTGTGATTCCTTAAATTTTAGTAATCGATTTCAAGATTTTAGTAATTCGTTCATATTTCAAATATAATTCTTACGTCACCAAACGTTATTAATCAATTCTATGTAATTAATTCCGTAGAATTAATTCTGCAAAAATAATTTTATTTTTGTATACCAATCGAGGCCTAAGGGTATAAGAAAAATAATAATATACAGTCAAGTACACCTATACAAATTCAATAGAGGATAATTATTTTGAGATTGAGGAGGGAATAACATGTGATACATGTTTGAATAGATGGTTGGTTTTTGTGGTTCATGAGATAGGGAGAAAAATAAAATAGGAAGATCGAGAAAGTGTTAAGTCAAAGTGAAAGCTGACGACGGTGGGGTCACCCTCAACGTTTATCATGGTTTTATGACTTTTATCTCTACTTAGTAGGCATTGATGTTTGCGAGGGCGGGGGCCATGGATTCGGGTAAGTCGTCTGATTCGTCGGAGTATGCTAATGTTGTTGTTGGTTGCCATGGTACGTGAATGGAATATCTTCTCATCCTTCTACACCGTTCGGCTAATTATTGCTGCGTTTTAAAAAGAAATATACTCCATGCTCATTTCGAATAAATAAGTCTTTTTATTTCATTTGGGATGTTAAAATAAGTGTTTTTGTTTTATTTTTTAGAAAGTTTTTTTTTTTTTTAAAAAACTAGTTCTCAGTACCTTTTTGTAAAGAGAAAATGAGTAATGTTGATTTGAGACCACTCGTATATAAGTGGCAATAATTTTCAGTAATCAAAACAACATCGTTTTATCGTACCACAATTTTAAGTTTCTCAAACATACAATAAACTTATTTACAACCCTATGGCATGATCTCTAATACAGCCCTCATGCACCACACAGGAATCTCACCACATTCTTAGAAGTCATAATTCTACAAATAATAATAATAATAATAATAACAATATGAAATATCATTAGTCATGTTAGGAAACTAATTAATTACTTCGACCAATATTTCTAATACTGATAGAACAGAATATATTAAATTGATCCTTAAGGGGTGGCTTAGTGGTAGAGATGAAGCTTCATAAAATGTAAGGTCTCAAATTCGATTAATTCTCACGCTCCTTTATGACATCGAAAAAAACAAAGAAAAAGAATACGCTAAATTGATTATACTTTTATGAACTATATACAAAAAAAAAAAAAAAAATCAAAATTCACCCAAATAGATACAGTTCCGTCATATGTCAAACCAATAAGATGTGTTCTACTCTACTCTACTCTATGTACTTATTAGAAATAAAAGATTTAACGTAATTTGCTCTTTTAAATTACATAAAACAGATCTAATTACATTTTATGATCCTAAGCTTACCCCTATATAGTAATTGAAAGTCTATTATTTCAAATTTAATCATTTATGTTCAATTTTTGCAAGGAAAATGCTACATTTACATATGATTTTATCATCCAAATGCATTTACAACATGTTATTAAATTGTACAACACTTAAAACATGCTTTAAATCAAATGGAAATTTGTTTATAAAATCTAAATATGTAGCATTACTCTTTAGGAGTAATTGCATATCAGAATAAGATCTAGACCAATACCCATTAGTAGGAAGGAAAGAAAGGAATCTAGCAATACGAGTTAAAAATTCGGACGCTATCGGTCACATACCACTCTATTCTCATTACATTCACTTCATCCATACAATAATGTCAAAATAATTACACATGACATAATGAATGTGGTATTTTAAAATTTCCATTTTTTTTTTCCTTCGTAATCCTACCATATTAGTAGTACTCAAGAATTTTTTAAATAAGTGTGCTGTTTTGATTTTTTAAAATCAAATTAATTAAAACATACTCCCTCCGTCCCTAAATTATTGTCTTTCTTTCTTTTTTTGTCCGTCCCTAAATAATTTTCTTGTTTGAAACTTTCCTTTTTAAAATATCACTTTTACTATTTTACCCTTACTTTTTCTTCCTACTTTAATTATGGACCACATACACATAGGCATTAAAGAAAACAACACACTATTTTAATACTATTTCAATATTAATAATCAAGTCAATTGAATTTTCTTGATCTGTATGCTGAATCAACTCAAATAATAATTTAGGGACGGAGGGAGTATATTAAATTTTTATTTAAAAATTCAAAACAGAGCGAGCAATTATTCGTGAAGAGAATGAGTATGATTATGAAAGAGAGATACATCATCAACCACATAATGACCCTTTTACCATTTATGGGAAGTTGATTAATTAAGAGGTGCAAGAGAAGACAGTGAACCAAGCACAAAATAGTTGCTTACCTACTACTACTACTCTACAACATCTCACTTTCAACAGTGGCTAAACACTAAACACCATGTGGTAGGCCAAATCTTCATTGGGAAGACTAGACTAACATGTTGGGAAAAAGCCCTTCAGTCATCAATTCACATGAATGAATATGTATGTGACAACATTAGGGCCACATTGGCTGTATTCACAAAACCTTTAATTCTTATCCAATCCTCTAATTAATTAGTTAAAAGCCTCTTGAAAAGTCACATTTCTTTTTTTCCACATATTACCATGTGAAATTAGGGCAAACATAGTGCAAAGATAAAATCTTCATTGTATTTTGGAGATTACAAGTTCGAATTTGCATATATGAATAAAATTGAGTACATTCGACCCTTTATAGACCTGTAATGACAGAAACTTCATGCAGCACTGCACTAATCCAGTCTTCTTTATTAGCATGTGAGGATTAGTCTTCTTTATTAGCATGTGAATGTGTATCAACTGAGATACTTATAACCCTTAAACTATTGCTGATGGTCTATGTTTCCCACTTGCCAGCCAAGACATGAAAAGAGTACTTCAACCACATAACTCTATTTAAAAAAATAAAACAGAATCAGACTAAAACAAAAAAAAGTTGATTTCTAAATGCTTCTGAACAAGTGTTATCCTTACAGATACAGATGCAATATTAACTTATACAATGTCACTATTCCCTGAAGAAATTAATTATAAGGCAGTGATCAGACATTACTTGTCTCTCTTAATGAGTTGAGAGACAACCTTTACCCACCTCACCTGGTTTATGGGAGAAAATATTGGTTACAACAGTCTTCATTCCTCTCTCAGTCATGGAGATGATGGGGTTGAGGTTGGACTAATGGTGGTTTTTTGTGAATCAAGCAAAGCCCCACAAACAAGAGGCTTAATGGGTGAAGGAATTCTAAGACAACTTAATCCACCCCCAGGGATGATAGAACACTCAGGCTGAGGTCTCTGCATTTGCCTCCCTGGAATACAATTCAATGCAAAATCAAACCCCACATTCCTATAATACAAATTATCACATTCTTGGCTAAACCCAGAGAAGAAATTGTAAGCCACTGTCAAATTCAACAGACTCCTTAATGAACAAACCAAGTCTGGCAACTCTCCAGACAACTTATTGTGTGCCAAATTCAGCACTTCAATCTCTTCCAAACACGAAATGGACTCCGGCAAATGACCCATCAATGAATTAAAGCTCACATCAAACACTTGCAAATCTGACCATAACCCAACTCCCTGTGGAATACAACCAGTCAACTGATTGTTCAGAAACAAAATTTCCTTCAGTTTGGGACTCATGTACCCAAAACTAAACGGAATGTCCCCTGTAAGCCTGTTGTTTGCTAAATTGATCACTGAAGCACGGGAATTCCCCAAATTCTGAGGGATTTGGCTGTTGAATTGATTGTTATTAAGAAGAATTGCATCGAGTTTTCGGTCGAAAATCTCCTCAGGAATGGGTCCTGAAAAGAATTGTATCTGAGGTCCAAGTAGAGTAGATTTGGGATTGAAAGAACTGAAACAGGGAATGGGCCTGAGAACTGGTTATTGCTGAGGTCTAATTCAGTGAGGGCAAAAAGGTCTCCAAAAGATTGAGGGATTGAGCCTGAAAATCTGTTGCTGTTGAGATGTAATAAAGACATATCTGATAGAAGTGAGAGTTCTTTAACAAGAATGCCTTGAAGATTTGCATGGTTGAGATCTATGCCTGCAACTACTGGGCCTGACGGGTCACCCATTTCCAGCTGCGGATCTGCACAGAACACTCCTTTGTAAGCACACACATTTGACCCGACCCATGTTGTCAAGATTCCTTTCGGGTCATCTTTGATTGCGGATTTCCATGCTTGGAGTGCAGTATATGCATTATTGAGATTTGAAGGTGGGTTTTGGCCGTTTATTCCGCCACCACCAACCCAGACACCTCCGCCTCCGCCTCCGACTCCGACCCCAACTCCAACACCACCACCCACAGTGAATGCAGCTTCATTGACAATTATTTGGAGGAGAAAGACAAGAAAGGGTATAGTAAGCTTGCAATTTTTCTCCATTTTTGAAGGGAGGAGTGAAGATTAGTGGTGTTGGTGTTTTCTTGTCAAGTTGTACAAATGAGTTTGCAGCATTGATGAGGGAGGGAAGACGGTGAGTCTTGAATGATTTATCACATATATGTGTCATTAATGTGTGTGTGAGAGAGAGAGAGAGAGAGAGTACAGATGTGGACTTGTCATTGCTAAATTCCTAATGTTTTACTTTACGTTTACTTGAAACATATGAGAAAAGAAACCTAGACATCATAGTATCTTTGAAGGCTAATTCACATTATCAGACAATCAAGACTCTGTTTATAAGTTAATCAATCGGTTAATAGATAAGGTGCCTAGTTAATCTTTCTACAAATTATGTTTTAGACACTTATCTATATATAAGTTAATTGGTCATTAAATTGGTTAGTACCCCTTGTTTGATTGCAACATCAGGGGAAGGCCTTGTAGTTGTTACAATTAAATCAAGACATTCACTACTTTATTAGTCTAAAAATGATGGAAAAGGGTATTAGTGATATCATCAACTAATTAAATAATGACGTTAAGAGATTAAAAAAAGTTATGCTAAAACTTTAAAAAAATAAAAAAAAAAAGTTTAAATGTTCAAAAAAATTCAACCAATTAAATGATAAGAATATACCACGCAATATTACTTGATTGGTAAGTACTACCCGATATTTACACCAAAAAGAGTCTTATATTTGGTACAAAGAATCTATATTGCTCATGATATGATTTAGTTATGTTAAGTTTGAAACTTAATCCAATTTGATAAGGAAAAATTATATAATTAATCATCGTACTAATTGGGGGCGACTCAATTTAGGTGCGATGTCGTCCTTGTCGTCAAAACTTCATCCAAAAAATTAACTGGCATGCTGACGTGGATTTTTCTAAAGGTAAGAAAAATTATATTAACGGTAAAGGGACCAAAATGATACTTATGGAAAATGGAGGGCCCACCAATAAAATTTTTCTCTCTTAACCTTTTTTTTTTTTTAAAAAGTCTCAGCTCTACCATTGACCACCCATTAAGGAGTCTCTCTCTCAATCTCACACCAGAAACATGGCCAAAACACCATGCGTCGCCGACTATCTCAACACTGCCAACTTTGGTTGGATTCGACCAAAAATGGCATAATCGTCGGTCGCTCAACACCTAAAGACATGCAAGATCTATCACTACCCTCAAAACCCAAATAAGAATAGGTCAATTCCATGGCTACAACTTGAGTGGAAGGTCGTGAATCGTCATGGCAAAGCCTACCCTCCCCCCAAATCTATCGCTGGATCCTTAACACCACGCGAGAACAGTGAGAGATTTCATAGATTACAAAGACCAAGAGGTCGTTCTCGCCACCAGGTGACGCGGCAGTGGACAGTGCAAAAGCCAAAAGGGTGTGCGCTGTTTGCTGGTGAGAAAGGGGGAGACGCAATACAATAGTCTTAGGGCTGGATCCTATAGGGTCTAGCATACAAGAACAACAAGGGGTCCAATTAAATTGTTTCGCAAATTTCAACCATCAAGCAGTAGCGATTAAAATGTCAACCTCTGTTAGATTAAAATGAAAATTTGATTTGATCAATGGTTGATTTGGGGATAAATTTCTTTGTGCTAAGTTTCTTCACAGGAAGGATCTTGGTGTGAGATTGAGAGAGAGAAAAAAAAATATTGGTGGGCAATCCATTTTCCATAAGTATCATTTTGGTCCCTTTACCGTTAATGTAATTTTTATTACCGTTAAAAAGATCCATGTCAGCATGTCCGTTAATTTTTTGGATGGAGCTTTGACGGCAAGGACGGCATCGCACCTAAATTGAGAGTACATTGGTCACATTTAAAAGTACGCTGGTAAAATCAATCGCCTCCAATTATTACAATGATTAATTATATAATTTTCTCATTTGACAAAATATTAAAGTATTGTATGGTATAACTAATAATGTATTGATAATTATAGGCAAAACTCATATTTGGGCCACCCAATTATCCACAAAGTTACAATCCGGCTACCACAACTTTAAAAATATTATTTGGGCCACTGTACTATCATTTTTTTGCAAGCGAGCCCATTTTTTTGGATGAACGTTAGTTCAGCCGTTAACTTTGAGTCAAATACCTATTTTATCCCTGTTAATTGTTGCACCAAAAATTGTTGCACAACTAATCCAAAAGGTTTCCCAAAATCAAGCCCTAGATTCGGATTTTGGTGCAGCAATTAACAAGGGTAAAATAGGTATTTGACTTAAAGTTAACTGTTAAATTAACGCCCACTCTAAAATTGGGTTCACTTGCAAGAAAATGATAATACAGTGGCCTAAATAATATTTTTAAAATTATAATGATCAAATTACAACTTTATAAATAATTAAGTGATTTAAATATAAGTTTTGCCATAATTAAATTGTACTATACAACACTTCAATGTACATAGTGTGAGCGCAGAAGAGAAGAGCTCAAAGTGTTTGGATAATTAAAGGTTGTGATAGATTTTCATTTAATTTCAGTAAAGTAAAAGCGCGTGCAAGTGAGTCTTCTTCTATTGGGGGACAGCTATGTTCTTCCATTCCCAGGTCTACCCTATTTCGCATGAAAAGCAGAGTGAGAGAGAGAGAGAGAAGCCGAGAAAACGGAAGGTGGTGTTTGACTATTGTGACGTATATTGCCTAACAAAACAACACTAGGAGGATTATTAGGATTGATGAGTTTAATTTATTTTTAAGGTTATTTAGTCGACTTCGATTACAATTTACAACTAGGGGTGAGCTGGATTTTTTCAAATAGCACCGAACCAATAAGATCATACCGAATCAATAAAATTAGATTGAATTAATACTTTTAATTTGGTTTCTGTTCTAAATTTTAATAAAATTAATCATTTAGTTTGATCTTAGTTTTAAAATTTAGAGAATGATTCTGAATCGGACCAAACTAATATTATATATATATATATAATTATATGATGTATATATTAACAAATTAATATTTAAAAATTTTAAAATCTAAGCATAACCCCAACCTTAAGTATAAATACTTAAAGTGGTATTTCACAATTTCTGTCGTCAATAGCAAGAGTCAAGTTTAATAATAGTTAAATTCAGTTTTATTCAAAAGTATCAATAACGTATTAGATTTTATTACTCCCTCTGTCCCTTAATTATTATTTTGTTTGATCTGGCACATGGATTAAGAAAAAATAATTGACTTGATTATTAATATTGGTATAATGTGTAATTTTCTTTAATGTCCATGTGTATGTAGTTCATAATTAAAGTAGGGAAAAGGTAAGGATAAAATGGTAAAAATGTTGTCCTAAAAAGAAAATTTTTCAAACAAGATAATTATTCTGATACAGACAAAAAAAAAAGGAAGACAATAATTTAGGGACCGAGGGAGTATTTATTTGCTGTGGCATAGAAAAAAAGAAGACTGGTAAAAAATATTGCAAGGGTTTAGGTGTTTAGCTCCTCAGAACAAAAGCAGGACCGGACCAATAAGAACCGAACCAAAGTATTGGTTTTTATATATCTTGGTTTGATTCTGATTCTGAATTTTGTAATAACCAAAGTATTAGTTTAATTCTAATTTTTTTCTTTTTTTTGTTTCAAAAATTAAACTAAATCGGACCGTGATCACCCTTAACAATAACACACAATAGATAATGTTTAAATACATTGACTGAGCTATATTATGAATTGGCCATTGGGTCTTTGAATTTGTTTGAAAAAAAAATTTTGAATTGAAGAAAAATAATAGAACAATAAAATATATTATAGATTTTATTTATTTCAAGTATCCTAGTATTGTATTGATGTATTAGATAGTTTTACTATATAACTACTAATTTTTTATTTTTTTAAACCAACTACTAATTATTTTAGTAACAGTAAACGTGAAACAATTATTCAAGAGAGATTGTTCAACAAAATTTTTAATTAATAATATTTCTTAATTTATGTGTATAATGTAAAAAGATATTCCTTCCGTTCCAAGTAAAGAATTCACTATATTATTTTGAGATATTACATTCAAATTGTACACTTTAAAAAATTATTCCTACAATCTCTATAAAACTCTCAACTTTACCATCCACACATATGTAATAAACATCTTAATTATGTTAAAATATTTTTGTAATTATGATTACCTTTAATACTAATTATATATTTTTAATTATTAAATTCTTCAAACATGAACTCTTTGAATGAAAGGAAAGGAGTAATTTTGTTAGGATTGAGGATTTATTTTTTATTTTCTACGACTGTGTTTAACAATGTGATTTAGTAGTTGGAGTTTAATGTGAGTTTTCATTGTGAAAGAGTGAAAAGAGATACTCCCTCCATTTCTAAATTATTATCGTTTTTTTTTATTTGTATTAAAATAATTATTTTATTTAAAAAATATTTATGATAATAATTTTATTAATTTATTTATTTATTTTAATTATGAAACACATGCACATATAAATTAAAAATATATATATTATATTAATATTAATAATTATATAATTATATTTTTAATCTATTTATAAAATTAAATAAAATAATAATTTAGATACGGAGAAAGTATAAAGAAAGTTGATCAACGGGCATGTCTAGGACTAGGCCCCACCTATTCATTCTAATCCCCTAACTTTTGGAAAAAGGTGCCCACTCCTAAATGGTTACTCATTGGTTTCAAAAACAAATACTCCCTCCGACTCAAAATCATTACTATTATTATTTTTTTCATCCGTTTCTAAATAATTATTTTATTAATTTTTTTTAGAATATTATCTTTATTATTTTACTCTTTTTTTTTATTTTAATTATAAGCTATATATACATGGATATTAAAGAAAAAATACATTATTTTAATATTAATAATTAAGTCAATTAAGTTTTTTAATCCGTGTACCAGGTCAACTCAGATAATAATTTATGGACGGAGGGAGTAACGTTTTAAAAGTAATGCATACATATTAGGAAATTATATTAGGAAATTTTATAAATTGATAAATATACTATTATTAAATAATCTAAATTTATGTGTTAAAAGTAGTTGGAAAGAAAAAAATTAGGAGGAAATAACTATTACTACTACTAGCTAGAAGATAAAATATTTATTATTAAAGAGATGATTAATTATTAGAATTTAAAAAAATATAAGGATAAATTAAAAACATGTATTGAAAACCTACAACGCCACTTTTAAAAAAAAAACACACATTTTTTTTAATAACTAAGACGACACTTTTAGACATTTTTTAAAGAGTAATGCCATGGGTACCTAAAGTGTACCAAATTTTTTGCACCAAATGATGTGTCAGCTGATGTGATGCATTAATTATGATTTTTAATTGTGTTTTTTGTACCACATCAGCTGCCACATCAGCTGCCACATCATTTGGTGCAAAAATTTAGTACTCTTTAAGTACCCATAACATTACTCTTTTTTAAAACGCATTTTGAAATGAAGGGAGTATATTATTAGGGTCTGACATTCATATTTAAGAATCTAGATATAATAAGTGTTGTTTCGAAAAATTATCTATGTATAAGTTGCATTATCACTGAGCTAATTTTATGAGGCAAAACAAACTATAAATAGGTATTTAAAATAGGCAAAACACACAATCGGGCAACTGTACTTTGAAAAATGTTGCAATTTGACCACTAATTGTTTAAAAATGTTATTTGGGCCACTATACTTCAGTTATCTTGCAATCGAACCCATTTTTTGACGGACGTTACTTCAGCCGTTAAAATAACATAAAATACTAAATTTACCCCTGTCTCCATCTTCATCTTCCCCAATTAAGAAAAACAAACCCTAACCCTAATACAAATACCCCCACCGGCGTAATTCAGTCAAACAATAATTTTTCAGAGATTGCACCAAGTGACAGATTCATAAGTCTGGAAGAATTCGTCGGTTCTTCAATTACAGCAATGTCGAGGTCGAAGACAACGACGTCAATGAGCTCAAGGCAGAGGAGAGAGATGGCCGGAGATAGAGACATCGATGGCGTTGCCGACGCTGGAGAGACAATCAGAGATGGGCTCGTTGGTGCAAGAGAAGATGACCGGAGTGGATGTCGTTCAGTGGAAAATCTCTACACAACAAACCAGTAACAAATCCTGCCATCGAATCCAGCACAGCGATCCCATAATTTTCATGAGCCCTAAAAATCAGTCCTGCTATCTCTCATCAACAGCCCTACAACAGATCATTGAATTTTGATTTTGATTTGGGTTTGTTTTTCTTGATGGGTTTCTGGATTTGAGGTGTTTTTTTGTGAGGATAGATGATTGATTGTTTAGGGGCAATTTTGTGAGGAGAGATGATAGGGCCAATTTTGAAAGAGTTAAAATTTCCAGCATGAATGAAAGAGGACTTGCCAAATTTCTGTACATTGGGTATTAGGTCAGTGAAATTGTTGAATGAGATATTCAAGAAATTAAGGCCAAAAATTGGGGGAAAATCATTGGAAAATGAGCCATTCATGTGATTATTAGAAATATCCAGGTAGTTCAAAGAGTGGAGAATTGAGCCATTCATGGGGTATTTGTGTTAGGGTTAGGGTTCATTTTTCTTAATTGGGGAAGATGAAGATATAGACATGAGTAAATTTGGTATTTTATATTATTTTAATGGCTGAAGTAACGTCCGTAAAAAAAAATGGGCTCGATTATAAAATAACTGAAGTACAGTGGTTTAAATAATATTTTTAAATAATTATTGATCGAATTACAACCTCCCCTAAAAAACAGTAGCCCAATTATGTATTTTGCCTTTAAAATATATCCTAGAGCAAATATTAGCTTCTGCCATGTTATTAACCTTTTTTTTTTTTTTTTTTTTTGAAGTGTTAGAAAGTATAGGAAAATATTATGCAAAAACTCCTTTATGAAAAGCTTCCCCCATGTCATTATAATGCAAATCTAAACTGGATTCAGAGTATACATTTTTTTAGTTACTCATGTCAGAGTAGAATCATTATTTAGGGTTATTCAAAGTAGACATTTTCTATTACTCATCATAGACTCAGTGGGTCAAACTCCTTAGCTTTTCAAATGATTGTTACGCTTTATAGTACTCAACTTTCCCCTTAGCCACCAAACCAAAAAACAGAAATTTGAGTCATAATTAACTATAAGAAGAAATAGGAAGCAAAAATTGTGAATCATAATTAACTATAAAAAGAAATAGAAAGCATACTCTAGTAATATAATTAATTAATGCTCAAAAAAAAAGTAATATAATTAACTATAAGAAGAAATAGAAAGCATACTCTAGTAATCTCTCTGTTCCGAAAAGATAGTCCAATATGTATATTGGACAGCATTAAATTACTATTTTAACATACTTTTTCTATTTTTGAAAAGTTTAATAATTAAAGAATATATAAGTAATATTGAAGTTATTTATAATTACAAAAATATTTTAATATAATTAAAATATTTATAGCATATGTGGATGGTAAAGTAGAAAAGTTTATATAGATTGTACACATAATTTTTTTTAAATGAATTTTTTATGTGAAATATCTCAAAATAGTATAGTAGACCCTTTACGTGAAACGGAGGGAGTATAATTTATTATATTTTAGATAATAAAACAATCCTTATAAGTTGTAACAATATAAAGAATACAATTAATAACAACTTTTATACTATCCTAACGACAAGTAAATTTTTGTTAATGTTTAATCAAATTAACCAAGTGAAACCGAAATAAGACCTACTTTTTTAATACCAAGGCAATATAAGAGAAAAGCGTGACATCGTCTTGCACTTGAAATTCCTCGCCTCCTCTCTTAGGCTCCATTCTCCTTGGACGATGTGATTTAGTTTTATAATTTTGGACATTATATTTATTTAGTTCTACCAAATTTCTCTCTTATCTCATATATTTTACTAGTTATTGAGTCTGTACTCCGGACGGATTTAATTTAATTTTAAAATTAATTGATATATTTTTAAAATATTTAAAAAAATTATAATTATTTAATATCGGTGTTTGTTGAATTAATATCTGACAAAAGTTATGTATTGTTAATATATGCAAATTAATGATCGTTTATTATAATATTTTTATTTCAGAATAAGTATTTTTTATTGGTAGTCAATATATGTATTTTCGTTTCAAATCATTTTTTTATTTTAAGTATCCTTTAATAATATCAAATTGTTTATTTTTTTTTTCATCTTGCATTTAATAAAGATATTTTAGACATATATTTGAAGATTTTTAATAAAATTAAAAATAAATAATTACTTTGGGACATATTGAAGAAAGATAACTTTTTTCTTAGCAAAGGAGAATTGTTTACGGATTGAATACGAGACCCATAATTTAAAATTTTGAATGAAATGATTTAAAATTTTATTTATGTATCACATATTATAGACATTATTTTAGGACGTATTAAATAAGAATACACTATAGACATTATTTTAAGACGTATTATAGACATTGTTTATGTATCACATATTATAGACATTAATAAAGATATTTTAGACATATATTATAGACTCATAATTGTTTATTATAACTTTTTTCTTAGAAAAGGAGAATTGTTTTTTTAATCCGTGTGCCGGGTCAAACAAGACAATAATTAAGGGACGGAGGGAGTATTTTTTTTTTAAATCACATATAGTAAAATTGATTGAGTTGGTTTAAGGTGTGTATTTATAATTAAAAGAGCGTAGGTTCAAATCCTTAGGTATGTTATTAGGTAATGACTTAGAAATGAAAAGACATCTCACTCCAAAAGTCAAGCTTACTTGAAGACTTGAGAGTTGAGAGAAATTCAAAGGTTGGTGAGGTCACAACCTAATGTATCCTCACCAACTTTAAATATATATATATATATATATATACATATGGGGGAGTATTTAATGATTATTCTTTTATTTAACCATCAATGGTTACTCTCATTATCAACCATTTGATCAAAAACTAGTATTTCACCCGTGCGATGCACGGATAGTTTATAGATGAAAAAGCATATAATTAAACAAAGATGAATAACATAAAACAAAAAACATTAATCAAGAATTAATGAAATGTGAATATAAATTTAGAACATAACATAAATTTTGAAAAATAATTATAAATTTTGGAATACTTCTTTATATACAACATTTGTCGTTGAACATGTACGACAATTACTACTATCACAATCACATACCGAATTCGAAGACCTTTAGGATTAGTTACTCGAGACAAAGCAACATATAATTGCCCATGACTAAAAACAGGTTTTGTCAAAGCGGACCCACATTGGACAATGATTGTCCCGACTTTTATTTATAGACATTGCGTAAGACAACATCGCGAAACTGCCTTCTTTGAAATTTGAATGGAATTCGTGATCCGAAGGGTCAATGACATTCTCGGAATCAAAACAAGATCGCCATACGTACCATTTGAAAGAACTCGACCTTCTAAAACATGGTTTCCCAATCTTGTAATGATTAATCTCGTGCCATTGCATAACCCAAGAGAATGGTCAATGTTACGAAGCAACATAATTGGAGTTCCAACCTTCAAATTCAACTCATGATTTGGTATTCCGAACATGTAATTCCATTTAAAAATTCGGAGTATGTATATCGTTCGAAGATCAACGTTTCGTCCGAATGGCACGGAGAATCGAGCTCAAATAAAGTCTCCTTCGAATTGTTCATCGATACCATGTAATCATTTATTGAATTAACAACATCAAGAGTCGGTGCCAAAATAGCTCGTCCTCAAAAACGATGACTCATAGGAACAACTTCCAAATGAAGGATATGTACTTTGAACAATTGCAGCAATCGGATCATTGAATTCCTTAAGCAGCAGGTGATCGGGAATATCAACAGAAGCACAACCATCATTTGGTTCACCAATTTTCCCATCGCCAATACGTGCAATCCACTCAGCAAAAAGTCTCAATTCTTCGCAATTTTCGCTGGACCCCATATTTTGCAATCTCATATTAGTTGTCAACTTCAATACAGTACAATCCTTCCACAAATACGATGAATTAATAGTGGCATGAACGATGTCTGTCTGCCCTTTGGAATTACAGGCAATATTTGACGAAAATCTCCCCCAAACACAACCGTCTTACCTCCAAAAGGAATATTAGCTCTAGATGGATGAATTACTTTCATGATATCTCTCATACTTCGATCCAATGCTTCAAAACAATACTTATGCATCATTGGAGCCTCGTCCCATATAATAAGCTTGGCCTTGAGTATAAGCTCCGCAATAGGACTCCCTTGTTTTATGTTGCATGTTGAATCTTCATTCGGATTAAAAGGAATTTTAAATCTTGAATGAGCAGTTCTACCACCAGGTAACAAAAGAGAAGCTATGCCACTGGACGCCACGTTTAATACAATCTCCCCTTTTGATCTAAATCGAGCAGATAAAGTTTTCCAAATGAACGTTTTCCCAGTACCTCCATAACCATACACGAAAAAAATCTTTCCAATTTCTGAATTAGCTGATGCGATAATAGTTTCATAAACATGGCGTTGCTCGGAATTCAAATTTGAGACGAACTTCTTGTGTTCTTCTGCCAAGCTTATTCGATCATAACACATCTCATCATGTACTAATCTGTTACGCGAGAATTCAAAAAATTGATCATCTGGATATGGCATTGATTGGAACTCACGTATACTCCTTCCGTAACGTCTTAAAATCTTCTCAACTTCCACAAGTGCATAGTTCCTGATTTGATCCTCGTTTAATTGCAAACCTACAAAATAAAAAGTAATTACTTTGAGATACGTAACAACTTAAATTTCTAAAATTATAATTTTTTTACAAACCTTGGTACTGAAGCAAATTACGTTGGTTGTACAGAATGTCATCGGATAGATAAGACCAACATGTATCCCAAACTACTTCAGGTTGACTCATCGTTCCAGATGATAATAGTGTAGAAAAAAGAATTCTCAATGATTGAGCCGATGCCCAATGGCTAGCCTCGATTATCCCATCAATATACTCTTTATCATCAGTTAACAATCCTAGTGCATAGCAAGCATCTCGAAAAGAACGAAATTGCACCCCATTTATAAAACATAAATCTTCATAGCAAGTGGCTCCACGAACTACGTTTAGGAGGCATCTCAAGTAGTACAAATCACCAGATCCTGGAGGAACAAAAAATATTCGTCCAATTGCAAAACCACTTTGTACTCTTGGAGTCCATTCCCGTTTTTTCGAATTCCAAACAAATTTCTTGGGAAATTCTGCATAAGTCAATTCTCTTCCCATAGGATACTTCTTATTTGCTTCCATCCATGCCAAAAACATACTATGCTTTATGGTTTCCCGATCCATGATATAGTCAATTTTATCGAATCAGAAAACAACATTTTGTTGATTCGAAGATGAAAACTTAGACGCACAACGGGCGGGTCTTTGTCTTGTATTTCAAATCCAAAAATTCTCCATGCAGCTTCACAAGATGAAATATATCTACGATCGTAGTACAAATTAACTTCATCGATATTCTTATCCACATTTGCATCACACGAGCTTTGATAAAATGTGGCGTGACGCGATCGTTGCCCTTGTTTATGTACTTGAACAAATATTTTATTGCACGCGATTGATTACACCACTCAACGTTCAAATGGGCCCCATAAGTAATCAATAAGTATCGATTATGAGGAACAACGTGTCCATTGTCAAAAACAACTCCATTCTTAACTATCATCCTTCCATTATCCCGGCCCGTACCTTTGGATATCCATCTTCGTCAATTGTAGTCGTCTCAACAAATTTTTTTGGAAAATGCTTTGAGCAACGCCCATCTGTCATGCAAGGAGCATCCTTTCGATTACCACCACACGGACCGTGTATCATAAAATCTCGAACTGCAGCATAGTAAATTGGGTCCTCATTTTCATCCGGGATCTCCGCCGTAATGTAACGATCAATTGCATCCGCTGTCGGATTCTTCTCTTCGGAAGAAAGGAACAATAATATATGAGCATGCGGCAAACCCCTCTTCTGAAACTCTACAGTATAAATGACTGTAGAAAATATGACACACAAATAAACCATAGTCATCATAAATAATTTAGAATTAAAATAGAAATTGTATATGTCGTTAAAAATATTCATCTATAAATAAAAGACAAAGTTACCGATCATTGTTCCAAAATCTTGTTTTTACGAAGATCTTTGATAAGTCCATCAAGCTTCACTTTAAAAACCCCGCAAACAATATCTGGTCGATCTTCAGGCTTTAATCCACGTGCTGCAACAAATCTATCAATTTCTGGCCACTTGGGATTACATGTAAATGTAAGAAATAAATCAGGGTAACCTGCCCATCTACATATAGCCATAGCATCTTGATAGTTTTGTATCATGAATCTAGCACCTCCAGTAAAAGATGAAGGCAATATAATTCTTTTCCCTTGAGTGGACGCATCTGTTTCACCACGTAACAAAGCTTCATGCAACCCCTTGTACATTTCACAACGCAGTTGCTTCTGATTCAGTCGAATGTACAGTAACCGACTACTTTCAATCATAGTGTACGCATCGACGACAAATTGTTGAAATAGTCTTCTGGAAAACATAATGGTTGTCGGCTCACAATCCCTTTCATTCAATCTATACGCAAAAAATTCTCTTATACTGACTTTCTTCCGTCCTTTAGAACCATCTTTTAAATCAGAAAATGGAATATCTTCTCTATATCCATCCTCGCCATATGGAAAGATCAATGGATACTGGAGAGGAAGATAAGCAGGATGCAATTCGTTTATGCGCTTAAGCTGTCCCGTTTGACTCTCAAGTAAAATATCCCTATCACCTAACATTTGATCGAAATCACCAACAACCAACGCAGCAACCTCAGATGCAGTCGGGAGATTGTACCTTCTCGCATCACCACTTCGTCTTCCTATCAATTTTAATTTGACTTCTGATCCACCTTCTTGGACCATTTTATCTTTCGCCATGCGAAAAGAATGCACCAAAACATTATTTGTATCTAACATGGTCTTCAAATCAGATACAATTTCAGAATGAAGATCATGAGAATTGACATCTTGCCTGTATGAAAAACAATAATAAAATGAATATAATATGTTGGCAATCATGTACAAACCAAAATGAATATTAATTATTTAAATCTCTTTACCTTACGGCAGCAATTCTATTTGCAACTTCATTTTCAGTATCATAAATATACAATTGTGCAAACTTTGGTGGTGCACCCATGGGTGGAAGAAGGCTTCCAATCAAATGATAGTTTTGACCATGAAGTTTGAAAACAGGAGGAGAACGGCCATGATTGACACGATTGTCTATCTTCCCTCCCATTGAAGTGAAACTGAACATATTGTTATACGACCGTATGTTTTGACGAAAATGTTTACTTTTATCGGTGTTTCCATATAACAATACCTGTAATTCTAGAGGGGGTGGTTTTAAGGCAGGAAGTTGTATTTTTCCTTGATTACAACATAAACTGAACTTTGGTTTACGGGTCTTATAATGTCGAGCTAATCTCTCCTCGTACCAAAACCAAGCACCACAAAAAGTACATGTGAAAGTTGGATCGCCAATATCCCAATAACCTAAAACAAATGTAAAATTGTAATAATTTAGTTATAATAATGATGAAAGCTACATAAATATTGCAAAAGTGAATGTACAGATGACAGTACAAAAATTATACAAACCAAGTGAGGAAAGTGAAACATGTTCATCATTCGTAAGACATAAACTATCTGTGTCGAAATTTGTTGGTACAAAATCCGGACTTCTATGATCAACCACAGCTGCAAATACAAATGTTTTACTATTAAAATATATAAATGCGCTCAAAACTTTAGTATTAAAAAAGGAAGACCCATATTTTTGTCAGTAAGTTTGGAAAAGTATACAATTTTATAAAATATCTTAGGCATAACATTTAAAAAATGATTCCAACTTTATGACTCCATTTATCTATTATATAAGATAAAATCTGTTTACCAAAACACAAAATTAGTTCACAAATACATTGTAATAAAATTATGGTTTCTATTATTTAATGTGTCAATAAGGGAATATTATTGAAATCATCACCAAATGAAATAATATAATGCATAAAAAAATTGAACACAATAATTTGGGTATGCTAAACACTAATATATGACTTAATAGATAGAATTGATGGCATGAATAAACCATGAGGAAAAAGTATGCAACTTACTATAACATATGTATGTAAAAATTATAAAAAAACCCTTACATATAGGTGAAGACAACGAAGTATCGAAACGCGATTTTTTTGTTGGAATACAACTTGAATCATCATCATCAGTCGTTGGACGATGAATTGTAGAGGTACTTGCATTTCTAACCGACGACCCGCAATCCAAATAAGTGTTACCCATAATCCGAATCTTTTAATGTCTTTGTACAAAAATAGTACAGTAATCTATATATAAATGAGAAAAATAATAATGAAGTACTTTATGATAGAGCAGGAAATGAAAACATATATATACCTTTTTAAAAATATATTCCAAACAAATACAACTGCGAAGCTCAACATTCATTTTCTAAATGGTTATTCATATTTACTGATAATTAAAATAAATATACAAAAAATTAAAAACATTTACAAAACTATTTATAAGAATAAATTCTAATTACATAATCCATTCAATAATTGGGTGCTTAAATTATATTAGATCATTTACCAAAATCGATGTTATGAGAAAAGGGATTAGATTAATTATATTTGATGCATCACGGTGCAAACATTATAACGTATCGCGTACTCGATTAATTAAGGCAATCAGAGTTTTTTTAATCAAAAAGTGTCATTTTCTAATAAAAAAGGTAGATTGTAACAATTACAATCATTAAAAAGAGAAAATTATCCCTAAAGTGTTCACATAATGTAAATATATGAGGCCCATTTGAGCGAGATTGAGCCCAACCGATAATGGCACGGTTAAATAATGTATTTGGCCCAAAACCAGGTAATATAGGATAAGAATAACGTTGGAATATAAATAGAAACCTACCTTACCCTAGGTTTGCAGAGTCAACTTTTTTTTCTCCTAATCAAGCGCCGCACTCTCACCCTCTCTTTCTCTACCTATACAGAAATTCATCTTCAAAATACATAGATCTGGATTCTTTCCTTTGATTCACTCTTGGTAATGGCTTAATCTAGAGATAGAAAGCCCATTTTCTATCTTGCTTGGGGAACTCTTCCCTAATTTATCCATCTGGGACTCCGTCTTGACTGAAAAAGGATAGCTCGCGGCAGAACCTCGGCCTACTTCCTCGCGGGAGCCCAGCCCTAATAGCGTCGTCTTCTTTCTTGGTGGTGGATCTAAAAGAACGTTTGGTGAGATTTTTTGTTTTTACATGTGATAAATCGATTATTAATTATTTATATCTAACGATTTATAGCTCCAGTTGAAGGTATGCGAGAGATTTGTACTCCTTCCGTAGAATGCGATTTCCACTCCAGTTGACATGAAAAAGATGCGAAAAATCTCACAAAAAGCATGAAAAGGGTCGATCTGTCTCCAACATTGCTGCTTCGTTGTTTTAATTTATAAGGTAATAATTGTAGAAATCATTTACAATTTTAATTTCGTGTATAGATTTAAAAGAAATTTTTTTTTTGTGTGTTCCACTTACAGATCTGTTGTATATGTGTTCCAGATCTGTTCAAAAACTCTCGCATATCAAACAATTTGTTCCAGATCGATTGATTTGTTCCAGATCTGCCGTTTTGTTCCAGATCTATTATAGATTCCTTGCGGACTTGCTCCGATTAGTTGCGAACAACGTAAGTTAATGAAAAATAGATGGGTGACGAACATATGGGTGACAAACATATTTTTGTGGCATAGTGTTTAAATTTTTTCAATCCGTGACTTGTTTGATCTTGGATTTATTGATTGAGAAGCAGCTGTGACTATTTGATTTTTTGGCTGTATTGTTTAGTTAAATCTTTACTCTTTTCCTGGGTGATTGTTATTATTTTTATTTTGTGTGTGTGTGTGTGTGTGCGAAATTAGTGTATTTTTAAATGTGTGTACTGATAATCACAATCCAAAAAAAAAAAAAAAGTTAAGACCATAAAACTCTTGTTTATGATGCATGTTTGTACTTGTACTTGTAAAGAAAACTTATTTCAAAATTTTCTTATGGCTGAGTTAATTGGAATGCCAATGGGGAGTTAAAGATTTATGATTAGTCCCTCTGATTTCCGTCCGGGAAAAATAATTCTCATTTGTCATTTTATGAAACTTGATTAAATTTTGACAGAAAATTTATAATTGTCTTTACATAATTTTAGAAGTCGCAATATATAGTATTTTTAATGGAAGATTGAAATTTTATTACCCAAAATAATATATATATATATATGTGTGTGTGTGTGTATTTATATATATATATATATATATATATTGATTTAGTATTGATTAATGACATTTCAATATAAACATTGAACTAATTTTATTGGGACCAGGGAGTATATTTGTTAAGATTTGTCTTTCACCCTTTCATGTGAGGTAGGGCCTGGGTGATAGTGGTGATAGATATATGCATATACATCGAATTGGACGATTGGGTAAATAGTTGTCTTATAGTTTTCGGGTCTCTTGAGTGTAAAGTGCTTTGTATTTTCTTTAAGGACCATGGACCATGTGTAAGTGAATGAAAAAATAGATGGGTGACGAAATTATGTTTGTTCATCGTAATTATATTTCCTATGTGATACTATTATTTTGTTTTGAGTTATTGAGCTCAACGTTTGATTATCCGATGACATTCTGTTTATGTGATTCGTTTTTCTTGCTTTTGATATCGAGCTCAACGATTGCCCCCTTAACATGGTTGTTTTACGTGACAGTAAGGTCATTGACTCATGTTGTTAAAGTGTGGGAGCCTTCGTGATATATTTATTTCGTCTTTGGGTAATACTTTTGCTAACTCGATCGGGAGGAATTACATAAGATAAAATTGGTGCCTTTCGGGTTGATCTTGTACCTCTTGGGTAAATAGCCTCCTACTTTGTCAATCATTTGATTTTCCTTGTCATATTGTCACTTTCTGTTATTTCCCCTTTTTCTTTTTCTTATTGGATGTTGCTAATATTATCTATTGCTTGTCTGAAGGTTTCACAAGTAATAAAAAAAGTGTTTTAGAAATCAAAGATATTTTATCTTACTTGACTTTAACTGGGTAGTGGCAAGTTGGGTATTCTAAATTAATGACCACTTGTTTTTCAAGCATGTATGCTAATCATGATTGCCTCTAAGTTGCTATTTATCACTTTGTAATTTGGGGACACGAGTCTTGATTAAAAGAAAGTTGTATGAGTTGATAGGGACTCGATCGAAATTAAATCATGTCTACTTTAGTTTTTAATAAGGGGATTTTAATAAAATCAAAGTTTGATTATCAAACTGTTGCTCAAAAAAAAAAAAAAAAGAGGAAAAGAATAAAAAGAAATTAGACAGTTACAAATTTCCAAAGAAAGATTCTATTTCTCCTCCCAAATTTGCAATAATTCACCTCTAATTTGGTTTTTCTTGAGTCTTGACTAAATGCGATTCGTAGGCGTTTTTGGAATGGCTATAGAAATCAAATACGGAGTAGTAACTAATATTAGAAGGGAATCTTTTTAATTGCCAAGGCTGGATTCTATTTTGTCAACTTGGAAATGCAAGACTTCCAACACACACGTACTTAAATTTGTTTTGAAGTTTCGATTATTAGTTGGTTAGGCTTGTGATGTAGGATATGCTTTTGACTTGAAATTCGCTTTTGTTGCACGAACCCGTGCAATATGTTTGACTACCATGAACCTTTTAGTTTAAGTTCACTTTTTACATTACATAATATGTTTCTTTGAATTGTTTGTATTGCTAAGATGTTTTTCTATGGAAATGATTTTTTTATTGATTGAATCTTGTCTGTTTATGTTCATTGAGTATTTGCTTTTAGAGATAAACTATATAGGGTGCTAAGTCGATTCTCCAAGGTCACTCTTGCAAAAATATGGATTAATTTTTTGTCCTAGTTATTTAAGTTTATTCTTGTCAACTTTTTTTTTCTTTCATATATGACTGTTTTGAATTTTGAACCTAAATTTGTTTGGATGGTCTATTGCAGGTCATTTAGATGTAATGTACACTTTTTTGCGATTAACAAACAGCTATCAAAATGGTAATCACAATTGACCTGTCTAAGTTTTCTTTATTATTTGATTTTATCGCAAAATGGTAATCACATTATTTATTATTTATTTGTACCAATCAATAAAATTGAGAAAGTTCAATTGTTTTACTTTTATACTGATTCTAAGATATGTAGAAATAATTGGTATTTTTATCTAAAGCATAAAATGTATTAAGAATATATAGACATATAATAGAACTATACACAATTAATTGACTGTACATGTTTACATAAATTGCTTATTTCTTCAGACATGGATGAAGGAGGCAATAGAAAGACAATATGACAGAGCATGTGATCCAACGATCGAAGATAAGTTATCATATACACAAACATATGTGGGTGCTTAAATTAATTGGTTTTCCATAACAAATTGTTACTTTGAAAATGGTTTTATTTTCACGATCTTCATATAAGTTTGATATTTTGCTTTTGTTCATGTTTGTAGTTTCAGATAGGCTAAGATCTTGTATTTATATAAAATATTTTTTAAATATTTTAGATTCTATATCCCGATCTAATCAAACTTCTGCTTTTTGTAGTTATAAATAAATTTTATATGAATGAGCTTGTTTATGTGTTAGGCTTAAGTAGACATTACTGATTTGTAGTTTGCTTAATTTGATGACTGATTTGGAAGCTTAAACCTAAATTTGTTTGGATGGTCTATTGCAGGTCATTTAGATGTAATGTACGTTTTTGCGATTAACAAACGGCTATCAAAATGGTAATCACAATTGACTGTCTAAGTTTTATGTATTATTTCATTTTATCGCAACATGGTAATCACATTATTTATTTGTACCAACCAATCAATGTAGAAAGTTCAATTGTTTTACTTATATACTTATTCTAAGATATGTAGAAATAATTAGTATTTTTATCTAAAGCGTACATGCATTAAGAATATATAGACATATAATAGAACTATATGTAATTAATTGACTAAACATGTTTACATGAATTGATATTTTCTTCAGACATGGATGAAGGAGGCAATGGAAAGATAATATGACGAGCATGTGATCCAACGATCGAAGATAAGTTATCATATACACACACATAATATATTTAATCTTCTCTCTGTTCTAACATAACAAATATTATTATGTGCATGTTTAAATTTGTTATTAATGTCATCTCACATGATTGCAAGAAAAAATGTAAACCTTTATATGAAGATGATCATCAGAATGTACCAATGGGAGATAAGTAATACCATACACCAAATAGAAGGAATATTGGAAACATCTTTGGTTTGATTAACAAATTTCTTTTTAAATATTTTGTTTTTTGTGTGCTATGAAATTGATATCACAGAAATAGTTTAACATGCACTTAAAAAAAAAAAAACACTTTTACTTACTTTTAAATTCACTCTTGAATTCAATGCTCTTGATATTGTTCTTCTTGAAAACCCATATCCACCATTTGAACTGTTGGAAAGCTCAAGTAGTGGTCCTCATTTGTGGCATTGGCTTTACTTCACTTGTGAATATACAAAAACTTACAGAAAAGTTTTCAATGCTCTTGATATTGTTCTTCTTGAAAACCCCTATCCACCATTTGAACTGTTGCCAAGTTCAAGTTGTGGTCCTCATTTGTGGCATTGACTTTAATTCACTTGTGAGTATAAAAAAAGTTACAGAAAAGTGTTTGAAGAAAATAATAGAGATGGGTATATAAAGCACCTTGCATAAATGATAAAACCTCCACTGAAACTATGACAACAATATATACTACTCAGAAAAAAACATGAATCTGGATTTTGAAGGGGTGTTTCCCTTTTGGCTGTATTCATTTGTATAAGACTAAAGGAATGGGAAAAGATTTAAAAATTACAGCCTTTGGACTTGTAAAACGTGCATGACATTTTTTTTCAAAAAAACCAATCATTATATTTTTTCTTGGAGAACTGGATTCTCATTCTTAATTTGTGCCACTTTTTCTGATGGTATCTTCACCAACTGTTCTCTCTTTCTTTTTTTGTTAGTGAAAATGATATTTTAATTGCAGGTATTGTGGAAACACTACATAAGATTTGACTATTCATCATATTATAATATAAAGGTTTTATAAAAAAAGATGATGATTGCTTTTTTAATTTTTAAAAAAAGAAGGAATATTGGAAACATCTTTGGCCGGATTCATGTTTTTTTTTTAAATATTTTGTTTTTTGTGTGCTATGAAATTGACATCACAGAAATATTTTAACATGCACTTTAGAACAAAAAAAAATACACTTTACTTACTCTTAAATGCACTCTTGTCTTCAAAGCTCTTGATATTGTTCTTCTTGAAAACCCATATCCACCATTTGAACTGTTGGAAAGCTCAAGTAGTGGTCCTCATTTGTGGCATTGGCTTTACTTCACTTGTGAATATACAAAAACTCACAGAAAAGTGTTCAATGCTCTTGATATTGTTCTTCTTGAAAACCCCTATCCACCATTTGAACTGTTGCCAAGTTCAAGTTGTGGTCCTCATTTGTGTCATTGACTTTAATTCACTTGTTGAGTATAAAAAAACTTACAGAAAAGTCTTTGAAGAAAATAATAGAGATGGGTATATAAAACACCTTGCATAAATGACAAAAAACCTCCACTGAAACTATGACAACAATATATACTACTCAGAAAAAAACATGAATCTGGATTTTGAAGGGGTGTTTCCCTTTTGGCTGTATTCATTTGTATAAGACTAAAGGAATGGGAAAAGATTTAAAAATTACAGCCTTTGGAGTTGTAAAACGTGCATTACATTTTTTTTCAAAAAAACCAATCATTATATTTTTTCTTGGAGAATTGGATTCTTAATAGTAATTTGTGCCACTTTTTCTGAAGGTATCTTCACCAACTGTTCTCTCTTTCTTTTTTTGTTAGTGAAAATGATATTTTAATTGCAGCAAAAGTGAAATACATTTTGTTTTAAAAATTCAATCATCATCTTTTTTAAAAATGCAATCATCATTCTTTCTGTTTCACATTAGTTTTTTAATATCCAAGTATGGGAACTACCATTTACTTGATTTTTGCACTACCTTTTTTCCTGTGTAAAAGCAGTAACTTTTCCCAACAACTTTTGTTCCTGACTCTGAAATTGTGCAAAGAGTTATTTATTATATCAGGTTAATTGAGTGTGATGTGTCATCATATTGTGTGTGGAATCTGCATTTTTTATGGATATATACTGAATCTATGACAACAATATGTACTACTCTCTAAACATGAATCCGTAATTTGTAGGGGTGTTTCCCTTTTGGCTGTATTCATTTGTATATGACTAAAGGAATTGGAAAAAATGTAAAAATTACAGCCTTTGGAATTGTAAAACGTGCATTACATTTTTTTTTCAAAAAAACATCTTTTTTTAAAAATGCAATCATCATCTTTTTTTAAAAATGCAATCATCATTCTTTCTGTTTCACATTAGTTTTTTAATATCCAAGTATGGGAACTATCATTTACTTGATTTTTAAACTACCTTTTTTCCTGTGTTTTTAAAAATGCAATCATCATCATTTTAAAAAAATGCAATCATCATTATTTCTGTTTCACATTAGTTTTTTAATATCCAAGTATGGGAACAAACCATTTACTTGATTTTTGCACTACCTTTTTTCCTGTGTAAAAGCAAAAGCAGTAACTTTTCCCAACAACTTTTTCTGAAGGTCTCTTCACCAGCTGTTCTCTCTTTCTTTTTTTGTGGAAACACTACATAACATTTGACTTTTCATAATATGACAATATAAAGATTTTATAAAAGTAAATATTTAATAGTAATGCGGAAATACATCTTTTTAAAAATACAATCATCATCTTTTTTTAAAAATGCAATCATCAGTCTTTCTGTTTCACATTAGTTTTTTAATATCCAAGTATGGGAACTAACATTTACTTGATTTTTGCACTACCTTTTTTCCTGTGTTTTTAAAAATGAAATCATCATCTTTTTTTAAAAATGCAATCATCATTCTTTCTGTTTCACATTAGTTTTTTAATATCCAAGTATGGGAACAAACCATTTACTTGATTTTTGCACTACCTTTTTCTGTGTAAAAGGAACTTTTCCCAACAACTTTTTAAGGTCTCTTCACCGGTGGTCTCTTCACTTTCTCTCTTTTGTGGAAACACTACATAACATTTGACTTTTCATAATATGACAATATAAAGATTTTATAAAAGTAAATATTTAATAGTAATGCGTGAAATACATCCTTTTTTAAAAATGCTATCATTATCTTTTTTTAAAAATGCAATCATAATCTTTTCAACACTCAGCATTACTTTTTATAGTAATGCGTGCCATAATTTTTTTTAAAGGGAGTCAATATCTTTTTACTTGGATATTAAGGAGCACTCCAAACGAATTTTTTCTTCCTATTTTATTCCTCCTGATATTTTATTTACAGCTGTTGTGTATACACAACCATGCAGATTTGACAATTCATAATATACAAATATATTTGTTTTATAAAACAAAATCATATTTAACTTACATTTGTGGTTAGTCATGGAAATAGTATTTATACCCAATGCATATCTGAAAAAGTTGTCATTATATGTTCTGCCATAAATAAAAACTTACATTTGTGATGTTAATCATGATTTATTTCTCGTTATTTAGACACCACTATGTCTGTTTGTATTTGTTTGTAATAACATCATTGCTTATTTTATCAAATACAAAAAATGCTTTGTCATAGTTGTGTATGGGGATTTTACTTTTAATACTATTTGTTGCTCGTGGTGGGTCCCTCCCATTTTGACCTCTGGAGCTCTTCCCAGGTCCCCTAAATTCTCCTCAATCTGTGTGTTTTTGTGTCTGTAGAGGTGTTTTGGAATTAGTTAATTGATCAGTATCGTGGCATTTTAGTTCATTTAAAAGGATGTGCTTATCGAGTTGTTTTCAATTAGCTATTGATCGATCTTGTGGCATTTCGGTTAATACTTAGTTTGTGTGTGTGTGGAGATGTTATGAGATTACTTCTTAATCGGTAATGTGGCATTTTGATTGATTTTATTAATTGGTTCCGTGCCAATTTAGTTAAATCAACATGGGTTGCTATGTTTTGGGGTGCCAAGTTCGTTTGGTAATTTCCGTGCCAATTTCGTTTGGAGTGCTCCTTAATATCCGAGCATATCTGTTTGTATTACTGACTTTTGTGGATACACAACCATGCAGATTTGACAATTCATAATATACAAATATATTTGTTTTATAAAACAAAATCATATTTAACTTACATTTGTGGTTAGTCATGGAAATAGTATTTATACGCCAATGCATATCGAAAAAGTTGTCATTATATGTTACGCCATAAATAAAAACTTACATTTGTGATGTTAATCATGATTTATTTCTCGTTATTTAGACACCACTATGTCGTTTGTATTTGTTTGTAATAACATCATTGCTTATCTATATATATATAAAGAGGAAAAAGTTTCTAAAACAGGAAAGAGCAAGCCATGTGTGCAAAGCCATAAATAGTAATTTCTGTCACTATATTGTACAGTAAAAAAACAATAAATAAAATACTCAACTATGAAGAATCGTGGGTCTCACATTGTTTTATTACGGTGGGAGCACTTGTTTTCAACAATACCAACAAACTCAAACCATCCACTAATTACAAACTGAACCATTCACTCATATATAAATAGTTTATCTTCACAAATTTTTCATCAACTTTTCTTCACAAATTTTTCATCGCTTATCTTCACGGACTTTCCACCAAGCATGCCACCTTTTTTAGTTTAATCCGAGAAATCAACCCTACAAAGAGAGAATGGATGTTGAAAATGAGACTCATCCACATTTCTGACATTCCAATGTTTGGAGATAATTCCACTATTTTTAGTTTGGAATGTATATTCCAAGACAAAGAGGTAAAAATTCATGTTTAGATAATTTCTTCCCCTTTTTGAAATATATTGTTATTTATAACTACTCTGCTTTCTACATTTCGTTTGTTATTTGATACAGGGAGAAAAAATTCATGCAAGTATTAAACAACAGCATATCCAAAAGTTCAAAGAAATTCGAAGAAAACCATTTATATCTTTGTAAGGGATTTTATAGTGGCGACAACGTGATGAGGTACAAAACAACCACCGGGAAATACAAGCTCATATTTCTGGCCAAAACAACGGTTACTGAGTTTTTTGATGAAAATTACCCTCTTGAAATCTTTTATTTCAAGCCATATGAATATTTCTCAAATGCCGATGAAGTCGACGAGTCTCTCCTAATTGGTAAGAAATTAAACTACACAATATTTCTCAAATGTTATCTTTCTCATTATAACAGTCCCTTTCCCTGTTTCACAGATGTAATTGGAAAACTATCGGCAAGAACCTCGCCCCAAATCAAGGAAGTGGCGGGACGAACAGTTCAAATGATGGATGTGGTGTTGGAAGATGAATGGTAATAATATTATTTATTATAGTACCACCCAACTAATTAATTAATAATTTTTAAAAATGCATTTACTAATCTATAACTACAATGCAGCGGGCAAACATTGCCATGCACACTATGGGGGGAGTTTGTCGACAACTTAATGAACCACTTGGCAACCACTAATGACAACCCAGTCATTATTCTACAATACTGTAGAGCAAAGAAGTTTAGAGATGTGATTCGAGTATCGAACACATTTTTTGTGAGTAAAGTGATAATTGATGGAGATTTGGAAGAGATGAAGGACTTTCAAAACAGGTAAGTTTTTTTAGTCAATTGGTGCATAAAATTATTTGAATTTAATTATTTTATTGTGGAAAGAAAGTTCTAATTCTTTTATTATTATAGGCTGAGTTCAGAAAAAAATTCAATGACCGTAGTGAGCACCATACCACCATCTGCACTACCTGCACAACCACCAACACAAACAGTTGAAGAAGAGTTTGAAAACTCTCAGGAACTTATAAGAACAATAGAACAGCTCGAGGCAACAAGAGAGGTAATTTAAGAAAAAATTTGTATTGATACTATATACTATTTACAGATTGCAATAATAACTACATTACACATGCAACAGGTTGGAAGTTATTGGGTGTATGGCAGAATCGATTTTATTGAGTGTGGAAGTAACTGGTGGTACATAGCATGCAAAAAATGTCCCAAAAAACTGATACCTGCAGCAGGAAGTTTTTTTTGTGACAAGTGTGACACATTTGATTCAGCGGTAAAAGAGGCAAGTTATGTCAAAATTTCAATATTATATTTTGTAAGCGATTGTTTTTGTCTATACATCTAAAATGATCTCTTATTTAAAGGTACAAGCTGCAACTACGCGTTGTTGATAGCACGGGAATGCATCATTCCTTTTGTGGGACAAGGAGTCAATTGAACTGATTGGTAAAACAGAACGGGCGAAATTAAGTGCAAAAGAGCGGGTAATTTATTTTTATTTTACATTCAATATATAATGTTTAATGGAACAAAGGAAAAATTTTAATATCAATACAACTTCACTACTATCTTAATCGCATTTTTGTAGCACCAAATTCCCAAGGAAATAGAAGATCGATTGACAAGAAAGTAATTTTCAAGATTCTAATCAAGCCATATCAAGTTGGAATAGTGTATCATGTTATAAAATTAATATTGGATAAAGCAACAATAGAAAAATATTTCGAGCGGGGTAACTATCCCCAAGAATCGATGTTTTACCAAATCTAGAAGATGGAGATATGAAGAAGTTGCACGAGGTATAATTTTTTTGAATTATACATCTTTACTTATTATTGTTTTTTTTTTAATGGCTAATATTTCTATAGTTTATTCAGCCAGGTGCAAGTAATAGTGGCGCACCCATAGCATTGAAAAAAACAGGGAAATCATCAATTTCTGGAGAAGTTAACTCAACCCTCAAGAGATCACTTTTGGAAGAATTCTCCACTACATTGAAGGAGAAGAAGTGTAAAGTTGACATCAAGATAGAGAAGAATTGAAATGCTTTCAAAGCCAACTAAACTTTTGTTATTTTTGAAGGACATGAACAAGAGCTGCCAAGAAAAGATTGACAAGGAGTGCAACTCAAGTTGAAGCACATCAATCCATTTTGTGTTCATGTTTAGTTTTGTGTAATGCTTCCAAAGCAACTTTTGAAGTTTATTTTGTGTACTTGGAATTATTATGTTCGTAGTCATTATCTAAGTCTCTGGAAAGAAGACTTTTTAAACTTCCTATTAAGTTAATCTGTTAAGTTAATTATAGTTTAAGAACATTTCCCAAAAAATGCAATAGTAATGTAAATAAGCAATTAGGGATTACCAACATTAAGCCAAGTACATGCTGGGCAAAATACAATAGAAACATTAAATTACACACAAGTATAATTTTTTATATCAAACAATCGACACCAATTTTTTTCTAGATTTATAATACTACATAAAAATTTTGGACTCAAAAACAATGATGGCACCTCGCACTCATTAATGATCAAGAATTGATCCGAGAGCATATTTACCCACACATGCACTTGGAGTTAGCTAAAATGCCATGGTACTAATCGAGAACTAATTCCAAAATATCTCAACGATCACCGCACAATCGAACTCACGGTCCACGAACTAGCATACACTTTAAATAAGTAACCCCAAAACATAGCAACCCACGTTGATTTAACTAAATTGGCACGGAACCAATTAATAAAATCAATCAAAATGCCACATTACTGATCAAGAAGTAATCTCATAACATCTCCACACACACAAACTAAGTATTAACCGAAATGCCACGATCGATCAATAGCTAATTGAAAACAACTCGATAAGCACATCCTTTTAAATGAACTAAAATGCCACGATCTTGATCAATTAACTAATTCCAAAACACCTCTACACACACACAAAAATTCACAGATTGAGGAGAATTTAGGGGACACGGGAAGAGCTCCAGAGGTCAAAATGGGAGGGACCCACCACGAGCAACAAATAGTATTAAAAGTAAAATCCCCATACACAACTATGACACAAAGCATTTTTGTATTTGATAAAATAAGCAATGATGTTATTACAAACAAATACAAACAGACATAGTGGTGTCTAAATAACGAGAAATAAATCATGATTAACATCACAAATGTAAGTTTTTATTTATGGCGAACATATAATGACAACTTTTTCGGATATGCATTGGGCGGATAAATACTATTTCCATGACTAACCACAAATGTAAGTTAAATATGATTTTGTTTTATAAAACAAATATATTTGTATATTATGAATTGTCAAATCTGCATGGTTGTGTATCCACAAAAGTGTAAATACAAACAGATATGCTCGGATATTAAGGAGCACTCCAAACGAAATTGGCACGGAAATTACCAAACGAAATTGGCACCCCAAAACATAGCAACCCATGTTGATTTAACTAAATTGGCACGGAACCAATTAATAAAATCAATCAAAATGCCACATTACTGATCAAGAAGTAATCTCATAACATCTCCACACACACACAAACTAAGTATTAACCGAAATGCCACGATCGATCAATAGCTAATTGAAAACAACTCGATAAGCACATCCTTTTAAATGAACTAAAATGCCACGATCGATCAATTAACTAATTCCAAAACACCTCTACGACACACAAACACACAGATTGAGGAGAATTTAGGGGACCTGGGAAGAGCTCCAGAGGTCAAAATGGGAGGGACCCACCACGAGCAACAAATAGTATTAAAAGTAAAATCCCCATACACAACTATGACAAAGCATTTTTTGTATTTGATAAAATAAGCAATGATGTTATTACAAACAAATACAAACAGACATAGTGGTGTCTAAATAACGAGAAATAAATCATGATTAACATCACAAATGTAAGTTTTTATTTATGGCAGAACATATAATGACAACTTTTTCAGATATGCATTGGGCAGATAAATACTATTTCCATGACTAACCACAAATGTAAGTTAAATATGATTTTGTTTTATAAAACAAATATATTTGTATATTATGAATTGTCAAATCTGCATGGTTGTGTATACACAATAGCGTAAATAAAATATCGGGAGGAATAAAATAGGAAGAAAAATTTGTTTGGAGTGCTCCTTAATATCCAAGTAAAAAGATATTGACTCCCTTTAAAAAAATTATGGCACGCATTACTATAAAAAGTAATTTGAGTGTTGAAAAGATTATGATTGCATTTTTAAAAAAAGATAATGATAGCATTTTTAAAAAAGGATGTATTTCACGCATTACTATTAAATATTTACTTTTATAAAATCTTTATATTGTCATATTATGAAAAGTCAAATGTTATGTAGTGTTTCCACAAAAAGAAACAGTGGTGAAGAGACCAGCTGGTGAAGAGACCTTCAGAAAAAGTTGTTGGGAAAAGTTACTGCTTTTACACAGGAAAAAAGGTAGTGCAAAAATCAAGTAAATGGTTTGTTCCCATACTTGGATATTAAAAAACTAATGTGAAACAGAAAGAATGATGATTGCATTTTTAAAAAAAGATGATGATTTCATTTTTAAAAACACAGGAAAAAAGGTTGTGCAAAAATCAAGTAAATGTTAGTTCCTATACTTGGATATTAAAAAACTAATGTGAAACAGAAAGACTGATGATTGCATTTTTAAAAAAGATGATGATTGTATTTTTAAAAAGATGTATTTCCGCATTACTATTAAATATTTACTTTTATAAAATCTTTATATTGTCATATTATGAAAAGTCAAATGTTATGTAGTGTTTCCACAAAAAGAAAGAGAGAAACAGTGGTGAAGAAGCAGTGGTGAAGAGAAAAAAGTTGTTGGGAAAAGTTCTTGCTCTTACAGGAAAAAGGTAGTGCAAAAATCAAGTAAATGGTTTGTTCCCATACTTGGATATTAAAAACTAATGTGAAACGAAAGAATGATGATTGCATTTTTTAAAAGATGATGATTGCATTTTTAAAAACACAGGAAAAAAGGTAGTGCAAAAATCAAGTAAATGATAGTTCCCATACTTGGATATTAAAAAACTAATGTGAAACAGAAAGAATGATGATTGCATTTTTAAAAAAAGATGATGATTGAATTTTTAAAACAAGATGCATTTCACTTTTGCTGCAATTAAAATATCATTTTCACTAACAAAAAAAGAAAGAGAGAACAGTTGGTGAAGATACCTTCAGAAAAAGTGGCACAAATTACTATTAAGAATCCAATTCTCCAAGAAAAATATAATGATTGGTTTTTGAAAAAAATGTAATGCACGTTTTACAACTCCAAAGCTGTAATTTTTAAATCTTTTCCCATTCCTTTAGTCTTATACAAATGAATACGACCAAAGGGAAACACCCTTCAAAATCAGATTCATGTTTTTTCGAGTAGTATATATTGTTGTCATAGTTTCAGGAGGTTTTTGTCATTTATGCAAGGTGTTTTATATACCCATCTCTATTATTTTCTTCAAAGACTTTTCGTAAGTTTTTTATACTCACAAGTGAATTAAAGTCAATGACACAAATGAGGACCACAACTTGAACTTGGCAATAGTTCAAATGGTGGATAGGGGTTTTCAAGAAGAACAATATCAAGAGCATTGAACACTTTTCGTGAGTTTTTGTATATTCACAAGTGAAGTAAAGCCAATGCCACAAATGAGGACCACTACTTGAGCTTTCCAACAGTTCAAATGGTGGATATGAGTTTTCAAGAAGAACAATATCAAGAGCTTTGAAGACAAGAGTGCATTTAAGAGTAAGTAAAGTGTATTTTTTTTTTGTTCTAAAGTGCATGTTAAAATATTTCGTGATATCAATTTCATAGCACACAAAAACAAAATATTTAAAAAAACATGAATCCGCCAAAGATGTTTCCAATATTCCTTCTTTTTTAAAAATTAAAAAGCAATCATCATCTTTTTTATAAAACCTTTATATTATAATATGATGAATAGTCAAATCTTATGTAGTGTTTCCACAATACCGCAATTAAAATATCATTTTCACTAACAAAAAAGAAAGAGAGAACAGTTGGTGAAGATACCATCGAAAAAGTGGCACAAATTAAGAATGAGAATCCAGTTCTCCAAGAAAAATATAATGATTGGTTTTTGAAAAAAATGTCATGCACGTTTTACAAGTCCAAAGGCGTAATTTTTAAATCTTTTCCCATTCCTTTAGTCTTATACAAATGAATACGACCAAAGGGAAACACCCTTCAAAATCCGATTCATTTTTTTTCGAGTAGTATATATTGTTGTCATAGTTTCGTGGAGGTTTTATCATTTATGCAAGGTGCTTTATATACCCATCTCTATTATTTTCTTCAAACACTTTTACGTAACTTTTTTATACTCACAAGTGAATTAAAGTCAATGCCACAAATGAGGACCACAACTTGAACTTGGCAACAGTTCAAATGGTGGATAGGGGTTTTCAAGAAGAACAATATCAAGAGCATTGAACACTTTTCGTAAGTTTTTGTATATTCACAAGTGAAGTAAAGCCAATGCCACAAATGAGGACCACTACTTGAGCTTTCCAACAGTTCAAATGGTGGATATGGGTTTTCAAGAAGAACAATATCAAGAGCATTGAATTCAAGAGTGAATTTAAAAGTAAGTAAAAGTGTTTTTTTTTTTAAGTGCATGTTAAACTATTTCTGTGATATCAATTTCATAGCACACAAAAAACAAAATATTTAAAAAGAAATTTGTTAATCAAACCAAAGATGTTTCCAATATTCCTTCTATTTGGTGTATGGTATTACTTATCTCCCATTGGTACATTCTGATGATCATCTTCATATAAAGGTTTACATTTTTTCTTGCAATCATGTGAGATGACATTAATAACAAATTTAAACATGCACATAATAATATTTGTTATGTTAGAACAGTAGAGAAGATTAAATATATTATGTGTGTGTATATGATAACTTATCTTCGATCGTTGGATCACATGCTCTGTCATATTGTCTTTCCATTGCCTCCTTCATCCATGTCTGAAGAAAATATCAATTCATGTAAACATGTTTAGTCAATTAATTACATATAGTTCTATTATATGTCTATATATTCTTAATGCATGTACTGCTTTAGATAAAAATACTAATTATTTCTACATATCTTAGAATAAGTATATAAGTAAAACAATTGAACTTTCTACATTGATTGGTTGGTACAAATAAATAATGTGATTACCATGTTGCGATAAAATGAAATAATACATAAAACTTAGACAGGTCAATTGTGATTACCATTTTGATAGCTGTTTGTTAATCGCAAAAAAACTGTACATTACATCTAAATGACCTTCAATAGACCATCCAAACAAATTTAGGTTTAAGCTTCCAAATCAGTCATCAAATTAAGCAAACTACAAATCAGTAATGTCTACTTAAGCCTAACACATAAACAAGCTCATTCATATAAAATTTATTTATAACTACAAAAAGCAGAAGTTTGATTAGATCGGGATATAGAATCTAAAATATTTAAAAAATATTTTATATAAATACAAGATCTTAGCCTATCTGAAACTACAAACATGAACAAAAGCAAAATATCAAACTTATATGAAGATCGTGAAAATAAAACCATTTTCAAAATAACAATTTGTTATGGAAAACCAATTAATTTAAGCACCCACATATGTTTGTGTATATGATAACTTATATTATGAATGAATAATAAATCTCAAAAAAAAAAAGTTATCATGCTAACATATTTCACCATCATGTTCGTTCAAAAAGGTAAATATCACGGATTTGGTAAGTTCATTTTGGAAAGTTGACCCTTAGTGTACAGCCCCCCTTTTCCCTTTCCCAACCACCATCATCCACCGTGACAAAGAATGAGGAAAAATAATTGGGAGACACGTAAACCAAAGTGAGTACACTCCTAATTCTTAGAAACTTATGCCAAAAGTAGACCTAAAAATAATCACATAAAGATTGAATATAGTCTCTTGCTTTACAACAAAAAATAGTATTAAAAGTATATTCCCCATACACAACAATGACACAAAGCATTTTTTGTATTTGATAAAATAAGCAATGATGTTATTACAAAAAAATACAAACATCCATAGTGGTGTCTAAATAACGAGAAATAAATCATGATTAACATCACAAATGTAAGTTTTTTTTTATGGCACAACATATAATGACAACTTTTTCAGTAATATCTACTTAAGCTCATCAAATTAAGCAAACTACAAATCATAATATCTACTTAAGCCTAACACATAAACAAGCTCATTCATATAAAATTTATTTATAACTACAAAAAGCAAAGTTTGATTAGATCGGGATATAGAATCTAAAATATTTAAAAAATATTTTATATAAATACAAGATCTTAGCCTATCTGAAACTACAAACATGAACAAAAGCAAAATATCAAACTTATATGAAGATCGTGAAAATAAAACCATTTTCAAAGTAACAATTTGTTATGGAAAACCAATTAATTTAAGCACCCAGATATGTTTGTGTATATGATAACTTATCTTCGATCGTTGGATCACATGCTCTGTCATATTGTCTTTCTATTGCCTCCTTCATCCATGTCTGAAGAAATAAGCAATTTATGTAAACATGTACAATCAATTAATTGTGTATAGTTCTATTATATGTCTATATATTCTTAATACATTTTCGCTTTAGATAAAAATACCAATTATTTCTACATATCTTAGAATAAGTATATAAGTAAAACAATTGAACTTTCTCAATTTTATTGATTGGTACAAATAAATAATAAATAATGTGATTACCATTTTGCGATAAAATCAAATAATAAAGAAAACTTAGACAGGTCAATTGTGATTACCATTTTGATAGCTGTTTGTTAATCGCAAAAAGTGTACATTACATCTAAATGACCTGCAATAGACCATCCAAACAAATTTAGGTTCAAAATTCAAAACAGTCATATATGAAAGAAAAAAAAAGTTGACAAGAATAAACTTAAATAACTAGGACAAAAAATTAATCCATATTTATGAAAATTTGCAAGAGTGACCTTGGAGAATCGACTTAGCACCCTATATAGTTTATCTCTAAAAGCAAATACTCAATGAACATAAACAGACAAGATTCAATCAATAAAAAAATCATTTCCATAGAAAAACATCTTAGCAATACAAACAATTCAAAGAAACATATTATGTAATGTAAAAAGTGAACTTAAACTAAAAGGTTCATGGTAGTCAAACATATTGCACGGGTTACGTGCAACAAAACAATTTCAAGTCAAAAGCATATCCTACATCACAAGCCTAACCAACTAATAATCGAAACTTCATAAACAAATTTAAGTACGTGTGTGTTGGAAGTCTTGCATTTCCAAGTTGACAAAATAGAATCCAGCCTTGGCAATTAAAAAGATTCCCTTCTAATATTAGTTACTACTCCGTATTTGATTTCTATAGCCATTCCAAAAACGCCTACGAATCGCATTTAGTCAAGACTCAAGAAAAACCAAATTAGAGGTGAATTATTGCAAATTTGGGAGGAGAAATAGAATCTTTCTTTGGAAATTTGTAACTGTCTAATTTCTTTTTATTCTTTTCCTCTTTTTTTTTTTTTTTGAGCAACAGTTTGATAATCAAACTTTGATTTTATTAAAATCCCCTTATTAAAAACTAAAGTAGACATGATTTAATTTCGATCGAGTCCCTATCAACTCATACAACTTTCTTTTAATCAAGACTCGTCCCCAAATTACAAAGTGATAAATAGCAACTTAGAGGCAATCATGATTAGCATACATGCTTGAAAAACAAGTGGTCATTAATTTAGAATACCCAACTTGCCACTACCCGTTAAAGTCAAGTAAGATAAAATATCTTTGATTTCTAAAACTTTTTTTATTACTTGTGAAACCTTCAGACAAGCAATAGATAATATTAGCAACATCCAATAAGAAAAAGAAAAAGGGAAATAACGGAAAGTGACAATATGACAAGGAAAATCAAATGATTGACAAAGTAGGAGGCTATTTACCCAGTAGGTACAAGATCAACCTGAAAGGCACCAATTTTATCTTATGTAATTCCTCCCAGACTGAGTTAGCAAAAGTATTACCCAAAGACTGAAATAAATATATCACAGAAGGCTCCCACACTTTAACAACATGAGTCAATGACCTTACCTGTCACATAAAACAACCATGTTAAGGGGGCAATCGTTGAGCTCGATATCAAAAGCAAGAAAAACTGAATCACATAAACAGAATGTCATCGGATAATCAAACGTTGAGCTCAATAACTCAAAACAAAATAATAGTATCACATAGGAAATATAATTACGATGAACAAACATAATTTCGTCACCCATCTATTTTTCCATTCACTTACACATGGTCCATGGTCCTTAAAGAAAATACAAAACACTTTACACTCAAGAGACCTGAAAACTATTTACCCAATCGTCCAATTCAGATGTATATGCATATATCTATCACCACTATCACCCAGGCCCTACCTCACATGAAAGGGTGAAAGACAAATCTTAACAAATATACTCCCTGGGTCCCAATAAAATTAGTTCAATGTTTATATTGAAATGTCATTAATCAATACTAAATCAATATATATATATATATATATACACACACACACACACACATATATATATATATATATATATTATTTTGGGTAATAAAATTTCAATCTTCCATTAAAAATACTATATATTGCGACTTCTAAAATTATGTAAAGACAATTATAAATTTTCTGTCAAAGTTTAATCAAGTTTCATAAAATGACAAATGAGAATTATTTTTCCTGACGGAAATCGAGGGACTAATCATAAATCTTTAACTCCCCATTGGCATTCCAATTAACTCAGCCATAAGAAAATTTTGAAATAAGTTTTCTTTACAAGTACAAGTACAAACATGCATCATAAACAAGAGTTTTATGGTCTTAACTTTTTTTTTTTTTGGATTGTGATTATCGGTACACACATTTAAAAATACACTAATTTCGCACACACACACACACACAAAATAAAAATAATAACAATCACCCAGGAAAAGAGTAAAGATTTAACTAAACAATACAGCCAAAAAATCAAATAGTCACAGCTGCTTCTCAATCAATAAATCCAAGATCAAACAAGTCACGGATTGAAAAAATTTAAACACTATGCCACAAAAATATGTTCGTCACCCATCTATTTTTTCATTAACTTACGTTGTTCGCAACTAACTGGAGCAAGTCCGCAAGGAATCTATAGATCGGAACAAAACGGCGGATCTGGAACAAATCAATCGATCGGAACAAATTGTTTGATATGCGAGAGTTTTTGAACAGATCCGGAACACATATACAACAGATCGTAAGTGGAACACACAAAAAAATTCTTTTAAATCTATACACGAAATTAAAATTGTAAATGATTTCTACAATTATTACCTTATAAATTAAAACAACGAAGAAACAATGTTGGAGACAGATCGACCCTTTTTCATGCTTTTGTGAGATTTTTCGCATCTTTTCATGTCAACTGGAGTGGAAATCGCATTCTACGGAAGGAGTACAAATCTCTCGCATACCTTCAACTGGAGCTATAAATCGTTAGATATAAATAATTAATAATCGATTTATCACATGTAAAAACAAAAATCTCACCAAACGTTCTTTTAGATCCACCACCAAGAAAGAAGACGATGCTATTAGGGGGCTCCGCGAGGAAGTAGGCCGAGGTTCGCCGCGAGCTATCCTTTTTCGTCAAGACGGAGTCCCGATGGATAAATTAGGGAAGAGTTCCCCAAGCAAGATAGAAAATGGGCTTTCTATCTCTAGATTAAGCCATTACCAAGAGTGAATCAAAGGAAAGAATCCAGATCTATGTATTTTGAAGATGAATTTCGTATAGGTAGAGAAAGAGAGGGTGAGAGTGCGGCGCTTGATTAGGAGAAAAAAAGTTGACTCGCAAACCTAGGGTAAGGTAGGTTTCTATTTATATTCCAACGTTATTCTTATCCTATATTACCCGGTTTTGGGCCAAATACATTATTTAACCGTGCCATTATCGGTTGGGCTCAATCTCGCTCAAATGGGCCTCATATATTTACATTATGTGAACACTTTAGGGATAATTTTCTCTTTTAATGATTGTAATTGTTACAATCTACCTTTTTATTAGAAAATGACACTTTTTGATTAAAAAAACTCGATTGCCTTAATTAATCGAGTACGCGATACGTTATAATGTTTGCACCGTGATGCATCAAATATAATTAATCTAATCCCTTTTCTCATAACATCGATTTTGGTAAATGATCTAATATAATTTAAGCACCCAATTATTGAATGGATTATGTAATTAGAATTTATTCTTATAAATAGTTTTGTAAATGTTTTTAATTTTTTGTATATTTATTTTAATTATCAGTAAATATGAATAACCATTTAGAAAATGAATGTTGAGCTTCACAGTTGTATTTGTTTGGAATATATTTTTAAAAAGGTATATATATGTTTTCATTTCTGCTCTATCATAAAGTACTTCATTATTATTTTTCCATTTATATATAGATTCTTGTACTATTTTTGTACAGACATTAAAAGATTCGGATTATGGGTAACACTTATTTGGATTGCGGGTCGTCGGTTAGAAATGCAAGTACCTCTACAATTCATCGTCCAACGACGATGATGATGATTCAAGTTGTATTCCAACAAAAAAATCGCGTTTCGATACTTCGTTGTCTTCACCTATATGTAAGGGTTTTTTTATAATTTTTACATACATATGTTATAGTAAGTTGCATACTTTTTCCTCATGGTTTATTCATCCCATCATTCCTATCTATTAAGTCACTAATATTAAGTCATATATTAGTGTTTAGCATACCCAAATTATTGTGTTCAATTTTTTTATGCATTATATTATTTCATTTGGTGATGATTTCAATAATATTCCCTTATTGACACATTAAATAATAGAAACCATAATTTTATTACAATGTATTTGTGAACTAATTTTGTGTTTTGGTAAACAGATTTTATCTTATATAATAGATAAATGGAGTCATAAAGTTGGAATCATTTTTTAAATGTTATGCCTAAGATATTTTATAAAATTGTATACTTTTCCAAACTTACTGACAAAAATATGGGTCTTCCTTTTTTAATACTAAAGTTTTGAGCGCATTTATATATTTTAATAGTAAAACATTTGTATTTGCAGCTGTGGTTGATCATAGAAGTCCGGATTTTGTACCAACAAATTTCGACACAGATAGTTTATGTCTTACGAACGATGAACATGTTTCACTTTCCTCACTTGGTTTGTATAATTTTTGTCTTGTCATCCGTACATTCACTTTTGCAATATTTATGTAGCTTTCATCATTATTATAACTAAATTATTACAATTTTACATTTGTTTTAGGTTATTGGGATATTGGCGATCCAACTTTCACATGTACTTTTTGTGGTGCTTGGTTTTGGTACGAGGAGAGATTAGCTCGACATTATAAGACCCGTAAACCAAAGTTCGGTTTATGTTGTAATCAAGGAAAAATACAACTTCCGCCTTAAAACCACCCCTCTAGAATTACAGTATTGTTATATGGAAACACCGATAAAAGTAAACATTTTCGTCAAAACATACGGTCGTATAACAATATGTTCGGTTTCACTTCAATGGGAGGGAAGATAGACAATCGTGTCAATCATGGCCGTTCTCCTCCTGTTTTCAAACTTCATGGTCAAAACTATCATTTGATTGGAAGCCTTCTTCCACCCATGGGTGCACCACCAAAGTTTGCACAATTGTATATTTATGATACGAAAATGAAGTTGCAAATAGAATTTTGCCGTAAGGTAAAGAGATTTAAATAATTAATATTCATTTTGGTTTGTACATGATTGCCAACATATTATATTCATTTTATTATTGTTTTTCATACGGGCAAGATGTCAATTCTCATGATCTTCATTCGAAATTGTATCGATTTGAAGACCATGTTAGATACAAATAATGTTTTGGTGCATTCTTTTCGCATGGCGAAAGATAAAATGGTCCAAGAAGGTGGATCGAAGTCAAATTAAAATTGATAGGAAGACGAAGTGGTGATGCGAGAAGGTACAATCTCCCGACCGCATCCGAGGTTCTGCGTTGGTTGTTGGTGATTTCGATCAAATGTTAGGTGATAGGGATATTTTACTTGAGAGTCAAACGGGACAGCTTAAGCGCATAAACGAATTGCATCCGCTTATCTTCCTCTCCGGTATCCATTGATCTTTCCATATGGCGAGGATGGATATAGAGAAGATATTCCATTTTCTGATTTAAAAGATGGTTCTAAAGGACGGAAGAAAGTCAGTATAAGAGAATTTTTTGCGTATAGATTGAATGAAAGGGATTGTGAGCCGACAACCATTATGTTTTCCAGAAGACTATTTCAACAATTTGTCGTCGATGCGTACACTATGATTGAAAGTAGTCGGTTCTCGTACATTCGGCGAATCGAAGCAAGCTGCGTTGTGAAATGTACAAGGGGTTGCATGAAGCTTTGTTACGTGGTGAAACAGATGCGTCCACTCAAGGGAAAAGAATTATATTGCCTTCATCTTTTACTGGAGGTGCTAGATTCATGATACAAAACTATCAAGATGCTATGGCTATATGTAGATGGGCAGGTTACCCTGATTTATTTCTTACATTTACATGTAATCCCAAGTGGCCAGAAATTGATAGATTTGTTGCAGCACGTGGATTAAAGCCTGAAGATCGACCAGATATTGTTTGCAGGGTTTTTAAAGTGAAGCTTGATGGACTTATCAAAGATCTTCGTAAAAACAAGATTTTTGGAACAGTCAGATCAGGTAACTTTGTCTTTTATTTATAGATGAATATTTTTAACGACATATACAATTTCTATTTTAATTCTAAATTATTTATGATGACTATGGTTTATTTGTGTGTCATATTTTCTACAGTCATTTATACTGTAGAGTTTCGAAGAGGGTTTGCCGCATGCTCACATATTATTGTTCCTTTCTTCCGAAGAGAAGAATCCGACAGCGGATGCAATTGATCGTTACATTACGGCGGAGATCCCGGATGAAAATGAGGACCCAATTTACTATGCTGCAGTTCGAGATTTTATGATACACGGTCCGTGTGGTGGTAATCGAAAGGATGCTCCTTGCATGACAGATGGGCGTTGCTCAAAGCATTTTCCAAAAAAATTTGTTGAGACGACTACAATTGACGAAGATGGATATCCAGTGTACAGGCGTCGGGATAATGGAAGGATGATAGTTAAGAATGGAGTTGTTTTTGACAATGGACACGTTGTTCCTCATAATCGATACTTATTGATTACTTATGGGGCCCATTTGAACGTTGAGTGGTGTAATCAATCGCGTGCAATAAAATATTTGTTCAAGTACATAAACAAGGGCAACGATCGCGTCACTGCCACATTTTATCAAAGCTCAGGTGATGCAAATGTGGATAAGAATATCGATGAAGTTAATTTGTACTACGACTGTAGATATATTTCATCTTGTGAAGCTGCATGGAGAATTTTTGGATTTGAAATACAGTACAAAGACCCGCCCGTTGTGCGTCTAAGTTTTCATCTTCGAATCAACAAAATGTTGTTTTCTCGGATTCGATAAAATTGACTATATCATGGATCGGAAACCATAAAGCATAGTATGTTTTTGGCATGGATGGAAGCAAATAAGAAGTATCCTATGGGAAGAGAATTGACTTATGCAGAATTTCCCAAGAAATTTGTTTGGAATTCGAAAAACGGGAATGGACTCCAAGAGTACAAAGTGGTTTTGCAATTGGACGAATATTTTTGTTCCTCCAGGATCGGTGATTTGTACTACTTGAGATGCCTCCTAAACGTAGTTCGTGGAGCCACTTGCTATGAAGATTTATGTTTTATAAATGGGGTGCAATTTCGTTCTTTTCAAGATGCTTGCTATGCACTAGGATTGTTAAGCGATGATAAAGAGTATATTGATGGGATAATCGAGGCTAGCCATTGGGCATCGGCTCAATCATTGAGAATTCTTTTTCTACACTATTATCATCCGGAACGATGAGTCAACTGAAGTAGTTTGGGATACATGTTGGTCTTATCTATCCGATGACATTCGTACAACCAACGTAATTTGCTTCAGTACCAAGGTTTGTAAAAAATTATAATTTTAGAAATTTAAGTTGTTACGTATCTCAAAGTAATTACTTTTTATTTTGTAGGTTTGCAATTAAACGAGGATCAAATCAGAACTATGCACTTGTGGAAGTTGAGAAGATTTTAAGACGTTACGGAAGGAGTATACGTGAGTTCCAATCAATGCCATATCCAGATGATCAATTTTTTGAATTCTCGCGTAATGCATTAGTACATGATGAGATGTGTTATGATCGAATAAGCTTGCGAAGAACACAAGAAGTTCGTCTCAAATTTGAATTCCGAGCAACGCCATGTTTATGAAACTATTATCGCATCAGCTAATTCAGGAATTGGAAAGATTTTTTTCGTGTATGGTTATGGAGGTACTGGGAAAACGTTCATTTGGAAAACTTTATCTGCTCGATTTAGATCAAAAGGGGAGATTGTATTAAACGTGGCGTCCAGTGGCATAGCTTCTCTTTTGTTACCTGGTGGTAGAACTGCTCATTCAAGATTTAAAATTCCTTTTAATCCGAATGAAGATTCAACATGCAACATAAAACAAGGGAGTCCTATTGCGGAGCTTATACTCAAGGCCAAGCTTATTATATGGGACGAGGCTCCAATGATGCATAAGTATTGTTTTGAAGCATTGGATCGAAGTATGAGAGATATCATGAAAGTAATTCATCCATCTAGAGCTAATATTCCTTTTGGAGGTAAGACGGTTGTGTTTGGGGAGATTTTCGTCAAATATTGCTGTAATTCCAAAGGGCAGTAGACAGGACATCGTTCATGCCACTATTAATTCATCGTATTTGTGGAAGGATTGTACTGTATTGAAGTTGACAACTAATATGAGATTGCAAAATATGGGGTCCAGCGAAAATTGCGAAGAATTGAGACTTTTTCGAGTGGATTGCACGTATTGGCGATGGGAAAATTGGTGAACCAAATGATGGTTGTGCTTCGTTGATATTCCCGATCACCGCGCTAAGGAATTCAATGATCCGATTGCTGCAATTGTTCAAAGTACATATCCTTCATTTGGAAGTTGTTCCTATGAGTCATCGTTTTTTGAGGACAGAGCTATTTTGGCACCGACTCTTGATGTTGTTAATTTAATAAATGATTACATGGTATCAATGAACAATTCTGAAGGGAGACTTTATTTGAGCTCAGATTCTCCGTGCCATTCAGACAGAAACGTTGATCTTCGGAACGATATACATACTCCAGAATTTTTAAATGGAATTACATGTTCTGGAATACCAAATCATGAGTTGAATTTGAAGGTTGGAACTCCAATTATGTTGCTTCGTAACATTGACCATTCTCTTGGGTTATGCAATGGCACGAGATTAATCATTACAAGATTGGGAAACCATGTTTTAGAAGGTCGAGTTCTTTCAAATGGTACGTATGGCGATACTGTTTTGATTCCGAGAATGTCATTGACCCCTTCGGATCACAGAATTCCATTCAAATTTCAAAGAAGGCAGTTTCCGTTGATGTTGTCTTACGCAATGTCTATAAATAAAAGTCAGGGACAATCATTGTCCAATGTGGGTCTGCTTTTGACAAAACCTGTTTTTAGTCATGGGCAATTATATGTTGCTTTGTCTCGAGTAACTAATCCTAAAGGTCTTCGAATTCTGGTATGTGATTGTGATAGTAGTAATTGTCGTACATGTTCAACGACCAATGTTGTATATAAAGAAGTATTCCAAAATTTGTAATTATTTTTCAAAATTTATGTTATGTTCTAAATTTATATTCACATTTTATTAATTCTTGATTAATGTTTTTTGTTTTATGTTATTCATCTTTGTTTAATTATATGCTTTTTCATCTATAAACTATCCGTGCATCGCACGGGTGAAATACTAGTTTTATCAAATACAAAAAATGCTTTGTGTCATAGTTGTGTATGGGGATTTTACTTTTAATACTATTTGTTGCTCGTGGTGGGTCCCTCCCATTTTGACCTCTGGAGCTCTTCCCAGGTCCCCTAAATTCTCCTCAATCTGTGAATTTTTGTGTGTGTGTAGAGGTGTTTTGGAATTAGTTAATTGATCGATCGTGGCATTTTAGTTCATTTAAAAGGATGTGCTTATCGAGTTGTTTTCAATTAGCTATTGATCGATCGTGGCATTTCGGTTAATACTTAGTTTGTGTGTGTGGAGATGTTATGAGATTACTTCTTGATCGGTAATGTGGCATTTTGATTGATTTTATTAATTGGTTCCGTGCCAATTTAGTTAAATCAACGTGGGTTGCTATGTTTTGGGGTTACTTATTTAAAGTGTATGCTAGTTCGTGGACCGTGAGTTCGATTGTGCGGATGTTGAGATATTTTGGAATTAGTTCTCGATTAGTACCATGGCATTTTAGCTAACTCCAAGTGCATGTGTGGGTAAATATGCTCTCGGATCAATTCTTGATCATTAATGAGTGCGAGGTGCCATCATTGTTTTTGAGTCCAAAATTTTTATGTAGTATTATAAATCTAGAAAAAAATTGGTGTCACTTGTTTGATATAAAAATTATACTTGTGTGTAATTTAATGTTTCTATTGTATTTTGCCCAAGATGTACTTGGCTTAATGTTGGTAATCCCTAATTGCTTATTTATATTACTATTGCATTTTTTGGGAAATGTTCTTAAACTATAATTAACTTAACAGATTAACTTAATAGGAAGTTTAAAAAGTCTTCTTTCCAAGAGACTTAGATAATGACTACGAACATAATAATTCCAAGTACACAAAATAAACTTCAAAAGTTGCTTTGGAAGCATTACACAAAACTAAACATGAACACAAAATGGATTGATGTGCTTCAACTTGAGTTGCACTCCTTGTCAATCTTTTCTTGGCAGTCTTGTTCATGTCCTTCAAAAATAACAAAAGTTTAGTTGGCTTTGAAAGCATTTCAATTCTTCTCTATCTTGATGTCAGCTTTACACTTCTTCTCCTTCAATGTAGTGGAGAATTCTTCCAAAAGTGATCTCTTGAGGGTTGAGTTAACTTCTCCAGAAATTGATGATTTCCCTGTTTTTTTCAATGCTATGGGTGCGCCACTATTACTTGCACCTGGCTGAATAAACTATAGAAATATTAGCCATTAAAAAAAAACAATAATAAGTAAAGATGTATAATTCAAAAAAAAATTATACCTCGTGCAACTTCTTCATATCTCCATCTTCTAGATTTGGTAAAACATCGATTCTTGGGGATAGTTACCCCTCGAAATATTTTTCTATTGTTGCTTTATCCAATATTAATTTTATAACATGATACACTATTCCAACTTGATATGGCTTGATTAGAATCTTGAAAATTACTTTCTTGTCAATCAGATCTTCTATTTCCTTGGGAATTTGGTGCTACAAAAAATGCAGATTAAGATAGTAGTGAAGTTGTATTGATATTAAAATTTTTCCTTTGTTCCATTAAACATTATATATTGAATGTAAAATAAAAATAAATTACCTGCTCTTTTGCACTTAATTTCGTGTTGTCGTTTTACCAATCGGTTCAAATGACTCCTTGTCCCACAAAAGGAATGATGCATTCCCGTGCTATCAACAACGCGTAGTTGCAGCTTGTACCTTTAAATAAGAGATCATTTTAAATGTATAGACAAAAAACAATCGCTTACAAAATATAATATTGAAATTTTGACATAACTTGCCTCTTTTACCATTGGAATCAAATGTGTCACATTTGTCACAAAAAAAACTTCCTGCTGCAGGTATCGGTTTTTTGGGACATTTTTTGCATGCTATGTACCACCAGTTACTTCCACACTCAATAAAATCGATTCTGCCATACACCCAATAACTTCCAACCTGTTGCATGTGTAATGTAGTTATTATTGCAATCTGTAAATAGTATATAGTATCAATACAAATTTTTTCTTAAATTACCTCTCTTGTTGCCTCGAGCTGTTCTATTGTTCTTATAAGTTCCCGAGAGTTTTCAAACTCTTCTTCAACTGTTTGTGTTGGTGGTTGTGCAGTAGTGCGGATGGTGGTATGGTGCTCACTACGGTCATTGAATTTTTCCGAACTCGGCCTATAATAATAAAAGAATTAGAACTTTCTTTCCACAATAAAATAATTAAATTCAAATAATTTTATGCACCAATTGACTAAAAACTTACCTGTTTTGAAAGTCCTTCATCTCTTCCAAATCTCCATCAATTATCACTTTACTCACAAAAATGTGTTCGATACTCGAATCACATCTCTAAACTTCTTTGCTCTACAAGTAGAATAATGACCGGGTTGTCATTAGTGGTTGCCAAGTGGTTCATTAAGTTGTCGACAAACTCCCCCATAGTGTGCATGGCAATGTTTGCCCGCCGCATTGTAGTTATAGATTAGTAAATGCATTTTTAAAAATTATTAATTAATTAGTTGGGTGGTACTATAATAAATAATATTATTACCATTCATCTTCCAACACCACATCCATCATTTGAACTGTTCGTCCCGCCACTTCCTTGATTTGGGGCGAGGTTCTTGCCGATAGTTTTCCAATTACATCCGTGAAACAGGAAAGGGACTGTTATAATGAGAAAGATAACATTTGAGAAATATTGTGTAGTTTAATTTCTTACCAATTAGGAGAGACTCGTCGACTTCATCGGCATTTGAGAAATATTCATATGGCTTGAAATAAAAGATTTCAAGAGGGTAATTTTCATCAAAAACTCAAGAACCGTTGTTTTGGCCGAAATATGAGCTTGTATTTCCCGGTGGTTGTTTTGTACCTCATCACGTTGTCGCCCACTATAAAATCCCTTACAAAGATATAAATGGTTTTCTTTCAGAATTTCTTTGAACTTTTGGATATTCTGTTGTTTAATACTTGCATGAATTTTTTCTCCCGTATCAAATAACAAACGAAATGTAGAAAGCAAGTGTAGTTATAAATAACAATATATTTCAAAAAGGGAAGAAATTATCTAAACATGAATTTTACCTCTTTGTCTTGGAATATACATTCCAAACTAAAAATAGTGGAATTATCTCCAAACATTGGAATGTCAGTAAATGTGGATGAGTCTCATTTTCAACATCCATTCTCTTTGTAGGGTTGATTTCTCGGATTAAACTAAAAAAGGTGGCATGCTTGGTGGAAAGTCGTGAAGATAAGGCGATGAAAAATTTGTGAAGAAAAGTTGATGAAAAATTTGTGAAGATAAACTATTTATATATGTGTGAATGGTTCAGTTTGTAATTAGTGGATGGTTTGAGTTTGTTGGTATTGTTGAAAACAGTGTGCTCCCACTGTAATAAAACTATGTGAGACCCACAGATTCTTCATAGTTGAGTATTTTATTTATTGTTTTTTTACTGTACAATATAGTGACAGAAATTACTATTTATGGCTTTGCACACATGGCTTGCTCTTTCCTGTTTTAGAAACTTTTTCCTCTTTATAGATATATAGATTAAAGGTTGAGATTTAATGGTTAGTTGGAAAATGCAATTAATGCGAGTAGGTGAGTCATTTAATGCATTAAATCTCAACCTTTAATTTTTGATCCAATGATTGATAATGAGAGTAACCATTGATGGTTAAATAAAAAAGTAACCATTAAATACTTCCCCATATATATATATATATATATTTGTTATTCACCCGTTTGAATAACAGAAATGTCGACTAACGAAGAAGGAAAAGCCCAGAGTGGGAGTTTGCTTAAACAAATGTTGGCCGTTAAGGCTCAAATTTAGGCCGAAGCAGCCCAGGATTGTTTAATTCTTGCTGGAATTCGATTGGTCTCAGATAGATCACGATTCCAGGCCAGCCCATCCAATTAGCATTCTTATTTCTTAGCCCAAAAAACCCATGAATATCTTCCAAACATACTAAGTTGAAGCGGATAAAGATGGTGCCAGGCCCAGAAGTATCTACGGAATGATGTATATGAAAAGAAGAAAGAAAAGAAAAGAAAAAGAATGCTACATCACATAAGAAGCAGTTCTTTTTCTTTTTTATTTGTATTCCTTTTTCCAAAGTTCTGTTAATGATGATACTAGATGGTCCAAAATGGTAAAAAGTGCAATTGTGAGACAACTCTCTAGCACCTGTTTTTGACTTAATATGAACAAAGATAATTAGTTAATAATTCGGAGAAGTACCAGGTTACCGAGCTTTTTGTAAAATTGAAGTCCGGCCATCGAAACTTTAAAACTACATTTTGGGCTACTGTACTTAAGTTCTGATGCATCCGTGCCCATTTTTTGACGGGCATTAGAATCTGCCGTTAAATTAACTTGAAGTATCCATTTTATCCATGTCTTGTTCATCCTCTCAAATCTGGAAAAAAGAATCCCAAACTAATGATCAAGATGAAGATGAAATTTTCCTAACACCACTCTGCACTCGAAAAGCTCCTAAAATAATGCTAGCACAGTGTTATAGCACTCACTCCTCTCTTCTTCACTTTCCCCTCTCGCCCATCCTAGATCTTCGGTTTTTTTCCCCTCTCTTTCGTTAGCCCCAAATCGCATCTCATTCACTCCAAATCGTACCCTTAAAAAAACACAAACACACACAGAAAGAATCAAATTACAACTCCGTAAAAGTCTCGACAAATGCTGCAACAACGAAAAGAAAGGATAGGTTGAGTCTCCCTCGATCCACAATTCGCAATTGAATAGGAACCTCGGGGTGCAATCGAGACCCAATAGACGCAATTGTCTATGAACCATGTCTACGGAATGCACAAACTCTTGACAAACGAGTTTGATAAGTTCAATGTTGAGTTCTTAGATTCTCACAATTCTCTCAAGAATTACTAAAAGAGAAATACTTTACTTTGATTCAATCTTGTGTATCAATTACATAGATGATCATGCCTTTTTATATGCTTACAAAGACTCTCAAGTACTCACATAAAAAAATGTGCTCTAAAAAATCCCAAAGGTTTTTGGTGAAAACAAGGCTGAATGGTCAAAGAAAGACAACAATTTCTAAACAGCGTCGCGGCCGCTCTGGTGTCTTGGAGTGAGCTTGTCAAGGCAAAATTACACTTGGCGGTCGCTCCATGCAAGGTGTCTCGATTTGTTGATTTTTGTTATTGTTTCGCGAATTATTTAGGTTTCAAGCCTTTTATTGATCCTCCAACATGCAAATGAGTCTTTTCTCTTGGTCCTGAACATCTTTGAATATAGTCTTGGTCTTGATCTCTTCTACAAGTGAAATTAGGGCCTCTTGAATCTTCTAAGTCCGTGCCCTTGTCATAGGTCCTTCATTGATGCTTAATGTCTCACGAACGTGATTGGCTTGACCTGAATCATGCTTGCGCCCTTGATTCTCATCACCTTCCTTGAGATTATTACTAAAAAAAAAAAAAACTAAGATTAACGTTGGTTGTAGCCACGGTGAAGTTGTGCATCGTATTCGTTGGCATCGTATGTTGTTCGGGGAAGATATGAAGAATAGGGGGATTTGCGATTAGGTTGGTTGTTATTTTCGTAAAAAAAGACGACAATGGTGGTGGGTTAAGATCAGATTCAAAGACGAACTGTAGGAGAAGTTCATCACAAACTGTTAGAAAAAGTTCATTGGTTAGGGTTAGGGGTTGGTTTTTTTTTTTATTGGGGAAGATGAAGATGGATATAGAGGTAAAAAGAATATTTTATGTTATTTTAACGGCTGAACTAATGTTTGTCTAAAAATGGGCTTAATTGCATCTTAAGTGATATATAGTGGTCCAAAGTATAGTTTTAAAGTTTCGGTGGCCGGAATACAATTTTGCGAAAAGTTTGGTGGCCCGAATGTACCTTCTCCCTTAATAATTTGAAGAGAAGTTTGGCATTGCTTCTGATTTTACAAAAGTAATTCTCGAGAATTGATTCAAATAAAAGTTATTTTAAAAAAATTAATATTGCAATTTTGGATACGTTTGGCTACCTTAAACTCAAATTGATTATGAAAGAAATAATATTTAAAATACTACTATTATTTGTATCATTCTCAAACGAAATAAATACAAATATAAAATATTTTGATTTATACTACCAAAGACTGTATTATAATTGTCAATAATAAAGTTAGAGATATAAAAAGATAACTAGACATTATCTCCTAGAATTATTGTTAATAACTATGAATATTATGGTTGCCGGGTTTTTTTTTTTTCTTCCTTAGGGCACATGTCAATTATACTTCTTTTAGAAAAAAAAATTTTATTTTTATAAAATTTGCGATTTTCAAGACTATTAACATGAATATCAATGCAAAAACTTTCTAAAAGTAAATAATTATAATATGCATTTAGGGGACATATATATATATTAGCAAACCTTAATTTTCTTCTTATTTATAATCAGGAGTTTGTGCAATAATGAAAATCTAACTACAAGGTCTAAAGAGAGTTGTGGATATAATAGATGTCAGATGCATTCACGAAGATTTTAAATATGGGTGTTTTTGTCTATATATAAAGTATAAACGAGAGTAAGAGAGTCTATTTTACAAGTGTGACATGGAAAAAACTGGCCATCATTTTTGTCAAAACAAACACGGGGCAAAGACAAAAAAATATATATATATATATATATATATATATATATATATATATATAGGTATCCTTAGATGATGAAGCAGAAGCACTTAACATTCGTCTTATCCCATGGTTTTGTTTAATAAAATGGGGGCAGATGGTCATGCTCATGCAGCAGCAGCAGCACTTCAACTAAACAAATTCACCTTACCAAGTTTAAGTGTAGTGGCACACCATTTACATGAAAATGGGGTGGTTCTATATATTCTACTATATAATTAATCAATTTTATAAACAATTAAGTGTGCTTGTCATCATCAAATATACTAATATTTATTTATGAATAATCCAAATAGTCTTACTATCCACAATTTCTAAATTCAATCAACTCAATTTTTGGAATTACCTACTCTATATATAATCAAAATATATTAATTGTACAAGGTTCTTTTTAAAATACTTTTTTTGAAAATTTGTTAATAACCAAGGTTTTTTTTTTAAATCTTAAAATAGTACAAGGTTTTTTTTGAAATAATTTTAACGGGAGATAAATTGTTGGTTTAGATCTCCCCGCCATTTTCACGTAAGAGCCACGTGGGTGGCCAAATCATCCTTCCGTCAATTGATCTAACAACAACTTGACGGAAGATTTTGATTAAAAAAAAAATTAGGTGAATGTTCAATTTGCCAAAAAAAAAAAAACACACACATGGTTTAAATTAAAATCTCAAAACTAGTACATGATTTATTTTGCAATTATCTAGAAATAAAATAAATACTGTACCACTTAGTTGGTAACCGTGAAATAGGAATATGAATATTATTAAGAACCCTAAACTTGAATGAAGTTGCAGCTTTTAGATTGTAACAAGTTAACAATTTGTATTGACTCGGGGGATAAAATTTTCTATTTTAAAAAGGTGTTCGATCTCCAATTCTCAATCATCATCTAAAATAAATAAATAATTAATACTGTTTATTTTAATACACATGTGGCGAAGATTTAACGTTTAAAATATGAAATGAAACACCTTTTTAAAATAGAAGATGTCTATTCTCAACAAAGTCTCTTTAATTTTCTAGATACTTTTCACATGTAGATAGTTAGGTTCCAAATATTCTTTCAATAACTTCAATTTTAAATGGTATGTCACAGTTAATATGCTTAAATGATCGTAGAACAACTGTGATTCTATCCATAGTTCTTATTCTATTCACACCCATAAGTCAATTAAAACTAGGGGCTCACTGGCCATCATCTTGATTCTAAATTCGACAAAATTATACTCTCTTTAATCCCTCCTCCCCCCCCCCCCAAAAAAAAAAAAAAAAAAGAGATCCAAATGAAGCATTTTTTTTTTCTTTCTTTAACGTTGATTAATTTCTTTTCTCCAAAACTATAAAATATGTAGTACTTTTAGTGTATTTTCAAAAGTTTACAATTTATAAATATATTCTCAACAACTTAGTAAAAATCTATACAGAAAATGGTCAAATTGAATTTTAAAAATCAAAATGCGAATTTTGTTTTTTTGAAACAATTGATGATAGGGGAATAAGAAAGTCGTCAAATTTTAGCCACAAAATCACTATTGTCAGTTATTGGTTGAATTTTTCATTAGTTGGTGTCACAACTTGCAAATTATGACAACAATTTTGTGGCCAAAATTTTGAAACTTTTTTGTACCTCAATATTGTTCTTTTAAAAACAGAGGGAATATAATTTGGTTACTTGATTCTAAACCCTCCAATGATTTTATAACATTCATTCTTCTCTTTCCTTTTCATATATGATTAGCAACAAGATTTGTACCCATATTATCTCGCCTCATTTGAGTCTTTTTTTTGAAACCAAACAAAGAGACTTCATATTAATGAGATCAAGAACAAATCACAGCAAGGAGGCCATCCACAACAGCAGGAGGCTCAACCCAGCAGTAAGGGCTGTAAAACTCACGAGCAGCCCTTGCAAAACGATGTGCCACTATATTGGCATTACGACAAATGTGTCGAACTGTATATGAACGATTTTCGACAAGAAAACTTTTACAACTCGACACTATACTACCAAACTCAGAATTATCCGTACCGGACAAATGAATAACATCACTAACGAGTTTTGAATCCACCTCAAACTCCACATGCTCGAACCCCATGTTCTTAATCCAAGATAAAGCCTCTAACCCCATGGCTTCTCCCTCGTCTACTCGAAAACATCCAGTAATAACAACAGGAACGAGCTGCTATAAACTGTCCATAATCATCACGAAGCACCATCCCCAGACCCGTCTCATTGGAGGCACGAAAAAAAGCTGCATCCACCTACAGTATTAGTATTGTAAGCCGGCGCTCGAGCTTCTCGCCATTCGCCCAGCAGATTCAAAGAATACGAAACAGCCAAGGGAGCTGTTGCGCACAACGGAAGACTAGCAAACAAATTAACAGAGTATAATAGGATCAATCACAAAGAAGAGAGAGAGATTGGGGTCAACGGACTGACGAAATTTTATTAGAGGCTTAACCTTGTACAAACCTTTTAGGTATACAACTATTTATAAGGAAATAGAAAAACCCTAAAACCGTCGCTATGCGGACGCATAATGCGGCCGCATGCGATTCACAAGATTTCCATGCGGACGCATTATACGGCCGCATGGATTCCAGAATACTTATGCAGACGCCTTATGCGGCCGCATAAATTCCAATGAGTCATGCGTTCGTCCTCGGAGGGCGCCGGCCTCTTGCCAGAACATCGAGCTATCACATCCAACAGGAGCAATATGATACGAACCATTCCAAACACACGAATTCCTTTCTTTCCAGATTTGCCAAAAAATCATCGCAACTGTAACAACAACGTGGTTGTCATATGTACCGAGAATAAAGAATAACAATCCAGGAAGAGAAAGCAAAAGGACAAGAAACATAGTTATGCCAAGAGTTTTCATATCCCATATTTGCTACCCACTTGAATACGCCGGACGAAGAAGATTTGCCTTGTTGGGAAGACGACACTCGCGCCCAATTCGCCAAGTGAAATGTTTAATGTTAGGAGGAATGTTAAGGTTCCAGATTAACATCCATTTATCCGTGGCACCAAGAGACTCATCAAATCATCAATAGTTAAAGAACAAGTTAGCCGATAAGCAGTTTTCACAGAAAAAGATGTTTGGTAACATTTTGAAAATGTAATCTAAGATCATTTTCCTAAAAACATTTTTTTTATTTTTCGGTGTTTGGTAACATTTGAAAAATGTAGTCTAAGATCTTTTACAAGTCAACGGAAAATGAAACATTTTTTTCAGAAAAATGATTTACGGATTTTCAAAATTTGTTCATTCCTATTTTCTCCTAATATCACCTTTGCACATTTGAATGTGCTATATTCATTTCTAACTTTTCTTTCAAGAATAATAATCGTAATATTTTACTGCAATATTTTGAAGTGATTCCATGAACAAATTTTTATTTATATAATATCTTGTTGATATTGTCAAGATTTATGAAATTTTTTATAACATTGAAAAATATATTCATGTTCGTCCAAAAATAAATGTTCAGTTTTATTCATGATCACAAATAAAAGTAAATATTCATTTTGAGACGATAAAATAACAATAATATTATAGATTCAAGTAGTTAAATTTCGAAAAAAGTTTAACTTGATATTTCAATTAAAAATACTAAGATAGAGTGGACATGTTATATATATCTTGTTTGAAATCCTTTAGTGAGTTGATTTAAAATTTTAAATTATTTTCTTAATACTTTAATTTTTAAAGATAGTATTACATGAAATAAAATATTTGGTTGAAGATTGCATAAAACTTCTGGTATAATGTTTTTGAGATCATAAACTTTTTAATTTGGGGCTGAAATTAGAGCCTAATAGCACCTTTGCACAACTCAATTTTACTAAATACTCCTTTCGTTTTTAAAAAAATGTCCATTATTTCATTTCGGGACGTCCCACAACAATTATCTCTTTCTTTTCTTTTTCTTTTGTTTTTGAAACGTGTTTTCAAGTCAATTATCAATTATGTTATTGTTATTGTTTTTAAAATAAATGTCCATTATTTTATTTTTATTTTTCAGAAGCTATTTTTCAAAATTATTTTTCAAAATTATTTTTCAGATGTTATTTTCCTTGAGACAAAAGAGCCTAAATAATGGGTGGTTCAATACCTTTCTTTGGACTTCAATTTTCTTCACAACGGAGAGTTACGTTAGACATGCTTTGATCCAATGATCCGAATCATTTGTGTCTGAATATATATACGTTAACTATTTCAGATCATTTGTGTCTAAATTACGTATAAATATGTTAATTTGACACTATGCTCACGGGATGATACTCTTTCCTCCTTAAAAAAGGTGGTTAAGTATAAATATGTTACTCTCTTCGTTTCATTCAAATAATCTACTATATTATTTTGAGATATTTACTTTAAAAAAATTATGTTTATAATTTTAATAATTTTTTATCTTTAACCTTTATTTGTATTGTAATTATTTTAATTGTATTTAAGTATTATTGTAATTATAATAAAATTTAATGACACTGTTAAATTTCTTAATAATTACGCTTTTCAAAATAATTGTGTTAGATGGAACGGATGGAGTAATTATTTTTTGCCCCCATGAATAGCTCGCTGTTTACTGTTTAGGGGAAGCAAGCATATTCCCTCCACGAAGAAGGCAATTTCGTAATTAATCTCCATTCCAGGGTTAACCGATCGAGTCCACATAAACTTTATTATTCCACAGATTTGACTGTGCTCTGGCGTTTGATTCGCTTACCTTATTCTAGCGCTTCAGAGATTACAGACTCTTTTCATTTCCTTCGCTTGAATCTCCTCTTTCATTTTTTCTCTCTTTTTCCCTCTATATTTTCCCCCAATTTGGTAACAGTTTCGAATCTACAGCTCAAATTACAGCATTTAGGGCTTTATAAATCTCCATTAAATCACACCGTTCAATTCGCTAGTGTTTTGATCGGTTGGAAAATTCGAGTGTTATGAAGATCGAGGATTTGGATGATGTTGAGTGTGACGTAAATTACGATCGAGATTATTATAATCGGGGAAGACAAATTGTTCATGTGGATGCGAAGAGAGCTTTAGTCGGAGCTGGGGCTCGGATCTTGTTCTATCCGACGCTTCTGTACAATGTTTTCCGGAACAAGATTGAAACTGAGTTTAGATGGTGGGACCATGTTGATCAGGTTCTCTTCTCACTTACTTCGTTATCTCTTTCCTGTATTTCTGGACTGACACTGTTATTGCTGAGGCTGTTTATCATTTTGACTTTTGTCGTTTTTGAGTATGAAGTTGTTTGATCATGTTTACACTGATATTGCTGAAGCTGTTTGATCATTTTTACTTTTGTCGTTTATGTGTATGAAGCTGTTTGATTGGACTGAAGTGGTTTGATCATGTTTACTTTGTTGTTTATATATTTAAAGTAATTTTTATTTGCAACTTTTGGTTGTGAAATTTTTTTTCTTAAATTCTTTTCGGATTGTTTGCTTAAATGGTTTTTGAGGGATTTGTGTGGTAAAATTTGGTATGTGAAACTAGAGGAAAGAAAATTTACTTTTGAGGGAATAGCATGTGTGAGTGGTGGAAATGGAGTTAATAGTGTGTAGGTTTGGCAGAATATGTATTCTTAATCGAAAAGAAAAAATAAACTTTAATTATCAAGCATTAATGCTGGCTGGAAAAAAAGTTTAAAGGTTGGCTGACCAAGGAATTAGGATTGTTCTGGATTTGTTTGTTTTATGTTCTCTGTGGTCTTATTGAGAGTGTCCTGTAATGGTTTGTGCTACATGTGTCTAATTTGTTTTTCTTGATATTTATGCAGTTTGTTCTGTTGGGTGCGGTTCCATTCCCCAAGGATGTTCCTCGATTGAAGCAGCTTGGTGTTGGTGGTGTTATCACACTCAACGAGCCATATGAAACTTTGGTGCCAACTTCATTATACCATGTTAGTGGCTTCTGTGGACGTTAAATATTATCTTTTATGGAACCACTTCAGTTGCTTGCTGTTTTGATTTTGAATATAGTTAAGCCGAAATCTTGCTTCGGATTTAAACATTCTTATATACGAAATTTTCTTCCCTCTCCTTTCTCCCCCCCTGCACGCGGAAGCTTTCTTGTAGGTCTTTCTGTTACCCTTCTTGTAAACCTAGTGCGTAGTCTTATCATCAATCAATTTAAACCTTCATATTTTGGTTGCATTTTTTGTGTCAAGTTTTCGGTTTCATAAAAAAAAAAGAGGTGCTGCTCAAGATAGCTGTAAGAAAACTTGGGGCTTCAGCACTTGCTAGGAGAGTTGCCATTCTGTTTAGGAATGCTGGAGTTGGCTGCTATTGGATCGGTCTGAAATACCATCTAGCGGCAGTATACATTGTTTTAAAATGGACATGTTTTGGTGTAGCCATGTAGTGTCCACTCATGATCAGAAACTTGTCAGTTGGTCATGGAATCCCTATTATTTCTTTTGGTTACTCCCTCCATCCCGGATAAATATTCCTAGTAGATAAAACACAGAAATTAAGAAACATAATTAATGATGTGCTGTAAAATGTGTTCTGACCATAATACCCATGAACATTAATTGAGTTCAACTACTGTAAATAATTGAGTTTGTTTGAGATGTGTTATATTAAATGAAGCTTTAAGGGTATATTAGGAAGAATGATAGAGAATAGGTAGATCAAAAGTCTTTAGGAACATTAGTTGGGACATCCCAAAATAGAAAGTAGGAACATTTATCCGGGACGGAGGGAGTATTATTTAGAGGCTTCATATATGGATTTTTCATGTAATCCTCCTTTCTTATGTGGTTCAGATTTTGCAATAAATACATTTACAGTGAAAAACATTTCATCCCGCTGCAAAAATGATTTTCTTTTGTGAAAATGTTGTTTGGCCAGTTTTTTTCTGTTGAGCCTAATGAATACTAAAGGCAAATGTTGCTCCTCTTTTCCTTGTTTATAAGTTAAACTTTTCTCTCACTAATGTCTCAGGCGCATGGGATAGATCATCTGGTTATTCCTACCAGAGATTACCTCTTTGCCCCTTCATTTGGGGACATCAACCGAGCAGTAGAATTCATTCACAGTAAGTGAAGTACCTTTTGTCTACCATCTGTTTGAATGCTCTTTCTGTGCCCATATTTATTGGTGGTTTCTTATGTTTCCATCTACTGGTTACAGAGAATGCATGCAGTGGTAGGACTACATATGTGCACTGCAAAGCTGGGAGGGGAAGGAGTACAACAATTGTCCTTTGCTATTTGGTAATATTCTTTTCCGTGTTGTTTTCCTTTCAAACAACTTTGGTTCCTTGGCAGCTTTTGCCTGTGTATGATATGTTAACTCCTTTCTCAGTACCTTGAAACTGTAGAATTGAGTTTATGCTTTTTGATAATGTGCAGGTCGAGTACAAGCACATGAGCCCGGCTGCTGCACTTGAATATGTGCGGTCCAGACGACCTAGAGTGCTGTTGGCTCCATCTCAGTGGGAGGTAAGCAACAAATTTGTTCAGTTAGTCCACGTGTGCGATGATGTTATTGCAGTTGCATACGTATCTTAAAGAAAGAATTATTGAAAAAAGAACTTGCACCGACCTTTTTGGAATACCTTGAGAAACAAGTCCCATATTAACACTTCCAAGCCAGTTAGAACAAGACAATGACATTCATTACATTATGAAGTTTTGGGAATCTTTAGTACAAGGTTGATTGTAGTCGTAAGAATAACAAATTTTAAGGACACTTACTGTTGGCAAGGAGTGTATTACAAAGTATTCTGTGGTTACAGGCTTTTATTTTCACTATTTTAATCTAATCATTTTTAGTGATTACAAGTTTTTCAAATGTTTTAAAATTACCCTCCCTCGTTCCGGACCTTTAAGATATTCTTGCATGCACATTTGTTTTCAATGAGCAGGCCGTACAAGAATACAAGCAGCGGCGAGTAGCTTCCACTCCACTTTCTCCTTCAGCTGATGCTGTTTTAATTACAAAAGCAGATTTGGAAGGGTATCATAGCCCTTGTGATGGCAAGGAGCTTGCAATTGTTCCAAGAGGGGCAAGGTCCAAACCAATGATAGCAAGGCTGTCCTGCCTTTTCTCATCTTTGAAGGTTTCTGGTGGCTTTTCGCCTGTCCCTAGGCAGCTGACAGAGGCACGCGCCTGCTAAGCTCAAGCCCTTCATTTGTAGGAAGATGGTAGGGGGGCAGCTTTTGTACAGCGGAGCATTATGGAAATAAGTTTAGATAAGTGATCTATTTCCCATGCTTCATGTACTCTTGGTTTTTTTAAAAGAGAGAATGAGGAAGAGGAATAATGGAAGAAAGAAGACTTTGAGGAACTCCTCAGAGTTGGGTATCACATGGGTGAGGTATGACTTACCCCCACTTTTGTATATATTTCTCCTTTTTTTTTTTTTTCTTTGTTGTAGTCAATTAAAGGATATTGGTTGTTAATAAATGAAATCATTTTGTGCTCTTAAGAAGCTATGTTTCACGTATCTGTTTGTTCTTGTGGGTGATTTAGCTAATGCATCCCTATTCCAAGGTAACCAAGTATTTGTGACTGTTTGGCAAACATTTAAACCAGGGTGATTGAGGATGTGATAAAACTAGTTAGGAAACATACTCAAGATTTCATGGGCTCAATATCAGAGGTGTTCACTTTCATTTCACTACTTCGAGCAATCCAGCTTCTTCTTACTGATAAAATCTTAGGTTCCCCACACGATTGCTATACTTGGTATGATTTAAAGATTTAGCTTCCCGTCTGTTTTTGTTGGAAGCTTTGTTTTATTGTGCGACTTCTTATTTTACTATGGAGTGCGAGGCTAATTCTGGTAATTTACAACACGTGTACTGTTCTAGAAAGGCAGGAAAGGTTCTATCACTTAGAGGATATTTTTCCTATTATAGCAAAAAAAATAAAAAAACATTTTTTATCTAGTGCCTTGTTTTTATTGTAAAATTTCAAGGATTAAGATAGAACCTTGTGGCTACACAAGTTTGGTTGTCAGTACTTGTTTCAGTATCCAGGATACCGTGTCTTTCATATTTTATCTCCAACTTTCTTCTTCTGGCACACGATGTTGAGGGTTGGCCAAAATGACACTCTAGAAAGTGCTGAAAAGATGGAAATATTCCCTTTCATGGGGTGTTTTCTTTTCCTAAAACAGATTCTGTCATCGTTCTTCTGCAGTACCCAGAGTATTCTTGTCATTTTTTATTTGAACTGGTGATGTGTACAATTCACCTCTGTACGCAGCCAATGATAATTAGCTCCACGGAGCAGGTGAGCTGCAGCCTTCATCTGGTTTTTCAGAGTTGGCTACCCCTCACAGGAATCCGAAATGATGTGGAGTTAGCTCTTCCCATTGGAGTAGTGTGCTTTCGTGTGGCCATCCTTCGTAGTAGGACGTGATCATGCCCGCCCCCGTGTGTTGCAACTCCTCTTTTGGATCAGTTTTGGTGTTGAAGTGTTGGTGTTCCTCATTTCTGTTTCTTAGCCATAGGTGCGGGGGACTGCTTCTATTTTTAGCTCTGGTAACAAATGCATCATACTAATAGCTGGCGGATAGATTTGAGCCCTCGTCAACTCAAATTAGAGCCTTTACCAATAGCTAGGCAACCGCTGTGGCCAAGGGAGACACCCAAAAATGAGCACACGGTAGTGGTCGGTCATCTTCTGGGTCTTTCTTAAGAGCATATCTTTAAGGAGATTGATTAAATTGATTTTGGATAAGCTATGTTTATTCCAAAACTATGAATCTCCAAGCCAAAACACAAAGCATCGGCGGCTTCGTTGTGGATTTGAGAAAGGCCTCCGGCCTATACAAAATCATATACCTACAAATGAAAACTCGAAATTCGAGTCTATTTTCTATTGCGATTTAGTAATTTTAATTTTATGATCTTAGACTTTCTCTCTTACTTTTTTTTTTTTTTAAAAATTTTTTTATTAAAAACTTGAAATCCAAAATCAAGCTATCAAATCACTTTCCCAAACAAACTTAAACTTCACTAGTAACTTGTGGTAGTCTTAATTACTCCCTTGGTTTCTGCTCAAACAATTGATTGCTATTCGAAAGTAAAGTAAAATATATCTAGCTAGGAATAAATAAAAATTCTCATAAACTTCTTGGATAAAATAATTAACTAATTTTAAGTTTAATCTAAAATAACTAATTAAATTTGATAACTAAGAATTAAAACATGCAAGAATGAATGTATGTATTATATTGGTGTTGGATGAATGTATTTAATGAATCATATGGAATACTACCAGAGTCACAGAGATTACACGAAACCTTTCACCACCACAGAGTTAGTTGTCGATCCAATATCTTCCCCATTTCATTGTCGTTGAGTGTGAAAGAAAATCTTTGATAAAGACTTTTTCTAAGAAAGTGGGCCCTAACATATCTTAAAGTCAGTCAGTCAGGCCTTTCATGGAAAACCTCATCTACCATTGATTTTCTCTTCCTGAAACTTACAAGTTTATTGTTTTCTTCTTACCACTACGAATTTGTCTCACTGTTCATGTATATATATATACCACCATATATATATATATATATATATATATATTAGAATCGTTTACATGTCTACATCTAACTACTGAAGCTTCTAGATTTATGCAGTGGACTCTCAAAAGGTGGTGTTTAATTTTATCTATCCACTCTATCTATATATCTACCTAAATTCTAAAAGCGCGCAGCTGATTTAATTAAGTATCAAGAAAAGGTATATATATATATATATATATATATATATATAATGTAGAGGTAGCCATGCATATATTCCTCATAGCACTAAATACAAATTCATTCCTTATTATATTATATTCTGCCTGCAACTTCTTTATACGACCGAATCTCCTCAGAAGCCCTTATAACACAGTCCTGCTTAAATATGTACCTTCTTCTTCTCCTTCTTCTTCTTCTTCTTTTTCTTTAAAAGCAACCAAAATCTAACCATAAAGTGGAAAACTGAATACCAACTTTTTAGGTTCAACAACACATTCATTCATATATTTTCATTGTCTCTTTTTTCCTTATTGCATGTGGAAAGAGACATCCCTCTCTCCTCTCTCTCTCTCTTTCTCTTTCACACACACACACACACACACACACACAGAGACACCCCATCACATATAGGATTTCCTTTCTTTGTACAAATTGCCTTTCATCTGCTAAAACATATACTAGTAATAAGGATCCTCCAAGTCCTTATAAAATGATCCAAATCACCTCTTTACCTAATTGTACAGCTTGCAGCACCAATATTCTTAAATAATCATATATATATATATATATATATATATATTCCATACATTCTCATTAAAAGTTCATTAATCTATTTTAAAACGTTTCATTTAAAAAGTCAACTTTTAAAAATTATCCCTTCAACCTCTGGAACCTTTCAACTCTGTTCTCCACAATATAATTATCTTCCATACACTCGTGCATTTTTTAACAAGTAATGGCCAGCTCTTAGAATTAATATTACTATATTCTCTAATTATTAGACTTAATTTTGAAACATGCATGATTTTTTTTTTTTTTGAGTTTGATGGAAGAAGTAAATATCTAAAAAAGTTGGGGGGCTAACACAAAACATGGTTCTTTCACGTAGGAATGCATATTTAAACTAATGTTCTTATGTCTCTATCTAACTGTTGCTTGGAAAATATAATTCTTTTCCTTCTAATCTAATGATGAGCCCAAACATGCAATAATGAGAAGGACACAAATTGACTAATAAATATATACTTATATTACATTAGAGTCACAAATATAAACTTTTTTCTTTAATACCAAGGAAATTTCCAATTAAATTACGTGTGGCATATTTATGATAGAAATTAAGTAATTATGTTCCAATGAGGGGGCCGAAGGAGTTTTCTTTTGCCAATGGAGGAAAACATCACCATATATAGTAACCCCATATTGGATTCATGTATGAGACTAAAATTACCTCGGAGTGCCATTAGATCCAAACACGGTTGAATATGTGGCCTATAAATCCACCCCGGAACATATGTCGGTTTTCAACCACAAATGACGATGTGGTAGGGCAAGGGAGGAAGGAGAAAATGGTAATTGAAGGTGTAAAGCTTATTCTTGTCAACTCATATATATATATATATATATATATATATATTCCTCTTTCTTGAGTTGTCTTTATTCCCTTGAGAAATTACAATGAAGCTGCCTCACTCACCGTACCCTCCCTCTCCTAGTTCATTTTTTTTTCTTTCTTTTTTTAGCTTTATTCATGCACAACACATTAACGACCTTCAAAAGCTTAAAGATGAAAGATATGCTCCTCTCCCATGCACGCACGTTCTCTCTCTCTCTCTCTCTCTCTCTCTCTCTCTCACACACTCACACTTATGGGTTATAAGCATATCTCGACATACTCTACTAGATATACTATAGAGCAAAAGGTCGAAGAATAAGGAATAGAATAAAGTCTTGCAATTATAAAGACATCTCTCTCTCTCACTCTCACACACACACACACAACACATAACAGTAAAAACCAAAGAATAGAAGTGACCTAAAATGTGATTTCTCATTTCTGTTACTACTACTCTACTCGAAGATTCCTGAAATTCCCAAACATGTATCTTAACCTATCTATATGCTATTACAGCACATCTCCACGAGGCAGTATCCAATGTGCCACTGTGTTACGAAGAATTCCACCTCCATAGCCAAATTGGAATATCTCTAATTCTATTTATCCATCAAGCGAGAATTTCGCAATGGAGGAAAAAGTTAGTAAAATATAGTTCGGATCGGATTTAGTATTATAATGATAGTTATATATAGTTTAGCGATTCATCAAAAGCTTTTCATATAGAAAAAGTGGTTCAAACTGTGATATATATTAGAGCTATTGAAGGGCATTATTTGATTATTCGTTTTTGAATGAATAGGATTATGTGATCATATATCTATCTATCTATCTATCTATCTATCTATCTATCTATCTATCTATCTATCTATATATATATATATATATATATATATATATATATATATATATATTGGTAAGGAACCTTAGAAGGGGGCCGGGCAACAAGTTTAATCAGCCTTTAATCAAAAAGTAATATACCTCCACAATCAAAAACCAGTACAAACATCCTACATATATTAATCCTAAAAACCCCATTTCAAGATTTAAAAATATAAATGGAAAGGCTAGCCCATGTTCGTCGGCCTATAGATTTTCACAGAATATATATATATATATATATATATATATATATATATATATATATATCAAAAGCAGTAGAAAAAGTTAAGAAACCAATGAGCATTGATATATAGTTTGGCAATTTTCATTGCTATAAAGGGAAATAATTGCCCCTCATGAGTATTGTATTCCAAAAGTGGCAAAGACACAACAAAAATTGCACAATTAACAAATATTGCAATTTGCAAATCTGCACAAATTCTATATATTGGTGTTGTCTTTGTAAAAACAATAAATAAAAGAAATTGTACAAAGGAAAAATTAAAAAGAGAGAGAGCTAAAAATAAACAAATACTAATAAGAATAGCCTATAAAGGTGATATTGTAATCATAACGGTGATGATTTTCATGCAGGCTAGGGGGGTGGGGGGTGGGTTTGCTTTGGGTCTTTGGTTTTCCCTTCTATTTTGTCAGGAGAGAGCAGCAGCCTTTTCTTGGCCTTTCTTTTCTTTTCTTTGCTTCTCTGTTTCTCCTTCCTTTTCCCTTTTGTGAACTTCTTTTCCCTTTTCCAACATGGGTTTGTTGAACAGTTACTTCTGTTGAGCTATATGCCATGATCAAATCCTCAGGAGAGAGACAGAAAAAAAGAGAAAGAGTAATGCTAAGCTCACATAATAGTTACGAATTTTCGGCACAAAATTCAGCATAGTTATAACCACTGATTGATGTTCGGATAATGTAGACCGGTTCAATCATTTAGTAGCGAGACTTACAGACTATGCCACCAATCAGCAATTATCAACTGAAATTTGGTGTCCAAAATTTTGTATCTGTTTTGTGATTCTAGCATTACTCAAAGAGAAAACTGTATAAATGGCTTCTTGGGGCCTGATCTTGTTGAAAAAGAACTTCATGGCAAAGCTTCAAGTAGAATAATGATGATGATATAGTAATGCTGTCTCTCTATATATAAGATTTATTCTTATTTTTGCTTCTACCCATGATGATCCGGATTGTCAGGGTCAGGCCAGAAGGTGGAGTACTTCAACCACTCTGGTTCATGTGGGTTTGTGATGGATGACTCCTGCAACAATACCAATGAAAAGAAAAACATGTGCATAATTTAGGGTTAGGGTTTTTTCTTTCCAGAACAAAAAATAAAAAATAAAAAATAGAAAAATAGATTTGGTCATCAGGAAGTTAAGACCACAACAACTGAAGAAACTGCCACTTTTGTACTTTTGTTTCTGCAATCACATTGGATATTGTGTTCTTTTTATTGATTTATACTCCTATGTTTTTTCATCCTAGGATGCCACACATTTACAAAAGTTTTTGGGTCACTATCTTCCTTTCTCTTTAAAACACTTTTGGATTGATATGGTTTTTTTTTTTTTCTCTCTCTATAGTTTCTTGTACTCATTAAAGCCAAAGAATGGGTTATATTATGGAGGAAAATCTTTAATTGTACTTGTTTAGTACTCCATCCGTTCCACGCAAAGAGTTCACTTTCTTTTTTTAAAAGTCAACATGTATTTAAATCAAATCAAAATTTTACATATTTTACCTATGTTTTAGGAAATAAAATTACATTAATAATACTATAGATTATAACTTTCATAACTTTGTAAAAATAAATAAATCTATAAAAATTATCGGTTAAACTTTAATTAGTTTGATTCAAAAAAGTCAAAAGTGAACTCTTTGCCTGAAACGGAGGGAGTACTTTATGTTAATATTATGCTTGTATTGTAGCCGTCGTGTCGCAAAACTTAAGGAGGCACATTTGAACAAATGTCGCTTTATTTTCTTTAACATAAAAGAAACATCATCTTGTTCAAGAAACAAGATAGGGGAATCGCGGTGGCAGCTTCCAACGGCTAATCGTTTTGCTTACTTCTCTTTATATTTCGTCCTATGCATGGGAATCTAAAATTCATCTTTAAATATTTTATTAATTTAAATGATAAGAAATGATGAAATGCATGAAATAGAGCAATAAAAGAAAATCAATGTAATGTTTTGTAGTATTATATGCTTCTCCTTTTTTTTCTTTTCACATTTTGAAATCATGTTTGGCAGTGAGAACCAATAAAAACATGAAAAATGGAAAAGAAAAAAAGAGATAAAGAGAAAAAGGAAAAGGCTCCTAGTTTCTATCTCTTTAATTTAAGATAATATTCCCTTCTTTGTTTTTTGTATATATATATATTATATAATCAATTTATATCACTTAATAAATATGTTTGCCTTTTCTTTTCATAAATTTCAGAGTCAAAAAGGTCAGACTTACTTCTTTGATATCAGATGAAGAAGTGCAGCCCATAATGAGTTCCTCCAATCCTGAAGCAGACCTTCCTCCCATTTTATGATGTTGTTGTTGATGTTGCTGCTGCTGCTGCTGTTGGTGTTGTTGTTGTTGTCGCTGTCAAAAAGAGTACATATATATAGATCGATATGAATGTTCCAAAAATATGTGGTCTAGTCATATATACGATTAAAAGAAAAACATAATGATTTGTATGATCAAGAAAGCGATATTATGATTACTTGTTCTCAACTTACTTGACAAATAAAATCCTCAAAGTTAGTTGACTCAAGTCTTACTGTTCTTTTTGTATAGAGTATAGACGATATAATTTCGTTCAGTAACTAAAAGTCTATTATAAATAATATTGTCCATACAAAATGAATAGAGGCTTAAGTTACTGAGTGAAATTGATGTAAATATTTTCTTATATTTAAATTTGTTTTTGGATATACCAATTAGCTTAGGGTTCTTGATCATAAAGATGAGGAGATTCAATTGTTTGTGTCTAATCCCCCCCCCCCTTCACCAAAAATCAAATATATACATTTTTCTACATTGCAAATATATCGCTAATGCATGTACGTACCCGTGTTTGTACAAAATATTCATTAACTACCGGCTGATCGACACCTGATCCATCTAATCATATGATATCTCCTTTTCCCAAGTGTGTACATCAAGGTCACAGTTGCTCACTTGGCATAATCTAACGTGATACATCAATTTGTTTGTCTCAGACTCGGCTACACACTAAGGCCTAATTTCATCTCAAGTAAATTGATCTTGTAACCTCCATAGTTGATATATCGCTTTATGAGTAAATATAAACATCTGTTATGTACCTTATCCCTTTATTCCTAGAGTAGGGTTCTATCTTATTCTTACCAACTTAAGGCTCGAGATTTGGACTTTCCTCATGGGGACATCTTTTTAGACAAGAATTCCGACCGACATTTACATGATTGATTTATAACCCAAAAATTCATCAACCAAACCAAGAATTCTCTCAAACCTACAGGTGATCCACAAAAAAGAAAAGAAAAAAAGAAACTTGTACTAGTATATACTGATGAAGTTACGCGCGCCATGTCATTACAAACCGCACATTTCAACAACAAAAGTTGCATTCGTTGTAACTTAGAACTGTGCATGGTAAATGATAATGTAATTAATCTTCGCCTAGACTACCCCTCAGACCACCCTCGATATGATTAATAATGTCTTGTGGTAGTCTCTGTAATACCCGTAATTAATAAGACGCAAAGAAAACATATATATATGCGAGAAATACAAGTACTGTACTGTACATGTATGTATGTACGTACTAAATGTACAAGAAATCGACGTTAATTGAAAGAGGTTTAATTGATAATGTGGGTATATATGTAATTAAATACCTGAAAGTTATCATTTTGATCAAGCATGATTCTGGACACATGAAAGGAGTCATGATCGTCGAGAATAATGGAGGTGTGATGGAGGGGATGTGGAGAGATAATCGTAGATATCGAGTGAGAAGGCCTGCTGATGTGGAACGCTGCCGTGGCCGCCAGCTGATGATGTGGAATCTGATGTGGATGTTGTTGATGGTCATCATGTGTTATGTGATGTGTAGTAGCCCTTTGCAAGTCACGGTCTTCGCACGTGACAGTTGTTGCCACACCATGCTGATCCCTTGCCGTTGAAGCCTGCTCTCCTCCTGTTCCCACCTGCAACCCACAGTAGTAAATTAAAACTCCCAATTAATTTTTAAGTACTCTTAGTAATTTTTTTGGGGCAGGCTTTATCTTTTCTTTTCTTTTCTTTTTTGGGAGTAAAAACCAAAGTTTATTAATCGGGTGACAGTAGCTAGCTAGCAAGGTTATTACTCCCTCCGTTCCAGGTAAAGAGTTCACTTTTGACTTTTTTCGGTCAACTTAGTTAAAGTTTGACCGATAATTAACATAAATTTAGTATTTTTTATAAAGTTTTGAAAGTTGTAATCCATAGTATTTTTAAAATAGTTTTTAATTAACGAAATTTTATTTTCTAAAACATAAGTAAAGTGTGTACAATTTTGATTTGATTTAGTCACATGTTATTTTTAAAAAAGATCGAAAAATGGACTCTTTGCCTGAAACGGAGGGAGTATCAAATAATAATAATTAATTATAAATAGTTGGAAGCAATATTGCTGTTACTACAAGCAAGGTATATAACAAAAGCAACCTATAAACCGTTTTGAGTCATCTGACTCATATTCCTTAACCTTGCACTCAACTAAATGTCAATGTTTTTGGCCCTAATTTCATTCTCTTATGTAACATCATTGAAAGCTACTTCATTTCTCCCGGAAAATCTTCAACATTTTCTCTCCCGACAAAAACTATGTGAGAGAGAGAGATTGCAAAATCAAGAGGTTGAGTGAAATTTGATCTACTAGTTTCACCCTAAAAAGAGAGTGAACTTTTTTTATCTACTAGCTAGCTAGCTACGAATATAATGTAACAAAAAGAAAGGGGCCGGGAAACAAAGAAAAAAATTCCAATATATATATATATATATATATATATTATTTCTTAAAACAAAAAACAGCAAGATTGCAACATTAAGTGATTTGAGTAAAATTCGATCGATTATAAGTAAGTCACAAAAATAGAAATATAACAACATTAAATTAGCTTTAGATTTTTTATTTGTTATATATGCCTACTGCTTTAAATTGACAATCCTCAGTTTAAAACTTGGTGAGATATCTAGCGAAGGATAAGTACGTATGACTGAACTAAGGAATCGGAACGAACCTCATCGAAGCTTTTCCTGAATGGTACAAAGCTAAAATGATCGGCTTTCAGTTGCGAAATGTCCATAGGATTATAACTCGAAATAGCAGCACCAACGGTAACAGCAGACAATTGATCATCCCTAGTAGTAATATTCACTATTTCCCTAGAAGAAGAGCTCCCACTCCCACTCTCTCTTCTGCTATTCAAATCACTGCTAGTATTCCCTTGCTGTATTTGATCCATAGCCATCGCAGCGTTACTAGTCCTCTCCGACCAATTACATTGCCTCGGTTGTGTCTGATAAAATATCTTCGATACCACGAGCTCTCCTTCTCTCTCCTCCTCATGCTGCCCCAAATGATATTGATGCATTACCCAATTAGTCTTTTCGGGTTTTCGATTCTTGCCAAAATTTGTGTAGAGTACTAGAATTTTCTTGCAACCTTTTTGTTTCCCATTCACCATGACTGGCCTTGTCTTGCCTGTTTTATGCCACCTTGTTTCTCCACCTTGTAAGTCGCATTCAGTTTGAATCTTTCTTCTCTTTCTTGTTCCGGTCGTATAAGCTTTTGAAGGCCTGTGGAAGAAGTGTCTACTCAACCCATCTCTTGTAACTCCTGAAATATTATTGAAAAAAGTGTAACTATATATGTTTTTGAGTGTTTGCTAAATCAAAGTTAGGTTTACTTAGGTGTAACAAACTATGAGGTAAGCAAATTCTTCAAAGTCATAACAAACCCTAAAATCCATGAAATTTTAAGTTCTATATTGAAACTAAAAAAAAGAGGGTATTTGTAAAACCTAACTCTTTGAATTATTGGGACAAGCAAACTGAGAGAGAGAGAGAGAGAGAGAGAGAGAGAGAGATGATCAAAACCTGGAAGTTTTTCAGGATGGGTATAACAAATCCCATCTTCACCTTCAATTGTCGGGATGAACTCATCGATCAAAGGGTGAGATTTCGAGTCTTTAGATTCTACTTTGGCTTCAAGGTGTTCTATCAATTCTTGATCAGTTGGATCAAATTTCACTCCTGCTGGTAGACCTACCCAATCCTGCAATTAATTAAACTCAATTAACTTAAATTAATTATAAATTCGTAAAACCAAACAAACTTACCAAAATTATTCAAAATTACACTTTCTGCTTAACAAAACAAGAAATGTTTTAAGAAAGCCTCGAGTTTCTTTGCTTGAAAAAGAAAATCTTGAAAATGAATTCAACTACAAGAGTTCAAGAACAAGCATAATTCTATTCTTAATGTTTGATTCTTATTTGTCAAAATCTTTTTGTTGAAGGAAGGAATATATATTTCTATGGATTATATATATATATATCCGTACTATAAACGTACCGGCTTTCCTTCGAACTTGTGGCCACAACCAGGGCACTGTTTGGATCCACACAGTTGATGCTCCTCAAGCTTTGCATCAATGAGATCAGAGCTACTGATGGAGCCCAACTGACTCTTATTCATTTCCTTCAATCCGACGAAGAAACACTCCAAGCTTCTTCTTTTTTGATCAAATAATTTGTAAATCCTTCATAAAATCTTCACACTTGATGACCCTCTCTTGACTTTTGGCTATATTGTACCCTTTTATTCGCTTCGAATTGAGATCTGATTATCTCTGGAAAAACAAGAACAACAAAAGTTATTTGATCAAAATCGAATCAAAATCTTAAGAACTTCAATTAAATATCAATATGATTTCTGATTCAATAAGAGATAAATAATTAAGAAAAGAAAAGAGGGAAATGAATATGAGACATACATATACTAGAACAAGTTCCAATCAAACTTTTTTAAGCTTGATCAAGAAAAAAATTCCACTTGAAACAAGAATTCGAACAATACCCGGATGAGATTATACCAAAAGTGGAAATATTCCCATAGAGAGAGAGAGAGAGAGAGAGAGAGAGAGAATAAGAAGGGGAGGGGGAGCTAGGAGGAGTAGGAGGAGAAAGAGTGTCACATGGAGTGAGGAATGAGCTATAAAACCAGGGCTGCTTTGGCTTTAACCATGAAAAAACACCAGAATTCCCTCTTAACTTTAACCGAAGCCAGTGAGATAAAGAAAAAGTTGTCTCATACCACCTCCTCTATCTCTATATACTCATCCCACCTTTTACTCTTTGCTAATTTAAGTATAACACATCTAGTACTCCCTCCCCCCACTCCGCATGCCCTTCGTGTCTCTAGCTTATCTGAGAGTGAAAACAGACTCGAACAAATCACGAGAGAACAATATAATATATATATATATATATATATATATATATATAGAGAGAGAGAGAGAGAGAGAGAGAGAGAGAGCAACTTGGTATTTATTTGGTTGTAAAAGCAAGCTCTAAACAAGACTGACTGCCTTTGTTTTGAGACTAGTACTCTTGAGTCTTGACTATACCCCTCACTCTATACTAAAGCAAAAGCTAATAAGGGAACCGCCTTCCCTTCACAGCTGTTAGCTAAACCGCAATCCTCAAAAGCTTGCATAGCAACCTTATTTCTGTATTAATTTATTACTTTACTACTAATAATCTTTAATTAATTAATTAATTGATATACATACCTTATAATACAAGTGTAATTTTAACTGTATATGTATATCTTTAGTATATTTTTCATATTTAAAGATTGATATCAACATCAATAAAGCTACGTACGTGTCACAATTTATCAGGAAAATATGCCTTAATTTGTCCACGTGGCACTCTCTCATCTTTCAAATTATTATACTACAAAATACTAACAAATTAAAGAAGAAAATTTACATTTATTTACGAAACGTGTTTATAATCCTCTGATAAAGTTTTTTTAAGTTGACGCAAAGCAAGTGTATCTTGTTTGAAGGCAGTCAAGTTTATTTTAGAGGTAGAAATTTACATGGCAGTATATGAAATTTTGATCAAAATTATATTGGAAAACTATTTTCTTAAAAGAAATTAAGGGTGTCAAATTGCTAAATTTTTTATTTTTTAATAATAAAAAAATACTAGTTTTTCTTAGCTAACCATCTTAATTTGGCTCTCCATGACTTCAATTCGCGCGCACTAGTCATATATCTATCGTAACCCTCCTCCTTTGTTCAATTCGGGTTTGAAAAAATTGCAAAACATTCATGAATTTAATTAAGAATCATGATCTATCTTTTCAGATTTAACTATAAAATGCTTTTAGACTCTTGATAAATTTCTTTAAAATTAATGAGAAAGAAATAGGGAAAATTAAAAAAAAATAGAAAATGGGTACTTGATCACATGCTCTTTGAGTTGGAGTGCTGCTCATGATTCTTTTTGCCATGAATGTTGAAGAGAGAGAGAGAGAGAGAGGAGGGAGTAGAAATGGTTGCTTGATATGCAAGGCAAATGAGCAGTATACTTGATGGACCACCACCATCCCTTGTTACAAAATCATACTATATATAATGTATAGAGTACATCTTAATTATAATAAAAAAAAATTTAAAAAAAAATCCACAAATCTTCAACAACAAGCACCTAATAAATTAGCTCGTCTAAAAGCTGAATTCAGGACAAATAAAAAATTTTCAATTTTCGTATTTTGTTTTATTTTACTTTATACATTTGGGTCATTCTTATTTCTCTTTTGGTCTTGACCTTGTCTCAATGTCCATATTTTTCTAATATGGGGGAATATCTAATGTACTTCACACTCATCATACTTAAGGTACACATGAAAGAATTGGACCCCACCATACCAGTGGGTCCAACCATATCATATTTTGTAATTCAGTCTTTTGGGAATAGTCAAGAATAAATGATGAATGGTCCAGAAAAATGTTTGGGGAAAAATAGATGGCTATGATTGTATATTTCTCATGTGTCTGATTGATCATTTGGGTAAGATCGAGTTTATTTGTTTGTTAGGATAAATTTTATTTCACTCAAAAAAAAAAAAAGAATAATATCTTGGTGGGAATGGGAAGGAATTGAAGGACAACAATAATCTATGAGAGCTAGACAAGAAATGAAACAGATGGCTAAAAACCATTCAACAAGTGAACATCCCTTTGATTAGATTTCTCTTTTTGTCCAAAGATAGAAAGAAAAAAAAAAAAGAGTATCAAAATTTGGTTGGGACTATCCATTAGATTGACTATTGACTAATCCATTACTGGACCCCATGCACATATCTTAAACCTCGTTCTTAAGCTCTTTGATTCTCTCTTCCTTAGTTGTTTGTTCTTGTTTTTTCTTTTTTCTAAAAGAAAATTGTGTCATTAATTAATTAAGGTTATTTTGACAAAAATAAAAATTCTTCTTAAAAGTAATATTATGCCATAAACTTGCCAAAATTCTTAGTTGATTAGTTATGTAATTTGTTGGTTCTGTCACCAAATTATAGGTTTCTTTCAAATTTTTATGCTTATATTATGACCCTAGCTAGCATGCATCCAGGGTTCTTCTTTTTTTCTCCTCCGGCCTCTTCTTTCTTTTTCCGTTTTTGGAGGTACCGGAAATGTATGCAAAGTAATTTCAATTTATATGAGAAAATTGTTATCAAATTGTGAATTATCTGCTCCCAGAAAAGGAAAAAATAAAGCATATATCATTTATGCATATTTATTTCTTCGCCAAAATATGTGCCCTAATTTTTCTTTAAAATGTCGATTTTCAGTTTTAGAAACGAAGTTGGATGAACCAGTTTAATTATTTGCAGACATAATAAAAAGTGAAAACGTACGTGAAATAAGATTATTAGCTCACAACCTCAAATGAAACAACTCCATGGAAGTGAGATCACACTTGCTTTCTATTTTAATGTTTATTCTTCTCCCTCTTTCATTGTATTCTCACCGTTCGTCTGATAAAAAAAAATCATGTATAAATTTTTTAATAATTAAGAGATATATGAATATCTTAAAGCTAATCATACTAATTACAAAAAAAGCTTGAATGTGCCCAAGATAGTTATATCATATGTGGAAGATAAAATTGAGAGATTGTCGTGATGATAGATATAAATTTTGAAAATAGTTTTTGAACAGAATATTTCAAAATAAAATAGTTGACGCTTTTGATCTAATCAGTTAAAGTGTTACCCATAGACAAGACATAATTGAGAAAAGACATTGGAAGGTCTCCACTAAATTGTTAACGGGAATAGACAAAATGTTCATTAATTAAGCTATGAAAAGGGTTCGTACAGTAATTAATTGTGTGATAATATATATATATATGTCCTAATTAATTAATATATACATGCACATGTTAATTTATGTAACGTGACTCTGTGCTTATATGTGTCTGTCGTTCGTTAAGGATTAATGATTAGCTTATAAACAAGGCCTGCCTTTTTGTTTTTTTAGGGTCAATATAAACAGGCATGCTAACTCCTTCATTATTAAGCAAAAGGTCATGTGACACACAAACAATTAAACACTCCTTAATTTCGTCCTAAAAATAGAAAAAAAAAAAAAAAAGTCGCATTTAGACTCTTTTTTCCAATGAAAATTTAATTTGAATGTATTTATTCTTTCAAAATTTATAAAACATGAGATTTAAAATTTCAACACTAAATTAATTTTAAACATTTATCTATTGCTAGTTAAAAAATCTTCCGTTTGTACAAAATGAGTGTTTATTTTTCAGTTTTTATTGAAAAAATAAGATACTAAGAGACTGAAACCTTGAAAGTTTTTTTTTTTTTTCATAAACTATATCTCGCGTGCGTCGGGATCAAAAGGTTGTTTTGGGCTATTTCAAGTATTATTCATTCATTATTCGCTAAGTTATTGGGTTGTTGAATAAAAATTAAACATGCTATTATAGGATTGGGTACTTATCGAATTACTCTTTTAAAACTCTTTATAATTATATTAGGCATTTAAATGGTTAAGTAAGTAATGTATAGTAAGAGATTGGTTTGTGTGTGTAGGCTAGCTAGAATGGGAAACAAGCTCCATGTAAGAATGGAACTATTTGGAAAAAAACTGGCCATTTTGATAGCTAATAATGTTTTAATTACCCTTAATGTCTTCAAAATGGGTAATATATATGCAGAAGATACAAGTTAGCTAGGAGTAGAGGAGGCGGTGGGTTGGTTGGGTACGACTCTAAATAAAACCACTTAATCCTCCTTCCTATTCCTAATCCTAATCCTAGTGTTAACTAGCTATAGAGTTTCAATGTTAGGTTCATCTACTACTACTACTACTATTTTTGGGCTCACTTCTGGGTCACTCCATCTTTTTGGATGTGCTTTGACCTTTTGCTACCACAATCCATATTTACATCTTTGATTGTATTTTATATATCCTAATTCAACAATTTATACACACACACACACACACATACACATGTATATATATATATATATATATATATATATATCCTAATTCAACAATTTTCCTACGATGCGCGTTTGATTATTTATTGCTAAGATATCGATTATATATATGTACCCTAATTTATCAATTTTCCCACGTTGCGCATTTGATCATTTATCGCTAAGACATCGATCCTTATTCATACTTTGTTTCTTTTTTTCTTTCTTGGAACAAACAAAGGTATAGCAGGATTCTCTTTCGTCGAATAAGTGTTACATTATTATTTTTGAACCTTACAATTCCTCTTTAAAAGAGCATTTTCATATTAACAATAGATATAACTTGATTCTAAAATCTAGTATTTCCTTGCAAAAGCTTAATGGAATTCATTTGAGGACAAACTAGTAATAAGGTATAATGCACAGATTGTCGTTACACGCACTCCTTTATTATCTTCGTATATTTCAAGGCTTACATTATATTTCGCTATAAAAAATAAATTGAAAATTCTCAAAATTATATCTTTCCTTCAATCGAACCCCTAAAAGGCTAAGACACGTGACGTTTTATATACTTTAGATATCCCTTGTCAGAGATACACAATAAATCAAGTTAATATATATATATATATATATATATATATATATATAATGCTCGTTTAAAACGATCATTATTCCTTGTTATATTAATTTAACCTACTAACTGTAACAGTGCGAAACCAGGCAATTCGGGTGAACATAAATCACAGTACGGTGGGCATAGAGCCCATTGCATTTAAAAAAAAAAAAAGCATCTGCATAAGTAACCGTTCAGGGTTCTCAATAGATTCTGCAAACCAAGAACCCAACCCAAGTGCCATTGCCATCTGTTATAGCTGTAATGCCAACCCAGGAGCTCTTCAACTTGTAGTTTATCAATACTATTCAGTATAATGGAGCACAGCTTTGAGACGTACACTGACACTATGGAACCTCCCATCCTATGTTCCATGCCCACCCTTGCTCGGGATTGCGTAGAGGCCTAGTAACGGTCAACACTCGAGAAGATGTCACTGTTAGGTTTACCTGTCTAAATTGTAGGGCTAGGCTACAAATTTCCTCCAACGTCACAACCCCAGCTTGTAAAATCTTATCACATCCCACAAAGTGGCCTCGATATTGAGAAGTGCTTGAATTCAGACAAGCGCAGGCCCTCCAGATATCCCAGAGAGTCAGGTTCAAGATATGAGTAGTGCCTGAATTCAGACAAGCTTAGTAGTAGCACTGCAACACCCAGCACCCATGATCCAAGCTTGGAATTCATTGATCCCACATCCACACTTGGAATTCATTGATCCGCCATCCACACTTGGAATTCATTGATCAATATTCAATGGCATTTCGCCAAAGACATTCTTGAGCTCTTACCACACCAACGTACGCTGGACAATGGATTACTAGATGCCCCAATGTTATAATGGATAAATAGGTGCCCAAGCATCCGGATGTCATTGTTCATGACGATGATAACAAACCCTACCAAGCCCACGGGGTAAATGAAACCAAAATCCAAATGAATCTAAACTGATTAACAAGAGTGACAGTTGTTTCTGGACGAAGGTAACACAGGCCAAACAGCCCATGTGACCGAGGGCTTCTCAAATTAGTTCTTTCACAAAGTATATTTCAGAGGGAAGATTAAACTCAAATATTCTGCACCAAATGCAACACAAACACGCACAGAAGCAAGTGATCACTAGCTTGCATCAGCCTCAACAATGATCATACACCATTTACTATGTGCGCTGGTGCAAGGACAAAATGATTCTCCCAAGGGGGCAATGGATGTATAAACAATTAAATAACTTCTATGAAGCCCATCACTTCATCTGTTGAACAACTTTAAGGCCTATTGATTGTCATCCGATTACCAAATTTATAGTAAAACTGCAAGCCAATTGATGCATAAAGTGAAAACCCCGCAAAAATTAAAAATTACATCAACAGATAAAACAAGGTTATAGGTCCATTTACAGGACCACAAAACTCAACCACCAAAAATTACAGGGAATACAATAATGAATTGAGCTTCAAAAATGCCCATAGCCAAGGATCATCCAATTGTTCTTTCATGGGATAGAGCATTGAAATTTCCTTATTTTCCACAGCTATTATTGACTTCCAGATGGCTTCAGATACTCTCGAACGGACAGAAGATTTTATGACAAGAAGCAAGGTGTGTCTACCCAATTTGGTAATCTCACTTCGATTGGAACCTGCTGCTGACAGTGTCATAGCTTGGGACGTAGATAACTGCATAAAAGGGGTTAAAAAGGGTCACATACTAATAAAAATCCCAATACGAAAAACTACTCATAAAGCAGAGAAACACTACCATCTCCATGTGAGGCCATCGTGAGAGGGGAGGAAAGAAGCTTCTGTGCAATGGAAGCAATATCCTTCGGCGTTACTTCATCCACAGCCTTCATAAAATGGTCCACGGGTTTCCTTTAAAAAAAAAATGTCACCAACAAATGTAAACAAAAAATTATAAGCTCTAGAACAAACTCAATCAAGCAATCCGGGCCCAGAAAGAGTAAGAATATAATATACAAATGACTAAAGGAACACCAACCAAGTGACTGAAAGGCCATACCTTTCTCCATATGTCAAAAGTTGTCTGCCTATATCTTCTGATGCAACCGACTGCAAAATAAACCTCAATCATAAGCACATTCTATAGTAATACTAATACTAAACCAAATTGGAGGTCATTAAATGAATCAAGTTGCATACTCTGGACTCCAGGTTCATTAGAATAGCAGACTTAGTCGAATATTTGGCACGATCTAGCTGTTTCTGGTCAACTGCAAAAAGAGAAGGGGATAACTAAGATGAAAACTGGTTTCAAAGATAAAAACCAGCTAGAAACAACACGAAAGATTTTTACATTGATTAATTAATACTCCCTCCCCCAAAAAAATAGTCCCTCTTTCCTCTTTGGTTTGTCCTAAAAATAGTACTCATAGTGCAATCTTAAGAAGGTAAAAACAAGTAAAGCCACAATTTTAAAAAGTTTGACTTGTCAAATGGGACTAATTTGTTTGGGCCAGAGGGAGTATGAGGAAAGAAATTGGGGCAAGGATAATTAAGACATGAACAGTATACAAGCAAGTTAAAAAACATTGCACACCTTCTCCAGGGGTAGCAACTGCGATAAGTTCTCTCGTTGCTACATCAATGGCTTGTGATACAAAATCTGAGCTCTGATACCAAGCAAGTGGGGAATGCAAAGTTTACAAGGTATGGCAGCAGAAAATAAAAGCAATAATAACAATAATACTTGTAAGAGTAAATAATAAAGATAGTAACAAAAGAATAATAATATGAAAATAAAACTCTAGTATTGGTATCAATAATACAAGAAAAGATGCACAGAAAGCAAATATATTGGAGTAAGGAAAGGCTGATTCATGAAAGAGAAGGAGATAGGTAGGTAGGAAATCATTAAGTACGGAAAAACCTTCATCAATTAATCTATAGCATGAATATCGACCAGAAAACCTACTTCAGTTAAATGTTCGCCTATTATAGTTCGATTTAATGCATGCACTTTTTTTTTTCCACTGCACGCTTTAAAGAAGCTATATCAACAGAAACATACCACCACACATACAGAACATGTTGGATCAAAGCTCTTCACCTCCACTCCACTCCCTAACCCAGATGCTAGGTTCCAGGCATGTATTTAGCAAGCCCCTGAAACCGGTATTCTCTTCGACCCTTGCACACCCAACTAGAGTACATCTATCACTCTAGCCTGGCTTAATACTTAGCCCTTGGTGGCATTTATCAATGGTGGCCCCTTTGGGGCAAATGAACACACAGACTCGAATAGTCAAACCCCAAAGAGGAGGTAGCTGTAATACCCCCAGGTTTTGATAATAGATGATGGGAAGGAAGTGCTAAAATGGATTACAACAAAGCACTTGAACTCGATTCCAATACCTTCAGCAGGCCCTCCTAAAGCTCAACACCTCGGGTCAAGCCACACACAAGAATCCCATGGCTACCTACCCTCAATATGTAATAGTTAGTTCCACAAAGAGACACCAGCAAAGTCCGTTTGGGAAGATGGAAAATGTCGGTTGGCCAGCTCAACTCAGCCTAGTCCCAATTACTCGGGGTTTTAATCTTTTTTCACCCTTCCCTTTGAAATGCGCATATCCTTTTTTATTATTGTTATCCATGTAAGATTTGGTTTTCTCCTACCTCCAGCCTGAACGATATTTATACTACCAGACTTCTTACAAATGTACTTAGTGGCCTACGTTGAATGTGTCCAAACCATCTCAAGCAATTATCTCTCCTTCTATCTCCTATTGGGGAGATAACTCATCTCTCTTCATTGAATCTTTCAGGTTAATCAATGGTCAACTCAAGGAAAGGATGCTTGTTTGCACGTTGCCCTTTCCATCTTAGTAAATTGTGAGCAAAGCCCAAGAATTATCCCTCGACTGAAAAATTCCCTATGAAATTCGATACTCGATTGAAAACAAGAAAACAAAGACCAAAATCAAGAGGATCTCAGGTTTCGCCTTCATTTATATCAGTGATGTAAATTTAAAAACTGATAATAACAATTCTTAACTTCATTTGATTACTAAGAGATTATTATAAATTGTTTTGCTCAGTATCCAACAGTTTCAGCATTTTAAGCATTAAGTAGATTAACCTGATATGAAAACTAAAGCTCGGTTATATTGGCTAAAGTCTATTCATGCAGATTTGCTGCCTTTTCAGTTTGTATATCAGGCTCGTGTTTTGTTAATGTTCTCTCTACACATGATAGGGTCCCATGAGAGTTTAATAGAAGTTGCAGGAGCTTCCTCAAGCAATTTAAGATTCCAACTCAATTCATAGTTTCAAGTACTCATCCGATTATGATTACAAGGGGAACAAAAGAATGATGCATCTTATTCCATAATTACAAGCAGAAGATGTTTGCAATGCGTGTAGGTTCTGTGACGTTGCAAAAAAAAAGGCAATACAACTTGGACTACTTTTTAGAATAGTATCAACAGGGACCTGGTGAAAATATCCCAATCATCACTGGAAGTAAACTAAAGGACTAGAGGTATTCAAACTCCCCGCTATCTATTCAGTACATAACAGCATTGGCATATGCTGAGGTAGTTAAAAGATAGACAAGTAATAGAGAAAGAGTATAATTACTCTCATCAATAAAATGAAGTAAATGTGCAAGAATCACGAAATAGAAAAGAAAATAAAAAGCATCCCACTTAAGTTATACTCCGTAGATCTCATTTCAATATCAAAAGCAATTTATATTGTGTCTTCACAAATAACCAAATGTAAAGATTTCTTACAGTGGTCCCCTGAATTCCAAACATAGCGCTATTGTTGTAAATTGAGTTGAATGCTGAGAAAGACTCCATTTGGGGATACTGATTCAAGACTCGAAGATCTGCTCAGCACAAAAAAATTGGATATCAAACAATATATCCCCAGGTTAAAAAGAATGGATTCTGAAAGCTGATCTTACTTGACCTTTGAGACTCAGAAAATAAAACAGGAACTAAAGCAGGACCAATAAAATGGCAATAAGTGATTAAAAGTTCTAGCTCCATCTCTTGAGCATTCGCAGGCAGTTCCAGATCAATATATAAACCAACCAAATAGTATGTCAAATAACTTACAAAGTCGTGAGAACATCCCTTTGCCAGGACCACCAGCTGAGAAAGATCCACCGCCTCCCATTAGCATCTACAGAAATAACAAAAATGACGATCTCAAAAATTTTCCCCAAGTTGACTTCTGGACAATTAAACTAATACTCCCTCGGTTCCTAAATAAGTGTCATGTTTTGACTTTTTTGAAGTCAAACTGATTGTTTTCAAATGAAAATTTGACGTATATTTTTTTTTTGTTTTTTTAAAAATCAAAAAACACGTATTTTTTCACTATTTTGTAGCTCTTTTGGTATACTATGAAATACGTGTTTTATGGTTTTGAAAAAAATAAAAAATTACACATCAAATTTTCATTTGAAAAACATTCAATTTGACTTTAAAAAGTCAAAACAGGACACTTATTTATAGGAACGGAGGGAGCATAAAAAATGAGACCTATCTTACCCCATTTAATACATATGGCATCCATCACAAACGAGTCCTATTCTGAATGTCAAACTCTCTTTAATAATGCATTTTGACTTTCATATACTCCCTTTAATCTGCACTTATGTTACATCTTTTTGTTTTTTTGTACGACCCGTAAGAGCAACATCATGTTTGTTAACGAAAGGAAAAATTGAAAAGACAATTACTCCAATTACTCCCTCCATCCCAAAATAATAGTTCCTTACTAACTTTCTGAAGTCAATTTAATTTGCTTTTTCAAATGAAAATTATCTGTGCATGTACATATTTTTTCCAAAAGTAAAAAACATGCAATTTGTAGTGTCTCTAGTGTACTTTACCGTGGTTACAGTTTTATTTTCTACAACTTAATAGAAACATGTTAAATATCAATCCGACAAGTGGTCCAACTGAATTTGGAAAAATTGGACTATTATTTGGGGATGGAGAGAGTACAATTTATAGCTTAAACGTAGAACTAGGACACTTTTTTGGGACAAACTAAAAAGGGAAGTAGGACTCCTTTCACGTCACAGAGGAAGTATTATAGTAATGGTAAGGGAAAACACAAGCATTAGCATAAATATTAAACAAAGGCACACGAAACACAATACCTGAAGGACTGTCAGAGTCATGGCATCCTTCACCTCAAGCCATCCACCAGGAAGTCCAAATGCAAGAGCAAAATGAGTTTTCTGGTTGCAAATTTGGAATTCAGGGGGAAAAGCCATCAGATGAGCATAAGAAAATAAATCCTAAATGGACAAAAAAATGCGATTAAAGATGGTAAATGAAGGACATTTCATGAAACATACCCCTGAATCTGCTTGACAACGATAATCACCTCCAACATACACCGACTTTGGTTCCTCAGGACAAGGAACGCCAGGTAAATCAGCGAGAATAGGCTCTGCAATTTTTACCAGCTCCTCATGGTCAACACCTGATGCAGCGAGGACCATTCGTGGAGCAGTAAAGTTTTCCTAAAAATTTCAGGCAAGACAAGCTTTAAGAACCATAAAACGACGCCAAGAATATGTAGAATGAACAACGATTTCATAAAGGTGAGAATAATCTAGGGTACATATAATAATTTAAATACAATCTGCAATTTAAAACCTAGTTTCTGAGACTCACTGCAACGAATTCCTCCAAAATGGTACTGTTCAATCTGTTTATTGAAGATTCAGTGGCCATAAGTGGATTTGCCAATGCACCAGAAAAACCAGCAGAATGAAGTGCTTCGATGAGCAAGGATTCAGGATTGTTGGAGTATTCGCTAATCTCGGCTTTCACTTTCTGAAGCTGTATTGGATAAGATATCTCTTCAGCACAAATCGATGGCACCGAAATATGGTAGCATATGAATACCATGCAAGCAATGGGAAAAGTACCTGTTCATTGACTTCCCACTCAAGGAAAACAGGATTCCTCACACAGTCAACGAGTAGCTCAACCATCTCAGGAACATAAGTCTTCAAAGCATCATAGGTGTAACTCATTTGCTCTCGTGAAGCTGAGGCATTCACAACTCCACCAATAGCCTCCACTTCCCGCACAATTCGCAAGTGGCTTCTGTTAGTTGTGCTTTTGAATGCCATACGTTCCAGGAGGTGAGTAGCCCCAAACGACTCTCGTGTTTCATAGATTGAGCCCGAATTAACATACAATCCAATGGAGGCCCCAGGGTTCTGTTCAAGGAATTCAATCAATGATAAAGCCTTATAGATAAAATCTCAGGACCAATCCCAGTAAAGTACATGACAGATCTCCTCTAAGATTTTCATTTTCTAGAACATGCAAAAAGTAGTGTTTGGATCCACCCGCTTCTATAAAATGAATCAGAAATTAAGATCGCCTGGAAAAATGTTTTAACATGTTTCCCAAACTCAAAATGAAAAATAGTTTTCCAAGCGCATTGTACTCAAACCCTCAGTGCACTTAAGATGTGTCAAACTATTGTTCATTGATTACTTATGTTATTCAAATAACACTATCTTCGTAAAGAGAAAACTGAAGATAGACTTTAGAAACAGAATATGGAAACTAAATTCAAGGAAGGTATTTGGACAGAATGTGTTTAATATACACAGGAAGTGAGAATGTAAAGGACTGCATCACTTACCTTTGAAGTCTCGGAGGCAATTTTAACACCGTTGGGCAGAGTCGTGATCTTGGTCTTACCCGGTTCAACATGATCAGGCAAAGGAGGTGGGATTTCAATACCCTTAAGTGGGAAGTCTAGAGGAGGGAGCTTAGTGGAGCTTTCTCCAGTAAACCAGCTAAAAAAGCCCCCTGAAGATGGTGTGTTGGTGGCAACAGCACTTGAACTTGCAAACCGAGCAAAGGACCTACTGCTTGCACGACCCTACATAATAACACAGAATTTAAACTTTATCATGTTAGCCGTACATGACAGAACATAACTTTATACAAATGATCCGGCACCAATTTTCAAGAAAAATGATGACATTTTTAAAAAGAAATAACTGCAAGCCATATATGCAACAACTATCTTATCCACAAAAAAGTTTTCTAGAAATACTTTATCAAAGTACATTCTCCTGTGGGTTAAAATTTTCTGCATTAAGCCATCAACATCCAAGAAAAATGTAAAAGGATGAATACTGAGACAGAAATAACTGCAAGCCCTGTACGCAACAGCTATCTAACCCACAAAAAGCATTTCTTGTGAAGCTTTCTCAAAGTACATTCTCCCGCAGGCTAAAATTTGCTGCATTACTCCTAAATTACGTAAGGTATCCCGAGGTATTCAATAATTACGTAAATACGAGCTAAAATTGTAATTTTAAAAGTTCAAAGGATCAACTTTTGGAAATCTGCCTCTCTTATGAACCATACGGACTATACAAATATTCGTGGAAAATAAAATCCACCTGTACGAATATATGTCCCAGGAAACCAAACGACGGCCGCAAAAATCGAACATATCAATCAGGAATCATCCAAATAAACAGATAGCTTATAACTGTACTACAATCAGATCTAAGCATCAAATAGATTGACTGATTTAAGCTTCAATAGCCAAATCTCAAATCGCTATTGTGATCGATTTAGCTGTCAAAACACCTATCTCGAACACACACACACATATTCATATATACATATATAAGTATATGATAAATTAGTGAAGACTGAAATTAGGGTTAACGGAGGGTTGAATTTGATAGACTGACCTTGAGAGCCCTAAGTCGGGAAGCTGCGGTTCGATACATGATTACTCAATCAATCTAACGTTGAGTGAAACAGAAAGTTTTTTCTTTTTTGTTTCTGTTAGTTTGATTTTTCTCTCGGTTTTGCAGGGAGGAGGTTGTGGAGACTGGAAAGGAGTGATGTTGTTGGGTCTAATTTGGGGTTTGAGAGGGAGAGAGAGAGTGGGGCGAGAACGGCGAACGGGCACAAACACGTGCGAAAAACTCTCTAAGTCGTGACACGTGAGACTGCCCGGCCCACTCTTATGGTCTGGGGGAGTTCGGCCCTTTTTGATTGTTAAGGTTGGGCCCAAATTAAATGCTTTTCCCTTCTTTTTTTTTTTTTTTTTTTTTTTGATGATATGACACATAAAAATACAAAAAATTGCTGGCCAGTCCACTTTTTGAAAAAAAAAAATTCTCCACTCCACCCTTTTTTTTTTAACCGCTAAATGGCAATTTGAAAATTTTTTTCCTAAAATGCCCTCAACAATATCGTTGCTTCAGATTTGAGATTTGAATTGATGTATAAATGATTTCATGTTGTTAATATAGTCTTTCTTCATGTTTGGGTATCAATTTTCATGCATAAAATACGAATTTGATCAAATTCGAATTTTTTGAGTTCATCCCGTTTTTCTTTGTTCTTGGGCTGTTTTGACCACTTTAATCTTTGTTTTAAGCTTCAAATTTGTTTAAAATCAATCACATATTGTTATCTAGCTTAGTACTACATTTGTACACAATTTTTCTACCAAAAAAATACTATTTTCGTGATCAAAATCGAGCTTGACAGTGTGTTGTCCGAAAACAGAGGGAGATGTTCTTTGATAGATTTTGGGACTTTAATCAATGATTTGAATTTGAATTTTATATAATATCAATACCAAACTGTTATAGGAAGTCAATACTATTTTTGTATGTAAATTTTTCAACCAAAAACAATCATTTTGATCGATTTTGATATTATATTAAATTAGGCATCGGGATGCCTTAAATTGGGCATCGGGATGCCTTGAATTGGGCATCGGAATGTCTTTAATTCGCCAATCGCAGTATGTTGGGTAACGCAACGGGGATCGACCTGCCGGGTCAGGTCGCAGGGGTCAAGGGGACAGCGTCCCTCGTGGGGGTTCAGGGGCAACGCCCCCGAAAGGTAAACGAAAATCAAGTTCCCTCGAACGGTTGAAATTCAAACGGTGCCTTGGTTGCTCATCGCGATGCCTTGGTTACTCATCGCGATGCCTTTGTTGCTTATCGCAATGCCTTGGTTGATCATCGCGATGCCTTGGTTACTCATTGCGATGCCTTGGCTGCTTATCGCGATGCCTTTGTTGCTCATCGCGATGCCTTGGTTACTCATTGCGATGCCTTAGTTGTTCATCGCAATGATTAAGTACCCACGCTATGCTTTGGATTACTCATCGCGATGCCTTGGGTTACTGATGTGCGTGTTTTTTTTTCATTAATGGCATAATCGTTTTTTCGCCTTAAAAATATTTTTTTTCGATTTTAAAAAAAGATGACTGGACTGGAGCAATTACAAATGCATAAAAAGGGACCGACCCGTAATTCACCCATAAAAATACTTGGATTGGGACTGGGCATTTTAATGGGCCTTCAATCCACAAAAAAGTGGGAAAATTTGACATTGACATGCAGTCTTAAACCATGTTCCGAGGTAAACCCCTTCGGTTGGAATGGGAGACTCTTGTTCAATTTGAGTGGAAGGCTGTTCAGGGTAGACGAAAGCCGATGCAATCTCATGGTCTTCTCAATCTGATCTGGAAGTCAATTAGATATGTTCTCTCGGTAAGACTTACCCTCTCCAATGAATAAATCTTTACCACGGTTCATAAACGTTTTATATATAAACTTATTCTCCACTATATATAAATTTATAAAAACTTCACAGAAACAACCCACCAACCGGTATGAGTCAGAGTTCACCAATGGCGAAGCCAGGATTTTGTCTCCGCAAGGGCCCGTAAATACTCTAAAAGAAGTGAACTAAGGATTTTGTCTCCGCAAGGGCCCGTAAATACTCTAAAAGAAGTGAACTAATACATTTAAGATAAATCAAAAAATATATTTTTCAAAATCAACTTTAATATACAAAAATTTGTTTCGACAATAATATAAACAATAACAAAATTTTCAAAGTCAACTTTAATTATAATAAATTGACTTTTTCTATTCCTTTTTTATAATTAAGATAGTGTTTGACTATAAATAAAATAATACTCCCTCCGTTTCATGCAAAAAATCTACTATACTATTTTGAGATATATTACTTAAAGAATTCGCTTTTAAAAAATTATGTTTATAATTTTCATAATCTTTTATCTTTACTCTCCACTTGTGTTGTAATCATCTTGGTTGTACTTAAGTATTTTTGTAAATATAATCAACTCTAATAACACTAATATATTAATTAGTAATTAAAATTTTTAAACGTGAACTTTTTTTGTGGAACAGAGGAAGTATTATTATAACCAATTAACAATCTTTGACTAATAATTTATTTATTGTACTTCCTTATACTTAATAAACAATAGCTAGTATATCTATAATAATAAAATATTAATTTTTTTATTTATACAATAGTTGTTATTCTAATAAATTAATAATAGTGAGTCAAATCATCTTTTATTTTTCTTTTACCAAACGTGAAAGGAAAGGAAGAAGTCATGTATATTAACTTTAAAAACCTCTAGGGGCGCCACGATACTGTCTTTCCAAAAAAAAAAAAAACCACCAAAACCATGAAACCAACATTGCAGCAGTGGTAATTTTTGAAAAGGCCATAGGGGCCATGGCCCCTTTTGGCCCTCTGGTCCCTTCGCCAGTGGAGTTCACTATGGTGGCTTTGAAGTATCAACCGGTTTACAGTGCATATAAATCTTTCAAATGACTCCTAGTTTGATAGTATTTATTCTGATTTTGAAACTAAACGAGCTAATCTCACAAAAGAACTAGACTTCGCCTTGATATCGGTTTGGACTCATTCGTTTAATAAATGAGTTGAACATTACTTTTTTTTTTTTTTTTTTAGAGATCGTTTAGTTCTAATTCCTAGCTCATGAAAGCTCGGCTCAACTCAACTTGTTTACGGCTTTAGATAGTACCGTGATATATAAAGGAGCATCCTAAACCCAAGTTGAAGACAAAGAGAATAATAGCAGCTTGATGGAATGATTCAGTTTATGAAGAGAATAAGAACAGTTCCAATACACCAAATGGTTCTGGAAAATAAACAATTGGCAGTCCTTTTTCCAAAAAATGAAAAACACAAACCAATCAAATGGCCTCAATTATGTGCTAAGAAAAACAGAAGAATATTCTCAACCATTCTATTCTATGCAGGAATACGGATAAACCAGCTACCAAAAGAAGATTAATGGTAGCTGCTGCAGCTAGATTGTCAGGCTGTTTGATACTTTTGATTTTGGGATATGGTGTTTAATTTGTAGTGATATATATGATATATTCCTGTTGTTTGGATAATGTGGCTAATGGGATCTTACCAAATGGCATGAATCACCAAATCAATGCTTAGACTGCAAAACTAGCTAGAATTCCCTTTGTCCATCTCTGGCCTCCAATTTGTCCTACAACATGTTATTCTCTCGCATATATGCATTTTGTGTGAGCTATATATATATCGCAATGGAAGTCCTCTATTCTTGTCAGGTACTTGACTCGAGAGAAAGATGACAACAGCGGCACAATCGTGCGTCTACAGGCATTGGCCTCGATTTTATGTTCATCATTCTTTTCATGGGATACCAAAAAGTGAGTGATCGTTTATCATTTGTTTCACTTGTGAATGTTAAATTTTGAAAAAATATGTAAGAACCGCTGTCCCACAATATATATATATATATATATATATATATATATATATAAGTACTAGTATATAGGTTTGAGGGACTTCTCCACCTTACTAATTAATTTTAGAATAAAACCTCCGGTGTAGTACTTCATTCCGTACTTCTCTCACACTATCTATTTCTCTCACACAAACAACTCTGCTACCAAAAAGCAGAAAACCCTAAATTTGCTTAAATGAATCATCATGGCAGAGTTGCAAATGGTAAGTCCAAACAAGAAAGAGTACGAACAGTAAGATTTTAATTTTATTTTTTCTCTTTTGCAGGCTGCTCGTGGATTTATATCACTTCCTCCAGATTACCTTGTCTTAAGCTTAATTCTGTTTCGAACCCATTTCTAAGCAGCAAGAAAGTGCTCAAGAAAAAAGGAATTCAAGTTTGGTCCCCAAATATAGCTTCGCCAAGCTTGGAAATCGAATTTCTTGATGCATGGGATGACGAGTATGATGGGGTCATTATCGATCCTGTAAGCTTACCTTTGAGTTCAAATGGTTTTGCATCTGCATTAAGGACTTCCCTTTCCAGTTGGAAGCAAAAGGTTTGTCTATATAAGTAGTATCGTTGTTGATTAGAGCTAGTTTCCTCCAAACAAGTCCTTGTTCATAATCTAAAGTGCTACGCAGGGAAAGAAGGGAGTATGGCTGAAAATACCATCAGAACAAGCTGATATTGTTCCAATAGCTATTCAGGTAACATTTCATCATCGATCCCACTGTATCCAAACTTTAGCACTCGAAGTATATAACTCTGTAACTGTGAATGTTTTTCTTTTTATCGGATTATTAGGAGGGCTTCAACTACCATCATGCTGAACCGGGATATGTTATGTTAACTTACTGGATTCCCAGTGAGCCTTGCACACTTCCTGCTAGCCCTTCGCATCAAATAGGCATTGCAGCATTTGTGATTAACAACAAACGAGAGGTATCAATTGGTATTTATGCATGAGAATTAGATTCAAATTTCCCTCATCTCACAAAGTCGATGCTAGCTATCTAATGATTATACTGCTATTTCTACACATTTAGATCCTTGTTGTGAAAGAAAAGTGTCCATGTAGATGTGCGGGGGTATGGAAGTTGCCCACAGGTTACATTGACAAGGTTTATACTCTTCTTCGAGATATGATGAGTTCATTTTTTTCTCAATTTATTCGAATAATTGGAGAAGATTACCTCCTAAGATATGGTGTTCTTTGTATGACCGTTTCAGTCTGAGGAAATATTCTCCGGAGCTATAAGAGAAGTGAAAGAAGAAACCGGCGTAAGGATATATAGGAGTATCTGAATTTCAGAACAATCATTATCAACATTGTCATTGTCATTGCTACAGTTTATTGATTCGTACATTGTTAATTAGTCACTAATTGTTACTATTAAATGCTAATATATTAGAAATTGCAGGTTGACACAACATTTTTGGAAATGGTGGCTTTCAGGTAAAGTTTGCTGACATGAAAGTGTCTGTTTGTTTGATCATAATGCAATTCATAAAGAAAATTGTAGATTAAAATAACTCATTTCGACATCAACTTTAATTGATTACAACTTCAATTTATTTCACTCAAATTACTTTAATCCATTATTGTTGTATAATTTCTTTTAACATCTTTTTTGTTTCTGGGATTGGAATTAGCAGACATGCGCAGCTTGTGGCTTTTGAGAAATCAGACTTGATGTTTGTTTGCATGCTTAAGCCAATATCTTTTGAGATCAAAATCGACGAGAAGGAGATTGAAGATGCTAAGGTATGTACACTCGACAAATCAAGCAGTATTTATTAAAAAAAAAAAAAACAAAATACGAACAGTTATGAAAATACTAAACAACCATATATATATGTCCGGTGCGAAAAGATTCAAGAGTTTAAATTTTATTTTGGCTATGAATTGCATGTGTTGCAACCTGCAGTGGATAGCTGAGGAAGAACTCATTGGACAACCATTTTACCTGGAAGATCAAATGTCGAAAAGAGTAATTGAAATTTGCATGGAAGCATATGAAAATCATCATGAATATGGATTCATTGCTCATTTGTTGGCTTCAAAATTCGATGGGAATTTATCCTATTTGTATTACAAGGGCGACCCAAATTCGCCCAATTTCAATTGTAGGAGCTAAAAAGAACAAAGGGACAAGTATATCATATGTACGAATATGTAAGGTTATTGTTGGATCTAAGTGTAACTTTTTACGTACATTATACTATATATGTGTATATATATATATATATATATATATATATATAAGTAATGTTATGTCCACCTAAAATGTGCACCAAATATGCACTAAAATTACACTTGACATCTCTTGATTGGTTAAATGATTTGTGTGACCTACCACTTAAAAGTCTTTAACCAACCAAAAAATGTCAAGTGTAATTTTAGTAAATTACTATATATATATATATATATATATATATATATATATATAATAGCTTGGTGGAAACAATACAATACTTGGTCCGGTAATATGAGGATTAGCAAGAACTGGTTTAGAGTTGGAAGTGCACCCACATGCATTTTCCCGGCTCAAGTCCTTGAGGGGATTTGTTAAGGCATTCTGGAAATTACAAAACTGTTTATTAAACTAGTGTTTGAAATAGAAAATTTAATCTCATTTGACAAGTCAAACTTTTTAAAAATGTTGTTTTACATACTTGTACCTTTAAAAATTTACAATATAACTTTATCTTCTTGAAATGAGACTACGAATAAATTGAGTCTCATTTAATAAGTTAATCCTTAATTTTGAGTTTGACAAAAAAAATTAATTGAGTTCTTAAAATGTAGCTTTGCGCAAGTAGGGGACAAGACTTTATAACAAAATACATAACAATATGTGTTTTCAATTGGTGAGCATGCAATGAAATGCTCCTTATTAGATTTGGGGCATAAAGGAGCTTGTAGGACTAAATTATTTTTGGCTTCCTAAAGATGTTTCTAGTCACGTAGGTATAAGACTAATTTTTTAAGCAAGGTATGATCCATTAAAACGATAAAGTTCTCCCAACAAATTTTAACTTGTTGGTATGTACAACTAAATTTAATGTTGAACCAAGAGTGACTTAAATAAAATAGACTCCAGACACTTATTACTTTTGAACGTCCAAATATAGCTTGGAAAAAAAAAAAGAATAAATAAATTTGATACCTGATAGCTTATCAATAATTCTTCCTATACTTCTAGTGAATCAAAAGGGCGACCTCTCAGGCTCTCTCACATTTGGTCTGGGAAGAAGAATGAAAGGGAAAAAATAATCTATAAAGTCTACATTTTGACCCTGAAGCTAGTCTACGAAAATATAAACCATTATTTTATTAAAAATACTCTTTTTGTCTTGAAATATGTCTTTTACTCCATTTTGGAACTTCTGGGAATAAGTAAAAAAAGATATTGGGTCATATTAATTTTACCGTTGTTGATAGATCAAATAATGTTATGTGTACGTAAAAGAATTCAAAAAGGACATGTGTTCAAAAGGCTCAAAAAATGCAACCAATAGCATACTATGTTATATGTTCAATTGATTGATGACGAGCCTAAATATGTAGTATCATCGTAATACCTAATATTTATTCCCAATGTAGCTGTTACTTTTCTTTTTGCGAAAGAACCTCAAAATCAATTGTTAATAGTACTCTAATTATTTGTGAGATAATAAATAAAATTAATTAGTTCTATTGATTTAACACTCGTAAAAGATAATTTAAAATTATTAATAAGAAAACACATAATTAAGTATTTAAAATAAAATTTAATAAAAAATACTTATTAAAATATTACTTTAAACGGAAATTGAGAGACATTGACCACTCTTAATTTCATGTACTCGGTATTATTCTTGAAAAAAGATATCCTTCTATTGACCCAACGAAATGAGTTAATCTATATGTTTTCTCAATATGGATTATATATGGGGTTTGACTTGTATTTCCATTTGTTAGGTGGTTGAAAAGTAAAAAAGGTTTGTCTTTAAACGTCATTGACGTCATGTCATGCCCGTGTGTCGTGTGACCTAGACCGTCCCCAGCATGCCACTCTCTAGAAAATGACCCTTCACCAGTTTTAATAAATTAAAGGGGCCTCCCTAAACTATATATACACGTGTGAGGTCATATTTTGATCATTCATTCATTTCTGAAATTAATTAAATTCTCCACCTTTTTTTCTTTCTCTATCTAGATAATGATTCTTTGCTTTTATAAACTTTACACCTTAAAACTCAACATTCATGCTGCAATCTTACACCTGGTTAAGGGGAAAGATTTATGTGCACTCGTTAGTCGCTGCACCCTAGCTAGCATATATATTATATATTGCAACAATTTTACTGAGTTGGAGCAACTTATTTTAGTAGAGTTGTAACATGATCCCGATGTTAATGTAATGTCTCTAAATATGAGGTGAAATTTTTGAGTATTGATGCAAGTTTTTCTTATCCCCTTAATTTTTCATTCTTTTTAACAGAGTTAGGATCAGATATAGGAAACTTAAGAGTATCGTACTCCTATTATTGTTCTTTAGGTCTAAAGAATCACAAGCAATTTAAAAGATTATCCAAATTATAAACAAATTAAATAAGGTGACATTTTCATCGTAACTAATAAAAGAAATTAGACTTCAACTATATGTTTTTATTATTAAAATTTTTGAATATAAGAGTTAGCTCACTCGGTCATATATCATCTCCAGTAATGTGGTTTATTAGGATGAAAAATTGTTTAGAAAATGAGAAAGCTACATTTTGTTATAGTTTTATTCAAGTAAAAGCATGATAAGTATATATGATTTAAAAAAAAAAATCAAAATCAAATACTTTAACGGACAAAACTTTTCTTTTTGAGGGGCGGGGGGAGGGGGGCGTAGGGTATTCCTACTATTTTGGAGTTTTTTGTTTTTTTCCCTCTCAGGGTATTTCATTTTGCAGTAGAAAATGGAGTTTAATTAATTCCATAATTGAAGCAAAACTAGCGCGGCAAACTAATTGCGCCGGTGAAAAGTCAAAACGAGGACTGGAATATTCTGTAACTGCAGCAGGAACATTCTGGGATTGCTTTTGACCATATTGCCCTACGCAGCCATGATAACAACTTTCAAAGGGCAAATAAGACCATTATTAATTAAATGCAGCCACCATCCTTTACCATTTTTTGATGGTTTCTATTCTTAATCCCTGGATTGAGCGAGCCCATTTAGTTCTCCTTTTCTTTTTTCCTTTCTCTTTAAGAGGAAATAAGCACATTTTGTTCTTTGAAAAAAGCCAAACATATTTTTGCCAACAGAAATTCGTATCACATGCCAGCCTTATAATATAGTACTATCTTGCTCGCTAGTGAAAATAGTTTTTACTTTTTTGGTTTGGTCGATAAAATAATATTGAAGGTTAGATACTAAATGATAAATAGATGCATACCTCCTTAATTTTTTTCTTTTTAAAATCTGATATTTAAAGTTTAATAGTGCCCAATATCTAAGTTGCACGGGTACGGATATGCGGATACGGATATGCAGATACAGGATACGGGGATACGGGTTTTTTGAAAAATATAAGATATGGGTACGGGGGTAATATGTAAATATAAAAAATATAAGGACCAAATTATAAATAAAAATATGAACCAAAATGTAAATATAACAAAATATAACCACAAATACTAGTCTTGAGAGGTAGCAAATTAACCCAAAATAAATGTTTCAAAATATAAACCTTCTGTCTAGTGTCTATGTTTGGAAATTGAAAATATAAAACTCAAAGCCAAAAGAAATATAAAATATTCAGTTAGTCACACTATAGAGCAGTATCCAAAAAAGAAAAAAAACACAAACACAAGTCACAGTCTCACAGAGCAATAGAGCATTATAAAAAAAAACACAAACACAAGTCACAGAGCAATAGAGCATTATAAAAATAAAAAATAAAAAACACAAACACAAGTCAGTGAAGTCACAGAGCATTATACGTCTACCGAAAAAGAAAAATGAAGAAATAGTAGATAGAGGCGAGTAGGCGATGTCGCGATGAAGCCTTCGAACGAAAAAAAAAAAAGGTGTACCAACCTGGACTGAGAAGACGGAGTGAAAAAGGAAGCAGATCGAAGATCCTAAGGTTCGACAGAGGCTTCGAGCTTCGACGAAGGATGCAGATCAATGGCGGCTTCGACGAAGGAAGGAGATCGACGATGGCTTCAACGAAGGAAACAGATCGAAGGTGGCGGAGGCTAGGGTTCGTTTTGAGAAGCAATCGATCGTTTTGAAGTCGGCTAGGGATCGATCGATCGTGACATCGTGTAAAGGGTAAGTGATACGTATTCAATTTTGGGTATACGTGTCGGATTCGGGTTGACGTTTCGGGTTTTGGACACGAATACGCGTGCCCGTGTTCGAACTTTTCAAAAATCCAAATTAGGCCCCGTACGTATTTTGTCTTTGTATCCCACGTATCCGACACGCGATACGCATTGGTGGATGCGTGTCCGTGCAACATAACCCAATATATCCATCAAAAGAGTTCTGAAATCACTAGACTGCACCAAACAAGTCGACTTGAATTGAATTCGAAGCAAGCTACTCGATCGAATTCATTGCATGTTTGGTTAAATCTTGATCATGTCATTACTAAATCAAGTTCAAGCACACTACAATAATATTCGTTAAAGTATAAGCTCAATTTCATAAGCTAACAAATAGCATACATTTGCTCGAAGAGTCACTTTTTTATTTTGTGTGTTCCATCTAGAGAGTTTTGTTTTAAATCCTAAGCTTATATTTTGTTTAAATTAGACTGATAATATTAGAAATTCATCAGTCTCTTAAAATAAAGAAAATTCATTTTAAAATCCTTAAAATGTTCGATTTCAACCATATTTAGATAGTTTTGTTTTAAACACTAAGCATATATCTAGCTTGAAAAATCACATTTAATTACTTATGCTTATAAATAAACAACAAAAGTGCATTGTTTACAAAAAGTGAAGAAACTATTTTCTAAACATAAAAATTATTACTAAAATGAAAAGTAAGGTCAAGTATGAATGTTAATATTATAATAAAGATTTTTATTTTCATTAATATCTTATTTTCGCATGCCTAACTTTAAATAATACAGTGGATAAATAATTGATATAATGGAATAGACTCTCCCTAACTTTTAGTGCAAAATTCGGACCGGCCTTTTTTAGACAATTTTTAACTGGTTAGGTACACAATAATTATTTTCAACAGAAAAAAGATACTTTTATTGCAAAATATCATCTATATCTTTTAAAAATACGGAACAGGACAAACACATCAGACTTGATGTTTGTTTGCATGCTTAAGCCAATATCTTTTGAGATCAAAATCGACGAGAAGGAGATTGAAGATGCTAAGGTATGTACACTCGACAAATCAAGCAGTATTTATTAAAAAAAAAAAAAACAAAATACGAACAGTTATGAAAATACTAAACAACCATATATATATGTCCGGTGCGAAAAGATTCAAGAGTTTAAATTTTATTTTGGCTATGAATTGCATGTGTTGCAACCTGCAGTGGATAGCTGAGGAAGAACTCATTGGACAACCATTTTACCTGGAAGATCAAATGTCGAAAAGAGTAATTGAAATTTGCATGGAAGCATATGAAAATCATCATGAATATGGATTCATTGCTCATTTGTTGGCTTCAAAATTCGATGGGAATTTATCCTATTTGTATTACAAGTGAAAGGGATGAGAAGACGTGTATTTCCAGTATGAAAGACTTACAATTTATATTACATTGGTGGCTTGATTATAGCCAAGACTTGTGAACTAATAAGGAAAGAATATTAAGCTAATTTACTTAAGCTAATTTACAGAGGATTGATTGATACTAATTGATATGTACTGGAGAGATATGAGTGATATGAGTGATGAGATCAAGTATCATTCTTATTTCTAATATGCCCCCTCAAGATGGACGATCTGTCGGTGAGACCAATCTTGGACACAAGCATTTCAAGACGAGGGCGAGATAAGGGCTTAGTCAGAAAGTCCGCAAGCTGATCACTAGTGGAAACATGAGTAACCCGTAGTTTGCCATTCTGAACTTGCTCCCGAATAAAATGGTATGCGAGAGCTAAGTGTTTCATTTTGGAGTGGAAGACAGGATTTGCACTGAGATATGTGGCTCCAAGATTATCACAATATATAACTGGGGGATGTGTAGTTGTAACACCAAGTTCAGTGAGAAGATTTTGAACCCACATTAGTTCAGCAGTAGTGGATGCAACGGCCCTATACTCCGCTTCCGTGGATGAGCGAGCTACAGAATTTTGCTTTTTAGAGCTCCAAGTGACAGGATTTTTACCAAGGAAGACAACATGACCCATGGTAGAAGTATAGTCGTCTTTGTTCCCAGCCCAATCAGCATCGGTAAAAGCATGAAGTGTAGATGGAGAATCATGAGAAATGGTGAATCCTTTATCCAATGTGCCACAAAGATAGCGCATGAGACGTTTAAGGGCTGCCCAATGGGTGTTGCGTGGCTTGTGCATATATTGTGACAATTTGTTAATGGTAAACGCAACATCGGGCCTGGTAAGTGTGAGATATTGGAGACTTCCCACTGCTGCTCTGTATTCAGTTGGGTTATCGATGAGGTCACCCGCTGTTGAAGAGAGTGAGGGAGTCACAACCATGGGTGTGGGGGCGGGCTTTGCATGTTGCATATTGAAGCGTTCAAGAAGATCCATAGTATACTTCCTTTGACTAAGAAATAGACCTGTTGGTGTTGGGGTAACTTCAACGCCAAGGAAATAAGACAAGGTGCCGAGATCTTTTAGGGAGAACCTGGTAGCCAAACTTTTGACAAAAGCATCAAGATTAGTAGCATTTGGACTAGTGATAATGATATCATCCACATACACAATAAGATAAATGGGGGTTTTGGAGGAATGAAAAAGGAAGAGTGATGCATCGGCAATTGATCGTTTAAAACCGAAACCAAGGAGAAAATTAGTTAACTCAGTATACCATGCCCGAGGGGCTTGTTTGAGACCATAGATGGCCTTTTTGAGTTTGCACACATGAGTGGGAAAATTGGCATCAACAAAGCCGGGTGGTTGGGACATGTAAACTTCCTCATGAAGGGTGCCATTGAGAAATGCATTATTGATGTCAAGTTGTCGTAGATGCCAGTGGTTGGTCACCGCAAGGCTGAGTAAGGTGCGGATAGTAGAGGGTTTGACAACAGGACTGAAGGTTTCCGTATAGTCAATCCCGGGTCGTTGTTGAAAACCTTTGGCAACTAGTCGAGCTTTGTATTTTTGAATGCTGCCGTTGGGATTATACTTAATGCGGAAGACCCATTTGCACTTAACAAGGTTTCGGCTATGGTCGGGGGAAACTAAATCCCATGTACCAAGGTCGTGCAAAGCGGTGATTTCGTTAAGCATAGCTTGCTTCCATAAGGGGTCTTTGAGAGCTTGAGAAACAGTGGTGGGTTCGGTGGTTTTTGGTTGAAGAGTGGTGTGGTGGTTGTATTTTGGGTTGGGTTTATGAATATTATTTTTGGCTCGAGTCACTATGCCGGTGGGTGGTGATGTAGTAGGGAGTGGCTCAGGCTGGGATGTGGTTTGGCTGTCGGGCAGTGAGGTTAGGTCAGGTTGGGATGTTGTTTGACTGTGAGGCAGTGAGATGCGGTTGGTGGGCTGGCTTGATGACGGGTTGCTAGGAACCTCACATGGAGTTAGGTTTACAGGCTCAATTATAGGTTGGTTTGGAAGTATGTGAATTGTCATGGCACGCCATTGATCAGGAGAGGGTGTGGGTGGAATGTGGTTTAGAGTAGTAAGTGTAGCATATGGAAATTCAGTTTCAACAAATCGAACATGACGAGAGGTATAAACCTTGCGTGTGAGAGGGTCGAAGCAGTGGTAGGCACTTTGAGTTTTGGAGTAGCCTATGAAGATGCAAGGAGTGGATTTGGGGTCCATTTTGTGTTGTGTATAAGGTCGTAACCACGGATAGCAAAGACACCCAAAACTGCGGAGTTTGAGATAATTAGGAGGCGATCCAAAAAGACGATGAAAGGGTGATTGATAGGAGAGAGTCGGAGTGGGAAGTCGGTTGATTAGATACGTGGCTGTAGTAAAAGCATGGGACCAAAACTCTAGAGGAAGATTAGCGTGAGCAAGAAGGGAGAGACCCGTTTCGGCTATGTGACGATGACGTCGTTCAGCATAACCGTTATGCTCAGGAGTGTGTGGTGGGGATGTAAGATGAGAAACACCATCAATCGTAAGAAATGTTGCTAAGGCTTGGTATTCCCCCCCATTGTCAGAGAAAATTGTTTTGATGTGTTTTTCAAAGAACTTTTCAACTAAGGCTTTGAACCTTATGAAGACCAATTTTGTGTCAGATTTGTTTTTAAGTGGATAAAACCAAATGTATTTGGTGTAGTGATCAACAAAAATGACATAATATTTGTAACCATCTAGAGAATAAACAGGGGATGTCCACAAATCGGTGTAAATGAGATCAAGTGGGGCATGAGAATGTAAGGTATTTTGACCAAAGGGAAGCTTGTGACTTTTATTGCATTGGCATGGATTACAATTGAAGGAAATATTGCTGGAGATATTAAGACGAAAAGTAGAAATTAACAATTTAAAGATGGAGTGGGAGGGGTGTCCAAGACGATGGTGCCAATCGATTGCGGATGCTTTGACGCTAGATAGTGCTAGGATAGGTGTAGAAGACGGCCATTCGTAAATGCCGTGCTTAGTTGGTCCCGTGAGAATAGGTGCCCCCGTAAGACGATCCTTCACAGCAAAGGAATCAGAGGAAAATTCAATTAAAACATTATTGTCAGAACATAATCGGGAGATTGAAATAATATTGCGAGTCATAGAAGGAGCACATAAAACATTTGACAGGGATAAAGATTTGTATGAAGTGGGAAGTGAGAGAGAACCAGTGTGAGTGATGGGAACCCCTTCGCCATTTCCAATGACTATTTCTTCCGAACCATCATAAGGATTATGGAGGGCAAGATTGTCAAGGTCGTGAGTGACGTGGTGCGAAGCACCCGAATCAAGTAGCCAAGGAGAGGAGGGAGCAGGCGAGCCAGCAGTTGCCAAATGTGCTTGAGGGGCAAGCTGGTTGGTGTTAGGCCTGGGAGGTGGGCGAACATTTGGAAAGCGCTCTTGAAAAACTGGGCAGCGTTGAAGCGAGTGACCATGAGCATGGCACCATTGGCATTTGCCTTGGTACCCAGTTGTGTTGGTGGTGGGGGGACGTTTGTGGGTGTTTTTGTTTAGTTGTTGGGAACGGTAGTTGGGGTTGACTGGTGGTGGGTGTGAGTTGCGATTGGTGGGTGCATTTGGTAGTGGGTTACGGGTGGTGGTTGTCTGAACAGAAACAGGGAGATGAAGGGAGGTAGTTTGTGATTTTATAGCAAGCTCTCTGTTCAGCAGTTTCTCATGGAGTTCGTCAAAACTAATGGGTGTGTCACGAGCATGAACTGCATCAATGACTCCTTGATAGCTAGGTTCAAGCTGCTCAAGAACTTTATCAGTTATATCTTCTGGATTCATGGGTTCCCCAAGGATGGCTAGTTGGTCCGTGCACATCTTTATGGCATGCATAAATTCTGTGACAGATTTTGAGCCTTTGGTAATGGCCTTCAAATTGGCGCGAACAGATTTGAGATGGCCTCGTGATTGTTTGGCAAAGGTATTGGCAAGTGTGTCCCAAGCAGCTTTGCTAGTTTCGGAGCGGGAGATGAGCGGAACAAGGGTGGGTTCCAAAGTGCCAATGAGAGCGCCGAAGAGTAGTTTGTCTTGCCGAAGCCAAGTAGCGTGGGCTGGATTTGCAGTGGTGGTTGATTCTGTGGTAATGGTGGGTGATGGTGCCGAGCAGGAACCATCCAAGAACTTGAAGAGGCCATATCCAATGAGGGTGGCTTCGATTTGGAGCTTCCATGATAAATAGTTTGTTGTTGTTAGCTTTAGAATATTGGTAAGATTGACAACAACAAATGGAGTTTTCGGGTCTACATCATTGGGAATGGTGGAGGAAGCCATTGAAAACAGAGATCGAGGAGGCTGGAAGAAAAAAAAGTAAGGATCACTGTTGCTCTGATACCATGAAAGGGATGAGAAGACGTGTATTTCCAGTATGAAAGACTTACAATTTATATTACATTGGTGGCTTGATTATAGCCAAGACTTGTGAACTAATAAGGAAAGAATATTAAGCTAATTTACTTAAGCTAATTTACAGAGGATTGATTGATACTAATTGATATGTACTGGAGAGATATGAGTGATATGAGTGATGAGATCAAGTATCATTCTTATTTCTAATAACAAGGGCGACCCAAATTCGCCCAATTTCAATTGTAGGAGCTAAAAAGAACAAAGGGACAAGTATATCATATGTACGAATATGTAAGGTTATTGTTGGATCTAAGTGTAACTTTTTACGTACATTATACTATATATGTGTATATATATATATATATATATATATATATATATATAAGTAATGTTATGTCCACCTAAAATGTGCACCAAATATGCTCTAAAATTACACTTGACATCTCTTGATTGGTTAAATGATTTGTGTGACCTACCACTTAAAAGTCTTTAACCAACCAAAAATGTCAAGTGTAATTTTAGTAAATTACTATATATATATATATATATATATATATATATATATAATAGCTTGGTGGAAACAATACAATACTTGGTCCGGTAATGTGAGGATTAGCAAGAACTGGTTTAGAGTTGGAAGTGCACCCACATACATTTTCCCGGCTCAAGTCCTTGAGGGGATTTGTTAAGGCATTCTGGAAATTACAAAACTGTTTATTAAACTAGTGTTTGAAATAGAAAATTTAATCTCATTTGACAAGTCAAACTTTTTAAAAATGTTGTTTTACATACTTATACCTTTAAAAATTTACAATATAACTTTATCTTCTTGAAATGAGACTACGAATAAATTGAGTCTCATTTAATAAGTTAATCCTTAATTTTGAGTTTGACAAAAAAAATTAATTGAGTTCTTAAAATGTAGCTTTGCGCAAGTAGGGGACAAGACTTTATAACAAAATACATAACAATATGTGTTTTCAATTGGTGAGCATGCAATGAAATGCTCCTTATTAGATTTGGGGCATAAAGGAGCTTGTAGGACTAAATTATTTTTGGCTTCCTAAAGATGTTTCTAGTCACGTAGGTATAAGACTAATTTTTTAAGCAAGGTATGATCCATTAAAACGATAAAGTTCTCCCAACAAATTTTAACTTGTTGGTATGTACAACTAAATTTAATGTTGAACCAAGAGTGACTTAAATAAAATAGACTCACACTTATTACTTTTGAACGTCCAAATATAGCTTGGAAAAAAAAAAGAATAAATAAATTTGATACCTGATAGCTTATCAATAATTCTTCCTATACTTCTAGTGAATCAAAAGGGCGACCTCTCAGGCTCTCTCACATTTGGTCTGGGAAGAAGAATGAAAGGGAAAAAATAATCTATAAAGTCTACATGTTGACCCTGAAGCTAGTCTACGAAAATATAAACCATTATTTTATTAAAAATACTCTTTTTGTCTTGAAATATGTCTTTTACTCCATTTTGGAACTTCTGGGAATAAGTAAAAAAAGATATTGGGTCATATTAATTTTACCGTTGTTGATAGATCAAATAATGTTATGTGTACGTAAAAGAATTCAAAAAGGACATGTGTTCAAAAGGCTCAAAAATGCAACCAATAGCATACTATGTTATATGTTCAATTGATTGATGACGAGCCTAAATATGTAGTATCATCGTAATACCTAATATTTATTCCCAATGTAGTGTTACTTTTCTTTTGCGAAAGAACCTCAAAATCAATTGTTAATAGTACTCTAATTATTTGTGAGATAATAAATAAAATTAATTAGTTCTATTGATTTAACACTCGTAAAAGATAATTTAAAATTATTAATAAGAAAACACATAATTAAGTATTTAAAATAAAATTTAATAAAAAATACTTATTAAAATATTACTTTAAACGGAAATTGAGAGACATTGACCACTCTTAATTTCATGTACATTCTTGAAAAAAGATATCCTTCTATTGACCCAACGAAATGAGTTAATCTATATGTTTTCTCAATATGGATTATATATGGGGTTTGACTTGTATTTCCATTTGTTAGGTGGTTGAAAAGTAAAAAAGGTTTGTCTTTAAACGTCATTGACGTCATGTCATGCCCGTGTGTCGTGTGACCTAGACCGTCCCCAGCATGCCACTCTCTAGAAAATGACCCTTCACCAGTTTTAATAAATTAAAGGGGCCTCCCTAAACTATATATACACGTGTGAGGTCATATTTTGATCATTCATTCATTTCTGAAATTAATTAAATTCTCCACCTTTTTTTCTTTCTCTATCTAGATAATGATTCTTTGCTTTTATAAACTTTACACCTTAAAACTCAACATTCATGCTGCAATCTTACACCTGGTTAAGGGGAAAGATTTATGTGCACTCGTTAGTCGCTGCACCCTAGCTAGCATATATATTATATATTGCAACAATTTTACTGAGTTGGAGCAACTTATTTTAGTAGAGTTGTAACATGATCCCGATGTTAATGTAATGTCTCTAAATATGAGGTGAAATTTTTGAGTATTGATGCAAGTTTTTCTTATCCCCTTAATTTTTCATTCTTTTAACGAGTTAGGATCGATATAGGAAACTTAAGAGTATCGTACTCCTATTATTGTTCTTTAGGTCTAAAGAATCACAAGCAATTTAAAAGATTATCCAAATTATAAACAAATTAAATAAGGTGACATTTTCATCGTAACTAATAAAAGAAATTAGACTTCAACTATATGTTTTTATTATTAAAATTTTTGAATATAAGAGTTAGCTCACTCGGTCATATATCATCTCCAGTAATGTGGTTTATTAGGATGAAAAATTGTTTAGAAAATGAGAAAGCTACATTTTGTTATAGTTTTATTCAAGTAAAAGCATGATAAGTATATATGATTTAAAAAAAAATCAAAATCAAATACTTTAACGGACAAAACTTTTCTTTTTGAGGGGCGGGGGAGGGGGCGTAGGGTATTCCTACTATTTTGGAGTTTTTGTTTTTTTCCTCTCAGGGTATTTCATTTTGCAGTAGAAAATGGAGTTTAATTAATTCCATAATTGAAGCAAAACTAGCGCGGCAAACTAATTGCGCCGGTGAAAAGTCAAAACGAGGACTGGAATATTCTGTAACTGCAGCAGGAACATTCTGGGATTGCTTTTGACCATATTGCCCTACGCAGCCATGATAACAACTTTCAAAGGGCAAATAAGACCATTATTAATTAAATGCAGCCACCATCCTTCACCATTTTTTGATGGTTTCTATTCTTAATCCCTGGATTGAGCGAGCCCATTTAGTTCTCCTTTTCTTTTTCCTTTCTCTTTAAGAGGAAATAAGCACATTTTGTTCTTTGAAAAAGCCAAACATATTTTTGCCAACAGAAATTCGTATCACATGCCAGCCTTATAATATAGTACTATCTTGCTCGCTAGTGAAAATAGTTTTTACTTTTTGGTTTGGTCGATAAAATAATATTGAAGGTTAGATACTAAATGATAAATAGATGCATACCTCCTTAATTTTTTTCTTTTTAAAATCTGATATTTAAAGTTTAATAGTGCCCAATATCTAAGTTGCACGGGTACGGATATGCGGATACGGATATGCAGATACAGGATACGGGGATACGGGTTTTTTGAAAAATATAAGATATGGGTACGGGGTAATATGTAAATATAAAAAATATAAGGACCAAATTATAAATAAAAATATGAACCAAAATGTAAATATAACAAAATATAACCACAAATACTAGTCTTGAGAGGTAGCAAATTAACCCAAAATAAATGTTTCAAAATATAAACCTTCTGTCTAGTGTCTATGTTTGGAAATTGAAAATATAAAACTCAAAGCCAAAAGAAATATAAAATATTCAGTTAGTCACACTATAGAGCAAGATCCAAAAAGAAAAAAACACAAACACAAGTCACGGTCTCACGAGCAATAGAGCATTATAAAAAAACACAAACACAAGTCACAGAGCAATAGAGCATTATAAAAATAAAAAATAAAAAACACAAACACAAGTCAGTGAAGTCACAGAGCATTATACGTCTACCGAAAAAAGAAAAAATGAAGAAATAGTAGATAGAGGCGAGTAGGCGATGTCGCGATGAAGCCTTCGAACGAAAAAAAAAAAAGGTGTACCAACCTGGACTGAGAAGACGGAGTGAAAAAGGAAGCAGATCGAAGATCCTAAGGTTCGACAGAGGCTTCGAGCTTCGACGAAGGATGCAGATCAATGGCGGCTTCGACGAAGGAAGGAGATCGACGATGGCTTCAACGAAGGAAACAGATCGAAGGTGGCGGAGGCTAGGGTTCGTTTTGAGAAGCAATCGATCGTTTTGAAGTCGGCTAGGGATCGATCGATCGTGACATCGTGTAAAGGGTAAGTGATACGTATTCAATTTTTGGGTATACGTGTCCGGATTCGGGTTGACGTTTCGGGTTTTGGACACGAATACGCGTGCCCCGTGTTCGAACTTTTCAAAAATCCAAATTAGGCCCCGGTACGTATTTTGTGCTGTATCCCACGTATCCGACACGCGATACGCATTGGTGGATGCGTGTCCGTGCAACATAACCCAATATATCCATCAAAAGAGTTCTGAAATCACTAGACTGCACCAAACAAGTCGACTTGAATTGAATTCGAAGCAAGCTACTCGATCGAATTCATTGCATGTTTGGTTAAATCTTGATCATGTCATTACTAAATCAAGTTCAAGCACACTACAATAATATTCGTTAAAGTATAAGCTCAATTTCATAAGCTAACAAATAGCATACATTTGCTCGAAGAGTCACTTTTTTATTTTGTGTGTTCCATCTAGAGAGTTTTGTTTTAAATCCTAAGCTTATATTTTGTTTAAATTAGACTGATAATATTAGAAATTCATCAGTCTCTTAAAATAAAGAAAATTCATTTTAAAATCCTTAAAATGTTCGATTTCAACCATATTTAGATAGTTTTGTTTTAAACACTAAGCATATATCTAGCTTGAAAAATCACATTTAATTACTTATGCTTATAAATAAACAACAAAAGTGCATTGTTTACAAAAAGTGAAGAAACTATTTTCTAAACATAAAAATTATTACTAAAATGAAAAGTAAGGTCAAGTATGAATGTTAATATTATAATAAAGATTTTTATTTTCATTAATATCTTATTTTCGCATGCCTAACTTTAAATAATACAGTGGATAAATAATTGATATAATGGAATAGACTCTCCCTAACTTTTAGTGCAAAATTCGGACCGGCCTTTTTTAGACAATTTTTAACTGGTTAGGTACACAATAATTATTTTCAACAGAAAAAAGATACTTTTATTGCAAAATATCATCTATATCTTTTAAAAATACGGAACAGGACAAACACATCATCGCAATGCAACAATTTTGTGCATTGCGATGCATTAGCCACCCCCATCAACTAACCCCCATCAGCCCCCCCCCCCTCATTTCTCACCATTTCCAAACCCATCAGCAACAACTTTTATTCCTAATGCACGCTGGCGAAGGGACTAGAGGGCCAAAAGGGGCCATGGCCCCTGTGGCCTTTTCAAAAATTACCACTGCTGCAATGTTGGTTTCATGGTTTTGGTGTGTTTTTTTTTTTTTGGAAAGACAGTATCGTTAGGGGTGTAAATGGTTCGGTTTGGTTCGGTTTATACCAAAACCATAAACCGAACCACCTTTTATCGGTTCCATTTTTTTCAAACCGAACCAAACCGCCTGAGACTCGAAACCAAACCGAACTAAACCATTCGGTTTGGTTTGGTTCGGTTCGGTTTTATGGTTCAAAGAAATTTCTTTTTTGATTAATTATTTTTTCAAAACAACTGAAGAGATATTGAAAAAGAAAAAGTCAATGTCAATTTTCAAATATTTAAAAAGAAGAAGAAGAAATTTGAGACTAATTTCATTAAAGTCGAGAGAGATCTTACGATGGTTAAGAGTATATTTTGGTTCTATGAAGTGTGAGAAAGAATATTAAAGAGGTGAAAGGAGAAAGCAAGGTGAGAGGGACAATGACAGACTAATGGTGAGAGACGACATTGCGTTGAGGTGAGAAAAAAAGAGAGAGGTGAGAGACAAAGGCCTGAGATTACCATGTTTACTCTTAGGTTTTTAAGATTTCAGTAAACGGTTCAAAATTTTTAAAACAAATCAAATGACTATTAATAACAAGAATAATATTATATATATACAAGAATATTATATATATATATATATATATATAAAACGGTTTGGTTTGGTTCGGTTTGGTTCGGTTTCACCCCTAAAACCACAAACCGAACCAAACCGATCGGTTTATAAAATTTGCAAACCATGACCGAACCACCCTAGTTTAAAACCAAACCAAACCGCTCGGTTTGGTTTGGTTTGGTTCGGTTTCGCGGTTCGGTGGTTTAAATTTACACCCATAAGTATCGTGGCGCCCCTAGAGGTTTTCAAAGTTAATATACATGACTTCTTCCTTTCCTTTCACGTTTGGTAAAAGAAAAATAAAAGATGATTTGATTCACTATTATTAATTTATTAGAATAACAACTATTGTATAAATAAAAAAATTAATATTTTATTATTATAGATATACTAGCTATTGTTTATTAAGTATAAGGAAGTACAATAAATAAATTATTAGTCAAAGATTGTTAATTGGTTATAATAATACTTCCTCTGTTCCACCAAAAAAGTTCACGTTTAAAAATTTTAATTACTAATTGATATATTAGTATTATTAGAGTTGATTATATTTACAAAAATACTTAAGTACAATCAAGATAATTACAACACAAGTGGAGAGTAAAGATAAAAGATTATGAAAATTATAAACATAATTTTTTAAAAGCGAATTTTTTTAAGTAAAATATCTCAAAATAGTATAGTAGATTTTTTGCATGGAACGGAGGGAGTATTATTTTATTTATAGTCAAACACTATCTTAATTATAAAAAAGGAATAGAAAAAGTCAATTTATTATAATTAAAGTTGACTTTGAAAATTTTGTTATTGTTTATATTATTGTCGAAACAAATTTTTGTATATTAAAGTTGATTTTGAAAAATATATTTTTTGATTTATCTTAAATGTATTAGTTCACTTCTTTTAGAGTATTTACGGGCCCCTGCGGAGACAAAATCCTGGCTTCGCCATTGCTAATGCACAACTTTTAAACTTAATAAAAATTATCAACTTTTGTGATAACAATATGAATTAATAAAAATTACAATTATTACAGTTTCAAAGTATTGAAAAATTATTAGAGTTTGTGCATCGCGATGCATAAACTTATACTGAAATGGTACTGTTTTTGTGCATCGCAATACAAAACTTTTATTCCGATGCACAATTTTTAAACTTAATAAAAATTATTAACTTTTATGATAACAATAGAAATTAAGAAATAATTACAATTATTACAGTTTCAAAATGTTGAAAAATTATTAAAGTTTGTGCATAGTGAAGCTCTTTTTTTCAAATAGCTTGAGCTGATGCACAGTAAAATACATTGACGATGCACATTTTTTAACACAAATTCACAAAATATATTGATGATACACATTTTATACTTGACAATGTATATTTTTTAACACAAAATATATTGAATTAGTACTTTTATAATTGATGATGCACAAAATTATACTTGACGATGCATATTTCTTAACACAAATTCACAAATTACATTGACGATGCGCATTACTTAACACAAAATTACAAAATACATTGACGATGCATAAAACACTCTTAACAACGTCATATGTTATTACGGGGGCAGTTTTGAAACAAATAGTTAATTTATCACTTAAAAAACTTAAACAATTAAAAATAAATATAGTGGTCTTAAGCGGTTTAAATTGTTGAAAGTGGACCGACCCACAATTTTTCCAAACTTTTATTAAAAACAAAAAATTACTCAAATTTGAATCAATTAAAAGCTTTTAAGAGTTTACACCAGTAACGAGTTGAATCATTAAATGTTTTAACTCGAAGAAATAAGGGTTAATGACACTACAAGTCCCTCGATTATGACTGATTCCACCAGTAGTCCCTTAAATTTTTTTTTTCAAATTTCAGTTCCTTGAGTACTAAAAAGTCACGCGGCTAGTCCTTTTGATGGATGCCGTTAGTAAAATTCCGTTAAGTGACCCATGTGCGTTGTACATGCCATTTTTGAAGGGTTATTATTGAAAATTCATAATAAATAATTAAACAATAAAAAAATTACAAACACACCCACACACACATTTACTCTCTATCTTTCTCTCTCACAGACACACACACATTCAAATTCGCCCTCGACAAGCTCGACTCCATCTCAGACTCCCCTGATCCCTCTTCCTATTCCCCTCTCTACGGCTTCTCCCACCCTGAAGATGCCGATTTTATTCTCCAACCCCTTGTTCTCGCTCTCGACACTTCTTCCCCTAAGGTCGTTGAGCCTGCCCTCGACTGCGTTCAGCGTTTGTTCTCCTTCGGCCTCATCCGCTGCGAGATCGATCGCTGCGACTCTGACGACAAACCGTCCCCCCTTATTTCTCGCCTCCTTGATTTCGTTTGCAAGTGTGGCAGTCTCGATGAAGAGCCTATTGAGCTCGCCGTCCTCAAGGTCCTGCTCTCCGCCGTTTGTTCCCCCGCCGTTTTGATCAGGGGCGATTGCCTCGTCTACATTGTTAGGACCTGTCACAATATCTACCTCGGTGGCTTGAATGGCACCAATCAGATCTGTGAGAGAGAGAGATAGAGAGAAAATGTGTGTGGGTGTATTTGTAATATTTTTATTGTTTAATTATTTATTATGAATTTTCGATAATAACCCTTAAAAATGGCATGTGCAACGCACATGTGTCACTTAACGGAATTTTACTAACGACATTCATCAAAAGGACTAGTCGCGTGACTTTTTAGTACTCAAGGGACTGAAATTTAAAAAAATTTCTTAAGAGACTACTAGTGAAATCGATCATAGTCGAGGGACTTGTAATGTCGTTAACCCAAGAAACAAATTTTCTTCCTTTTCTACCGGTTAACTCGGTAATAAAATCACTTCTGAAGGGCGATATAGACATACAATTCAACATTTTATTCACTAAATCTAGAACTCTCTCTGGCATCCGGCCATTCACTTTGGTCAACCATTGTTCTCTTTCTCTCCTCAACTTTCCGTGAACTATATACTGTACAAATTTTCCCGAAAGAAAATTCCCGGCCACCTGTTTCTTTCCTTCCAAACACACACACATGCATATACAACTTGTGTATATATATATATATATATATATGTGTGTGTGTGTGTGTGTGTGTGTGTGTGTGTATAATTCAATTCAAACCAAGTAACGTTTGAAGAAAATTACTTGGGCAAGGCTCAACGTCTTAATTTCTGGTCATCTCTCTCCCTTGGTCAATACTTCTTTCCGAATATATTTCCCAAAAGTGACCAATACATACACGATGTGTATATCTATCTCTTTTTCAACTAAAATCGAAGCTATTAGTTTGTGCTTCAATGGAGTCGTTGTGTAGTAATAGTGCGTCTACTCTATCTGTTCTCAAGTTAAAGTAGCTTTGATCGGTCGAATTCGAAGGCGTTAGTTCAAATTCAAGAGACGGTGTTGTTGTTAGTTTCAATTCCCGAGGTGCGATGGGAGCTTTGGCCAATTCTCAACCCAAGGATGTTTCCGGCGACTTCGGTTACGTTCTCGATGATGTTCCTCATTTATCCGATTACGTCCCCAACCTTCCTGTATGCTCTCTACACGTATAGTTTGAAGTTTGATTGTATTTCTCCCTCGGTTTTGTTTAAAGATTCCACTTATCACGAGAGTCGTAAAGTCAAAACATTACGACTATTCTTAGAGACGTAATGAAGGGAGTATTAATTTATTAAATAATTAATCTCTATTTTTGTTGTAGAATTATCCGAATCCATTGCAAGACAATCCTGCATACGCCGGGGTTAGGTAAGTTGGTTTATACATTCAAGCATTTTCATTTCGGTTTAGTTGGAACTTTAATTTGCGCTATAATTCATGGAAACTTGTTTGCCAGGCAGTACTTTATCAATGTGGATGAAACTATTGCCCAAAAGGTCAGCGATTTTAACCCTTTGATTCCCCTTTCAGTTTGGTGTTTAAGTTTTCTAATTTTGTTGAGATCATTTTCATGTGATTAAACATCTTATTGTAATTAATGTCCCTCTAGATTTAGCTGTCCACTAGATGTGTGCGAATGTGCAATGAGGGGGTCTGCCTTGGCATTTATTCTACTATCGAGTTTGTTTGGAGAGGCGGTACCAAAAGATTAATCTTAAATGGCTAAATTATCATGATAAAGCAGTTGGTGCCTCCGTTTCCAAGGCCAGGCGGGTTCCCCCCAATGCCTCCTATATTGAGAAGGTTGGCTGTTAAAGATTTATCATCATCCTTGACCATCATTGACCAGATTTTCACGAGTTTGAGGTAGTAGGGTATATGGGCTATTGTAGAATTGGTACATGACCAGTTATTTGTGATTGTTAATACTATTCTCTAAATTGTCATTTTTTTCTTTTATAGGTTGTTGTTCACAAGGGTAGTCCAAGAGGGACACATTTTCGACGTGCTGGACCCCGTCAAAGGGTCAGTTTTTATATGACTTACATATGAATTTGAACTCATACAACCACACTTGCTAGACATTCACATATGCCCTTGCTTGATTTTCTTCAGGTGTACTTCAAGTCTGATGAAGTTCATGCATGTATTGTGACATGCGGGGGCTTATGCCCTGGTCTCAACACAGTGATTAGGGAAATTGTATGCAGTTTGCACAATATGTACGGTGTAAAGAGAGTCGTGGGGATTGAAGTAAGTTAGTTACTCATGACCAGAAATATAACATCTTGAATACTTGAAGCAAATTAGACTAAACAAATTGCATTGGTGGATCTATAGGGTGGGTACAGAGGTTTCTATTCTCGAAATACAATTCCTTTAACACCCAAAGGAGTTAATGATATCCATAAACGTGGTGGGACCGTACTTGGGACATCACGAGGAGGCCACGATACTAAAAAGATAGTCGACAGTATTCAGGACCGAGAAATCAATCAGGTTTGTGTCAAAAAATATGTCTGAATCATGATTGTAGAGTCTTTAGATGCACATTTTAATTGATAAAGGAACCTCTGTTGTTATAATCGTATGGCTCTTTGTGCATTAGGTCTATATAATTGGAGGAGACGGAACACAGAAAGGGGCATCTGTAATATACGGGGTATCTTTCATAGAAGTCTAAAGCAGAAATCCCAATTTTATTGCATTCCTTACTGTGACATTTTCTAGAATAGATCATAGTATGTAACTCTGATTTACGGTTACTCGATCCTGCAGGAAGTTAAGAGGCGTGGTCTGAAAGTTGCTGTTGTTGGAATCCCTAAAACAATCGATAATGACATTCTGGTACTTGTCTGATCATGCATTGAGACTTGATTATTACTAATTTTGAATCTTTGATGTTGTTCTGATATAACAGAATTTCTGTGGATTCATAAAAACACTCTTCTCTTGTTACAGGTTATTGACAAGTCCTTTGGCTTTGATACTGCTGTCGAGGAAGCTCAACGTGCGATTAATGCAGCACATGTGGAAGCTGAAAGTCAAGAGAACTGTATTGGCCTTGTGAAGTTGATGGGTCGCAACAGTGGTAAGTTTCAAAACTGTGCACTGTATTCTCTGCTGTTTAGTTGTCTGGCAAATTATTATTATTGCTTTGATTGACTCAAAACTTTTATGCCAAACCTCCTTTACTTTGGACTTCATGCAGGGTTTATTGCAATGTATGCTACTCTTGCAAGCAGAGATGTTGACTGTTGCTTGATCCCGGAATCACCCTTTTATCTTGAAGGTCCAGGAGGACTTTTTGAATATATAGAGAAACGAGTCAAAGAAAATGGACATATGGTTATTGTCATAGCTGAAGGTGCAGGGGAGGGGCTTCTTGCAGAGAGTTTGCGATCTGCTGACCAGCAAGATGCTTCTGGAAATAAGCTTTTACAAGACGTTGGCATTTGGATTTCGCAAAAGATCAAGGTACCGAGGGATTCTCCCTCGTGCGTAAAATAGAATTTGGAGCATTTCAGGCATTATTTTTAATCTGCGAAGTTTGTAAATAAATTTGCGATTTTAATGTGCAGGATCATTTCTCAAGACAAAAGATGACAATCAACCTCAAATATATAGGTTAGATGAATCTAACGTTGCTTATGCTCTTACAATATATATGTATGTGTGTGTATATATATATATATGTGTGTGTGTGTGTGTGTGTGTGTATATATATGTATGTGTATATATGTATTCATAACCAATGGGACACACCACCACATCAGGCCACATTGGGCCCACCTATGGGACCAAACCACCTTGGCGCTCGTGAAACGCCCAGTGTCCCATGGAACGAGGCTAAGCTGGAAAGCACTTATTAGAATCTGAGCCCCAGACCCCAAGGATGTATTCTACTAGAGGCCTAAAGCTCAAACCACTGAGATGCCCCCATATGGGCTATCTAGCTTTGCTTATGTGACTCAAACTAAATTGAGGAATGGCTGAACCAACTGTTGACTTCTTTGTTCTCCAGATCCTACATACATGATTCGAGCTGTTCGGAGCAATGCATCTGATAATGTTTACTGCACTCTTCTTGCTCAAAGTGCTGTTCATGGAGCAATGGCTGGGTACACAGGCTTTACTGTTGGGCCTGTTAATGGCAGAGAATCTTACATCCCTTTCTCTGTGAGTGGGGCATTACCAAACACAAATCTTTAACTCCAATTGATTTCAGTTCTGTTGCATTTTCCATTAACCATTAAAATTTAATATTCTCAAGACTGCTAAATGTAACAAACGTATGGTATCTGCAGAGAATTATTGAGAAACAGAAAAAGGTTGTAATAACAGATAGGATGTGGGCTAGGGTCCTATCTTCAACCAATCAGCCAAGCTTTCTGAGCTCGAAAGACGTCATAGAAGCCAACAAGGATGAAGAGCCACCAACTCAATTGTTGGATTATAAGCTTCCGGATGATAAGTTGGTCAACAAAGAGGTGGAACCACGTTCGATCTCGCTCTGAATTGCAATACTAATCTAATCCTTAGCTATGGGCTACGGTCTGCAGCCCCTGGTTTTTGGGCCTTCAACGTATAGTTTGTTGTTGCACCCAGAAGAAAAAGTAGTCTGTTATTTTCAATTTACAAAGCTATATTAAACAATCTTAGGTGGTTGTCACTGCAATAAACTCCCATGCCAAGAAGGGCATTGTTCATGTCGAATCTCTGTATGCTTAGATGTATGAGTTGTAAAGAAACTACAATATTTGTTAGGATTTATGTATATGCAATCCTTTACCTTTGAAGGTTGTTGCCGCTCGTATCTTAATAGTTGCTTGTAACTTTGTTTTCAATGTTTGCGATTTGTGTGTGAGAGAGTTGAGAATTTGATGTTTAAAAGAAAATTTCCTTTTGAATGTCAGGACTAACTAGAAGCTCCGTCTATTCTACGTGTAAATAATTTATTTCTAAGTGGATGAATACCTACCTCTACTTTTACAATACTATCATTTTTCACTGTTTGCCATGAAACATATGCAACAATAAAAACATGAACAATAAAAAACATGTTTTTACCTAAAATACCCTTTATTAAAAATTGTACCCTTCCCATGAACAATACCCTTTATTGAAAATTGTATCATTTTCACGAACAATAAATGTATAAATGGTGAAATGTCTTTTTCAATTGATTTAAAAAATAATAAATACTTTTAATCCGTATCAAATTGATCAATTTAACACTTCTCCTCCATAAAATTGGTTTAATTAGTTTATCATTTACCCTAAAAATCATGTAATGTGGTTGGAGAATTTTGTAATGCTACTTGCTTTCGTCTAGCTTATGGATTATGGTAATATTTTTATATTTTCTTAAGCTTATTATAGTCTTTAAGAAAAAAACTTGGTGGGGAGAGTTTTACTACGTCCTAGTTGAATCAAAAATTAGGACTAAGGTTTCGGACTGAGAATAATTTGATATATAAAACGAAAAAGAAAAATTATCTCGAGTACTCCCACCTCCCTACCAAGAAAAGAAAAGAAATAAAAACAGTAAATTACTGGCCGGTCCACTTTCTGAAACTTTTTTTCTCTCCAATTCACCTTTTTTTTTAACCGCTAAAAGGCATTTTGAGAATTTTCTTCCTAAAATGCACTCAACAACATCGTTGCTTCAGATTTGAGGTTCAAATTGATGTATAAATGATTTCACGTTGTTAATATAGTCTTCCCTCATGTTTGGGTATCAATTTTCATGCATAGAGCACGAATTTGATCAAATTCGAATTTTTTGAGTTCATCATGTTTTTCTTTGTTCTTGGGCTGTTTTGGCCACTTTAATCTATGTTTTAAACTTCAAATTTGTTTAAAATCAATCACATATTGTTATTCTAACTTAGTACCACATTTGTGCACAATTTTTTTACCAAAAAAAAAATACTATTTTCGAGATCAAAATCGAGCTTGACAGTGTGCTGTCCGAATATAGAGGGAGATGTTCTTGGACTGATTTTGAGACTTTAATCAATGATTTGAGTTTGGATTTTGTATAATATCATTACCATACTGTTATAGGAAGTCAATACCATGTTTGTATGTAAATTTTTCAACAAAAAACAACAATTTTGATCGATTTTGATATTATATTAAATTGGGTATCGGGATGCCTTAAATTGGGCATCGGGATGCCTTTAGTTCGCCAATCGGCAGTATGCTGGGCAATGCAACAGGGATCGACCATTGGTTGAAATTCAAACGGTGTCTTGGTTGCTCATCACGATGTCTTGGTTGCTCATCGTGATGCCTTTGTTGCTCATTGCGATGCCTTGGTTGCTCATCGCGATGCCATTGTTACTCATCGCGATGTCTTGGTTACTCATCGCGATGCCTTGGTTGCTCATCACAATGATTAACTCACGCGATTCGATTACTTATCGCGATGCCTTGGGTTACTGATGTGAGCGTGTTTTTTTTCATTAATGGCATAATCGTATTTTTGCTATAAAAATGTCTTTTTCCAATTTTTAAAAAAGATGAGTGAAATTGAGCAATTACAAATGTTTAAAAAGGGACCGATCTATAATTCACCAAATAAAAAATCTGTAAAGGCTGAATATCATGTATTGAGATCATGAATTTTACATTTACATAGCAATCCAACTACTGCTTGCCTGCTTGGGCTTGAATGGGTATCCCAACGTACCCTTTGTGACCGCAAGGAAGTTACACTTTAGCCCAAAAAGTCTATGAAGGTGTGAAATACCGGTGAAGTATTAGTGTATAAAACTGTATATCAGTTGGAACAAACAGTCGGGAAAATCTCGGAGCAATCTTTTACCTCAAAAAACCGGGGATCTCAATCGCTTTATTCCCTCTAACTATAGAAATCGCATTTTGTAAAGTTTGCCGGAAAAATTCAATTGTAAGAGATTAGCGGGCTGTAGCGTTGGGAATGGGGATCAGATTTATATTGATGGTGAACAAGCAAGGGCAGACTCGTCTCGCCCAATACTACGAATACCTCACCATCGACGAACGCCGTGCTCTCGAGGGAGAAATCGTTCGCAAGTGCCTCGCTCGTAACGAACAACAGGTTCCCCTTCCCTCCCTCCAAATCGTCATTACACTCACGTATAGGTATTCATACACGTATTTATGCATGAATCCTTAAGTTAGTGTTTGGGACCACCGAATTGGAGCGATGGAAATGAAATTGGAGCTCATGTAGCTCAAAGTTTTGAGTCAAATTTGCTCGAATTCTGAATCTAAGACATGGATTTCTTACTATCTATCATGGCATAAGGAAATATTGATTTCATAGATTTTTCACGTGTATGCATAAATTCTTAAGGTAGTGTTTAGGAGCTCGAATTGGAGCGATCTAATTGAAATTGGAGCTCATCGGGTTCAGATGTTAAGTTAAATTTGCTTGAGTGCTGATTCTAAGGCATGGAATCCTTGCGCTCAATCATAGCATAAGTGAATTTTGATTTCGTAGATTTCTCATGTATATGTATTAATTTTCCATCATGTAGTATTGCGCGTTATACATAGCAATTAGTTATAGTAGCAATTAGCAAGTAGAGGATTATTCGACGAAGATTGCTGTCAGCTGGACATTCGCATCTTCCATGATCTGTTGTAAAATAGAAAATTTTATCTTTGGATTTGGAAAGGTTAATTGGTATTCATATCAATCATAGAATCAGACAGAACTCGTAAAAAAGGTGAGAGCAAAGTACCAAATAGGGGATATTGAATTTTAAAGAAACTCAAGAAAAAGTTAAGAATCTTTGTATAAGAATTGGACTTTAAATGGTGCCAGAGTTAGGATGTAGGTTTGTGCTACACCTGGTTTATCTTGGAATCAGATACCTCTTTAATCCATTTTTAGATTCTCCCTTTAGACGTGACGTGCTTCTTACTTCTGATATTTTAGAAGAATTGCTGGAGAGTACTCCCATTGTTCCATCTGAAGAAAGATAATTTTACCTTTTTGAGAACTGTAACCTTAATTTATAAAGTGATACTCTTTGAATGGAATGGAGGAGTATTTACTTTCCCTTGTGAATTGTTCCATCTTATTTTTCACTCACAATCCCAACCATTCCAGCTGTCGGTGAATTACTGTGAACCTAGTTTTAAGAACCTGTTCTTATTCTATTATATTTGTCTGCCTTCCCCCTCTTTTATTTTATACCCTACACTTAAGAGCATCCCCATTGGGATGTTCTTCACTTGTTGATAACACGGCTAAGAACAAAACACCATTGGGGAGTGTTCTTCAATTTTTGTTCCTCAGCCTTTGTTCTTGTTTGAGAACAAATAAGAACACACCAGCCTTGGGAAGGAAAGCATCTCAGCATATGGCGGTGAGAAGCACGGCCAACTCTCAAGCGCGCGTGCAGCATGCAATGATGCCGCGTGAACATACCCCTGCCATGCCTCTGCGCCTTGTCTGCCACTAACTTCATTACATTTCCTTTTTTTTTTTGTTTTTACTCAATGGCAATCCGATTTTTCCCTTTTTTTTTTGGAATATGTAATATATTAATTAAAATTATAAATAAATTTATTTACACAAAATATTTAAATATGTAATATATTAATTAAAATTATAAATGAATCAATTTATTTATACGAAATATTTGAATATGCAATATATTAATTAAAGCTTAAATAAATTAATTTGTTTGAAAAGTATAAGAATAAATTATTAATAATAAAGCGGATGATTTGGCAGTGGAACCCATGTAAAAACAAGTGATAAGAGCAAAACCATTGGGAACTTATGGTTCTTAGAGAGTTGTGTTATTAAAATGGGGATGTGGCAGCGGGGCCCGGCCAAGAACAAGCTTAAGAACACCCACGGTTGTGGATACTCTTATTCGTACTTGGTCTTGATACTGCATTGTTGATTTTGACATCTGATTTCTATTTGAATTATCTTCACTAACTCACGGCATATATACTTTTCCTCCCTTGTACTATTGTTCATGATGCCCCAAGCCAAACCTTGTTTAATTGTTGAAAACCTTGTTAAGAGACTTTTCAAAACATAAGTACATGTAAAATAAATAGTGGGCCATTCTGGTTAAAAGAAAAATAGGAGTTGGAGCAGCGGTAACATTTGCATATTGAATCTATGTTTGTCTTGATCACTTATGCTTGCTCTATATGGACCAATGTGCACTAAACCTTTGGATTGGGTTTCTGCAGATCAAGTATTAACACGGTAAAGTGGATATCCTTTATGAAAACATATGCCAGAGGGGTCACTCTGTTATTTTTTTCTCTCGTCTATTTATTCCTTCTTCCTTTCTCAACCAGAGTTGTTAGTGATTGCGTGAATAGTAGTAAGGAAATGGTGGTGGTGTAATTCCAGAACCACCACCTGAAATTTAAGGAAACCTGAGGCTTGGTAAAGTTCAACTCCATTTTGTGAATGTGGTCTTGGACTTGGGCAATAGGATAAACAACTGCACACATGTTCACGAGTGTGATTTTGGACTTGGGCAAGCTTCAAACTTTTACATCTCCTGTGGTATTTCTTGAATCTGCCTCCCCTAGATCATCTTCTTAAATTTATGCAACACAATTTCTAATAACTCTTTGGTTGGAAAGGTAGTAGAAAGAAAGAAGTTAAGATAGAAGAGAGAATGGCACTTCTACATGTTTCATGTATATAGGATATTTTGCAGAAACCCCTTCCCTTTAGATTTGGTTGGTTTAGTGCAGTTTTTTAGAATCTGCATTGAGCCCCCTTTAGTTTGACAAATTAAATTCAGTAGTTTTCCTACTCAAATCTCAAAACATTTAGGGTTTCTAAAGTTAAATAAACACCCATTCTTGCTTTTTTGTCTCGGTGTACATTTTCTTCGTGGCCATTTAGGTTTACTTTGTTTTTGTTATACTATTAGTAACCAAACAATATTACTGATTAATATTCCCATTAGAACTCTTAATTGAATTATCTGAAGTCATCCTATTATTGTAAGATTAGTAGTTTAAAGAATTTGGGAGAACTACAATGTTATATCAACTCTGAAAGTCGCGTGATTGTACAAGGAAGAACCCAAAGAGTTCTGAGAGGTGCTTTTTGTTCGAAAACTTTGAGATTTGCGTCTCTTGGATGCTAGCTCTATGCAATAGCCCCTGTGCTAGAGAGGTCAGCAATCTAGTTGGTTGCCTTTGCTTAGTGACTATGCATAACAAAATTCTATTTTTGGTGGCTTTTCCCTAGTTCAATCCTCCCTCCGTTTTAGGCAAAGAGTCCACTATTCTATTCTGGGACGTTGTACTTAAAGAGTCCACTTTCAAAAATTATGCATACAATCTCTATAACTTTCAATTTTACCACACACATATGATATAAGCATCTTGCATATGCTCAAGCATTTTTGGTATTACGATCAACTCTCATGCTACTTATATATCTCTTAATTATTAGAATTTTCAAACGTGGACTCTTTGGGTGGAATGGAGGGAGTATCTTTTTTATGTTATCCTTTGACTCTAGTTGCCTATATTTATATTTGCTACTCTCTTTGACCCCCAAAATAATTTTCATTAGTTAGTTGGTTTTGAACATAAGGGAAATTTTTACCAATAGTGAATGCCAAAACAATGTTAGGAATGTGGATATATAACCAAGATAGTCATCTTTTTTTTTTTAAAAAAGGGTAATGGTTACCAGCGGTGACTGCCATAACAATGGTAGGAATGTAGATATATAACCAAGATAGTCTTTTTTTTCCTGCATTGTTTAAATTTAGGCCAAAATACAAAAAATCCCCCAAAGTATACTTCAAATCTCAAAGTCCCCCAGCCTAAGGTTTGCCCTATAACCCGATCTGATGTTCCGTGATGGCCGTTAGAAAGTTAACGTTTTTCATCATGTGCCTTGCACGTGTGGGGGCAATTAGGTCATTTTCACTTGATATACAGAAAACTAAAACCTGATGAGAGAGCTTTCATCGAGATGCAGGGACCGCTTCTTATTCTCCTCCGAACTTCCGAATTGTGATTGCTTGAAAACAAATTCTATTCCCACTGGGAGTAATACTCCTTTTACTCTCTCTGAAATTAAGTATTTCTCTTGACTCCGGTTTACATGAATGCGAATTCCCAGTCCTAGGGGCATTTCCTTCGTACCCGAATTATGAGAAATTCAATTCCCTCCAAAAAAAAAACCTGCGTCTGCGATTGTTGATTCCGATTAGGAACTTGAATTAGACTGCTAGGGTTCTCCGTCAACAAGCTGGAGCTAGGGTTTTCGAATTACTTTGAAATCTGGGAATTATTGCTGGTGGGGGCCACAGTCAGGAGCAGCAATTCAATGTCAAATTGCTTCGAAATCGAAGCCGCCGTCGCCAGAGTTTTGTGCTTGTTTTTGTTTTCTTTGCCTTTATAGTATCCATCGCCCCACCCTAACAACGATGGACCCGTGTAATCCACGACGGAGGATTGCCAGAAAATCGCGTAGGTCCAGATCTCCCTCGCGCCTTCAATTAGGGCTTGGAGGCTTTCTTGATTGAACGGCTGCGATTGGATTAGGGTTTTGGTGGGGTCGGTTGAGGTTGAAGCGGAGGATGAAGATGGAGGAACTGGGGCGGGAGTCGGCGTTAGGGTAGCCCAAAACGACTACGTCATGTCGAAGCTCATGAAGGCTTCCTCATTGACGCGTTGTCGTCGGTCGACCAGAGATTCATTGTTGTCGGTACCCAGTAATCTGTCATTCCATAAACCTTAATCGTTGTTGGTAGCCGGTAATCCGTCATTCCATAAACCTTAGGCTGGAATACATAATTTCTTGATATTCAACTTTTAGTCTTTTGTATATAAAGTGGAAATAACCTAATTGCCCCCGCACGTGCAAGGAACATGATGAAAAACGTTAACTTTCTAACGGCTATCACGGCCAAGGGGCTAACCTGGAAAATTGGTAATATCAGATGGGGTTATGGGGCAAACCTTAGGCTCGGGGGACTTTGGGATTTGGTGTATATTTTGGGAGGTTTTTCGTATTTTGTCCTTCAATTTATTTGATCTATCTGGTTACTTTATGAGGTATCTAAATTATCTGTCTGCAGATTATAATACTAAGTTGATATTTCCTGCCTGCACTTGACAACAGTGTTCATTTGTCGAGCATCGGACCTACAAAATTGTCTATAGGCGATATGCATCCTTGTTCTTTTTGGTTGGAGTTGACAATGAAGAAGTAAGTTTTTTTTTTGTCCTTTCAATATTTTGTTTTTGTTAAGATGGTGTTTGTAGCCTAATAGAAAACATTGAACATGGCTTAAACCAAACAGTTCTCATACATGCATCTTTTAAGGCGATATAAGATTGTCCTATGACACGCCAATATTTGTGCAAAAACTGGTTCAAGTTGGTGAATCTCATTTACAGACTAAGTTCTCTTCTAGGTTGATCATCCTAAGTGCTAACTGTAATACTTTTGTCAGTGTTTGGATTTACATCAGCTATGCGTCAAGGATGATATATCCTTCTGATTCGTGGTGATAGTCGGGGTAGGTTAATAGAATTTTAAAAGAGTGCAGACTCTTCCACTGTACAAGTAGAATTACTTTACTTAGTTGCTTCTTCTCTTGGGGTTTATGAGTCAGTTTGAAAATGGTTCTGTTCTTATCTGCTTCTTTTATTAATATGGTTGGTAACGTTGGTTTCTGACCAAGAGTGACAGGATTCTGTATAATTATTCGGGCATGTCATCTGTCTCTCAGGCAAAGATGAAGCCAACTCCAAATTCAATTTGGGTAGAGGCTCTGTGTTTGACTCTTCTATAATTTAAGTGTTATTGATTCTGAAATACATTTTTTTCTAAAGAGACCTTAGTACCGTAATACATTTCTCGTACTTAATTAGGGAAGTTGTCGTTTGGGTGCTTTCAAAATTTTCTGTTGAAACTGCAAATTTCTCAAGAGGGCTCGAGAAGCGGGAAGCTTCTTTAAATTCCTAAAAAGAGAAAGCTATTTCCCTCAAATGCTATTAATAGAGTTCCAGTTGTTCTTACCATTTTCTCTCTCGTCCAGTTCTTCCTTTACTGGTTCCTTCTCCCCTATGTTGTCCCATTGGTACATTCTCTCATTTTGGTTAGATGGGCTGTTTGGTGGTGGTGGATTTGTCGATTGCGATACTGTTAGTGGAGGGACAGATGCTGATGGTGTCCATGGATTAAGGCGATTTTGCAGGATGGTTCGACAGACAATTTTGGAGGCTTGTGCGGCTGTGAGTCAGACATTCTCGAGTGTCATTTTGAGGTTTCCTATGTCTTTTTGAGGTTTCCTATGTCTTATTGAACACATGCCGTGTTGCAGATGTGTTGGGATTTATGTGGCGGGTTTGCTTTCATTTTCTACCAGTTTTAGTGGGGTTTCCCATTTAGTCAGTCAAAAATGCTACTTTGTTCTTATGTCATTTCGTGTCAATTGAGTATGAAGCCTTATAGAGGAGCTTTCCTGCTTTAAAACCTTGTAAATAAACGACTGTTTGATGTAACCTTTAGTCTATTTTACCTGAAATTTTTTAAAGCCCGTATGCATTAGGGTGACCTTACTTATGTTTTCTTTTTGGAGGAATCTCTTTATGCATATTAGATCGCCCGGCTCTGTGTTTGATGAAAGATCTCCCTAAATTGGCTGATTTTTCAATATTTTATTTTAATTCTCTCTTTCTTTTCTGTTTGTTTTCTTGCCTTTTGACATTTCAATCTGATAAATTTTCTCCTACATATTTGGCAGAATGAGCTTGCTATTTTGGAGTTCATACATTTATTAGTAGAAACTATGGACCGCCATTTTGGCAATGTGGTAAATCTCACATCAAACTTTTGAACTTCTTCTTGTTTTATCCCCCCCCCCTCTCCTCTTTGCTGGCTCTTCTAGCCTACTTGCTGATGTTGGGTTCTCTCGGTTTTTCTCATTCTGAATGTGCCCAAATTTGCAGTGTGAGTTGGACATAATGTTCCATTTGGAGAAAGCTCACTTCATGTTGGAGGAAATGGTTATGAATGGATGTATTGTTGAAACAAGCAAGGCCAACATACTGGCCCCTATACAACTCATGGACAAAGCATCGTAGTTTATTTCATCCAATGTCTTAAAAAGAGTCACGCAGCTTGTACCTATCAATTTTCTAGGACTCGCTAAGTGCAAGCAAATTGATGGATACTACTTGTAATTTTTCTTATTTTTTTTGGGTAGAAACTATTTGTTGTAATGAAATAAAGTACTTTAGGATAGAGCTACATTGAGATGTACTGAGTTTCCAGAACATCAATGAGACGTTTTAATGTGTTTGAATGTTTTACAAAAGCCTGAATGTCCATGTCCTGATTGTATTGAAAAACTGATCCATGAGCTTTGTACATTACCTGTTCTTGCAAGTATCGAGTACTCATAGTTTTGTCTTCATTTTGTAATTTTCATGAGGCTAGTTCGCCCAAATTTCTTGTCAATTGAACCTTCCACAATACAACTTAATAGTACATGAGTGTGTTTTTGTATTTATGGAAAGAATAACATTGAACTATCCCCTTTTGGATGATCGGTCATATTCCAAAATGAACATAAGATATAACCAAAACAACTGGACGTGTAACACCAGCTTAGGAATTCGACTGGACTTAGAAATTTGATGGAGAAGAGTCATTTTCTAAATGGCTTTGAGGTCATACATTTTTCTGCTTTTTGGGGAAAGAACATAAACTAACAGTTTTCATAGTTCTAATAAACAGTTTTGATTGCTTTCAGGTCATACATTTTTCTGCTTCTCCATTCTTTCGATCACCCATCTCTACGGGGCTTTGAAGTGTTTGAACAGCAAACTGACAGACTGCTCCTCCAGCTCGAGCCTGCAATTGATGACCCTTTTCTTCCAAAAAGTGCTTTCTATCATATGAATGCTCAATACGGTAACCATTGGGGACATTCCAGTTCTTGAACATGACCACATTGATTTGGTATCAGCTGCAAAGAATTAGGATGCAACCAATCAATAAAAGGTTCCTCTATGAGGAAGTGAAGCAGGAAAGTATTCAATCAGTGAGGCTATACAAATCAACCCTTACCCTGTGGTAAACTCTTGGAGCCTTGACACTTGACAGCAGCTAAAGGTTCCATGACAGAATCTCTGTCAGTAGTACCTATACAATACACGGACTAGTGACAGAAAAATGTAAAATACAGGAACTACTTGCCAAGTTAACCCTTCTCCCTAAAACTCCTCGTGAACTTATTTTCCTCCTAAAAAACGATATAGGCCACGTTTCTTTTGTTCGTAGTTAGGCCCTCTTTAGTTAGGCCCTCTTGTCGATCTTTTGTACCAAAAAAAAAAAAAAAAAAAGTAAAGCGTGAGAAGTTATTCAGTTGGACGGTCACGTCATGTTACCAATATGGTGTGGTGTCGTATACATGGGGTTAATTAGTGGGTGCAAGGTTCCTAAAACTTTAAGATCAAATTTATTTTAATTGATGGTACTACTATATATCAGAAGATAAATTAAATATTGCATCAGAGCATGTACAACAAAGTATCAACATTGGGGAGCTTAACTCCACTTTTTTTATTATTTTATTATAAAAATATCATTAAGCTATCCATTTAAGCTAATTAACAAAAACACCCTTCCAACAATGCACAACTCCAATAAGTTTATATACCCCACCATTAAAAAATGGAGAAAAACTTTAAAAATTCGTAAAAAATTGATCTGGTGTCCAAATGAAATAAACCAAGTCTCCATTTATAGATAAAAATGTGTACTTTAAGCAAAAATAAATAAATAAATTGTGGTCGAAAATGACAAAAAACAACAAGGAAAAAAAAAAAAACTATCGGGCCAACAAGAAATGCCACGTGGAAAGGACTACAGGCTTGACAATGCCCTTATCGGACGTGAATTTATTTTCTCCAAAAACCCGTACCATTACGGCGTAGTTTTGGTTTCTGTTGAGACTATACTATGTTGTTTTAGGTGCTTATTCTTGAAACCCTGTAGCTAAGCTCCGGGAGCAAAATTTGCTCCCCAATCTCAAATGATGCTACCAAGCTACCTGGTTGATACTCTTAAAATAACTTGTTGGAACCCATGATACCCAATTGCTACGCTTTTAATCCTTCGTTGTACATGGTCTCATATTAGGAATACTAGTCATAGAACTCGTGCTTTGCACGTGTGTAATTTAACTTTTGTGTTTAATTGATACATTTCATGAATAATTTTATATAAAGTTATTATTATTAGATATAGGCGTAATCGTTTAGTATAGTATTTTCGTTTCAAAATAAGTATTTTTTATTGATGATCAATATATGTATTTTTATTTTTATACATTTTTGTTGGGTTGCTTTTCCTTCGCTTTGTTTTTTTCTTTTTGTTTTCATCTTGCACTTAATAAAGATATTTTGGACATATATTTGAAGAATTTTTAAAAATTAAAAATAAAATATTTACTTTGGGATTTATTAAAGAAACATAATTTTTTTCTGAACAAAGGAGAGTTGTTTAAGGATTGAATATAATTATATTTTATAAAATGATTTTTGAAGATCATTCAATATTTAGAGAAGGTTTAGTTGGATACTATATTTACAAAATAGTTTATTTTTGATACACTGAAATAATAATCAAAATAAGTGGATATTATAGCACATGGGTCTCGTGAACCTTACTTAACTATAATATATGTTGTATTCTAAAAACATAAATATAATATAATTGGTTGAGTTGGTCTAAGGTGAGTATACATATATAAAAGGGTGTGGGTTCAAATCTCATTACAAATATTATTTTACTTTTCATTTCCCTGTCAAACCATTTGCTTTTCATTTCCCTGTCAATACCTAAAGTTCTTCACCTATTACTATTTACTATTATATATACTCTTTATAATGGTTATTGTTATTAGGTAATATTATTACCTAATGACATCCTCTCCTTAGAGATGTTAAAAGGGTCACGGCCCGTAGGGTTGACCAGTTTAAACCGAAAAAATAGGGTTAGGGCTCAATAATTTTGGCCCGTTTAAAATCAGGGTTTTTAGGACTGACCCGTTTAACCCGCGGCCCGTTAGGGCTGGCCCGCCAGGTTTCAGATTGGCCCGCCAGCCCGCATAATATTAATTAGGCCGTAAAAAGTTTAGGAGATACGTAAAACAACCACCATGAGAATAAAACCAACAACCTTTTAATCAAAAGTCAAACATATTTATCCTTTGCACTACATGTCTTCTTTGTGTACTTGTGAATAAATACTGAAATATAAAAAAAAAATTTAGAAAGAAATGCTAAGTAGAGCTATTACATTATTTATTTTGAGAAAAACAAGTTGGAAATTATAACACATCGATGTAAAAAAATGTCTAGTTTATATTTCTTTTGAAAAACATAAGAAACTATCAAAGTTATAAATAGTTTATCGATTCACTATTTTAAATATATTGTTATATTATATCTTTAATCGTGGCGCGATAGTGGCCCGTTTAGCCCAAAACCCGCTAGGGTTAGGTCTACAATATTAGTGGCCCAAAAAAATTAAACCGTTTAGCCCGCGGCCCGTTAGGGCTGGCCCGAAACTGCTAGAGCTAGCCCGTTTAACATCTCTACTCTCCTAATAAATAACCATTTGCTTTTCATTTCTCTGTCAATACCTAAAGTTCTTTACCTATTACTATTTACTATTATATATACTCTTTATAATAGTTATTGTTATTAGGTAATATTATTACCTAAGGATATCCTCTCCTAATAAATAAGAATTTGAAAAGTCAAATTTACTAAAATGAAGATTTAACAAAAATGGTGTAGGTGGCAAACTCTTAGTCCTCCTCACTAACTTTATTATATATATATATATATATATATATATGTGTGTGTGTGTGTGTGTGTGTGTGTGTGTGTCAAGTCTCCTCAAATAATTTCCTAAAGTAAGATGGAGGGAGTAATTGCTTTCATTTCCGGATCTATAGGTAGGCAAGCCCATTGACTTTAAAAATTCAACCCAAGAATTTTCAGATGCGTGGGGTATTGGGCTTAAGAATACATTCTTATGTTGGACTTGGAATGATGATGTTCACAACTTCACATTGATAAAACATAAAAGGGAGACGATTTTAAGTTGAACACGAATTTGACTCGAGTTGAGCAATTCAAGCTCAGTTTTTGATTTTCTTACATCATAAATTTAGTTGAACTTGACTTGAGCTCCAGCTCAAGCATAACATATGGTTTGGTTATACTAGTTTGTATCAATCAAATTTATTTCATTAAGCCTTAAATGGTGTTCCACCAGCCTGATTTATATACTTTTATTAGCTGAGTTGAATCGAGAATGAACAAGCCAAGTTCAAGTCCAGCTCACCCTACTTTATTTACAGCCCGACCTTTTTGTATTGCGTAATTGGGTAATAATTATACTACGAGTATGACATTTCTTAATTAATATTTTAAGTGCAAATATCATCATTTTCGCTGGGATTGTCATTGCAAACAGGGTGGGTGGTTCCGTGGTAAACTTTGTACAAAGCATTTCTATATTCAATAATTACTTGCATAATATCCTAATTGCTTACGTAATTAGAAAAAAAAGTTATTGCCATGCTTTATTTTTAAATTGTGTGTGTGATAGAAACTTTCATTTTGTGGAAAAAGAAAAAAAGAAATGTTGCAGGTTGATTCAAAAGAATAGAAAGGTAAAAGGAGAAGAGGAAAGCTCTATCAAAGAAAAAGAATGATGTAAATTACAACTCTTTTAGCTTAGACTAATGTTTAAGAGTTGAAAATTTTGATTACCTGAACAATTTTAATACGCATGCTAGCATATAGTAACACCCCCCCACCCCCAAAAAAAAAAAAAAATGTTAGGCATGATATAAATGGACATTTCAAATATGATGAAAGGGCAAATTCTAAAATTTGTCCCTATACTTTTTACATTTTTTGGTATTTGTCCCTCCTTGTACCATGAATATTAAATATGATTGGTCTTTCCCTCTAGTTCTGCTATATTTTGTTCATTAAATCGTTTTACGTGCCTCTCACATAATTTATTTTAAATGTAAATTTATCATTTCCATTAAAAAAAAAAAAAAGTACATGACCATTTGTGAACTTGTTTTTTCTACTGACCTTTCCCTTCCCACCCTTTCCCCCCACACTTTCTCTCTCCTCCCTCACTACTGCCATACCCACCGCCTACCTCTCACCTCCACCAACATCCCTCCCCCCACACCTTCCTCCCCAAAGCTGCAATTTTATTACAGCTTTTCAAATAAACCAAAACCCAAAAATTATAAGTAATTTTTTTTTTTTTGAGGCCTATTATTTTTGGAGGTCTAAAGCCGCTGTTTCCCCATCTTCACCTTTGGGCCAGCCATGATAAAACGTTATTGGCTCAGTGTCAAAGCATTTGAAAAGGAAATGCTAATAGGGATTTCACACTAAACAATAATCGTTTAGTCGATTTGAATGTGAACATTAGGTAGAACAAGAAACAAACAAATAAATAAGTTAAGGCATTTAAAACCAGCCAAGAGGGAACTGGTGGTGCAAGAACAAAGAGTCAATTTTCTATATAACTTTGGGATCATCTTTTTTTTTTAATAATAATAAAAAAAAAACTTATTTACAGGAAGACAGAACCAGCCATGCTGATTCCTTGCTACAGTGGTACACCTAGTGTGGAGGTAGTTATATGCAAAAGAATGTAAATAAGTACTTCCTCTCAGAAGTGCTTATTTAGACAGCTGCAGGCCTTCCATCTTTCCTAGGATCACTTACCGCCGTAAGTATCCCTCGCAAAACTTGACCTTTAGGCTCTTTTCCATTCTTTCGACCCATCTCAATTGGGGTTTGAAGTGTTTGAGTGACAAGCTGACAGATTGCTCCGCCTGCTATACCCTCCAACTTGTGACCTCTCTCTTCCAAGAAATGCTTTCTATCATCTGAAAGCTCAATATGGTAACCATCAAGGACTGTCCAATTTTCATATGTAACCACATTTGGTATTAGCTGCAAGGAATCGAGACTCAATCAATATATATATATATATATGGTTCTTTTATGAGGAAGTGAAGTTTGCAAATCAACCCCTTACCTTGTGATAGACTCTTGGAGACTCGACAGCAGCTGAAGGTTTCATCCCCAAGACGAAATGGTTGATGAAAACTTGTACTACTGCTGGAATTATCTTCATTCCACCACTACCTCCAATAACCCCAGCCAATTGACCATCCTGTCAACAGTGCATAAGGATAAATAAACAGGAAATCAATTTTTGTGATCATTGCTAATTTGGTCATCAATGAAATGCAGAATTATGTTGTGCCAAACGGTGACTTTAGCTTACTTCAAACAAATTTCTCGAGCAGAACCATTGTTATACCTTAAGGACAATGATTGGTGTCATGGATGATAAAGGTCTCTTGTTTGGTTTGATAAAATTGGTTGGAGCAGGAGGAAGTTGGTCTGGAGATAACTCAGTGGGAGTTGAAAAGTCATCCATCTCATTGTTCAGCACGATACCAGTGGATGAAGAGAGAACGCCGCCTCCAAAAGGATAATTTACTGTTGTTGTCAATGAGACAGCATTTCTATCTGCATCTACGATACAAAAGTGGCTAGTTCCATGGTCTCTAAGCTGACTCCACCTGATAATCAAGAACAAGTCTCATACTTAGAGATTTTTTATTTATTTGACCTTTTCTTTAATTATTCAGTGATCAGTTTAACCTGTGCTTATAGTACTCAGGTGGGAAGGTGGTGTTGTCGAGTATCCTTTTCTGAATCTTCTTCGCAAACGCCGGGGAAAGCATCTCGGAGACTGTCTCACTAATGTTCTCAAAGTCAGGGTCACCCAAGCTCATCCGTTCAGCAAACATGTGTTTTAGTGCTTCAATTAAGCGATGTAAACCCAAAGCTCCTTTTGCAGCTTTGGAACTTTCATAGCTGTCTAAGATGTTTAAGACCTGTGTTTATATCACCAGTATGCACAGACACACATACTGTCAAGAAAAACCAGTTATTGTTCTTTAATCAGTAAATAAGGAAAAACTCGTACCAGAGCAAGCCCAAGTGTTCCACTTGATGGAGCCGGCATTCCTAATATAGTGTATCCCATTGTGTTAACTGCAACTGCGTCCGTAACATCCACTTTGTAATTCCTCAAATCTTCCATTGACAAAATTCCGCCAGCCTCTTTAACATCGTTAACCAACTTTTCCCCTACCGTGCCATTGTAAAAGGCTTCTGGGCCTTGTTCTGCTACTGCTTCTAAGCTCCTACCAAGCTCCACATTGTAGCATGTATCGCCAGCTTGTAACAATTTTCCGTTCGGAGCATACACTTGTTGTAAGCCAGGGTCACACTTGATTTTCTTTGCAGATCGAGAGATGGATGCAGCAAGATAAGGAGCAACCACAAACCCATCTTTGGCAAGTTTAATAGCGGGCTGAAGTAAAGCCCTCCAAGACATCCGCCCGTATTTTGACCACGCTTCATAAAGACCAGCTAGCTCGCCAGGAACGCCCATTGCTAATGCTCCGGCATACTTGGCATGAGGATTCTTTTCATACATGTTCTGTTTAATGGCATTTGCATTATTATTTGACAACATTCAAAAAGAAGATACCTCATCAGGTAACGTTAAACGGCAAATAAGGCTCAAAATGTACCCCTTTTTGTAATTTAGGGCCCAATGTAAAAAATGACCATTGAAAATGTCACTTGCTTGACACATGACAGCTTTCCATCCAAAAATATTAACAAATATCTAAGTAGACCCTCGATTGAAACAAAATTGCTACTACAATAGGTGAATGACTAAATTTAGGACATTCGATCCAGAACTGCAAAAGGGGGTAATTTCATATTCTAAATTGCTATTAGCCCTCCAAATGAACAGAAAAATATGAACCTGTGAAGCAGCTAAGGGAGCAGTTTCCCTCATGTCAAATGCGAGGGTTTCTGATGTAGCAGAGGATCGGACGATCATGAAACCTCCACCGCCTAGTCCACTGGCCATTGGATTGACCACACCAAGGCACAAAGCGGTGGCCACAGCAGCATCAACGGCATGCCCGCCCTCTCTAAGCACCGAAGCTCCAATCTCCGAGCACCGGCCGTCATCAGCAGCAACAACTGCTTCCCCAGACTCAACAACATCTCCAATATTCTGCTCCCTCTCACCGTACTTCTTAGCATATGCCACAGTCGCCCAAGAACCCAAATTGCCTTCTAATGTAAGGCAAATAACTGAAATAAAAACAATATGACTAGCTTTAAAGTTTCTTCATTATTAATTTTTTCTCTTTTGCCAAGTTGAACAACTTCACCAATCAAAAGACTTAAGTGTTCTTAAACATAGCCAGCCTTGATGCAACGTACGGTTGCTCCATCGTGGCCTGAAGGTCACCGGTTCGAATTACAAAAAACAGTTTCCCTTCTTAAAGAGGTAAGATTGCGTAAAATGGACCCCCCTTTACAGACCCACTATGGCAGGACCCTCGTGCACTGCCCATCTTTTTTTTTTTTTGGCCTATGAACCATTTGAATGATATTAATGTAACCGACTTCAATTCGGTAATTTGGAGGCTCAAAACCAAAACTGAAACCCAAAAATCGGGTTTCTCTGGAAGTAAAAAAAATTATTCTTTAACCAAAAATGGGGCAATTTTCTGGACAGTTTACCGATTTGGGGGGTTTATGATGCATACCCCTATGTACAAGATGATTTGTTTATACATATAAATCATATTATCATGGCGTTTGAATAGTTCATAAACAAGTGAGATAGAAAGAGATTCTTACAAGTTATGGCTAAGATGATGGAGATGAGGAACCAGATAATATTTGTGCTCCATTTCTTTCTGTTGTGGGCATCTCCTCCACCACCAGTCCGCAAGAGTGGAGCCTCAATCTCAATAATGATCTTTTCACCCATCATTTTCATACACAACACACACACACACACACACACAAATGTACTATGAGAGAATAACACAAACACACATTATACATATAAATATATATATATATATATATATATAATATAATATATAATAGAGTGGGAGATTCAATTTGTAGTTGGTGACTTTTTCTTGTTGATGTTGACATAAAATAAATTTCATTGGGCTTCATTATAATCGCTCACACCCGTTGCGTGTTCGTACTTTTTGTTTTGACATTATTTTAAACTTAATAAATGCTATTTGTCTCTGTTTGATTATTATTTTTAGAAATATTAAATTTCTTTTAAAATTTAAAATAAATTTGGGTAGATAAACCTTGGCATGTGATGTGGAAGATACTTGTATGTTGGTTGAGTCCCATGAACTTCAAGAGCTGTCATATACTTAAATCAAGTTATTGTTGCTTATTTTTTCAAGCATTTTTTACTTTTTCATAAAAAATAAAAAAAATACTACTTTTATGTTGTTTTACTAGCTAGTAGATGCACATATTTATCGTTAGTGTCGACAATTATAACCTTCCAAGTGAACTATCAAAGATAAATATAGTAATTTCATAAAAAAAAAGAGCAAACTACACAAATAGTCCCTGTGCTCTACCCCTTTTTTTGGATTGGTCCTTACTCAACGCCAGTGATCCCTATAGTGGGGTGACTTACACCATTGGTCCTTCCGTTAAATTCTTGCCGTTAAGTACAGATATGTGCAACTCATGTGATTTTTACAAGGGATAAAATAGTCATTTCAAAAAAAAAGTACAAGGACCATTTTTCCTCTTTCCATGGCTACTGCTCATCACCTCATTCCCGCTGCATCCAAATCCAACTCATCCGCTCCTTCTGCATCAACCCCATCCTCCTCCTCCGCCTCCCCGCCTCATCCCCGATGCTTCGATGACGCCTCATCTCCACCCGCACCCACCGGCGTGAGCGACTCACTTGGCCAGCCCACTCCCACCGCCGCCGACCCATCGCTTTGATGCACCCGCACCCGCGCCCAAGAAAAGCGTCACACTTTGAAGGTCTCACTGTCGTTGGCCGCGCCGTAGCCGATTTCTTTTTGTTCTAAATGTTTTAAATTTTCGCAAGAAAATGAGAAATTTGCAGTAGTGATTTAAATTTCGAGTGATCAATTCTTCCATTGTATAGGGCCTCTAGCTACCACGGCGTGGTTATTTATTTCTTGATGGCAAAGATCTTATTTTCGGTTAATTTTGGAAGGAATTGAAAGACCTAGGCTATTTAATTTTGGGTTTTTTGGAAGGAATTGTTCGCCGAACGGTAGTGGTGGTGGAGCTGGTTTTGGTTGGGGTGCTAGACTTGGAGGCGGTGGCGGAGGAGGGTTTGGCGGATGTGGTGATAGGAGATTGGGTGTCGGGGCTAGCTTTGGAGGAGCTTGGTGGTGGGTTTAGAGGTGGTTCTGGAATTAGTGGGGTTTAGGTGGACATGGTGGTGGCGGTGATCATGTTGGCGTTGGTGGTGCTAGATTAGCCATAATTTTTTGATAAATTTTCAACTCGGAGAAACATGGGAAAACAAAGGGAAAAAAAAAACTGATAGATTTTCAACTTGGGGGAGGAAGAAATTTTGTAATTTTTTTATTCTGGATTTTCTTCAAGTTTAATTTTGTGTTCGCCAGCGATGGTGGTTTTGTGTTCACCGGCAATGGTGGTGGCAGCTATGGCCATGGTGGAATGGAAGGAAAGGGGGGTTGGGAAATGGGGAAGAAAGGGAGTTAAAGTTATAATTTAACTAATTACATTAATGCCCTCGTATTATGTTTTAAAAAACAAAAATAGTATGGATACTTTTGTCCATTAAAAAATGTGTGGACAATTTTACCCCTGAGCAGAGTCACGTGAGAGGCACGTGAGCGCATTTTAACGGAAAAAAACTAATGGAGTTGGACGGAAGGACCAATTGCGTAAAACGTTTCAGTACAGGGACTTAATTTTTTCGAATTTAAGTTCAAGGACCAAACCCGAAAAGGGGTAGAGCACAGGGACTATTTGTGTAGTTTGCTAAAAAAAAAAAAATACACTTATTTTTAGACAAAAGAGATTTTTAAAAAAATGATGTCCTCTCTAGGACGGAGGGAGTAACAAAATTCGTATGACCCCTTTTTTCTCATAAAAAGAATTTATATTTTTATTTTAGTTTGTCTCCAATCATATTTCTGCATTAAGATGTGTTTTTCATAAATGTTCTCCATTCACAAAAATATTATGTTGCTCCTATGAGACTTTTAGAACATATACTCCTTCCGTCGGAAAAAAAAAAATCCTACTTTTCTTTTGAGTTTGTTCCATAAATAAGTTAAATTTTCAATTTTATGCATTAATTTTAATTCAATTTTCAATTTTTTTTTCTTCCTAAAAAACATGTTAGTTCTCTTACTTGTCATTAAGAAAAGAAAGAACGGAGGATATGATTTTTGGTGCAATTTGAAAGAAGCGTAAAAAGTAAAGCAAATTTCAAAAACATTGAGTTTTTAAATATTAGTTTTTTATTGAGAAGGTGGGAGTAACTTTTGTACAATATAAATGAAATATGAAAGTGAAAGGGTTTAATTGAAAAATTGTACTTTCAAACAATGGTAGAGGGAGGGGGTCACGATACTTCCATCCTTAAAATTTGTTATTCTCTTCTAAACAAATAGGGTGAGGCTACTAGCACCCCTATTTTCTCCAAATACAATCAATTTCTTGATACGCCACTATCTTTATTTTAAACCAATCTAAATAATTAATACACATCATATTTATTTTCTATTTTAACCTTCTTAAATAATTCTTTTTTTTACTACACCCATTCTCTCTTTCATTCAATTCACTCCCTTTCCCTCACAACCCCATTCCAGACAAACATGTCCTCCCCCTCATTCCATACACACATGGGGTTTGAAGAAGAATGAAGAAGAAAGGAAAAAAAAAAAAAAAAAGGAAGAAGAAATACCTTCCATACACGCACGCGCACACACAATTACATAAATTTGGTGATTTTGCACAAAATTTGTGTTGGAGTTGTTCGGCACTAGTTGACCGAACACCCTAGAGTTGTTCGGCTACCGTTGACCGAACAACCCTAGGGTGTTTGATCGGTGTTGATTTCTTCCTCTTCTTCTTCTTCCCTTTTCAAACACAATGAGAGAGGTTAAGGTTAGAGAGAGAATGTGAAGATGACATATTTCTTATTCCTTTTCTTCTTCTTCCTTCTTTTCCTTTCTTCTTCCATTCTTCCTCTTTCTTGTGTGTGTATGCCATTTGCTGGTGGGAAGTCCTTCGCCAACTTCTTCTTCCTTTCTTCTTCTTTATTCTTCCGTTCTTCTTCTTTATTATTCCAATTAATATATATATATATATATATACACACACACACACATATATAACATTTTTGTTATTAATAGTCATTTGATTTATCTTAAAAATTTTGTACCAAGATCTAGAAAATTCTAAAAGTAAGGGCGTCCACAGTAGGAGCCTCCCACCGCCCCCTAAAAACAATTTTAGAGATTTTTACTCTCCCTTGATCCTACAGTGGTTCCTCTAGTTTCACCCTCTATCTCTAAAACCAATTAAATCACCCTCTAAATATAGGGTGAGTTTTAACATAAATAGTGACTCAAATCCTCTACATTTTTCTCACTTTATTTGAGCACAATATATTTTTGTTTAATATTTTGGAATGAAAATTATTAAAATATACTCTCTATGTCATTAAATTATTACCTTATTTTTTTTATCCGTTTCAAAATAATTGTCTTTTTTTTATCCGTCCTTAAATAATTGTCTTGTTTGAAATTTTCATAGTTTAGGAGATTATTTTTACTATTTTACCCTTATTTTCCTCCCTACTTTAATTACGAACCATATACACATGGGCATTAAAAAAAACTACATATTATATCAATATTAATAATCAAGTCAATTATTTTTTCTTAATCCATATGCCGGATCAAACAAGACAATAATTTAAAGATGGAGAGAGTACATTATATTTTTCATAGTATATAAAATTTAAAATATTTTATTTTAATTGTGGTGGAAAAACATAAATAAAAGAGAAAAAATATAATGGTAGTTTAGGTTTGTTAGTTGAGATAAGAAAGATTAAATTTTTAGATGGTCGTATAGAGGGTACTTGTTGGAGTAAATTTTTTTATAGAGTGTTGAAGAAGTGAAACTGGAACAGAAAACAAGGTGTTTAGAATGTGATTTAAAGAGTCGCTGCTGTGGATGCTCTAAAGATGTTAATCACGCGCCTTAATCTCTCAACTCAACACATTATTGCATCTCATCATTAATCCTATATTGTCCCTCTCACTGCGCCAGCCCTCTCTCCCTTTCACATATACATTCTTTCTCACCTCATAGAACCAAAATTTTTCTCAACCATCATAAGATCTCAATTGACGTTACAAAATTAATCTCAATTTTCTTCTTTTTTTTCAATATTTGAAAATTGACGGTCCTCTTTTTCATTATTTTTCAATATCTGTTTGGTGGTTCTGAAAAAATAATTGATCAAAAAATAAATTATTTTGAACCATAAAATCGATCTGAACCAAACCAAACCGGATGGTTCAATTTCAAGTATTAGGCGGTTCGGTTCAATTTTAAAAAAATAAAACCGTCAGGAGGCGGTTTGGTTCATAATTTTGGCACAAACCAAACTAAACCGAACTATTTACACCCCTACCATTAAGCATCAAGAACCAAAAAACAAGCTGAAAGCTTGACCTTAATTATACCAGAGCACAGGAAACCTGAAAACACGAGCCAACGAAACGTTACTGCAAAAGTAAGTGACTCGTGTCTCTGGTAACCTAACCTAGAACGTATCCTTCAAGTATAATGCGTCAATGTTATAAGCGTAACAGTATAAATAAACAGATTGCAATAAGTTAACAAGAATTACAATTGTGTGTATTCCACCTTAACATTCTGAACATCATGATTAAACATGAGATAAAAAGAAAACCAACAAAGCTAGCAACTCGGTTAGAGTATATACTATCAACACAAAATCAAGTATAGTGCCTGCACCCTCCTTCAGCTTGAACACGCGTAGTCGTTTAACTTGCTGACTTGCAATACAGACTAGATGTAAAGGCTATCGAATTTTCATTAGCAAATATATAGTAAGAACTAGCTCAACACTCAGAATAAGGTATAACTTGTGCTAACCTATCTACAGAAATGAAAATTAAACTGTGATCAAAACTCTAACAAGGTGTAACATGTGCTAACCTGCTTTATCTACAGAAATGAAAAAGAAGAAAAAATAATAAAATAATAAAAAAGGACTATTGTGCCAAACTAAACTGAGCATATACGGGGATAAGTTATACTCATTTCAGGACTGCCAGAATACATTAGGGTCATTACAATACAATGTGCGGTCCTGAATTTCTTGGTTAGCCACATGATAGTCAATAAGTTGTGCTTGGATAATTTTACATAGTACTAACCCAGAAGGAAGCATCCACCATCCGCTATCATCCCTGTACCCAAAGAAAACCGGTTTACTAAGTGGAAAAGGGAACAACAAATTTTGTCAATTTCTGTGAAGGGGTTTAGAAGCTTACATGCTCAAATTCCAAGACTGAATGTTTTGATGTTTATTACTTGGTGAGGATTGACTCTTGTAATGAACATATCCACATATGAAGGCAACAACCTGTTACGCAACAAAAGTTGGAGCAGGAGATTCACTAAATAGAAACCAACATGAATAAAGAAAGGAAACAAACTAAAAATATGGCTGCATACACTATTCACTAAATAGAAACCAAAATGAATCTGATTCTTAGTATCCGTTGAATATCGCAAGGGCTCAAGGCTCTAGAGGACCTACCATAAACAAACTAGTGAAGATATTCTTACAAACATGATAACAAATTCAGCATAATCAACCTTCTTTGGTTTGGCGCAAGCACAAGGCTTAATTCCCAATTTCATCACTCAACAATTACAAAAAGTCCGATAAGCTCACTCTACAATTTTTTTTCACAGCTTAATAACAATACTTTATCAAAAGTATCAATTTGGTCACCCAAAGTGAATGCCGTTAGTTTTATTGGACGGAAGTTTTTAAAAAGACTGAAATGCCCCTTACATTTGAAACTTAAATAAGCAAAAGACTTAAATGTCCTTTAAAATTTATGAAATAGACCAAATTACTCCCTTCAATCTTCTACTATGTAAAAAAAAAAAATTAGAAGAATAACATAAAAAATCATATCATCATTAATTTTTCTCTCCCGGGTTTAGATTGTGGATCAAATGGGTGGAGGGTAGATAATAGGGAAGGTTTTGAAAAGCCTTCAGTTTCCTTAGCAGGACACTAAAAAGCCCTAGCTTTGACACAAGTCCGGTGAGCCTCGGCCATTTCCACCATGCCGCCACCCACCCGCCGTAGGCACAACGCATTCATAAAGCAAAAATGATGCGATTAGCAATTCTGAAGAACTTGACACCACTAAGCTCACCAATCGAAATCCTAAGCCACCTATTCCACCAAAAGATACAAAATCTCAATCAAGAAAAGTTAATTCGATTATATGACCTCCTCACACACACACACACACACACACTCTCACCCCTTCTCTCTCTCTGAACCTGCATCTCTCTCTCTCTCTCTCCCCTCCACTCGTAATGGATACGCTTCTCCTTCTCCAGTCCCCATCCATGGTGAATGGTGAAACGCCCCTACTACTACTCTTCATCTCCCGATCCGTCGATCGTCGTCAAACAACACAATCATCCCAGGGCTCCCAAACCTCACCACGACTACACAGATGACATGGACGCCCTCTTGGAATCCTTTTTAGGTGTCTCCGATTCATCCACTCCTTTAATCAATATCTCCTTCGACCGTCTCATTGAATCCAGAGCCTGCGATTCCGATCAAAACGACATGATCGAGCGCGCTCTCCGCTTAGGCTCCGTACTCCTCGAAGCTGCCAAACGATTTGCACGCAAACGCTCCTCCGTCCACAACGCCGTCGTTTGGCCCCTTCCCCCCTGATCTCACCATTAAAGTACTTTCGATCTATCAAAAGAGGGAAAATAGAGTGAGTTAAGGGTGAGGTAAAGAAAGCACGTGACTAGCACATGCATACTATGGGCAATTTTGGGTTTACAAAAAAATTTAAACTTTCTTAACAGCAAACCAACGGAGTGACTAACGTGGTACTTTTTGTAAAGTATAATTATTAATCTGTGAAAAAAAATTGTAGAGTGAGCTTATCGGACCTTTTGTAATAGTAGAGTGATGAAATTGAGAATTAAGCCCAAGCGCAACTCTAAAAGTTTTTATTATCAAACCATAAACACAAGTTTAAGTGCAAACCCTTTTTATGTGCATGGTATCTGGATGCACAGGGAGAGAATCTGATAAATACTCCCTTTGTACCATGCAAATAGTTCACACTTGAAAGTTAAACATTTAAGGAATGGAGTAGCTTTCCATAACTACCCTTAATTTTAAGAATTAAAATAATTTTTTTAATTTGAACTTTAATGTAACAAGGATAAATATGGAAACTCATAAAAAATTCAAATAGGTCACTTGGAACATCCCGAAATGGAAAATAGGACTCTTTGAGTGCAACTGAAGGAGTACATTGCTTTTAACTTGCAGTTGCCACATAAATATAACGGCATGACAAAGAAAATACACAAAGGGAAGTGTTTTGGAGGACCATGAAGCTTCTCTCAACCATAGTAGCCATATACAAAATGTGCTTCCTCCTAACTCATCTGCTCCAACACTACCAGCGTGGGGTGAGTTCAGGAAGACAATGAAGCTCCTCGTCAACACCACTACAGGCCCAGGGGAGAGAACAACAAAATTGATCAAAGTGGCTAGCAGCTTTATCAAACTCTACAGTTCTTTACATAACTGAAGCAGAAAAAATGTTTTATGAAATGCAAAAATCTGGAGTAGGTCAGGATGCATAGTCCAGATAGGGCACAGACAAGGCACAAATGAGTTATTCATTCTCAAATATGACTAAATATATGGCAATATAGGAAACCTTATTATTATGAGTGTCCAACATGCGAAGTCTAAGTTCATGCATCATAAAGATTTGAGTTAATCATCTTCAGCAAACTGAATGTTTCTTAAAGTAAATTTATCTTATAAATTAACAACATACAAAAATTTATGACTCTTGGAAAAACGGTTAATTATCATTCCGAGTTAGGGTTCAGATTAGACATACCATAAATTCTAAATAACGCATGTAACTGTGAATCAATAATATTAAAATAATCGACTCTTTAAAGTAGTTAATTTATGGCCAAGGAAGGGGCAGCTTAATAGTATGCCAAATATGAAATGCATCCTTATCTATATTCTTTCATTTGAATTTCAGAGCAAATGTCAATCAAATTTGACTATTTAAGCAAGGGCATGGTAGAACTTACAACATTTATCAACGATGTGATATTCCACATGGCATAGAAACGCGCAAGACCGGACGACCGCCTAGGTGCATGACTAAATAAAGCACTTATTCCAGCTGGGAATGGAAGTAGAATGCCAAGAGGGAGAATAGATAACACCAAAAGGAAATCCAGCATTGAAATTGAGTAAAGCTGAAGCAACGTAAGCAACACTAAGATAAAGTCTCCTAAAAGAAGTATGGAGATGACCAGCCCAACAAGATCCTGCAATAATCCCACAGAGTAACTAAGAGTTGAGCAATTTTAGATCTTAAGTGTTTAATTATAGAAGTCTTAGGTAGATTCACTGGATCGACACACATTACAAGTACCTGATGACCCACTGGTTTGGTGTTGCAAATTATAAAAGAAAAAGGATAACAGAGAACGTTATCCTTAACCGTTTGTAAGCTTTTAGTATGTAAAATCCCCTCAAATATCCTTTTTTGCGTGATTAGAGGTTCACTTTCTCTTGAGTGGTCTTTCCTACGATGTGTACCGCCAAAACTGCATATTACAAAAGAAAATTGATGCAAGTATGTCTGAACAAATTGGCAGGTGATAATAAAAGGACAATGAAACAAACTTTACCTTGACTGTTTCTCAGGTAAAAAGGACCCATGTCCTTCAATTGAAGGTGGCACACTCTCATCTTCAACTGCAGATACAATTAGTCCAAACTGGCAATAACCAGAACCAGTCGGCTGGAAGCGAGCTAAATGAACTTGCACACCATGGATACCTAAAGTTGGATTTGCATGGGTCTCAAGCCAGCCCATAACTGGACGGAAAGTTGACTTTAGTTGACCACGCCGAACTAAACGTAGTTGGGCATTTAGACCAGCCACTAATCGATACCAAATGGTAGATGGGACAGCCTGCAACATAATCACAACAACAATCAACCTTTTCTTTCAAATAGAACGGCAAGTCGTTGTGAGGAAGACAGAGAGTGATGTAAGGTACGTGGCAAACAATCTCAGATGGAAAAGTGAATCAGTATCAGCAAGCAAACCTGACTCATGAGGCTTGTTAGAATATTATCACTGTGAAGAACAAAAGGAGCCATGTAACTTCCATTTCCTCCAAAAACTAAAGACAGTGGGAATCTTTGATTTAATTGAGGAGGAAGGTCATCTCTCTTCTCATCTCCTCCAAGGAAAAAATCCACATATGCAAGCATTAGATCAGAAGTTGCAGATACCTGAAGCAAAAGAATCATTAAAGTATCATGTACATGTAGTTGGTATGGTCATGGTGATAGGTAAGTGTATAAGTGAGAGAGGCCACAGCAGGATTGATGAATCAAGAATGGACTGGTGCAACTATTTGGAAACAATGACAAATCTGTTTAGCTAATAATCTTTTCACTCAACGGGATGACCTCCACTGCGTCATGGTGACGCTCCTCCTGAATTGTGGAGACAGATAATAGTAGACGTATTCAAGAAACCAATCCCTAAGCTCCTAGCAAGAACTTCGTCAGACATGAGCATATTTAAGGCAAGGAAAGATAATGAGTTTGAGCTTCATAACATTCCTAAAAAAGAGAAACACTCCCAAGCACGTTTGTTTTATGAGAACTAGGATGAACCAATTTTCTAAGAGACTCAACTCAACTCAGCCTTTGTCCCAATTACTTGGGGTCGGCTAACCAAGATCCTAAGAACCAAAAAATGATCCCACAAAGGCAAAAACAAACAAACAAACTTAAGCTACTCACAGTTCAGTGGAAAGAAATTAGAGGCACTCTAAAATTTCATGTATAAAAACACTGATGTCGCTCAACACAGTTTGAGAAAATTAAATAGGAAACAAACCAAAAGCAATATTCAATTGAAAAACTAAAAATCTTCTTTTTCCATCCTTCTATCTATCCTTGTAATTTTCCATTCCAAACTCCAAAAGCAATATCTAAACTAATTTACACTTATATATGATTGAAATTTTTAGGTTTCCACATGCGGGATTTTCTATATATGAACCCACGATATCACTTGAATGATGTTCCGACATAAGGAAAACTTTGAACTTGTCACCCTTTACCAATGCATAAAACCTTGGGTTAGGCAAGCAGAAGGGCGGAAGAATTCTGCGAACAAAATAGTTCAAGAAAACTCGTGCAAACATTCCGGAACTATTTAGTTTTATGACGTGACAAGTTAAAACCAGTATACTCATGAGAAGGTGGTTAATAAGAAGATAAAATGAACCTTGAGCCCCTCATATAGAGCACGTGAACGGCATGAACGCAAGCAAGCGTGATCATACTCTGAACGAACAAACTCACGTAATCGCTGGATTTTATTTTTCCGGCACCACTGCAACCATGACCATGAAAATGGATATGCAAAAATAGAGAGAATACTGTAGAATGATCCTTCCCACCACTGATAAGCAGCTAAAACATTGATTTCTTCTGCAAATCTGTTGAATGCATCCTCATATCTGCCACAGACAATTTAATGAAAAGAATAAAGAATACTTATTTTCAGTCTGCCAGTCTGACCTTTCCCTTCTCCAAATTAACTGGCCACTTCAAAATGTTGACATAATATGAATGAGAAACTATTTATTTTTGGAAAAGCTCATCGTAGAGTCATAAACCAATCTGAAACTGGATAATTTTTGTATCACAGTGAACCAGACAGGTGGAGCTTACACAATTTCCGTTACTTGTTCTGGAGGAGAGTGAGGGAGATGCCAGGGTTGACTGAAAGTGTTAGAACCCATGAAGTACATCCTATGCACATGAGTCTGGGATTCTTCATTTCTATTTGTTTCCAGAACCTTAAAGAAAGCAAAATTAAAATTATATTTTTCAGATGCATGAAGTAAACAAAAATGAGGTTCAGAAGTTAATGTTGATCGGATGCCAGATCATTAGATAAGATTGAGGGAGGACCTCATTCAATGACTCCAAAAAAGGGACTGATCGATCTATTTGCAAGCCACGTCGTGTTGGCACTAACCCTGGCACTTCCTCTGCTCCAACGAATTTCACCCTAGCAACACTAAGTACTAGGGCAAAAAGGATGAGGAGACTCAACAAAATAAAACCAAATAACCACGGTCCCCCAAAAGTGTATATCAATTCTTCAAGTGCTGTATGACAGTGTGGCATGTGGTATCTCTCATTAACACACTTGTAAGGGCAAGGAACATCAGCAACACCACCTGCAATGACACTTCACAGTTACAGGGGGAAAATGCCTCATTGGAAAGAGAAAGAGTGAAGAAAACAGTTTTAGCAATTTGTATTCAGCAGGTCAAGGTAAAGGGGAAAGCATGCAATTCACAGCCCTTCCATTTAGTTTCTTTCTTCCACTCAATGCAATTCACAGCCCTTCCATTTAGTTTCTTTCTTCCACTCAATGCAATTCACAGCCCTTCCATTTAGTTTCTTTCTTCCACTCATTCTCTTTTTTTCTTTTCTCAGCAGAGGGAGGGGTATTGAAAAACACAAGTATCCAGTTAACAAAATATTAAACAGATGATAAACTAAAATACCTCGAACAGGAACATAAATGGCACGAGCTGGAAGCTCACGAGGCAGGCAATTTTGACAAAGGGCACTATCAGACCCGCTTACATTCTTAAAAGTACCAACTGGGCATTCCTGCAATAAAAGATGGTCAAGTGGCATACAAAAAATTTGAAAAATAAAATAAAAGGAGCAAAAGATTAGAAAATATAACAAGGAAATTTGTTATTCATGTCCTGATAATAGAGCATCAAAAAAAGTGTAACCCATGTGAACACAAACTCAACTAGCAACAGAGCACGGCAATTCCAGGGACAACCAACACAAAGTTAATCCTCCCAAAAAAATTGATAGTCCTACCAAGATAAAAACATGTATCAACACACTGACACAACATTAATCGTACAAAAATTGGCCCAACACCATTTTTGACTATTGTACTTAGGTTTGGATGCCACTTTAACCATTCTACTTTCTTATTTCCATTTTTGCCATCCTACTGAGATTTCTCTTTCCATTTTTGCCACAAATGCTGATGTGTTGTGTGTTAATTCAACGTCGCATGATAGAGTTAATGACACGTCAGCTTTTATGGTGAAAACAGAAATAGAAATCCCAGTGAACACCAAATGCTGCTAATAAAACAGCCACAACTTCCATACTACAGAAGTGAACAATCAGCCAAGTCCGCTGCCACTAAACATGCCACAACAATTAAATATAACTTCCACATTATGTAAATACTGCCAAAAGGATCTTATTCATAGGATTTGTCTTGCAAAATGTCAGGCAACCTAACGCAACCCTCTTCCTTTATCCGAGCCTGTGATTAGCTAAGGGAAACAAGTCTTGAAATAAAAAAGCTTCAGTGGTCAAGAATTTTCTATCAAGATTTGGAAAAGGAAAAACTTTACACAGCTTGTGGGTAAATTAATGAGTCATATGATGAAATTTTGTGAAGTCGTCATATAGAATAGACTAAGACATGACATGATGACAACAGATAATCAATTTTGGTATGTCTAGGGAGTCAACTAAGGAAGCCATTTACTTGTTGAAAAGAGATGGCAAGAGAAGCAAGGAACTGTATATGGTTTTATGACAGAGAAGTCTTATGAAAGGGAGAATTCGGCTTGTGATAAAAAGAGAGACATATGGACATAATCAAGGACACATATGATTAAGGTATGACTAACTATTAAGAGAACTACAACACGAAAGGTTATTGAATTTCTATTTTCAGGAGAATAGAAACAGCTTTGACCCGTTATCTTTTTGGCTTAGTGATGGATAGATTCACTAGGCAAACATAAGCGGACATGCTATGATGCATGTTTTCTATTGCTATCATTTTGAGATGGGGGTGGGTGCTAAAACTAAACTCTTTAGAAGCTTTACATTTAAGAGGGTCTAGAAAAATCAAGAATAAACCAGAATATATGTGATGCAACTTTAGTAGCAGGACAACAAATAGAGAATCAATTAAGTCAAATGACCAAGATACCACAAAGTAATCAATTTAGCTATCTAGTATCAGTTATTGATCAAGAACGACGGCTGAAGTAGAGAAGTGCATCAAGTGGTTTATATGATTGAATTATTCGCTATAGTAAGAGAAAATATATAGGACAGATGATAAAATGGGTACCTCACAGAAGATTCCATATAGCCCTTTCGGACAGACTTTTCCGCTGATAGTGCCATTTTCCCCAGAATGACCATTACCTCTACCCATTCCACCACTGACAAAGAAAATTAAATAAGAATCAAACTCCACTAATAGCGCAATTGCCAGCTATCGTTAGAAGCACAAGAAAGAGGAATCATGGACCTGGATGATTAAGCTCGTAAAAGAGTCAATATTTGTTGAGTTTCCACTAAAAACTCGTATGAGAATTTGAACTAAAAATAATATTCATTTTGGAACAGGGAAAAACTGAAAAGGACGACAGATAAAAAAAAAAGGGGTCGTATAACACTACTTAACCATTAAATTTTATAAAGGTAGCCAAGAGCACCTAACAACAAATCCCTTAGGCAAGGATTAGATGAAATGCATAGGATTTATCCATTAACTCTCAAGAAGGAAGGCAGAATAGAAGGCTACACTCGTTCTTTTTTCTTTTTTGTGGGGCAAGTTACAAGGTAACACTATTAAGAGGTTGAAAAATGTAATACTACTTAGTATTAGAAAAAAAGCACTAAAAGTTTATCTAATTCCAGTTAGTTCAAAGAAGAAACTGTAGGAGAGATTTCCAAATAGCTGGACATAAGAAAACTTTTTGCAGGGCATATCCAGTAGCCACAAAGACAAATCTTACCCAAGTAAAAAGTTATTTAAAATATTAAAAATGATGATTTTCTCTAACACCGTATCTTGAGTTAGTGGAACATGCTGACAGACTGAAGAATGATTTGCACCCTACCTCATCATGTCATTCAAACAGAATAATATCGCAACACTAAACTGGTCAAGCTCAGAAATGTCACATTAAATGGTATCAAATAGGAAATCTCAAATGATTGTATAAGCAATAAAATAAGCAATTATTTGCCTTCCAAAGCCAAATCTTGCAAGATGATATCCAAGTCTGCAGTATTCCAAATCATATACGGCATTATCAAATGTATCATAATCCAGTTAGCATCACTCTTTTCCGAAACCCCTCCTCTACCTACAGTCAATAATCTTAGGAAGACAGGCTATTTCGGGCATGCCCGTACGCACATTGGCAAGCGCAGATTGGGCCTGAATAAGTAAGGCCACGTGATTCCTCAATCATTCTTCCTTTTCGATGACTTCAAAGGGCTAGTTGGTGTACGAGTTCTTCGTTTTTAAGAAAGAAGGGGCGCCCTAGCTAGGTCCAGTTAACTCGTTGAAGCGGAGCATAGTGCACTTTAGAAGCATTTCCACCCCTCTCTCTGATATCGGTTTCCGGCATTTACTCATGTAATCTCACTAAAGAAGGGGCCATTTTCATTGTTACTGTTCCGGCTGTTAAAATTCCAACTACCTAACTTAACTAACTCCTTAACTCAATTGAATTCAGCTAAATTTGAATAGGATGACTCAGCATCAGGAAAAGTATTAGCCCTTGCCTTGATTGAATTTGGCTTCGCTGCGGCCTGAATCAATCAAAAAGTTTCTGAATCCAAAGAATCCATTTTTGGTAAACAATTGCATTGCAGACAAAGGGGAATGACATTATATATGATGTATGATTATATACTTGAGAATTTATATTTGTGCAATTTGTGCAAACGAATAATAACAATGATGATCTCCTACATACATGCCAACTCCTTCAGCACACCTTCAGGTATCTTGTTATTTGATAAGAACACACTGTCAAACTCTTTCATACATTTATATTCTTCTTGAGTTCAAGTGGTATCCAATAACTGGACGCATTACAAAGTGATGCATTCAGCACTATTTTATTTTGGACAAGTCATAATCCTTTTTCAAACTAAGGATACTTTCAGAAGCACCCAAGAAGCATGGTTTCAAAAACTTGACGTAGCCTTAAAAATCTAAAGTGCTTGACAAACATTAAAAGCATCTAAATAACGTTTAAAGGAGATATTTAGATGATATAGAATCCCAATGGAATCATCCCTGAGCAGTGTGCACAAGAAGGTCTATATGAACATATCAATATGGGAGAAAGTCTATATGAACATATTAATATGGCTACTGGTTACCAGTGTCTTGCATATCATATAGGGATGATAATAACTGTAAGAAATACTACAAATATGAAAAAATATCATATGAAAGAAATCAGCAAGTGAATTATTAAATTCAGTCAGGTAGATACCAACCCAATATTAATGGTTCCATTTACACGTGCTAGAGGCTGATACTCATCTCCAATGGTAATGTCTGCCCAATGAAAGTGAACCCTTCCACCACCTCCACCACCAGAATTAGGACTACCATGTCCTCCAACTGTTGATAAAGTAGATGAATCACCAAGGACCAGTCTATTAACAAAAAAGAGAATAGTTCCACCAGATCCACCCCCAGGACCAGAGTCTGGAATAACCACACCATCCTGCTCTCTGACTTTTTCTCCAAAGCTTTCTCCGTCTGCTGTAAGCGAGCCATATATAGACAAACTTGACAAAGAGTGCTCCAACGAACCCATCACTGTTTCAGGACATAAAGATTAAGACGATCATGATAATATACTCAAGGAGAGAAACATAGAACAGAAAGGGTGATAGGCTAGATCATTGTCACTGTTTGCTTATATTATGTCACTACATTGGAGATATCAACATTATATTGGAACAAAAAAGAGGGCCTCATGCCTCCTTTAGGGATATCTTGGCCCAAATACAGTTTTCTCTTCACTCATTTTTGGACATTTGTTACAGTTGTGCTGAAGTAGAACTAGCAATAACAGTTGTAATAATAGTAGTAATAATCTCCCTTTCCTGATGATTATCCCCACCCACTCTCTCTAGCTCTCCAACTTACTTTCTCCTAATATCCATTACTGTTCAAAACTGCATAACCAAAAAAATTCTTAATTGATACTGATGCAGAATTACCAAACTAAGCCAGAATTCTTATCAGGCACAATTGCCAAATTACATAAGCAAGCAAGCATTATCCTTCCAATTACAATTGCCACTACTCACAAAGTACTATCTGCAAACAATGGGGGATGAAAGTTGAAAGTGGCATACTCCAACATTCATTGATTAGGTGAACTATAAGACAAAATGTGTATTATATGTATAAAGCATACAACTTATCTTTTAAAGAACGGAGAAGGAGGACGCACAACAGAGAAAAAAAGGCCCTCCTCCTCTGCGATTGGTCGCTAACATAAATTCTTAACAGTAGAAGTGTTCCCAATGAAACGTTTAACAATCTGTTTGAAATACCTCAAAAACCAGATTAGGTGGTACTACTTCGGCCGGCTAGACTTGAATGATGTATGGTATCGCTTTTCCACCAAAAGCGGGCATCTTATGATCCAACTTGAGTCCAAAACCCAGCTTCATAAGTTCCAAGCGTCTGAGTGTAATAAAACTAGATAAGTGAGCCTCTCTCCAAAGCATTCAAACCCTCTATTTTATCCCATTTCTGAAAAATCCCAATTAACCCTTCTCTCTCTCCACAAGCATTCAAACCCTCTATTTTATCCCAGCTAATCATCTATAATATGGAAATAAAGTTGAGGATAGTTGTCAAATTTGGTGATTGTGAGCCCCAAAATACTACTCTCATGCTTCTGTTTACCTCTATTTACACTTTGCACAAACTAAAAAGACACCATGCATTACCAAACCTGGATTAGCGTAAAACTTGTTTCATTTGGAGTCAGCTAAGATCTTTACCGGGCAATTATAGTTAGATATGGACCACACTGGCCCAAAACTCAAGTCACCCAAACAGGCCCTTAGTCCTAGCAGAAAACAGGTCGCATAAGAGAAAACTTGTAATACCCTGGAGACATCTTCGCTGCTATATATTTCCTTGTAAGGAACATAGGGTGTTCAGTGCCATAATGTGGATGAGCTTTATTGTAAGGTAAGTTTGACCAAATCACCCCAGGCGAAGGCTGACGTATTTTATACGGGTTCTACTGTTATTCCAGAGTCGTGAAGCATGCCAAAAAATTATAATTAAAAGTTAATAATTCTTAAACCCAAAAGCAATCAGGCAGCATATCAGAAACAAGCTTTAAACATGAAAATACACATGTTGTGCATGAGTAATGCATAAGCGCTAGAGAATTGAGCCCTCAAAGCTGTACCACACATTTTTCTTTAGCCTCTAAGAAGTTCAAATGACAGCCCACTGCAGTGGCAGATCCAGAAATATAGTTCACTGGGGTCACAAAAAATAGTTCAGTGGCGGATCCAGAAAAATTTGGTGATTTTTAAGTGGAGGAAGAAGGGTTGCTCGCCGACGCCGTCGTTCGCTGCTACTGCTGCTGTGCCGATTTTTTTTTTTTATTTTGTTGCTGGGTTTCCTTGTGTTGCGCGGTGCCCAGGAAGAGTAAAAAAAATTATGTGTGGGGTCACTGCTTAAAACTATGTCGTTTTGTAATGTAAATTTTTTTTTTCTTTTGAGTGGGCTCACTTGCCCCCCCCCACCTTTCTACATGCCTCCACCCCTGGCCCACTGCACAGGGTCCCGTCACTGTGGGCTCTGGGGAAGGTTTCATAGCTCAAACTATGACCTTCAGGTCATAATGGAGCAACCTTGCTGCTGCGCCAAGGTTTGCCCTCGTCTAAGAAGCATAATAGAACAAATAACAACTATAACATCATTCAACCAATGAGATCCAAAATGTTACCTATGACGCCACCGCCGGCAGTTGCACCGGCAAGACTGTCATTTCCACTTCCACTTCCAAGTTCACAGGGGAAATCAGCATTTCCATATGCAACACCACCTTTAATAAAACTGCCATTATAATATCCATCCCCACCTTTTCCACCATGTCCCCCACCACCACCGGATGTGTTACTTGAGAAATTACCCCTGCCCAGGCCACCAATGCACCCTGTTTCATTCCAACTCAATATTAAAATTGCAAAAACCAAGAATAACTATTCTAGGATCAAGCAACAAAAAGAGGGGTGAAATATATATATATATATATATATATATGTGTGTGTGTGTGTGTGTGTGTGTGTGTGTTTGTGTGTGTGTGTGTGTGTGTGGTGAGAATTGCATCTTGTGGCCATGGAGACCAGAGTCCCAGCAGCCACAATAATCTTTTTTGTGATAGTATCAGTTAGATGACATGGCCAGGGCTAGAGGTAGGGAAAGTCCAAAACTAACGTGGACAGCCATAATAAAGAAGGATATGAATGAGTGTATCTAGTGTGACGACATAGCATTGGACCGAATTGAATGGCGGAAAAGCATTCAAGAAGCCAACACCGACTAATTGAGACAAAAGCTGAATTAATATCAATAGTATACACATAAATATATATGCTTTTATACAGTTCATATATTTATGTATGTGTATATTTATGTTGGACACACTACTTTTTTGGTTATGGATCTTAACTTTCCTGCTCCAACAATATCCTTTTTATACTGTTCCTAAAGTTTCTCGAACAAAACTTGAGTTTACTTCCTAATCTTCTCACACAATTTTATGGCGTGTGGCTCCAATTCATAATTAATACTCATATAATCTCTAAAATTTCTCCAACAAAATATATATTTTGTCCTAAATGTTCTCCTTTCCTTTTGTGGGACAATATTACGAGTCATGCTCCTCTTTTTTTCCTTTTGGGAAAATGTGAAGAGTCCTAACTAGAACAAAACCCTTGTATAAACTATCAATTCTCACAATTATCTTATAATTGAATAGGCTAGTCTGGAGGATAGCCCTCTGCCTCCCCTCACCACGAGACAACATGCAACCACCACATGTACATGCGATGGATCCTTTTCCAATAGACTAACTCTTGGTCTCATATTTCCATAGTTATTAAGTCCCCACAAAAAGCAAGTTCGTAGAACTTAAAGACCCATAGAAAACAATGCTTTTCCATAATAATGATATGTTTAGTATCTTATGTTCGCTCATTAACTGTGTTGGTAAGTTTAAGTTCATACCTACTATTTTTAATGTTGATTAAAAAAAGCTTGGCCTCTTCCACAATAATGTGCTGGAGTTTCTTTGGTGATAATCAAACAATTTTATTTTTAAAAAAATCATAATTAACATTGAAAATGTCATATATTTTTTATTTTTTATTTTTAAAGATTTCTTCTAATTTCATCAGGTTGTATATATCATAATATTTCTTTTCATTAATGATTACCATTCAACATGTGTGGCAAGTGTTTTCAATAATTGCTACATTTCTACCAAGAAATCGGCTATAGGATTAACATGTCAAACAGCAGGAGGGGAAAAGGGATAACAGATACCCAGCCCAGATGCACTTATTGCTCCAGAAGATTTGACGACTACTGCTCTGACCCAGTGGAAATGAATAACAGATCCTTCTATCAAGCCTTCAACAACTATATCCTCAACTCGACAGATCTGCATAAGTTACGATTAATTAGACGCAAATGCAACCTACTATTCAAGAGTGAACCATTTACTATCCTGACAAAGACGCTACTTCTAAATGAACAAACTCTATCAGAGATTAATCCGATTGACAAGGCACCTGAAGAGTGAAGGGCAATGTAGAGTTCACGTTGCAATCTTCAGGCGGATGAAGCAGTTCCATGGGGCAATCCTGGAGTTCACAATAGGGCCTTGGTTGCAACCCTTTATCAGTAATTACGAAAATTAATGAGCAAAATACATGACTGCCAGACTATAAAATCATTACTTACGAGTAACCAGTAGTTGCATTCTCTAATGGACCTCGCAGCATAGATCCAGGCTCAACCTTCATAGATGACAGGGAAGATTAACATCGTAAGCAGAAACGAGTGATACCAAATAATTAAGTCAAGAGTAAGAAAGTGCACCAATAAAGTCAAAGAGTTTTAACTGGTATCCTACAAACACAGGATTTCTTGTACTTCAACAAATATCAATTATGATAGAAAAGTCGGCCTTAGACTCAGTTTTCTCTCACTCTCCACTCTAGCTCTCTCTTCTTCTCTTGACAAACTCATATCTCATTTGGAACTGGAGCAACAGCCCATATTCTCTTTCATCTGTTCTATCCTCTTTCTTTTTCTTTTTCTTTTTCTTCTTTTTTTTGGGAAGGGGAGGGGTGGTTGTGTTTTCTTTTGTTTTGTTTTGTGGTAAAGATTCAGGGCAAGGAATCCACAAAACATTACACGTATCGAAAATCAAAACAACGGGGGAAAAATACTCATATCACATACAGCACTATAGATGCATGCTGTGTGTAATAGCTGTTTACAGTTGACGGTGACGTGAACATTTAAAAGCATACGTCAATGTCAAGTTTGGCAATTTTGCCTATTTGTACACATGATATCATAATATAAAGAGTTGGTGCATTGCAGGATTCTGGTCAAGAAGCACAGTTAGCATTCATTGTGCATCAAACCAAAAACTAGCATCAATGCAGAATGGCAGTAAAAAGAGCATACCCAACATTACCCATTGTTTCAGAAATCCAATAGTTTATCCCCAATTCCTACCAAGTTCTCAGTTTGAATACATATTACATAACATCAAGATATGTGATAAACACAGTCAGAGGGACACCTCCCACAAGGTGATACCTCCATGACAGATGATGTGAGTTCCAATACAAACATAAAGAAATAATAACTTAATTGAAGGTATAATGAAGGTGACAAATTTTTCAGATATCAACACGTCTCTCATTAATTGTCCAAATCACCATTTTGATACTTAATGATTGTATGTTGTGGACATTGCACTAAGAAATGTTCCAAAGATAGGAATACAACCATAAGGCAAAGCACCTAAGAAAGTAGAAAAGTCAGTCTGCAAAGCGCGTATAGAAGCTGATGTAACTGTTCTAATCACAATCACTCATGAAGACAAACTCAAGAACTAGGAAGAGACATTATTCCCTTGTCCTGTTTTAAGGTTATTATTTTCCAGCCAATTGACGTGAATTATTATCGCTACTAAAAGATGTGGAAATTCAATCATGTTTAGTAATTGCATATTCAAAGAAAGATGATAAGCCTACTTATACTAAGAAAAGAAGACAATGCAACTCAATCCAATGAAAATGATAAGCCTTACATTGATACTGCAAAATAATGATAAAACCAGATGCTGGGCTTCAATAAGATTGCCCGGTCCAGTTAAATTCAATGAACCTTGTCCATGAACGCCCAAATTTGCATTTGATTGAATTACAGATGATCCCTGAAATACGAATTCCTCAACAATCTCATATATGAAAAATGGTATTAATAATAAGTGCGAAAATGTGAAAAAAAAGGTGATTGAATTACCTTAAGAACCAGTAAATTGCTGGCCTCAAGCAAGGTTGTGGCAACAAATGAATCACCATCACCATCACCGTCACCATCTATAAGCATTTTGGAATTCAACATCAAGTGCAATTTAACAGACATTCGCAAAGCCCCATATATCTAAAAGAACATATTAAAAATAATAAGGATGCCATTGAACTATAACCAAAATCAAAATAAACAAAGTGGGTCAGAATAAAGTAAACAAGACACAAGGAGTGAAATAAAATAAAGTCCAATATGTAATGTCTAATTAAGGTTACCAGCAGACAGAAGAACTAACTTTTTGATTGAGAATACCATTTCAATTTCTTGCATTCCGAGCCTAGGACCAACATATACATTGTTGGACCCTCTCTCAAACAGCTTAAGCTTTCTAAATGAATAAGTAATTGAACATGGTATCGGGGTTATACAAGGTCTTGGATTCGAGTCTCCCATTTGCTTTCCCCAAAATGTTTATGCAAAAGTTAGCTTTGTGCTTTGTGATGCACCTAGTGATGCATTTTGATATCCCCCCACAAGCGAGTGGGGGCCGCGACTGAGTGTGTGAGGGGAATATCAAGGCTTGACATCCCTAACACTTTAAGCTTTTATATAAGTGAGTTGATAATAGTCCAGAGGACCTATTTATAAATATCTTGTCAGTAAAATTAGCACAATCCATGAACATCAAGGTATATATAAATCAAAACTTTTGCACAATAAGGAAATAATATCCCTTGGAACAGAAACACCTTATGCATATTTTCTTGACTGGGTGCATAGTCCATTTTCTAGGAAAAAAGTTGGGCAGCTGTTGCCTATAGGCCAAGGTTGTATTGCATGGATCGTTTATCCAAGTGTATAACATTAAGTCATGAGCATCCGCCCTTAAAGACAACACGCCTCAATATCAATGAAAATTGAGAAAGGTACAAGTGATACTCACGCATGAGGCTTCCAATTAAAATTTCACTTAACCAAATGTAGATAGTCAGATATACAAAATCGTTGCTCCAATAGCTGAATTTAAGAAATGAAGAAGCATTGCATGACACGACAGATGCCAAAGAAAGATAAAGAGGACATAAGGATGGGAAACAGGAAAAGTAATAACTCCCACTTGCCTTGATTACCGAGTCACTCATTAAAAGCTCTTCTGCCATCAACTCAAACTCCGATACAGCATCATGTGGAAGACCAAAACTTAAAACGGCTCCCATGGATAAACTAAGTTGTCCTTGAACCTGAATATTGCATTAATTAAGATTAAAATAGAAATACACCACTCCTGAAACAGTAAGAGCAAGCAGTATGCATAGAATATATCAAAGTGCCACAAACATCAATAATAGATTGTTACAAGAAGTAACTGAAATAATATTTCACTTGAAGATAGCAACAACAAGTTGTAGACGTGGACAACATAGTGTGAATGTAAGCAATCCAAAGTACAAGAGAAGCCACCACTTTCATACAAATATCAAGAAAACTGCCAAATAAACCGCACACTATTGTGTCCCACGTCCTTTCCTTTGAAAATATGCAGTGTACATATTTTTTGTGATTTTATATGTGGTCTAATCCAAGTCTTTTCAGGGGCTTACTGATCAGGGGCGGATAAGTGTCTCATTCAGAGTACATATTTTTTGTGATTTTATATGCGTGTGTGCAAGCGTGTGTATGTGTGTGCACGCGCGCGTGTGTTTTCTAAGAAAAGTTTAAATTATAAAATGAAAAGATCAGGGTTTTGGAATTAACCCATAATGCATGATTTAACCTATATTAGTTAAGCCTATCCTGGGGTCGGAGTAACGTATGACTACCAACTTCTATGTTGTGCAAGCTGTGTGTCCATGTGTGTTTTCTATGAAAAGTTCAAATTATAAAATGAAAAGATCAAGGTTTTGAATTTAACCCATAATGCATGATTTAACCTATATTAGTTAAGCCTATCCTGGGGTCGGAGTAAAGTTTGACTACCAACTTTTATGTTGTACTCCTCCGTTCCATGTAAAAGACCACTTTGTCTTCAAAACTTAAGCATCTTGTGTACGCTCAAGCATTTTCGTAATTATAACCAACTCCAAGTGTACTAATATATCCCTTAATTATTAGACATTTCAAACGTACAATGTTTGCTCGGACGGATGGAATAGTTGTTAATGCACCCTGCATCAGGTCCGACACCTAGCAATTTGTCAAGACAAGTTGTTTGGACCAGTTTTTGCAAACAATGTATCTGCATTCCAAACAATTATGTCTATATCGTGAACAAACGTATATACTTATTATGAACAACAAATGTACATTTTCATCCACTTTTTTGAAAAAAAAGAAGTGTGGGAGGGAAATTTGAAATTTAAAGCTCCACCATTTGATCCATCATTAATGAGGTGTCATTATTAGACTAACAAGAAGACGGAGAAGATGTCCATCAAAACAAAAAGAAGAAAAATACAAGAACGATAAACTAAACAATAAGTGCATTCAAATCACACTGAACAAGAGAGTGTGGAATCCCACGAAGAGCATGCGTTGCCACACCAAAAGAGAAGCCATGAAAACCACTCAATCCCTCAAGGGCGCCATCGGCAAAGCCTCATCTTGAACATCCTGGAGATCCTGGAATTCCACTTAGTTCAAATGCACCAAAGCACAGCAAAGCAGGATCCTCACCCTTCCCAAAACCCCTCACATGTAACTGAAGTAAAGAGGCTATAGACATGGACTCGAGCATTTCCTCACTCGAGGAACAAATGATCATGGAAGTAAAGAGGCTATAGACATGGACTCGAGCATTTCCTCACTCGAGGAACAAATGATCATGGACTCGGCCCAACACTTACACATCCACCAATCTGGGAAGATCTTATTAGGCCTACGCTTATTCAACATGTCATTGGTGTTAAGCTATCAAGATCGTAAGAAAGCGAAGACTCTAATCTTGAAGGAGACACTAGCTTTCCAAATAATGAAGACAAGGATCAGGAGAATGAATCAAGTGAGATAAAAAGGATCGACCAAGAGAAAACCTGGGCCTGCAAAATCCAAACCTGCGATTCTCAGTAGTGAGAAAGGCGCACAGCGGAAAGGGTATCAAGAAGGACAAGAATTTTATTCGCCTCCAGATCATTTAGGTGGCTAAAGAAATGAAAATTCCAGGAAAGACCGCTAACTATATCCCCAGAAAGGAACTCTAAAATAGGAGTCAAATGAGCAAATGAGAGGCGAACTAAACGCAGAAAAGCAACATGACGCAAGGAATCACCTCTTCACACGTCCTCCCAAAAACAAATACAAGCCCCATCCCCCACTCCAAGCCGGTTCAACAGGAGAAACAAAGACTTAAATTGATGAATGAATTTCCACAGCTAATGTGAAAGCGGAGCCACCAAAGTTGGCATCTCACAAATTTTGATTCATCCCAAACTTGGTCTTTAACACTTTATGTCAAACATGCTGCCCCTACCATAGAAATCGCAAAAGCCACTTACCTACAAGGGAAATTTTCCTACAGACCAGATTCCCAAGAGATAAATCACACGCCTCCTTAGAAAGAACACTTTTTCCCAAGCCACTAAATGATCCCTATCTACCTCCTCCTCCCCCCCCCCCCCCGGCACACACAAAAATATCTCAAAATTTTCTCAATACTCTGCCACTTTAACCGGAATCTTAAACAAAGAGAGGAAGTAATGTGAGATACTAGAAAGACAAACTCTAATAAAGGTATGTCATTTCCCAAGGGAGAATAAAGCCCTTTCCAACCATATATGTCTAGCCACCTCTCACCACCAGGACCCAAAAAGAGACAACCTTAGAATTTCCCCCAATAGGAACATCCGAGTAAGATAACAGCCACAAAAGAACTCTACACCCTATCAAAGAAGCACAGACACTAACCTCTCTATCATCCATGTTCACCCTCGCAATGCCGCATTAAGAGAGGTATAACAATATGCTTGGCATCAACGTGTTCAAAGCAACAAATGTGTACTAGCTTGGCTTCTTCTTTTGCTATTTTTTAGTATATCTTCAATTTATTAGTTCTTCGCTTGATGCAAGCTTTCATGATCTCAATCTAGCTTATGAAATTGCAAATGTAGGAAGTAATCTGAAGTGCTTACCATGGAGCTTAAAGGTTAAAGTATTATCATCATATGAAACTCATATTGTCTCTATCTATATGCCAATGTTCACCAAGAGGAATATGCGCAACAGTTATTGGCACCAAAGATTCCATGAAAAGACACCAATTCCAATAGAAACTAAGCACAATTCTGAAATATATAAATAAGTATGTTGAATATTCGAAAGTCAAAGTTAGGAAATTTATTTTTAGTAAAGTATTTTAGGAATAAAAAGGAGAGATCAGCTCCTATCTTCTCCTATCATTTTGTGTCCTAATTTTAGGAAAGAATCAATCTAATGATTCAGTTTCCTAATATTTAGGAGAGAATCAATCTAATTAGTTATTTCCTTCATATGACATTTTGTATATATTTGTAGATGTAGTACCAATTTTAATTAAACAAATAAATTTCAGAAACTCTGAACCCTAATATCTTCGGGCCGTGTCTTTTCTGGCCTTCTCAAAACTCTCTCCAGGCCGCATCTCCTTTTGGCCTTCTCTTCTTGTTTTTCCAGCCACCTTATTCTTTTCTCTCCGCTTCTGTTCTCATCTCCTCTTCACAATTCTGGAGTATGACTAAATATGGAATGGCGTCATCTCAAACCTCCAACACTGATACTCCTCCTCAATCTGAAGGCAATTCAAAGATTTCTAGTTGTGTTGGGATTGATTCTTCCCCAATCCTCATCACATGTCATAAGTTAAATGGCCATAATTACCTACAGTGGTCGCAAACAGTGTTAATGTTTATTTCTGGTAAAGGTAAAGATGATTATCTTACTGGAGCAGCAGCAATGCCAGAGACTACAAACCCGGGTTTCAGAAAGTGGAAAATTGAAAATATCTTATCAATTTCATGAACAATGATATCAGAGAAAACTTCTTGTTGTTTGGGACCGCAAAGGAGATATGGGATGCTGCCAAAGAGACGTACTCTAGCTCTAAAAATACTTCAGAGTTATTTCATCAGCTCTCCTTGACTACTTCAACACACTCGCACGGTATTGGCAACAACTCGACCTATTTGAAATTCACTCTTGGAAATGTCCAGAAGATGCAGTGACACACAAGCAAATTGTGAAACAAAAACGTCTCTTTAAGTTTTTCTTGGGACTTAACAGAGAATTGGATGATGTTCAAGGGCGTATCATGGGTACTAAGCCACTGCCTAGTCTCCGTGAGGCCTTCTCAGAGGTTAGACGTGAAGAAAGCAGAAAGAAAGTAATGATGGGAACCAAGGAACAACCGGTCTCAATGCTAGATGCATCTACACTTGTTGTTCGACCATCAAACAACAATGGTGGAGATCGTCAAAAACGAGAAAGACATTGGTGTGATTATTGTAAGAAACAAGGTCATTATAAAGACTTGCTGGAAACTTCACGGCAAACTAGCTGGAAACCAAAGCCACGTTTTGATAGGGACAGCAAGGCGTTTCTAACTCTGAAAATGTGCCTACTCCCGAGCCTAGTCCATTCAGCAAAGGGTTGATAGAGTTACTGCAAAAATTGCTTAGTCAAGTAGGGTGTAGGAATGTTACTGGGACTGGTTTGATCGCTCAAACGGATTCTCATACAGCTTTCTCTATCAACAGGGGAGGAATGAAGCCGTGGATAGTACACAGTGGTGCCTCTGAACATGACTAGAGATGCGGCCAATCTCCAAAACTTGGTCCTTCTTTAGTCCGTATTGCCGATGGTTCAAGTTCAAAGATTGTCGGGACAGGTTCCATTCAACTCACGAATGAGTTGCATCTCAATTATGTTCTTCATGTTCCAAACTTGGATTGTAATCTTTTGTCCATTAGCAAATTGGCTTGTGATCTTAAATGTGTTACTAAATTTTATCCGAACTTCATGTGTTTTTCAGGACTTGAAATAGGGGAAGAAGATTGGCAGAATTGTGCTCCGGGCTCTATCTCCTCTCAAGTGGTCGATCCTCAAATCAAGGTTCTCAAGCAAGTTGTGTTCAATCTTTGAGTATGTCAGAGTCCTTCAATTTTGTGTCAAATTCTAATGTCAATAAAGATAGTGAAATCATATTGTTAGACTATTGTCTTTCAATTTTGTGTCAAATTCTAATGTCAATAAAGATAGTGAAAAGTTAGGGAGAGTATTTCAAAATTTCAATCTCATGGTTCAAAATCAATTTCACACTAGAATTCAGGTACTCAAATCAGACAATGCAAGGGAATACTTCACTAATTGGCTTAATACCTATCCGCAGAGTCAAGGGATTATTCACATAAGTTCATGTTTTGACACCCCTCAACGAAACGGGGTGCAGAACGCAAAAATAGGCATCTTTTAGAGGTTGCCCGGTGTCTTATATTTTCTTCTAATGTTCCAAATTATTTATGGGGGGAAGTCATTCTCACAGCTACCTATTTGATCAATCCTATGTCATCCAGAGTCCTTACTTTCCAATCTCCACGTCAACTTCTTCTAAAAAAATTTCCTTACACCCATGCAATCTCATTAGATTTACCACTCAAGGTATTTGGTTGCACGGCATTTGTTCATGTGTATCCACAACACCGTAGTAAATTTGATCCTAGAGCCAATAAGTGCATTTTTCTAAGGTACTCTCCAACTCAAAAAGGGTACAAAATGTTATTCTCCTACCACCAAAAGATTTTACACCACCATGATGTCTCTTTCTTTAAACATGTGTCCTATCCCAAATCTCATGTTGAGACGGACAGAGAGCATGAATGAACATCAAGTTTGGGAGTCTCTTCTTGAGTCTGTACCCTTAGCCCACTCAGAGTCACCAAGTTCTTCTCACTCTATGCTTGTGCAAGTGTGCACAAGACTTATCCACACATGTGCATGTTCCCTCATCAGTCCAGCCCACAAATGTTTCTTCTTTCGTCCCAGTTCAATCTATGGCTCCACAACTTGCTAATGAGAATTTTCAAGTCTACATCAGGAGGAAAAAAAGACGCTAGAGCAAGGATCACACCAAGCACATGGCCAAGACATTGACTCAATTTCAAGTCCGCCTGAAGAAAACATGGGTATGGGATAGCGCTGGAGATGTGCCAATTCCTAGTATTGATGACTCTACCATGCCGATTGCATTGAGGAAGGGTGTTAGGAGGTGTACAAGTTATCCAATTGGGAACTATGTTACTTATGAAGGGCTATCACCATCTTACAGAGCATTTGCTACTTCTCTTGATGATATTCAAGTTCCCAGCACAATACAAGAGGCATTACAAAATTCGGAGTGGAAGAGGGAAGTACAAGATGAGATTGATGCACTTGAGAAGAATGGAACATGGACTATTACTGATTTGCCAGTTGGAAAAAGGCCCGTGGGGTGCAAGTGGATTTTTACTATAAAGTACAAAGCAGATGGATCAGTTGAGAGATTCAAGGCTCGGTTGGTAGCTAGAGAATTTACACAATCCTATGGGATAGACTATCGAGAAACTTTTGCTCATGTCGCAAAGCTTAACTCCATCAGAATTCTTCTCTCATTGGTTGTCAACCAAGATTGGTGCTTGCAACAACTCGACATAAAAAATGATTTTCTAAATGATGACCTTGAAAAGGAAGTTTACATGGAAACCCCACCTGGTTTCGAAGGAAGTATGTCAAAGAATAAAGTTTGTAAACTTGAGAAGTCCTTGTATAGCCTTAAACAATCTCCCCGAGCCTTGACAAATTCACAAAGACTGTTTTGAAGCTTGGCTACACACAGGGTCACGCTGATTATACTCTGTTTGTCAAGAAATCTCACGCTGGGAGAATTGTTATATTAATAGTCTATGTTAATGATATTATTCTATCTGGGAATGATGTGGAAGAATTACAGAATTTGAAGAAGTACTTGTCAGAAGAATTTGAAGTTAAGGATCTTAGAAATCTTAAATATTTCCTTGGAATGGAAGTGGCTAGATCAAGAAAGGGCTTTGTGTTTCTCAAAGGAAATATATTCTAGATCTTCTTAAGGAGACCGATATGCTTGGATGCAAACCAGTTGATACTCCTATGGACACTCAGAAAAAACTTGGTACAGAAAAAGAAAGTTCACCTGTTGATAGGGAGAGATATCAACAACTTGGACGCCTAATTTATCTTTCACATACTCAGCCACACATTGATTTTGCAGTGAGTGTTGTAAGCCAATTCATGCACAGTCCTACAAAGAAACACATGGAAGCAGTCTACAGGATTCTTAGATACTTGAAGATGACACGAGGGAAAGGCCTACTCTTCAGAAACACAGAGAATCGTGACATTGAAGTATATTCAGATGCAGATTGCGCAGGAAACATCATTGACAAACGGTCAACTTCTAGTACTGTTCTTTTTGTCTGGGGTAATCTTGTTACTTGGAGGAGCAAGAAGCAATCAGTGGTAGCCAGAAGTAGTGCAGTCGTGCAGAAGGGAATTTGTGAAGGGATTTGGATAAAAAGGGTTCTTAGTAAACTGGGACAAATGAGTTCATCTCCTATTCTGATGATGTGTGATAATCAGGCAGCTACCAGCATAGCAAAGAATCCCGTGCATCATGACAGGACTAAACACGTTGAAATTGACAGACACTTCATCACAGAGAAGGTGACTAATGAGACTGTTAAATTGAACTACATTCCTACCAAGCAACAAACTGCACATGTCCTCACCAAAGCTCTACCTAGACCTAACTTTGAAGACTTAATTTCCAAGCTGGGATTATATGATATATATTCTCCAGCTTGAGGGGGAGTGTTGAATATTTGGAAGTCAAAGTTAGGAAATTTATTTTTAGGAAAGAATTTTAGGAATAAAAAGGAGAAATCAGCTCTGATCTTCTCCTATGATTCTATGTCCTAATTTTTGGAAAGAATCAATCTAATGATTCAGTTTCCTAATTTTTAGGAGAGAATCAATCTGATTAGTTATTTCCTTCATTAGACATTTTGTATATATATGCAGATGTAGTACCAATTTTAATTAAACAAATAAATTTCAGAAATTCTTCAAAGTATTATTAATCCAAGGTGTTGCAAGCGGTCGAGGTTGTGGCTCTATAGCAACTTCGACCTTTCAATTGCCATTGGTGAGATCAATTCGAGAGAGCTTGCATTATTGCTAACAGTTTTGAAAACCTTTGCACCACAGGCAATTCAAAAGAAAATGTCATGTTTATGAACAAGCTGTAGTCAAGGTAGCACGAACTTGAGAGCTTCTACTAAGCAAAGTAGGGAAACATTTGCAGGCACGGACAATGTCGGCGATCCAAAACTCAAGCGATGCGACGTTGATACCAAGAAGCAACGGCGTTATGGATGATGAGACACCTCGGATGTCAGAACTATGAACAAGCTGAAGTCAAGGTACAACCATGATTAACAGCCTGCGAACAAGAAAACAAGGAGCTCTTTGGCAAAACCCGATCTCCTAATACTTTTTGGGACGACTCAAAGAAAGGGCAGCAAAAAAACAAAGGGACGGAACTGAAATGAGCTTTCACTCTAGCACTACTCGATAGAGGACAGCCTACGAGATCAACACTCGACGTTCTTCAACAAGAATTATTGAGATCCAAACACAATAAAGGGACGTGATCAATTAGCGACCATATAATTCCACCATCGGCAATCTGGCTCGAACTAACACAATTAGATCAATTTAAAATTCTAAGAAGCTAACCTTAATTGTATATGTTCACTAAAATACCCATGAATGCTTTAAATTACAAAATAACTCATAATACATGAAATACACTACAATAAACAAGTATATCCTAATTGCTTCCGCATCAAAAAAGAGAGGTTATAAAAGCCCTCCCAAAGGATATTATTGAAGCTGCAGTTAGGGATTCACTGAGACTATAACCTCAGTATGTTTTGAGACAGGCCAACTTTCACGTGTAGAGATGTAGATGAGCCCAGTCGAGTCAAGAATTTGGTAAGCTTGAGCTTGGCTCGCGTAAGTGACTGTTGAGTTGGGTCTTCTCGAACTCAAGTCGTGTTTTAGGGAGGGGGTAAAAGCTCAGCCCAACCCAAGCTGGATTGGCTCATCTAAGCCCAACCCAAAAAAAAAATCGTTTATTAAGCCCAAGAATTATTAGTATTTTGGATAAAGTTAAGTCCCTAACTTAGTTGCACAACAAAGTCTAGATATACTACCAAGTTATTTTTGAATAAAGTTTATAAAAAATTATAAAAAAAAAAAAGTAAAAGCAAAGATAAACCCAATTCACTCGCCTACAAATTTGAGAAAGTTAATTCAGTATCCTCTCTCCATTTCTTCTATCCCTGCCAAGCAACAAAATGATAAGTCTCAAGAATTTCATTCTCAATCCCATGTTAAGACCTTAACTCTTCTCAAACAGTCTCTTTCCCCGATATCATTGAATCTCTAGTTCTTTTTTTTCTTTTCTTTTTCCTTTTTCAGAAAGTATTGAATCTATCCTGAGATCTGTTTTTACTTCCCATCAGTGATTATGTGTGAACACAAAGATCCAGTGTAGATCAATTTCTTGTAATGATGTTTGCTTAGCACAAGATTTGGAAATCATCACTACGGCATATTTTCTTTCTTTTCCTCTTCTTCTTGTTCGATGTCATGAAGGGCTTAAAAGGGTAAATGGTTTTCTAGGTATGAAGGGATTTCTGCCGAGTCAAACTCGAGTCAACTCGTGATGAGTCAAGCTCAATTCGACTCGTGAGCCAGACAAGTTGAGCAACCCTAGGCTTTGCTCAGCTAGATTGTTTGACAAGCTAATATGTTGGCTGGCTCGGCTCATTTAGGGTTGTCGAGTCGAGTCGAATCAGGCTCGACCAAGTCAAGCCGTCGAGTTGACTCGGCTCAGCTATAGCCCTAAATTTGGTATGGGTTGCCTTTAAGGATTGCCAATGACGAGCATTATTGCTTTCTGTAGCTTAGAATTGGTTTATTGATTTCCCTTTCAGTGTACTTGCTGTTTTTCTTCTTTTCCAGTTCCTTTCCATTATTTCTTCTCCACCTAGCTTGTCAATTCTTAACTCCCCATCAAAGACATTTCTTTTTTAAAATTAAAAGTTTAGAGTAACTTACAAACGTCACAAAACATGGAGAACAAGTGGAAAAAGTAGTGAACTCTAAATCTCTAAAGTCTAAAGCAACTAAAAAACAATTGGTGCCTAACTATTACTACAGCATTTTCCTTTTCGATTTTTTCCTGGTCGTTTGAGAGGCTAATAGATGAGTTATATGATGAGATAATCTACCAGGCGAACAACAACTCGGCTTTGTAACACACTTCATTTCAGATGAAGTACCTATCTACATGACACTGACATAGGTGTGACATAGATGTGGCAGCTGGACAAATATGGTGTAAAATCTTACAACTTTTGGGAAACCCGGACACCCACATCCAAACCCACACACAGTCCTTGTAACATAGAAACCCAGTAACAATTACTCAACTGTTCTGTTAGGAATATTCGTGTATTCAAAACTATTATTTATTTAACATATTCTTTAGCTTTAAATTTGCTTTTAGCCATAACCTTAAAGTCTTAGAATGAGTGCCCTATAAGCAACCTTTGTAAAGGGGTGCGAGTCATATAGTTTAAGGCATCTCAAATTAGGACTTAGCTTACAGAATAGAACAGATAAATGCTTGTTAAAAATCAGCAGACTCGATCAGAAGACTTTGTGATATCAAGACAAAATCTTCCCGCACGTTATGTCTATTGATAAAGAGGACTGGAAATACTCTCCAACTAATCTGATATGGAATGACAGGACTAGAAATACACTCCAACTAATCTGATATGGAATGACTTGGACTGCCAATTAGGATTTCTTCTAGATATCCTATCCGTATCCACTTATCGATAGTTGACTTCGAAACGACAGCACGTGTGTTAGCACATGGGTCTATTAAAGGTATTTCCTCTTATAGGCAACGTTTCAGAAAAGGACTCTCTGAAACAGCTTGTTGCTTTACCAGTTTATTAAACTGCTTTATCATTAATTTGCTACACATACAACAGCTCTATGAAGACTGTCAAGAAAAGCTCAGCCAATGGAAATGAAAACCACCAGCTATATGCATTTAATGCATTCAAATTTCATATTCAAAATGGTTGAATCATCTCCAACAGCTGTCCAGATCTCTCCAAGTATATATAGAAGCACTTGAAGCATTGAAGATAGACTTGAGCACTCCAACAACTTAAGAGCTCTTAAGAACTCTGACATCTTTAATTGCACTCAAATACTTAAATACTTGACAGAATCTTTCAAGAATTCAAGAATAAGAAGAGCTGCTACATTTTGTTCATAGCTTTTACTACTCTCCTTTGTTGTAATCATTTATTCTGTTTGTAGCACACCACAAGAGTGAATAATTCTGTTTGACAGATTATTCCTCATATTGAAAACACTCGGTTAAAAGTATTTTTGTACACGATCCACTAGTGATCATAGCACAGTTAATGCACTAAGGTTTTCACCTGTGAAAACTTGATACAATGTGTGGACTTGTAACAGATCTAAGTGGAAAAAAATATCGCACATTTCAAAATCCAAAGTTGACCACTTTGGTAGAGGACGTAGCACTATTCACAGTGTGAACCACTTCAAATTTCTGTCCTTTTCACTCAAGTGTTCTGAACTTTATCTATGTTGCTATTCTACTGTTAAGTTATTCCTTCATTGCATCAAAGTTACTAAGGTTGCAACAGACTTCATAAGTAACTATCTTTCCAATTGATATTCTGCTGCCCCAACTTAATATATAAGTTGGTTTCTTAGTTCATTTCGGAAAGAAAAACCAGTTTAGTTTTAAATTGGAAATAGACTATTCAACCCCCCCCCCCCGCCCCTTCTAGCTTATTTTAAGCCTTTGGGGACTAACATGTTCCTAATGATCAATAAATGCATGTGCCACTTTACCTCAGCTTCCTTCTTTGTCTTCTTGCCTGTTGCACTGCTATCCTACTACATGGATAGCTTTTAGTTGTACCAGTTAACCGTTAGCTTCCTCACTTTAAAAATTAATTTACTTGATTCATTAATACTTTACCATCTTGTTTTCTAGATCCGTAGCAATATATCTACCTAAGGAAAGTTTTACCAAGTCAAATTCATGTGGTTATGAAAGTACATCAATTCTATATTTATAGCCAGCAAACCGGTGAGGGAAAAGGTCAATACTAAATTACAAATTCCCAGAGTTTGATATTATATGAATTATTAAGTGGAGATAAGAAAGTAATTACATATACCCCCTCCCCACAACACCACCAAATGCCAAACGAAGTTTCCTGAATCATCCTGTGCCCAAGATATAGGCACAAGAATGAGCCAGTTGAAAGTAAGAGCTAAGAGATGGACATAAGTGCTACGTAGAAGAGGAACATCTTGGATGCAAGGACCCAAAAGTACTATTCGAGTGTAGGTGTGATATTGTCCCCTCAGAAGTACTGAGTGTAATTCTCATGTTGGACATTTAATTTGCTGAGATTAGCAATTTTAAACAGTTCTTCAAGGAAAGAAAGGTTGGTATTACTAACATAAACTAGCAATTTTTACTTTAAAACAAGATAGCAGTACATGTAATCACTCAAAAAGTAATATGCTACTGCCCCGGACTGGGGGTGGTTGTGACGAAAAATGTGTTAGTGTAAGATATCCATTTATCATACCAAAAGACCTTGAATGAGATGGAAATATGAAACAGAACAGAATATCGAATTAAAAACAATATGAGAATTAATTAATGACCTGCACACGACTCCAGCGCAAAGGAACAGCAACTCTGGCAAGCTCCTGGATATCAACGCTAGTCCAAAGTGGCTGGTTAGGGAACGCAAAGAAAGGTGTATCAGTATCCGTTGACATGTTGTGATTGCTGACTCTGAGCTTTCTAGGGATAGAATCATAAAATGTCCCTGCAGCACCTGAGTTTTTAGGGCAGCCATAACTTTTCCCCCCTGCAAACACGAATAAAAGAATGTGGCAGCTCTATGCAACTAATAACAAAATTTAGGCAAAATATAGCAAAATGTGGACAAAATCTAGTAATTGGTTTTAAAATATGAGGAAAAAAATAAAAATATGCACCCCTACTACCCACTTTTACCTGTCATGCAATTAGATAACACAATAATGCCCATGTTGTATAAACTTAGACGTAAAACTCAATATTCATGTGCATGGAGGTGTAAATAAAGATGCTGTCTGAACACTTTATATACTTAATACTATAAATCAGTAAAGAGACTAAAACTATGATGAAGCTCTTTATGAGCAGTGTTTTGACTGAAACAACCCCCAGAAAACATGACCCTGATATGAGCAACAGTAATTAGGTCATTTTAAATCTACAATTCTTTCCAATGAGTAGCGCAGAAGATCAAAGCTATCAGATGCATTACCAGCTATGGCTAACTTATTCTCGCCCAACTGCCTAGACTTATTTATCACGCAGTGGACCATCAAAGAAGTCCTAATTAAAAACACAAACATTTTAAAATTCCAAGTTCCAGGATTCCTAAAATAAGAACAAGGACAGGACTTGTCACCATTTCAAACAAATCCTTGCTGCTCTTACTAACAAAATAAAATGGACAAAAGGAAGAAAGAAAAAAGTATTCTAGGGGCTTGGCAATGTTATAATCATAAATTACCCTCTTCAAAGGTAAAAATGCATTTAGAAAGTAGGTGGCGTCTAAATTCCAGTATCTCAATGACCCAACAGTGTCACAGTTAAGATGTATAAGATTTTACAACAGCCTATAAATCATTAAACTTTGTTCTTATAAGACTTACCATGAACCAAGATTGTCTGGTCGTCATGCCTGCTGAAAATATCAACAGAAATTCTTCCACCACCACCTCCAGCAAATCCATTACCTCCAGAAGCACTTAATAGGCCACTACCTGTCCTGCTTAGCAAATAATAATGGCCACAAATCATTTCTAGTCAGCACATAAACAATACTGAAGGGAGCAGGAGGACACAATTGAATCAATATCTTATTATGTGAAGATAACCTATGACAGATAAACAGATCTTAGTAACTTCACAAAAGGCAGGATAGTAATTTGATTGACATTAGACTCCGTAAAGAGTTCTCCTTTGCATCTATACTAAAAATAAAATCTCATGTGTATAAGCATAGACACTCTTATCCCCAAAGTACCCTTTATTTATAATTCCTAAAATTTCTCAACAAAATCCACTCACTTTCAAAAATTTCTCAAATTTGTACTGCTGATATTCTTACATTATTCTTAATTTCTTGAGAAATCCAAAGAAGCTCTACATAAAGTGCTTGAGATGAGTCCTAGCACAATCGTAGTAGGATTCTAATATATATATATATATATATATGTATCAGGCACAACGTAATAAATTTGAAAATTTTACTGTGACCAAGTTGTAGAATCCAATTAAATTACTTGGCAGATTGAAACGAAAGTTCCTATAAGTTGAAATGCTAGATATTAGACAGTGGCTTGACATGAACTTGGAAATTGTAAAAGTGATTCTTTAAAAATGTATGATACGATGTCTAATTTTAATTGCGTGGAATATTGAAATTGTATATACATTTATATTTGTTCTCAGTCAAGAATTTCATTCACCGTAAGATGAATGTACATTCAAACTAGTTAGTAGTATACCTGAAAGCAACCACACCTAGTGTTAATGTTCGAATTAAAAGAACTACTGACCACTGAGTGGTACACTATGTCAACACAATTTCAGCTAAGTTAGCCAAGTCCTAAGTCCCAAGTCCCAACTACGTGGGGTCAATTATGTTATGTCAACGGAATGGAATAACTCAACAGCACGACCAAAGGGGAGTGATACCGCAAACTGGCCACGATAAAAATTGATAGGAAGACTATACCAACCTAATGGAATCCACCAAGGGATACATGACTATGAAACTCTTCACTCAACGGAATCCACCAACAAGATACGCACTTAAAGGAATAGTTGACCACTCACTAGGATCCACTAGGAGATACAGAACTAAATTGGAGGGCACAAAGTTTCAATCCATTCATTAGAATATTACTAAAATAATCTTCCTGAAACTCTTTCCAATAAAACAAGCGATGCACATTTTGGAGTTTCCAAGTGTGAGAAATCCGCATTTTTGTGAAGGTGGTCAAGGTTGTCTGTAAAACTGAAATTGGGAATAGACTTCTAGGTGGCGCTTGAGCTTCTGTTTTTCTTATAAAATATTCGAAACAGAAATGTGTTTCTTTTCCTACTTGTTTCCGTTTTTCTGTATTAATAAAAACATTCTATGTAAGTAATAATGTCACAAAATGCCGATGAAATTGCATAGGGTGGTGAGTTCAAGCAAAGAGTTTATGATGTTGGGTTCATAATATATTGAAACTAAGTTGGATGTGAAACTGCATAATTATAAGTCAAATAGGAAGATTTGAGGTGAACGCCGGAAATTAGAGAGAGATTGGAAGGATTTCGTGTCAAGATTTTGCAAAACCCAAATGGAAAAGGACAATTCTATAAAATATTTCATTCTCCTGAGTTTATCAACTTTCTCGAGTACAATCAATTGAGGGAAAATTTAGGTATAACAGCAAATTTATAAGCCAAATAATGGATAAATTAAGAGAAAAAATTATTTGGGGAACTCGAAGTCATTATCACCGTGTGCCAAATTATCTAGGAGGTAGAGGGAGAGAGATTCCTGTTGCGACCAAACAAGTGTCCAACAAATAGGAGTGAGAGGTCGTTTGTCCGAGGGCAAGGAGATTCCTGTTGCGACCACTATGGTTGAAAAATGAGAGAATTAATGAGATTGGTAGGGAAAGGTAGAGAGAAAATAGAGATCTTAGGCTCCTAGCTGGGCATAGTTGGTAGATGAGCAGACATAGATGACTGAGGGAAGATGACGAATGGGAGGGTTTTTGGAAAATTATCTTTTTTTAATAGAGAGTTGCTATTCACACCCAAAATATCACTGAGTACACCCCAAATGGTATTCAGCACCCCTACCGAACATCACTTTGGGTGTACTCAGTATGTTCGGCACCCCTACTGAACACCATTTGGGGTGTATTCAGTGATGTTTTGGGTGTTAATAGCAATCGTCTTTTTAATATGTATTTGTTGGGAACACGTATCAAAACCCGAATCTCATTAAGTTTCCCTTCATGTTTCAAAAAGAAACACCTTTGGAATACTTTTTGGTGTTCTCAAGTGTTCCTGATTTTGACTCAAATTTTGGGAACGCTTCTAAAATTGACAATAATAAAAAAATTACCAAACACGTTTCTGTTTTTTTCAGTAAAATACAGAATACGAATGGAAAAAATAGAAAGAGAAACAATTACCAAATGGCCAATAAATGGTTCAACACATTTGAATATTTTGGTTCATGAACTATTTGGATTATTTGACCTTTTTTTCTAATTTCAAGCACGTTAATCCCCCTATGCCCTTCCTTATATATTCTTAGGTATTTGGTCAAAAGTCGTGTGTCTCTCCATTTTCTGTAGTAGTTCTTTCTATTGTTCCCTAGGAGAGGTATGGCATCTCTAATCCTATGCCTAGAGGATGTTCCAGATTGCAATATAAACCCTTGAATCTTTATTGCAAGTAAAAATGAAGAGTGGAAGTTAACAAATATGATCCTTTGGCTTGTTGAAAAAAAGGAGTTCTTCTAGTTATACTCTTATTTCTTGGGTTGGGTTCCTAGATGATTATTTGGGTGGAGAGTTAGTAAACCCAAGAGTGTTCCATTGTGTTGCCTCCAACTCCTCCGACCTATTTACAGCGTCAAGGAGGGAAGTAAATTAGGAGCAAAGCTCAACTAAGTTTCATATTGTGTGAATTTTGTCTCTTGTAAGTTGCAATTTCTTCCAAAGTTTTTAGAAGATTTATGTTGCTTCACCTTTAACATAGACACTTTAATTTTGAATGTTGTGCCACGGATTTTGGTGTGCTGTATAGGATCTGATCTATTCTTGCAGCTATTTTATTGCTATCAACTCTTCCAAAAGGATTCCCCTTTTAAGAACCGATGTAATTATGTTCATCACATCCCATATAGAGTTGTTCAAATTCTAGAAGAAAAATGTAGATAGGCATGTTGATCAGAGATAAACAACATCAAGGTATAACTCTATTCATTTGTATCTCAAAGTAAGACCAATAAGTATCGTTCAAAGATATACTCAAAAATTAACTTAATAGAATTCTAAGAGCTAAAAAGAACAAAAAACAATTAAATACAATAAAGAAGACATTACATTTTGTGAGACTTGATGTAAATGCTGCCACCGGAACCTCCACCGCCTTTAACACCACCATCACCGCCATCAGCTAACAGGCTCCCATTCACTTCAACCTCATCACCCACCTCCAACCAAATCCTCCCACCTCCATTCCCACCATAATCCTCATCCTTACTGGTAGTCCCACCCTTACTTCCATAACTACAAGGCTTATCCAAAGGGGACCATTCGTAAGCATCCCCACCCCAAACATCCTCCGGAAGCTTCTTATTATCCACAACACAACTAGCACCTCTCCCACCATGTCCCCCTCCACCTCCCTGCAGTCCCTTAGGGGACCCACTCGTATGCTCCGGCGGCTCACCTCCCAAGGCCGCCGTGTTAACCACCGAACCACTCTGAAAACTAGCGTTTCCAGCAGTCACGTACACCGTCCCCGCAAAAATCTCCGAATTCACCCCTAACGAAAACTGAGAACTAACGTTGATACTGATCGAACAACCAGACTTAGGACAGCTAAATCTAACCCCGGGCAGTATATAAAAGCTTCCGGTCCCTTCAATATACACATCGTCAACGAAAATCAAACTGCAATTAAGCTCACAAATAGTATTCAGCGATCCGGTTCCTTTCAAATCGCCCTCGCAGGACAGTGCGGGAGGGTGCGGAGGCGGAGAGGGCGGCGGAGGTGACGGAGGAGAGTAATCGCCATGGAAATCGAGAATCGATAAGTCATCAATAGAAGAAGAAACAACAGATAAAACGAGGAATGTGCAAATTATTAAGAAACGAAGATGGTGTGGAGAATGTGTCGCCATCGAAAAGGGGATGAAATCATCAGATTGAACAACAAAAACACTAGTATGATTTAAGAAGCCATTTCTGAGATATATTCTTAATCTAAATAATTTTAAAAATATTTGAATTTATATACACGTATGGTTTGTTATTTGAGATTGCGTGTTGTTTGATTGAAGAACCATGGCAATAGAAAGAGAGAGCGAGACAACAGGTGGAGAGAAGGAGAAAAATTGAGGTCCACCTCCCACGGAAAATATTTCTTTCCACAAAAACCTTGATTGGAGGGAGAACGACGTAATAAATACCGAAATTATCATTATTTTTTGGATTAATATATAATTTGGTCCCTGAACTTTACCTTTCCCCCCTAATTTGATCATAGATGTTTAAAGTTTCATAAATTGGTCCTTGAACTCAACATTTAATGCCATATTAGTTGCTCCTTCCGTTATCTCAAACAGAACAGTTAACAAAAATTAAAATACCAAATTTACCCTCACTTGTGGCTGAGTGGGATGCCCAAGTGGATTTTTTTCATGGCAGGAATGGAGAAAAAAATTTCCCATAGAATATTTATCTATACCTCTGTCCCCTCATCCTCATTTCTCCTCCCCACCCCTCAATTTTCTCTTTTTTTGCTAATTCTTTCCAATCCATTTCTACCCAATTTCTTCCTTTTTCCATAAATCCCTAATCTTTGCTCCCTTCTCTTTTTCTACCCTATAAATTCGTCCTAACCCCAACGTCCAAACCTTTGTTAGTGTATATATAAGATTCATAAACGAATTCTGGGTTTTGTTTTTTCATAATTTTTGTGGATATCCAATTGATCAAAACACCGTCTTTCTGCTTAAATTCTATGAATTGTGAATTTTGCAGGTGACTGTGTTGATCGGAATTTTTTTGAGTTGGGTATTTAAGCGAAAGAGGGGGTGGATGGGTTTGAAAATCATGTCCCCGGCGGCTCCAATCGAGCTAACATTGCCGCATTCTTTATTGTCCATAGGATCTTCGCCGGAGTGGACAACTATCGTGCAAAATCGCCGGTTGGTGATCTCAGAGGGGTTCAATGGCGCATTGATTTGGGGATATTGTCATCTTCTTTCTCGTCTGTTGATGATATTCATCGGGTTACTGCAAATTCACGTTAGATGTTTGCTCTCTGATCTCTCTCCCTTATTTTATGGGTGTTTCGTAGTGTTTGTCTTAATTTTGAAACATTTTCTATTTTGTGATTATATAATTACTTGAGTTGATTCTTTGTTTTTTGATTGGTTTATATATATTTATATAAATGGAAGGTGTGATCGAATTTGGCAGCTTTGATTTCTTTTTTTTTTCTTCCTGTTATTACAATTACTTTGCTACTGTTTGTTTTTTTTGCTATATCTGTTTTGAGCTGTTATTATTTTTCTTCTTTGATTATTGTGTTATCATGGAAGTTTATTAGTGGGTTCTTACTTATAAACTCTGCATTTGTGTCTAATGATCTTCTGTCGACATTTCCTTTTTATCAATTGTGCTATATGATCCCATATTTTAAAGAGAGAGAGAGAGAGAGAGAGAGAAATGAGGAAGAGAAATAGAAAAAATGATGACGAGAGAAGAGAGAGAGAGAGAGAGAGAGAGAGAGAGAGAGAAAGAGAAATGAGGACGAGAGATAGAGAAATGAGGATGAGATGAGAGAGGTATAGATAAATACTATAGAGAGAAATGGAGAAGAGAGAAAGAGAGAGAGAGGTATATGGTGAGAGAGATGAAAAGTGTTTTTTTTTTATGTCAAAGAGAAATGAGGATGAGATGAGAGAGGTATAGATAATACTATAGAGAGGGAAAATATTTTTTCTATTCCCGCCATGAAAAAAATCCATATAGGCATCCCACTCATTCCAAGTGATGGTAAATTAGGCATTTTAAAAATAGCAAACTCCACAATTCGTCTCTGTACTTTTTGTATTTTTTTTGTACTCGTCCTTGTACCATTTTTTTTTTTAAACCATTCTTGTACCACGAACATTGAACATGATTAGTCCTTCCGTTCAATGCCGTTAACTTTTAGTCGTTACGTGTTAATCACGTGCAATGCGCGTGATTTTGCTGGGGGGTAAAGTTGGCAGTTCCTAGTCTCTCTCTTACCTCTTTCCAATCTCAAATCTAATCTAGAGATTTACCATTTTCTCTCTCTCCCCTTAAATCCCAAAACCTAAAATCAAATCTTCATTCTCTCTCCTAGAAATCTAATCCACACACACAGTCAATAGACACTAACTGACACTAAAACAATGCCAATTACAGTCTATTTCCAAATTCATTAAGCTTCTTCTTTAATGTGGTCTCGCTTTCTTCCAATGAAGCTCCATGGATTTGTGTTTAAATCTTCCCAATTTTAGTGCACATCTTAATGCTCACAACAATGCTTATGTAGCTCCCATTCACAAGCTACCATCGGCTCACCGGCGGCGACCTTCCAGCTGGCTTCAAAAACTCTGTTCGCGTCAACCCCAAGTTTGATCATTTCGCTGTCCACCGCTTCCACCATGTCGAGTTTTGGTGCTTCGACGCCACCAACACCTGTCGCCAATTCTCATGGGGCCTCGGTATGCCAATCATCGCCAAATCCTACCTCTCCACCAGAAACATGAACTACGCTTCTTACCTCCTCCACTCCGACCAGCTCTAGTTCCTCTTCACCGCTCCTTACTCTCCCTCCATCGCCGCCGGTAGCCACCTTATTGTATGGGGATCTGGGTTAATGTCCTGGATTCGGAGGGTGTTACAACAGAGGTGATAGAATTCGGGTTGTTGGCGTCGGAGGAGGTGTGAACTGGATTTTTATGTTGATCTAGGTTTTGATTTGGGTTCAACATTAGAATTTCACACAATGCTTTGCTTTTTTGCCCAGGGTTTTGATTTTTGAACTGGGTTTTGATGTTGATCTGGGTTTTGCCACGACCATGCTGTTTTCATTTTACTAAATACTTGCATTCAACTGGTCACTGATCTCTTGAAAGTCACCGGGATTGCGTTGGAGGGAGAACCCAGTTCTCTGCTTTTCTGTTGAAGAAGAAGACAAATCTTTCAGTTTGCCCCCTTGTGTTTCAGTCAAAGTAATTGCCCCCTTGTTGTAGTGAAATGATGAAAATGTCCAATACATGGAAGACACGTGCACTTTAACGTGAGTTTTCTAACGGACGTCGGGTTTAGGGAGCAAAGTGGAATAATTAGTAACATTGTATACCCAGGTGAAAAATATTACATTCTGGGTACCATTATAGAATTTGGTAGATACTTTGGGGGGTTTTCATATTTTGGCCCAATTTTTATCTCAATCGAATGGATGTTAGGCTTTCTTTTGATTAACTTCAAAAAAATTATGACGCAATTAATCAAATACTGTTTCCAATAAAACATAATCACTCAAATCTGTTCACATTTTTTATAATCAATGAAATCTATCTGATTGATTTGAATGAGTGTTTGCCTAATTTTACTACTTAACATCAAGGTCAATAAAATACTATACAGCTAATAATGGCATGTACGATATGCTACCAAATAAGATGAGATAAACTCCTTGAGAAATGGATGGTTCCATTTGAAGATCCCTGAAAAAATCCCTGAAAAAGACGGAAAAATGATCAATTTTATCGCTGTACTTTGAATAACTTTTAAATTTTGTCACTGTACATTTTTTGAAGCAAAATTGTTATTGTACTTTCAAAAAAGGTTACAATTTTGTCATTATCCCTAATTATCATTTAATTTTTAACGAAAATAATTACAAATTTTTAGTCACCTCCCCTATAATTTTATAAATAAGTTAGAATATCGTTAACAATAGATAAGTTTAAAATCAGGTGGAGTGAGTTAAGGTTATTGAAGGATGTCAATTTTTAGACGAAAATTTCTGAGCCATTTTTACTTTAAAGTAATATTGATATAAATTATTGAATCAAAAATTTAAAATAAAACATTGTGAAAAAATAATTCTTATAAAAAGATAGTTATTCATAAAATAAAAAAACTTTAACATGACATAATTTTCATTTTGATTATTAAATTAAATTATTTATTTTTCTTGTAATTTTATATAATTCTAATTAAAAAGACTTTAAGAAATATTAATATAAAAATAAGTTTACAGTTTTCTAGTCAATTCTCTTTATAAAAATTAATTTTATTCAATAAATGAATGTTGCCGACTAGCTTTTATGGATTAACTATATTTAAGTAATTAACTTAAATATTTTTCTCTTATTTTTCTATTTATACAATATATATTTCCCTTCTTGTTTTTTATTATATGTTTATATTTCATTCTTTCTTTCTCTGTTTCTTTTTTGTTCATAAATATCTTCTTTTTTGCCCTAAGAAGAAACAAAATAATTTAAGAACCAAAATATCATCTATTTTCTTACACCAATTATCATTAAAGATCTCCTAATATTTTGAAAAACTTTAGAGAAGGCGATTGAAAATAATTCTGTTAGAAATTGGATGACAGTTAGTGATAATAGCAAAATTGCATCTCCCTTTCAAATTACAATGACAATTTTGTCTAAAAAATAGTACAATGACAAAATGTAAGGAATAGTAAAAATACAATGACAAAATTGATTATTTTTTCGATAAGTAATTAGAGGACCCCACAAATTAGTCTTATTTTATCATACCAATCGATGAGGGAAATAGAAAGAAATACTCCCTCCATTTCGGGTAAAGAGTTTTTTTTTTTTTTTACTTTTTTTTGTCAACTTAGTTTAAATTTGATCGATAATTAACATAATTTTTGTGATTTTTACAAAGTTATGAAAGTATTAATCCATAGTATTTTTAAGATTGATTTTAATTAATGAAATCTTATTTTTTTAAACATAAGTAAAACATGTACAATTTTGATTTAATTTAGACACATGTTGACTATTAAAAAAAAAGTAAACTCTTTATCTGGAACAGAGGGAGTAATTTATTCTATATCATATTCATATCGAGAGTTAACTACTTTTTGAACCATCCTTATTCTTCACGGATCATCAATTTGATCTCCATGCCGCTGAAATTGTAATTGTTTCCTTCATACTATAATTTAATTATAAATGTAATCTAAATTTACAACGGTTATTTGGTATTTAACGATTTCTTCTGATATGGTATTTCCACGGGTTATTTGAAAGTGTAGATGGAAAAATAAATGATAAGATAATATTTTCTAATAAAATAAATAACTCCCTTCTTTTTCTCTTTTATTTTTGGACTTCTGCTTTGTCATTTAAAAAATAATAATTTTCTCCCTGGAAAATAAATCTTAAACATGTATATGCATGTACATAAAACCCCAGATCTACCAACCTACCAATTAATGAGATCGAGAATATTTCAAAAAAAAGGGCTATTATTTTATTTAGTTATTATTTCAATAAAAAAGTTTAAGCAGAAAAACTAAAATGAAAAACTAATAAGAGAAATAAGCAAAAGGTATCATGCTCGGCGAGTTCAAAATCAAAGAAGCATCTTAAGATTCGAGAGGAAAAATACAAACTCCGGGTATAATAAGAAAGAATCACGAGCAAATAGTATTCCTTACTCTCGAGATAAATTTCAAGGAATATGAAGTTGGGGGCTACTTATGCACACATTCTGGACCGGCCTCCATAACATATGTGCCTAAGTAAATGGGCTCTCAATGACAAGGGGCCCTTTCACTATATATACTACTCTTCAGCTCGAACCCTAGGTAAGCCATTTTTTACATACATTAAATTGTTTCATCTCTTTTTCTCACGGCAAAGAGATTAATGAACACACCGGAAGGTTTTGGCGGGGAACCCCCCACCCGCTCTCATGGTGGCTTCTTTTGCAGATCCGACGACACACAGTCAAATATCCTAAAATCCCCAAAGAATCAACGATCATTTCGGCACCCCGGTAAGCCTGATTTTTTATGCATCATCAACACCATTTTTATTTATGGCAAAACACATATTTGGCGAAAGGAAAGGGATTACAGTTAGGGTTAGTTTTTCTTGAGAGGATGAAGATGAAGACAAGGGTAAAATTATTATTTTATGTTAGTTTAACGGCTGAACTAACGTCCATCTAAAAAATGAGCTCAGTTGCATCATAACTATAGTATAATGGCCCAATTAACAATTTTAAACTTTCAGTGGCCGGATTGCAACCTGTTGAAAAGTACGTTGGCCCAAGTGTGTGTTTTGCCAAACTATTATAACATTGTAAGCCCTTCAGGTTGATAAATAGATATTGTGCTATCTAAAACGAGAAATAACATTGTGAATAGAGAGGAAAGGAAAAAAATAATGCCAAGTTTGACAGTAGTGAGACATGGATCAGAACACATTGATTGACAAATGAAACTTTTAAGGACTTTGGTAAGATACTTTTAAGGACTTTGGTAAGATAAAGATAGGAAATATCCATATGCAATCGCTTGATTGCATGACGAAAAGGAAAGAACGAAAAAAAAAAAGCTAAAATTTACAGATGAAACTCAACGTGTAATGTACTCTTATGAACTATGAAAGAGTCAATTTTGAAAATGTCGATAGACCTTGTATTTATGATATATACCCATCGCATGCTATGTTTCCATTGTCGTCTACCCGTTTGTGTAACCTGAATTTATTATAGGCAATTACTTTAAAAATCAATATACTGATGATCTCATGAAGGGCTTCGGGATACAAATTTTTTTACACCATTAGAAACTGCTAAACATAGTTCAGAACTTTATACTCAGTTTAGAACTATATGTTCATCGCTGCAACGCTCATTTTCTCAATGCCTATGCATTATATTTGTAATTTTTACATATTTTGTTGTAAAATAATCTCCTATTATATGCATTTATCACCAATGCATTGCGTGTAAAGCGTCTAGCGCATAGTGAGGAAAGAATGACATATAATTGATCTCCTAATCAATAAGGCTAACCATGAAGGTTGATATGTTCTCTCTCTCTCTCTCTCGTGTGTCTCTCTCTAATAATTTATAATTAGTTGGTATGACATGCTTTAATCTACTTCTCAGACAATTTCAGTTAAGGGAAACCTTTATACCCACCCTCGAATCGAAATAACCTCAATTTCGAATATAATTCATAAGGTCGTTTGTAACACTGTCATCATTCATATCATTCGTATGCATTTCGTTTATCAATTCCATTTGGTATCATTCACATTTCATGAACATACTTCATTCAAACATGTTTACATTTAAGTTGATTTCATGTGTTTAGTATGCCTTATATTGTGGTTGAATTCTTGTAGTCGATTGTATTTATAATGCATTATACTTATAGCGTTATTATCGGTCTTTTCGGGAGCCTTTCCTGAGTGTTTTGACCTTGTCTAGGAGTTACAATCATCTTAGGGTCACTTAGAATCACTTCGAAGACATTTTCGGGCACTTTCGGAGATGTTCGAAGCCTGAGTCGCGCCTTAGCGCCGCGTCCTAACGCGCAACATCGTGAATTTCAGAAAAAAATCTGAATTTCGCAAAGTTCGGACCTGCGCTCCCTGGCGTCCCTCTGCTCGCGCCAATTTTCCCCACGCGGTCGTACCGCTAGTTAGACTGCTTATACGAGATTTTTTAAGTGTTGACCATTTGACCCATTTTTCTTGGCTGAGTTTGAGCCACGTCTCTAGACCTTTTGCTTAGATTTCCTTGGTCTCTTAAACATCAAGGGAGACCCAAAATATCCCCCATTTCATCTTATTCATCCTAGAGGTTTAGAGAGAGAAAGAGAGTAAATAAAATTTTTAGAGTGAGAGAGTGAGATTTCTTGAGCTTGAAGAGGAATCTCGACGATCCGAGCACACCGTTGCGAAGGTCTTGGCTAGAGGATCATTTCCACCGATTGCATGTCATTTTCCTTGGTTTAATTTCGTAGAGAGGTAAGTTATTATCCCTCTTCTTCTTGATTTATGTCTAGTATGACATTTTAGACTTGCAATGTGTTAAAATTATTATGTTTGAGTATGTGTTACTCTATTTGCCATGGAATTTCGTAGTAGACTTGTTAAGTGTTGAGATGCTTGTTTTCTCATGTTGGGTATACAAGGAATTGGTACCAATTGTTAAGTTTAAGGTATGAATTATCGTTGTAACTCGAAGTCATTAGAAACCTAAAAATGACTCTTATGGAGTTGGTTAGGATTTCATAATCAATGTGACCACGTGTGGGTATTGTGAGCTCTTTGGAGAATCGAAAGACTTGTTGGGTGATTTGGTTACACAAAATGTGTTTTGATAATGTTATGTTAATTCTTACAACTTTAATACGTTGGTTGATTATGTGTAGTAGGATTATTTGACTTACTTGACATTCATGTGTTGATATCGATGTATACTCCCTATTTTGGAATACAACGTGTTTATTTGAAATGTTGAGTAAACATCTACTTGAGCATTTTGTTAAGTCCATGACGTATGTGTTTGGTGGTGTATTGACGCTCGTTTATTGTTGAAGCTGAGGCTACGTAATAATCGAAGACCAATGCATCAGGCCTCGCCCTACCGTTGGCTACGGTAGGGGTATAGCGACAATTGTTGTATGGAATAAACGCAACCTTGGTAAGTTATTCCGTGGTTGTTTTTGGGTCGTGGGGACCGAGTTCACCCGTCGACGTGAATACGAAAAACGGTTCACATGGTATTGAGTTATGGGTTTTGGTTTGTCGATCTAGTATGACATCAACGGCTCCGACATTGGGTATTTCATTGGTTGGTTGGTTGGAAGTAATGGTCATGTCGGAGGTGTACCTCGACACGGTATCCTTTTATATGTGTTTACATATCGTTCTTAGGTGCTTCCTATGCGAGCAAATGTTGATTATGGTTTCCAACTGGTATGGGTCGGTTGGCGATTGTTGAGTCTCTCGTTTAGTATAAGGTTATGTGACATTATGTTATACTTGTTAAATGCTTTACTTCATGAATGATATATTATGCCACAGCTTGTTATACTTGTTATTATTACTATCTCGCATCTCGCATGTCATATTGTTGCATTAGTAGCTTATTGAGTTTCGACTCACCCCGTTCCTTGTTTATTTGTTTTCCTTAGATCCCGGTCAAGTGTGGAACCCTCAGTGAGTTTACATCGTCTCGGTGAGCTCGTCAGGTTTTACTTTTGGGTAGATGCTCCTTGAGCCTTTTGTACTTTCTTGGTGAGGCCGAGGTTGTAAGTTATATAAACTCTGTAAAGTTGGGTAATATGTGGTTGTACTTGTATTTGTTGTAGTATTCTTTTGTAATGCTGGCATGGTTGCCGAGCTTGGTGTATCCTATTAACACTTGTTATTTTCGCGCACTCTGACTTGGTTACCTTAGTTGTTTTTGAGCTTGGTGCTCGTTGAGGTTTATGTTTTTGGTAGTTATTGTCTCCGAGCTTACTAACTCGTGGAGCTGTGTTTAAATGTGTTTTGTTTTCCGACTTGTTGTGATGCCGTTGAGGTTTTGTTTTTAAAAATCATATACTTGCATTAAAATGGTTTTGCATTAAAATCGTTTTCGTGTGTGATTTTGTGTTCCAGTAACACGCGCCAGACAAGGTTCCACATATGACCTCAGGTCGGGACGTGACATCGTTAGTGAAATTTTAGACCATGATTGGTTTTTAACTAAGCTTGTTTAGTGATGGACACAAGTGCAACTTTTCGATAGGAATAGTATTGAACATAACTAAATGTTTTCTTTTTCTTTTCTTTATAATCATTAGAGGAAAAAAAATAACGAGACTAATTTGATTAATATATGGAGGGCAACCCGTTTCAAAAAGGGAAAATATACTGAAGATGATGGAGCGGCTGGATTAGAGGTAATTTATGAAATATACATGAGATTAATAAATGAAATATTTGTTTCTTTTACTTTGAATGTTGAGTTGGTTGGCCTAAGTTATTTTTTTTTCCTTTTTACGGGAACCGTTGCAAAGACGACTTGATGAACTAATGGATGAAGAATGGGATGATCGAGAGACGATCTTCTTAGACGTAATAGGCAGTGATGGACATAAGTGAGTTATATGTGATGGTACAAGACAAAGCTCTACACTATCTCAAACCTCAGCTCCATTGATCCATGATTAAGATGCTGAGATTGCTCGTTTAAGAGAATAAGCTGCAGAGCGAGATTGCCATGATGAGGAGCAGGACCGTCGAGATGCCGAGCAAGACCATCTTGTGATGAAGGGAGAGATCTTTGTCATCAGGTAGAGATTGCTCTACTAAAGTCTCAATTACAAGTTACCTTACAGTTTAGACGAGAAGGCCCGAGTTATTCGGATGTTGCAAAGTGGAGGATTCTCTAAAGTTCTTCCTTTTATTCCTAGCCCTAGACAGTCCATAGTCATGGATCAACCTTCAGAAATCAAACAACCTAAATTTCAAAAGGTACTCATTTCCTTTGAGCTTGTTTCATTAAAGTCATCCTTTGACAAGGGTATTAACGTTAATTAGCTAAAAGAATTTCCAAAAGGGAAATTCACCTCTCTTTGCAACATATAAGCCTTTCACTATTTTTTACTCATTGCACCTACGATCCTCCCTCCATTTTAAAACCATTATACTTTCTTTTAGCTAGGCAAGATATCTTGTTCTTCTAGTGTCAGACTTCAACCAGTGTTATTTTGACAGTCTTATTGAATGGGAAAAGGAGAAAGTTACTACCTACTTGGGTCTATTTAATTATTGTCTTTTCATCTCTAGTTCCTGGAAAGTAGATTAGGGTTCTTGTTTCTCGTGATTTATCTTCACATTATTTATGGATTGCTTGATCAATTATATATTAATCTGCCTACGTTCCGCATTACTGAATTTATTTGGAATGGCATGGTTCCTTCCATTTAAAGCTTTTGCTCGGAAGCTTGTGCAAAACATGCCTTAGTTGAGTTGTTTGTTTTTTTTTTTCCACGACCCGTGTCGTGGTTGGGTCGAATTCTACAGAAATAGGGAATAGGAAACGAAAATTTGCTGGCTGGTCTTATTTTAAAAAAATTTTATTCTCTTCAGTTTATCATTTTTTTTTTAATCTTTAAAAAGTATTTTTATAAAATTGTTTTTAAAATACCCCGTAATAACATATACAGTAGCAACTTCTTCCTAAAATTTATCCGGTAATTTTTTTTTCCTAAAATTTCTCCCGCCAATCCTTCGATAACTTCCTCCTAATATTTTCCGTTGAATCTTCTTTTCTTCATAAAATTTCTCAATAATTTCTTCCTAATATTTTTCGGGTAAATCTTTATTTCTTCATAAAAATTTTCTGGTGAATCTCCCTTCCTAAAATTTCTCCAGTAAATCTCTGTTTCCATTCCAATTACTCTTAGCAAAGAAAATTAATTTTTGTGGATAGCCTCTGTTTTCATTCCAATAGAACACTAGTGAATCTTTACTTAATAAAATTTCTCTGGTAAATCTTCTTTGATGGAATCGCGATGATGAAATTAAGCGCGATGATGAAATTAAGCATAGCCGATGATAAAATTAGACATCACAATGTTTCCATTTCAATAAAACACTAGTAAATCTTACTTATTTATCGGAGAAATTTCTCTGGTAAATCTTCCTTTAGTAGTATTGCGATGATAAAATTGGGCGAGTTCTAAAATTTCTCTATTGAATCTTTTACTTACTAAAATTTATTCGATAAATTTTCATTTGGCTGTATGATGGAATTAGACCTCGCGATGACAAAATTAAGCATCGCAATTAGGCATCGCGATGATAAAATTAAGCATCGTGGATGAAATTTCTCCGATAAATCTTTTATTAATAGCATAATTATCTTTTTGCTCCAAAAATACTTTCTTTTAATTTTTTAAAAAATATAATAGATTAAAGCAATTATAAATGTCCAAAAAAAAATTGGCATGTAATTCACCCAAAAGAAAACCTATTTAACTGCATGGAGAGAAATCTAATGAATCGCCTTGCCATTTGGATATAGTATTTGTCGTTGCTGAGAGGCTCACGGAATATTCTATTCAACCATTCTGACAAAATGGTTTTTTTTTTATTCTTTTGCACAAAAGAAAAAAAAACATGCTCCTTCCGTACAGATAAATATTTTTAGTTGACAACAACACAAATTAAAAAAATGTTCATAGCTGACAAACACATAGATTAAAAAACGTAATTAATGATATGTTATTAAATAACTTCTAACGATAATATCCATAAATATTAATTGAATTCCATTATTCTAAACAAATAATTTTCTCTAAGATATGCTATATTAAATAAAATTTTAAAAATATATTGAGAAAAATGGTAAGGGGGATGTACATCAAATTATTAAGAACATAAGTTAAAACATTTAAAAATAAAAAGTAAGAACTTTTATTTAAAATTACATGAGTACAATTTTATGGCCTAAAAGGCTATAAAGTTCGAAAAAGAAAAAGTCAAAGAGGGACAATTTGTAGATATAATCAATGGCTTGTACACCTTTCTTCAGTTTGGAAGATTACATTACATATGCGAAAAACAAAAAAATTAAATAAAAAAATGGTAAAGAGAAAAAAATTAAAATTTCTTCTTCATTTGCATTTCATTTTTTAGCCTTCAATCGGCAAAATGCTAGCTCAAACAAATTGGACTTTAATGTACTTATGTTGTTCACCATCGGAGCTTTGAAGGGAAATACTGCAAAAGTTTAAAAAAAGAAAGAAAAAGCCAAAGAAAAATAATTAATAAAAAGCCACCAAGAATTAAAGGGAAAATAGAATTACGTATTCACTCCGCCGTTCAAAGGAATAAATTTACTGAATTCATTTTTATCAGCTATCTATCGATCTGAATTACTTAAAAGTGAACCGCCAAATGGTGCTAACCTTTTTAATTAGAGACAAATAGTATGGCTTAACTTCCTCAACATCCACACGAACTTTGCTCTTACTATATAGATCGTATTTGCTGCCAAAAAATAAAAAATAATAATAATGTTAAAGATTATTAGAACATACTATATGTTACATGTCGATATCCTACGTAGCTAATTATGTTAATGTCAATTACGGAAAATTACAAGCTTACTTAAATATTTGCAGCCATTTCAAATTCTCAGAATCCTCTTCATTCATCAAATGTTTATAAGCTCCCGCCCGATGCAGCGCTGAAAGAAAAAAAAAAAAAAAGCCAAATTATTATACTGAATTTAGAGAGAATTAATGTAATTTTCTACGAAATGAAAGTTAATTTTTTTTTTAAATGAGAGTAATACTTACGGTAGAAAGAATGGTAGCGGACAATAAATAATGCTGCAGAAGGCAGAGTTGTCCCATTTTCCTTAGCCACCTACAAATTTAGAATGTGTGTCAATTAGATCGAATTTCTTAAATTAATCTTAAAATTCTAATTTTAATTTTATAAATATTTTGGTTCAAATGAAACTTATAATAATTTGTAGCTAGATAACATACCAAGTACATGTAGTCATCATGTCCCCATGAAATCATCACATTGTTAAGCCCACATCCTTCAGAGTAAATCCCATTCTTAGTACTATAATCTGGGTTGTTAAAATCTGGATTCTCCTTCAAATACTGCAGCATCATATATAGAATTCAATAATTAATTTTTGTTTATTAATTGGAAAAACAGAAGAAAAAAAAAACTAAGAAGAAATACCCCCCCCCCCCCAAAAAAAAAAAAAAAAGGTTACCTTGTGGTAAACAATTGATTCATCAAAAGCACAACCAAGAGGGAATGTGTCACCAACAACAGCCCACTGCGGAAGTCCTCCAAAGCTTGGGTGAAGAAGAACTTTCCCAAGATCTGCATACCCATTAAATCATATTAAATTTACAATATGGTAATAATTAAGAAAACAACTCGGTACACAATACAAGACTCCTGTCATTGTAAGGTCTCGAGAGAGTCTAACGTCACAGTTTGTCTTATAACTGCAAGCGAACTGTCTTCTATATCTCAATAAGTAGATATATGTGTGTGTATATAAATATATACCATGAATGAGGGCAGTCAAGTGCAGCCAATCTTCATTAGGGTGGTCTTTCCGGATAGCCTCCGCAGTCTGCAACAAGTGCTGAATTTGTGGCTCATCCAAGTCAGGATCACTGTCGTCCACGACGTCGTTTAGCAGTTCACAACATTCCCATATGCTCATTTCCACCTTATCCAATTTCCCATACTCCTCATTCATCCTCTTCGCCTGCATTCCCATATATATATATATATATATATATATATATATATATATATATATTCAAAACTTTATTTCACTCTCCAAAACAAAAGCCTAATAATATTGCCGGGAAGGTCTGTCTAATAAATAATGATACTTACAAAGTCGTATGTTTGGTTAATGTGGTTCACTCGGTAGAACTCTTCGACACCCTTTTGTCTTTCGCTTTCCACATCGTAGTCCCTGTTGTGCATTTCCATGTCAAATTCCTTTCCATTATTATGGTATAAGGTATATATATACTTGAAATTCATTTTAATTTGATGAAAAGGAATAGTTGAAACAAACCTGAATGTGTGACCAAAGGCATTGGTTTCGGGTGCATCAAATCCACCACTAGCCATATTTTTGGGCATGGGAAATCCTCCATCAAGCACAAGCTCATTTGTGTCACAAGGGGTTCTCTTTTCATCCGCGGGGAAACCTAAGAAAAAGGAAAAGAAAATGTTAACCACATATGCTAAAAGAATATTAATTCTTCAAATGTCTATAAAACACGACACAATGTTGCTTGCACGAGACTCCTGGCAATGCTGGTAGGTTAATTAGAGAAGAACGACTCGGGCAAAACATAAAAAAAAAAAATTAAAAAAATTAAAAAAATAGGAAGGAAGGAAAAATTTACCCAGCTGAGGTTGATCAATGAGAATAGTCATCGATCTTCGCAGCGGTTCGGAAGCAGTGAAAAGCAAAGAATGGGGATGGGATGAAACAGAGAAGAAAGGCAACTACTGATGTGAAGGGTGTTGGAGAAGAGGGGTTCATTATATAGTAGCCAAAACATGTCCTTCCTTGATATTTGGAATGTTTGGAGTCCTCAACTGAAATATCCAATATGTTTCAACCAACACTACTATCTTCCCTAAAGAAACGTTCCCAAATAAATGGAATAAACGAGATAAGATCCAAAAATATGCACTCGCGTCTTGCAGTGCGTGTTATACAAACAACATCCATCTTCACAAAAATCTAAACTCATTCACGTTAATAGTTTTATTTATTTATTTATTTTTATTTTTTTGGTGTCATAAAGAGACGTGGAAAGATATCAAACCTGAAACTTCATACTTTGTGAAGCCTCAACTCCACCACTGAGCTCATAAGGACATTCAGGTTCATACTCTCTTCGTTCTATGTAACAAGACTAATATTTTATTTAAAAAGTTTATGTTTAAAAATTATGCTTATAATTTTTCAACTTTACCATTTATACAATATATAAACATTTTGATTATATTCTATTTTTTTTAAATTAGACAAAACACATAATCGGGCCACTGTACTTCAGTTATCTTGCAAGCGAGTCCTCCAACACGTTAATTTTAAATGAAATTTCTATTTAATTACCCCTGTCTTCATTATGGAAGATGAGGACGAAGATAGTGGTAAAATAGAAATTTTATTTAAAATTAACGTGCTGGTGGGCTCACTTGCAGGATAACTGAAGTACAGTGGCCCAAATAACATTTTCAAACAATCAGTGGCTGAATTACAACCTTCCTTAAAGTACAGTGATCCGATTGTGTGTTTTGCTTTTAATTATGACCAACTCTATAATACTTATCTAATTCTTAATTATTAGACTTTTTAAATATAAATTCTATGTTGAAACGAAGGGAGTAAATATTACTGAAGTTTGGGAAAATTTTGAGTCAATAATTTATAAGAATTTAATGTCAAGTAAATAAGTTTAAGGATATAAACCAGTAAATCTTAGAATAGTTTAGCTAATTTTTAAAAGGAGCATTGTTGAAATACACGCGCCTAGAGTGGGGATGAGGAAAATGAATGTTAAGCCGTAGGATGAGTCAGCTGTGACTGTACAGCCATATCTAATGCAGATATATTCACCGAATGTGGAGTGCTAGACGCGATAATGAGTCATTACCAACTAGGCTTTGACTCTCATTGGACACCAAAATCTACGGCTTAGCTGTAAATCCGCTTGTTGACATCATCCCAATTTGACTGCATCTATTGTAATCTACGTCTCATATTGTTACACGTCAGAATTGAAGAAATTTCCCCAAGTAAAGACAGGTCGGCCCAACATTTACGAAGCCTAAAGTGATTATTCTATAGTGAAACCTAAAATAAATAAATTTTTTTATTAAAATTATTATATTTATTAAATTATTATAATTAATTTTATTTAACAATTTTTTTTCAATTAATAATAAAACTAATCTACTTAATTTTTTTGAAACATTGTCGATCTTAGATATAATTTTATTAATTTTAGTTTTGAAGAACTTCATTTTGCCAAAACAACAATATTCTATAAGCGATATACGCATTTGGAAACGAATTAAGTCTTATTATATAATTAAGTATGTTAATTGGTGTATCATTTTTTCACTTGTATAATTTCTCTTAAAATTTTAGTTCTGCAAATAAATTTAATTCATCAATATCAAAGTTGTCATTATGTTTTAATAAAAGTTCATGGTTAAGGGAATTTTCTTTTAAATTTTCATTATCCAATGACCTTAATTTCTCAATAATAAATAGAAAATAAAAAATATCTTGATGCATTTTAAATTGTTCAAATCTACTTTGAAATGAAGTAATTGTTTTTACCTATAATTATGAATAAAAAGTAATCAACTTTAAAAGATTTTTAAGAAGATCTTACAACTTTATTGTCAATAATTTCATCAAATTGTTTCTTTCTACGAAAAGTACATTTTTTTACAGAACTTAGGTTCTATATTCACTTATCTAGCAATTTTTTTGGTAGAAATTATAGTATTTTCAAATCCATCTTTCCTATCTTTTTTTTTTTAAATGAAATAAGATCATTCAATAATTATATAGCAACATCAATACACATATCATTTAATTACATATTTTTACTAACCGAGTTTACCGCAATCAATATTTCATACCTAATAGTCATGCAAAAAAAACTCAAAAAAATTTAAGCATATAAGTTGGTACACTATTAATGAGTGGGCGATGAAAACTAAGAGTTACTCTTATTATTTAATTTTTTTTATTAAATTAAATAAATTTTTTTTTTACTATGAGACCTAATAATTTTTTAGGCCTAAAGCAAGGACTTTGGTGACTTTACTCTTGGGCCGGCCATGAGTAAAGACAACGAATGATGGAACTACTCAAATTGCACGTAGTGAGTACAAAATGTTTGTGCCTGTGTGGTTAGTAACTTGGTGTTATTAAACATATTACGTGTTGAGATTCAGTGATTGCTCTACTGGTTAAAGTCTCGCTTTCCCTACTGTTGGTCCAAAGGTCGAATCTTGTTGGGGGTATTTGGGTAGATTTAAGATATCAAAAAAAAAAAAAAAACATATTACTTGTTGCTTTATTTGCCTCTTTTATTGAGACTTTTAAGAAAATTCTCTTAAATTCACCTATTATTTAATGTGTCATATACTACATCCGTCTCAAAATAATTATTATTTTAATAATTTATATACAGATTAAAAAAATTTACATAAAGACTAATTTACCTTTATTTAAGTTTAGTTATTATAGATAAGTTGTATTGATATTTTTTTTTCTTTTCTCTTAACAATCCTCTTTAATGAAAGTAGTAAATAAGGATAATTTTGGTAGAATATGCGCAAATATTTCTTAAAATCCTACAACGATAATTATTTTGGGACAAAATTTTTTTGCTAAAACAATAATTATTTTGGGAGGGAGGTAATACTTGGTTACTGATTGGATGAAATTTGCCTATGAAGCTTTGAGATATCTTGAAAAACAAAAAAATACAAATAACTTACTAAACACAATTTTAGAACGGTTTCGACTTAGGTGGTAGAGAGTGCATCGACATGCTCGAGTCAGTGTCATAGCTAGCTAAGCTAGGGGACTAGTGCAAAAATGCTTGTTGCGACGGATGAGGGAATGGAATTGTAGAGTAATACATGTCCGTCTTGAGGCTAGCTAACCGGTGAGCGAACCATATCACAAATAAATTCACGGCTTTGCCGTTGGGGTTAATTGTATTTGAAATACTTTCCAAGAGATGCGAAGCACAAGTTGGAGAGAAACAATATAGGATACTTGCTGAGACGGCGTAGGTGTTTGTAGCCCGACTACACATCAAAAAAACCAAGGAAGGATAGCTCGACCCATGGAGATTAAAAGGGTGTCATTAAAACTTGAGATTTTTTATTCGAGTATTCTTCATTATTCATAAATTGATCAAATTCCTTTCCTACTGTGGTGACGAACAAGTTGTCTAGTTGCCTACACTAGGAATGACAATGGGCGGTTCGGGGGCAGTTATACCTAATATCATCCTCATTGCCCAATTCAATTTCATTCCACATATCCACCCCATTAATTGGGAAATTAGTTTCTAACCCTATATCCATTTTTCATAGGTAACGGTTGTTTCTCTGGCTATTAAACCTCTAATATTAAATAAACTATATTTTTGTTTAGGTCCACATAATCTAACTATTAACGTTTATAAAATACTCAAAAAAGGAACTTACAGAAAAATACAACAAATTAAGTTCAGAAGATTTGATAAATTAACAATATTTCTATATAAAACTTTATATAATCAAGTCATTGAAACTAATTTATCTAAATAATTAAGTACATTTGTAAGTGTGTACCTTGCAAACACAACACAAGTTACGAAAATTTCATTAAATTATAAGTTTAGAAACATCATAAAAAATTCTTCTTAAAAGTCTAAGTGTGTTTGACAATGCGATTTAGTGATTTAATTTGTAAATATTGAGTTTTTGCTTATTATAGTAATTGTAGCAAAATAAGAGAGGGATAATGAGAAAGCTGCTATGATCAAAATAAGAAAATATTCAAAATAACAATAAATTACTAAATCGAGCAAAAAAAACAGACCCACAAATAAAAACCAACTCCAAATTTTGAAGAACAACTTCAAACTTTCAAATCAATCATTACTTTTAGATAAATATAAGTATATATAGATGTAAAATTATATTTAGTAGTGTACAGTTTGGGGAATGGAGCGTGAACTAGTAATATCATATCCAAATCATTCCCCATTTCAAAATTCAGTTATCTTCTTTTACCCGCCCTATATTCAATTAAATCAGTCCGAATATCACGATTTCATTCAAAATTATTATCCCCGGCCTACACCACAAGTAAATGCTACCCCCACACCACCCCACCCCAACCCAACCCAACCCAACTCCCCACTTCCACATGGCCACAACTAACCCCAGGCCAAAAACAAAAACAAAAAAAGGAAAAAAAAAACGTCACTTCCACATGGCCACAACTAACCCCGGGCCTAAAAACCAAAAAAAAAAAAAAAAAAAAAAAAAACGTGCACATAAGAGGTAGCGTTCATTATAAATAATAATTATAAACATGCACATATGAGTCATATTTATAGTGATGCTTTCAATTGCTTCAAACGTTTCTAAATAGAAAAATGCTAGGTTTACAATTTTTTTTTATAACTATTCTATTATTATAATTAAGTCTTGATAAAAGGTAAATGTATTTTTGAGAAAGATAACTTTACCCTTCATTAAAATTTAATTGTAAACCTAATAAAGTTGTTCTAAATATATGAAACCACTTTCTAAGGTTTTAATGAAAACTAAATAATTAGGTTCAATTTATAGTGTGTTTGTGAGTGCATCGTTCGTTTTGAAAGATTAAATACATATATGGTTAAATTGATATCCTTAAAATAGTATTATAGTCGAAAAAATAGCCTTTTCTTCAAAATACATATACATAAAAAATCATGTAATATAAAATACCCGAACATGAACAATAAATCGAGTACAGATTTGCTCAATTCTTCAAGTGTACTTTCAGTTGGCTAGATCAATAGCTCACAACTTCAAGTTCAAAATAGATGTGGTTAATCCATTCATAGTGTGCTAGGAAAATTTCTTCGAAAATCAATATATATTTAGGAAAAAAATTAGAAAAACGATAGATATAAATTTTGTATAAATTTTTTATTTTAATTTACGTATCAAGCATGTGGTGGTAAAATGATAACATTACATGGAGAAAATATTCAATGGCTCTGGGGCACCACACATATTTACGTAGTGTACCACAACTAATATAATGTCAAAGTAGTTTAAGAAGTTACGTACACTTTGGGCCAATTAGTACTTCTTTTGCATTATAGCGTATCGTTATTGGTCGTGCTACACCACATAAGTATGCCACGTAGTGCTTTGAAACTATTTAATATTTTTTCACATCACGTGTTAAATAATGTCGTCTAGCCAATCACAAACTTGGCAGCTCAATTGGATGAAAAAATTGTATAAAATATTTGTATCTCTTCACTACTCGAAAGCTTATATACATGATCAGTGTATAAGAATATATAAATGGTCAATTACAATAGGATATTCATATTTTCTCAAATCATTTTTAAAGTGCAATTGTTAGAAAAATAGTTCACAGGTTGTGTCATAATTAGTTATTTATATACTTAATATACTGCATCAAGTATAAAAATTTTATTCATATTTTTATCGATACTTTCAATTGCTCATAACGTTTTTAAGAGCCCGTTTGGTACAACGTTTTTAAAACGCAGTATTTTTCCTTATAAATGTATTTAGGATACCAAATCAAAATGCTATTTTCATAAACTGAATAGTTGTCAAAATGACGGTAATACCCTTTTATAAAGGGTATGTCTTGCTTCTAATAGATATAGCTTTAAATATCTAGTAATAGAAGTACTTCTTAAGTAATATTAAATTTAAATTAAATTATCAAGTATAATTTTTTTTATAGAATTTCAAAATGATATTTTAAACATACTTATCTAGTCCAAAATAAAATATTTAAAATAAAATAAAGTCTAAATATTCAATAATTTCAAACCAGTATAAAACAAGAGTTATCTAAATGAACTCACATAGTTATACTATCTCAAATCAAGTCCAATGAAAACTATCACAAATAGATTCTAACAAGCGACGTAAAAAAACATCTACCATATGATGTTCTTTCCTCTAGTTGCTCGATTCAAGTACTTCAGGCTCTCCCTCTGAATTGTGATTTAGCTCATCATCACTATCATCGTGTGGACAACCTTTCAGGTTTTCATAACGACGAAACATCTCATCATTAAGTTGAGCTTCACGTCAAATGAAGTTGTGTATTGTCATGGTTAATTGTAACTAGCACTAGTGTCTTGAAAGGGAATGCTGATATGACCTTCAAAATTTTAAATCTTGTCTTCCAAACGCCAAAAGACCTTAATTTCAATAACACTCATCAAAGACGAGTGTGCTTTGTTAAACCTTTCTTTCTTATTCCTCAGATGTTGAGATGCTCTTGAACCCCTTCGAAAGTTAGGTAGGTGATATTGCGAGAAAACCTTTTGTATTTGGGTATCCACTATCAACAAGGTAATATTTTTCTACAAATTTAGCACTCAACATTGGTATTTACTTTAAAACATGCAAGTAACAGAAATTGTAGAAATGATAAAATACCATCAGGTGGAGTTGGGAACTTCAGTTTTTTTTTTTTTTTTTTGTACAGGGTACACAATGAAAACCATTCTTCTTTTTTTGAATTCGAGAAATGAAAAAATAATTCTCACAAAATCACCATCATAAGAAACCAAAAGCATGAGATCTGACAACCAAAATTGTTGATTTTCTTCCCCAAAGTTTTTTCAAGAAAACGAAAATGTTATAAAGAAGCGTGGCATGTGCCATATAAATTAAGTATATATAGATGAGAAACTAAGAAGATTTGCAGAAAAAACGACGCAACCTGGGGGAAGTTATTCTATAATGCTAGAGCACCGAAAAAATTGAATGTGTGGGAATGAAGACGAAATCCTAGTCAAAATGCAGCAAAGCTAATAGATAACCAAATGAACTAAGATTTCTGCCCAAACAACAATACATAAGTGTTAATTTTTTGAAATAGAAGTATGCCGGACCACCACCATTAACGGTGGTGGCTGGAGACGTGAAAGGAATGAAACTTTTGTAGTTGAAGGAGAGAGACAAACGGCAAAGGAAAGAGAAGTTGCTGGAAGAGTAAAATTTTATTAATGTAAACAATGTGTAATAATTATCAACTTACATCACTAACAAACTTGTTATACCTAAGGCCCAAATGGGCTTACAATACAAACTAGTTAATGTAGACAAATCAAATGCAAATGGGCCTCTTGGATCTTTAAACTCCCCCTCAACTCGTACACACAACTTTTGTGAAGTGTTTGAGTTGGAGAGATGCAATCAAATGGTGTGAAGCGGTAAATGTTGAGAAGCCCAAACAAGAGCCAATCCCCGAAAAGCTCACTCATTAATTGGCAATGGCAAATAGAAGACGAAGGAGTAGCCCAAACCGAACTTTTTGTCCGCAAAAAAAAGCACCTCCTTATCCAAGTATTTAAAGTTGTGGATCGAATACCGTTCGCAAAGAGATATGTCAACCAAGTCATTATTTGACTTTGGTAATCAAAGAAGGAGTTCAGCAAATATTTCTGAACTCATATTTGAGTGACCCATCCGACTCAATGAGTCAACTCATTGTAATAAAAAATAACCATCGAGTTAACTCATGACTCAAAAAACCATAACTCGGTGAAATATACCAATTTCTCATTCGATATTCTCGAATGCAAAACTCAACACACGGTTGAAGATCAACAAAGCCAATATAGGCATTAATGAGCAAGTCTGAAAATCAAAGGAGTCTAACAACCAACAAGTTCCTTCTCGGGCATTTCATCGAACAGTTTACACGCAGCCACCAAATCTTTATGACTTTTAGCATAAACACCAAGCAATGGATTACAAACAAAAGGATTGCCAACATAACCCAATTTCACAACAAGGCAATGAATTTGATTGACATAATTAACATCATTCGATTAAGCACGCAAGCCTTGAGAAGGAACGAAAAGGTCAAGTCATTTGGTAATAGGGACCGGAAAGACAATAGTTTGAAGATAGAGAAAGCAGGGGAAAAGAGATGTGTGATAGACAAATGGGTCTGACTAAAAATGAAGAAATTAATGAAAATAGGGTTGAAGTTTAAAATCACCAAATCAGTAGATCTTCATTGGTTCATTCAGATTATGAAGAAGAAGATCGAAGTCGTTGAAATCGTCATCATCATCGAGAAGTAATTGAAGAAGGCTTCGAATGATGGGAATGTAGTTGTTGGAACCGCTGACTCGCGGTGAATGTCCATCGAAAAACGGCTTCTTTAAAATTCATTCGACAAATTTTGTGATTTGCGGAAGCGAATTTGGAATGAAATCACAGAGATCGGATTAACCGCACTCTGATACCATGTTAATTTTCTAAAATAGAAGTATACCGGACCACCACCATTAACGTTAGTGGTAACAATTCGTGCTATCGTATCGTGCTCGTGCCGCACTATCGTGTTTTCATGTTATCTATTTTATTTGATCATAAATATAATAATAAACGTTATTTTAACTAAATTTTTAATTTCATGCTTTCGTGTCGTGTCATACTGTGTCATATCGTGTCATTTTTCTTTGTAATTCGTGTTTATAATCGTGTCATGCTGGTTCGTGCATTCGTATCGTGTCAATCATTGTCACCCCTAACTAACGTTGGTGGCCGAAGACGTAAAAGGAACAAGAGTTTTGCAGTTGAAGGAAAGAGACAAACGGCAAGGGAGAGAGAAGTTGCTGGAAGAGTAAAATTTTATTAATGTAAACAATGAGTAATAATTATCAACTTACATCACTAACAAACTTGTTATACCTAGGGTCCAAATGAGCTTACAATACAAACTAGTTAATGCAAACAAATCAAATGCAAATGGGCCTCTTGGGCCTTTAACAAAACGAGACAATAATTAAACACAAACAAAAGAAAAAATCATAAGAGAAGAACTCTGTACATGGAAATTTTGAAATTCTCATTAAATTCTTTTCCCCCAAAACTTTCTCAGAAACCAAATTCTGAGTGGTAAAACCAATTACTGAATCAGAGCAATATATCAATTTAAGCAAAAATTGTATGAAAAACAAACAAGTAAAGTAGTCAAGTATATATAAAATTGAATACAAGAATGACATCGATTGATAATTTACAAAAATTTGAACCTGGTAGTAGAGAAATCAATTGGCAGTAAATGAAGGGAAGCTTGATTCGTTTAGAGCTTATCGCCGCACAGCAATGGAGATAGGACAGAGGAGCCGCAGGAGAGAAGATGCAATGATCAAGGAGAGAGAAAAATTTAGGGCTTTTTATACTTACTGTGTGTAATATAGGAAAGCTAATTTTCAGTAGCGTTTTAAAAACTGTGTTTTAGAAAAAAGCTATAAATTTTAGCGTTTTAAAACGTTGTTACGTTTTACAAACAGAGCGTTTTAAGAGCGTTTTAAAACGCTTCATTGAAACGCCAAGTTAAGGAATAAATTGCGTTTTAACCCTTTATTTTGGCCAAAATACACAACTAAACTGGCTATTAAGAACTTTGATTTTTGACTTTCTCAATTTTTTTGCCCTACCAACTTTTTTTTTCCAATCATTAGAAAACTAAAATCTCAAATCCAAAATTCAACTCAAGATCATTGCGTCAAACACACCGGTAACTTGCCCAAAGGAGTTAACAAGATTGATCCCACTGCCCACCCCTGAGGGTTGGCCATATTCCAGTGCCACCCCTGAAGTTTGAATTCATTTTGTTATTCACCATTCTTTAGTGATAATTAATGCCAACAGAATATGAATAAAGGGTAGGCAATGAGATAAATTCAAACTCCAAAGAGGCATTGGAATTTAGCCAAACCCAAGGGTGGGATGTAAAATGAACTTGGAGTTAACATAATACGTTACGTGCCACGTCAACACACATGTGGCATGATGTCGGTCGGCTCACCGCTCGAAGTTTTTCCATTTTTGTTTTGCACACGTCCGCATCGACTAGATTAACCCATATCCAAGCTACCTAATAAAAGTTGGACGTGTACATTTTGTACTATTAGCGTTAGCACTTACAGCTTGCCTTTTCCTATGACAATGGCACCATCACATTGTGCCCTAATTTGCGTAATTGCCATTATCATCCTCGACTACCGTGTCCCTGTTCTAAAGAAAGTTGCGGGCCCCATTAGTTGTGCTAAATTGTCAATTTAGGAATGTCACTATTTATCTTAAAAGGACACAAATCTATCATATCTTTAGTTTGCTCTTGCATTTTTTATGGCTTTATTTTACTGCCCATTCTAACGAACCGCTGAGCTGACCGTTACGTGAACTAAACAGCTCGATTTTTTAGTACGTTCGAATGACTGATTGATTCAAAGCTCAAATTAAAATTTTTAAATAAATATAATATGTTTAAGATCATTTTTGAAAAATTCAGTAAAATAAGCATTTTTTAAGAAATTCATAGCCATATTTAGATGTATAGTAAAATAATTTGATGTACAGAAAACTAAATGTTAAGTACAAGCAAAGGTAAGAAAAAATATACTCCCTACTAGATTATTACTAGTATATATGTTCTGATTACCAAGTTTTTTCAAATTAAGCTGTACTGACCAATTTATCAAAAAATGTTTCTTAAAATATTTTAAGTAATAGACTCTAGGACATGTTTGTTAACCCAATTAAGAGTTTAATTAGAAAATTTTATGTGATATTAGAAATAAAATTGTTTGATAATGCAATATTATATCACTTAATAAATTAAGTATTTCTTAAAAATAGCCAAAATTTTAAGTCAAAAGAGGATGTCTTAATGTTTTAAGCTCTACTTTTTCAGACATCAATTTTCAGATCTTAATTTTCAGTTTTGATAAACAGACCCATAGTGACATCATTGACCAATACGTATGAGACACTATCAATTTATAAATACACATGTTCATAAATGGTACGCACAAATATTGTACTTTGAGATTATTATTTTTTTTTGACGGTTGTTTTACCTAGCTAGTAATGTTATTTCCAAATGACAATTGTATATATTAAAAGTAAATCTCAAAATTAAATTTTGAGAATGAAGAAGGAAAAGTAGTTAAACACAAATTGATACTCCCTCCTCCGTTTCAGGCAAATAGTTCACTATACTATTTTTTGGATGTTTCACTTAAAGAGTCCATTTTAAAAAATATGCTTACAATCTCCATAAAACTTTTAACTTTATCCTCTACATGTAGTACAAACATATTAACTATGCTAAAATATTTTTGTAATTATAACCAACTTTATTACTATTTATATATCCCTTAATTATTAGACTTTTCAAACGTGAACTCTTTGAGTAAAACAGAGGGAGTAACATTATTATACTTTTCAAACGTGGACTCTTTGCCTACAATTTTCTTGGCTCGACGAGAAAGCTAGCATGAAAGGCATGTTACAGTTGCTAACTATATACTCCCTCCGTTCCATCCAAAGTGTCCACGTTTGAAAAATCTAATTATTAAGGGATATATTAGTGTTATTGTAGTTGGTCATAATTACAAAAATACTTAAGCACAATCAAGATGATTATAACACAAGTGGAGGGTAAAGATGAAAAGTTATAAAAATTGTAAGCATAATTTTTAAAAGTTAACTCTTTAAGTGAAACATCCAAAATGGTATAGTGAACTCTTTGCCTAGAACGGAGGGAGTATATACTTGGGGGATTATTTCCTAAATCATTTAGAAACAACGTTGATTCATAATTTCTTGAACTTGAAGAACATTATAAGAATTTGAAGTCCTTGAATCATACTAGTATTTAATAAAAGTATATATCTATTTTATATTGTTTGAATCTACATTTATTATAAATTTCATTAGATTATAAGTACCTCTTTATGATGAAAATATATGAAATTCCGTTGGCTATAATTATATAACAACAACTTAGTAATTTGGTGAAATTAATATAAATGTAGATAAATGGTTTAATAGAAAGATTATAAGCTAATTTTTGGCATGCTTTAAAAAGAACTTGTTTACCACATACTATACCCGACTTATTAATCCGTTGCCTTATGCATTTTTGAGGACAATTTGATTCAACTGTTAGATAAAAATTAATTCCATGGAAGTTGTGTTACAAAAGGAAATACACCAGACGAGACGTAAGTCCTAGTAATTAAAGCTTTCGACAAAATTTGAGCTTATATATATATATATTCAACTTACAAAATTAATTATTTTCTGTTAAGGGAGAAAAACCACCTATATAAGTATACCTCCATAACACATTTTCCATAACAAGGCCTTCAAATTGTGACAGCCCAAACGTACTATATCCCCGTGAGGGCACCCCTCTCCCACCCTACACTAACATTATTCACCTCCATAGTCCTCTTTCTCATTTTCATCTTTATCAGAAAAAATATTCAGTGATCTTAGAGTATGATGTCATAAGATGACTTGATGCTTTATTCAAAACTAAAGAGACACCATGAAGTTTTCATAAATTTTTTTCACTTTCTTTTTTGAACCTCTAAAAAAAATTGTTCGCATTAGTAGCTTTGTGATCTCCATTGCTGTTGGAGCAACACGCAATCTAATGATGTGGCACTCAAGTACCGCCAAAATATTTTCTAAGACTCCATTTACCATATCCTCTCTCTTCTCTATCTCTCCTAGAGATCATTTTTCGAGAGTCATTCTCGTGAAACAAACATAGCTACTGTTGTAATCCTAACCTCCATTATGCACGGTCAACTCAATGGAGGAGACTTAAAATGGATATTAGGGTTTCTATATGGTCGGGCAAATTAAAATGGTCATGTATTCGATTGTTTTTCCATCTTGGTTATGTTTCAAAAGTGGGGGCACAAAGAGGATGAAATGCACACTTGATGAGCTCAGAGGATTTAATAATCCTCATCAACCGCTCAAAAACCAAGTAGCAACTTCTAGTTTTGCTTGCACTCTGACGTATATGCGTATACAAACACGTACTTGGACCTGCACCAGAATATGACGAACAAATGTTTTATGAGTTATGAAAAATTAATTAGGTGAATCACACGTAAACTACTAATACCACAGTGATGTCTTGGTTTACGTTGAATCTGTTATACGAGAACATACAAATTAAAGAGACCTGACAACATCTTGACACTCCAGAGTGTCGTTAAGTAAATTTTTAGATCAATACTAGCTAGTAGAATGTACTAAATGATCAAACATGGAAACTAGCGATGGTGCCTAGTATTAATTTTGAACATTAATTACATCGGATAATGATGACATGTCATAAGATTTAATTTAATTAAAAGTTGTGTTACATGAACGCATAACAAAATTATTAACAACATGCTTTTGGGGATTGCACCCTTGTCACCATGATAACACCTCAAAAAATGATGTCGATGAACTCTGTCAATGTTATCTATTGATGTATCATCATTCTTAATTTTCACTTATTATGCTCACATACAACACTTTAAAGCTTCATATATTTTCAGAAATATATATTAGGATTAGAGGATATATGCTAATGAAAAGTGTCCTTATTTGTAATGAAACTAAAATATTGGTGGATTTAGTATAGTTACAATAGAGTCCTTTTTAGTCAATGCAAATGTCCTCAATTGGAATATTAAAATATTTGGCAATGTGTGTAAATAAGTACAAGGAACATGCCCTTTTATCAAGCTTCAAGCTTTAAGACAAAGCATAACCTTCAGTCTCCATCTATAAATAGAAGTCCAAATTTTGCAGGTCCCCATCAAATCAGAAATCTCCCAAAATTCTTTCTTAGTTTTGCTCTCTTTTCGCTGGTCACCATGACTGTCACCGTTTCTGGTATAAGGCCTTTTAGTTCATCTTCTTTTTTCACACACAACACCACCGTTGGGTGCATTTGGATACGCGTTTCGTTTTTTGTTTCATGATTTTTTTTCTTATTTTTCACTTTCTCACGAAAACAAAAAAAACACTTCGTATCCAAAGGCACCCACAATCCCTCTCTACTAGTACACATATATATATAGAGATTCAATTTTGATTTTGAATGTATACTCAGAAGTTGCTCTCAGCAACAACAACATTGACAATGAGAACAATGTGAATGAAGAACAAGTGGAAAAGGAGAAAGAATTGCTGGATGGAGGCTTCGTTGCCCCAAAACACAATGCCTTCGGCCATTCCTTCAGGTCTCTCTCTCTCACCCACATATCCATACCATTTTATTTCATGATATGATCAGGAAGAAGACTAATTATTTTTCTTGAATATGTGAGTTGTTGCAGGGACTATGAGAAAGAGAGCTTAAGAAGAGCAGCAGTGGAAGATTTCTACAGAAAGAATCATATCAATCAGACCTTAGAATTCGTAAGCCGCTTACCATTCAACTCCACTTTTGTTGCAAAGAGTCGATTCTCACCAGAAATGTACAAAAAATATTAATGACAATAAAATCAATTTTAGGAAGGAAGAATTAATCTCATTATTATTAGCCTACTGTTTGGTGATTTCAAATATCACTAAATAAGGGTACAAATGGTATTAGACCATAATTGTTCAGACATTTATTAAAAATTCTAAAATGAAAAGCTTTTGTCGCCAATTTAAACGAAACGAGGAAGTATTAAGTTGAGCTAGAATTAGAAGCAAATCTTCAATGTGCATGATAGTGGATAATGATTGTCAAGGTATTTAACTTGTAAAAATTCAGATAAGAACAAGCTATAAAGATACCCAATTTCGTCTATTCCCACAAAAAAAAAAAAAGTTAAAACACAATTAGTTGATTTACCAAGTATAACCTGGTGTACTTATCCCTAGCTACCGTTTATGTGTTGTGAGTACGGATAAAACGACTACACATCACATTATCACTAGTCACTACTACGTCTAGATATTGGGTATTATGGTGATACTGTGTCATCCATATTTCTCCCAATTTGGCAATGACGAGTTTTTTAAGTGTATTGGGTATTACGGTGATACTATGTCATCCGTATTTCTCCCAATAAAAATGATGTGGAGAACAAAGTTTGTTGATGTGATAAGCAACCTTACACTAACACATATAGTTTATATATATATATATATATAACACATAATTATTGGGCTGGATACAAATGATGTGAATATTCCCATAATACCCGAGATATTTATCGATAATCATCATATACTCACTTGGCGTGATTTCAAAATTCCAGGCTCAGAGGAAAAAAAGGGAATATGGGAAACTGGAGAAGGCAGTGATGAGCATATGGGAGTGTTGTGAACTTCTGAATGAGTACATCGACGAAAGTGATCCTGATCTCGACGAGCCACAGATCGAGCATCTTCTCCAAACTGCCGAAGCCATAAGGAGGGACTACCCTAATGAGGATTGGCTTCATCTCACTGCCCTCATTCATGGTAAATACATATATGCATTACTTTCTGTGCGGAGATAATTGCAAAATAAATCCTGTATTAGTTTTGAGATTTCAATTTAAATCATGAGTTTTTATTTTTTGTAAATTGAACCTTCACCTATTTATTTTTTTTAATCAAAACCTTCAGTCAATTTGCTGTTAAAACGAATGATGGAAGACTGATTTGGCAAATCACGTGGATCTTACGTGAAAATGGCAGGAAAATTATTCCAAAAAAAATCTTGTACTATTTTATGATTTCAAAAAAAACTTTGGCTGTTAACGAATTTTTGAAAAAAATATTTAAAAAGAACATTGTACAATTAATTTATTTTTAAAATAAACCCTAGAATGTTGTAGATTATGGGTATTTATATACCTATTTCATCCACACCAAGTGTTTTTCTTAAAAGAAAGGTTTAGAAACAAGATAATTATTTTGGAACGAACAAAAAATAAAAGGAAGACAATTATTTATGAACGAAAGGAGTATTAATATTCATAATAAAATTAGTTTATTTTAATTTGTGTGTCCAATTAACATAACAATTACTCCGTAATGTTTAGGATACGAAGAAGTACTTTAATGCATTGTTGTCACACACACACACACACACTAACTTTTTAATACGTAAAACAAAATAATACTAAAAAAAATAGCCCACAGTTATGGAAGATCTTTGCTTTCCTACTCGTAACTCATAATACTAAAAAAAATTACTTCTCTATTTCTTAAAAATATACTTACTTGTTTGATTCATTACACATGTTATATAAAATTAATTAATTTTATTGTAAATATTACTACCCCGTCCCAAAATAATTATTATTTTAGCAAAATGTTTTGTCCCAAAATAATTTTCGTTATAGAACTTCAAAACACATTTTCCTATAATCTACCAAAACTGCCCTTATTTACTTCCTTGATTAAAGAGGGTTGTTAAGAGGAAATAAAAAAAAAATACTCACGCAACTTATCTACAACAAATGATCTTAAATAACGGTAGATCAGTCTTAATGTAAGTTTTAAAATCTGTGTACAAATTGCTAGAACAACAATTATTTTGGGACAGAGGTAGTAGTTTGCTACGTGTTTCCTTTTAGAGAGTGATTAATTTTTACGTATTATTTTTCTCTTTTTATTTTTTCAGAATAAATATATTTAGTCAATCATGCTCATAACTCGCATCTCGTGTTCCATTATAAGAAAATAATATTATTAAGGCATTTGTCTGCTAAAATTTTAGAAAATATTACATATTTTATTAAAAAATTAAATTAATTTAAATAATAATATTTTAAAATATTAATTTAATAATATATAGCAATGTGGTTGGTATTAATATGATTATAATTGGTTTCAATAAACTCAATATTAATTTTTTATTTCAATAATCAAAGATCATGGTTTATTATAAAAAGATATTAAAGAAATTGCCAGAGTTTATTTTGAAAATAAATTAATTGTACAAGGTTCTTTTTAAAATATTTTTTAAAAAAATTCGTTAACAACCAAGATGTTTTCTGAAATTATAAAATAGTACAAGATTTTTTTTTGAATAATTTTCCTGCCATTTTCACGTAAGATCCACGTGGTTTGCCAAATCAGTTTTCTGTCATTTGTTTTAACAGCAAGTTAATGGAAAGTTTTGATTAAAAAAAAATAAATAGGTGAAGGTTCAATTTGTAAAAAATAAAAACTCATGGTTTAAATTAAAATCTCGAATCTAATAATGAGTTTATTTTTCAATTATCTCTTTCTGTGTGTTTGTGTTATGTATTTTTGTTTCATGCATGCATGTACTTTGAATCCTTTCTAAATAGGAAAAAATTGCAGATCTGGGTAAGGTTCTGCTGCATCCTGCATTTGGTGAGGAGCCGCAATGGAGTGTTGTTGGTAAATCCTATATAATCCAATGGCTAAGAAATTTCAAATGCCACCACAGAAGTTAATTTAAATTTCTCTTTATCTACATTTTTTTATATACTTTTCCAGGTGACACATATCCCCTGGGATGTGCTTTCAGCGAGTCCATTGTTCATCACCAGGTTAATGTTTTTTTCCCAGTCCTGATTACTGAAATACCCTTGTTTTGCCCAAATATTTCAAAGAAACAAAAATCGTTCTCCCTCTCTCTAAACTACTCAATTAAAGAGGCACACTTTTTTTTTTTTTTTTTTTTGCGTCAAACAGATTTTTTTAGAAAAACAAAAAAATGATAACGAATTACTGAATGGTAGTTTAAATTTAGTTAGTCTACAATTAAAGACTATAATTTATTTTCTTAAACTAAAAAAAAAAAAACTTGTTCATTAATTAAATATTAATTTACACTTTATTGCAGTTCTTCAAGGAAAACCATGACTATGAAAACCCTAACCTCAACACCAAGTTTGGAATATATGAGAAGAAGTGTGGGCTTGACAAGGTCACTATGTCTTGGGGCCATGATGAGTACATGTACCTGGTATATATAATATGAGCATTGTATTAATTACGTAGTTCATTAATCAGCTTCTTATATTAACAATTAATTTAATTAGGTGTCCAAGGGTAACAATTCCACTCTCCCACCAACTGCCCTCTTCATTATAAGGTTCCACTCCTTCTATGGTAAGTTGTGATCAATATATATATATATATATATATATATATATATATATCCATATATCGATTATCATAATTTTATTTTAATGCCCTCAAATTAAGTAGCTTATGAATGATGGAGGATTATATATATAATTAAGCATTGCATCGAGCTGGGGATTACGCGTACCTTATGAATGAGGAGGACCACGAGATGCTCAAATGGCTTCATGTCTTCAAGTAATTAATTAAGATATATCATCTTCCATTTTTTAATTCCTTTACATTAAATTAAGATTATATATATATGTATACATTAATTGCACTTATCTGAAATCGTAAAATAAATAATTGTTATACTGAACTAATTAACTAGTTGATTCAATTAATTAATGTTAATGGAACAGCAAATACGATCTCTATAGCAAGAGCAAGGTGAAGATCAACCTGGAGGAAGTGAAGCCGTACTATCTCTCCCTGATTGAGAAGGTTGAATTAATTGATCAAGCTTCATGCATGCATGCATGATCCATATATAACATAATTAAAAGCCATTTTAATTTCAAATCTCACTTTGCCATTGGAATTAATGCGTAATTAAGTAGTATTTCAGTTTCCTAGCTTGACTAGTTACTTAATTTCATTTCAGTACTTCCCAGCCAAGCTCATCAAGTGGTGAATGGCGAGATGGATTGGATTTGATTATGCACGATATGATGATCCAAGTGTTGGATTTGAATAAACAGGGGCTACATATCACTTAAAAGTTTAATTTGTTCTAGGTTTTAATTACTTATGCTGCATGCCTGCCTAGCTACCGTTGTATCAAATATTATGTTTTCTTGCTAATCCATGAATAAAGATATGTTGCCCATAAGTTTTATCTCGTCTAATTTTCCATCTCAATGTTCCATTTTAGATATGATTTAATTTCTACACACAGTTAACTTTCTCAATTCTTCAATTCACCAAGAACATATCGTACGATAAATAACTTGTTTTGTTCTTAAGTCTACAAAAATGCCTTAACGAAAGAAGGACCGAAGGAGAAGTATACGCATCATATATAAGAGTTTTCCTTTTAATTGTGTCCCAAATAAATCTAATTTGTTACTTTATGGCTCGAATTATGAAAACAATCTCTTTTATTGCCGAAACAAGACCTAGTGGGTAGGAGGAGTGATCACGGTCTTTGTTTTTATTCGATTAAGTGTCTTTTAAGTGATAAATTTGTTCTTTGTTCTAAAACTGTCCCCGTATCAGTATATTACGATTTTAAATGTATTTGTTCATCGATGTGTGTGAAATGTGCATTGTCACTGTATTTTGTGATTTTTGTATTAAAAATGTGCACTGTTTGCCACGTCAAGTATAAAGTATGCATCGTATGCATCGTCAATGTAATTTTTGTGATTTTTGTGTTGAGAAATGTGCATCGTCAAATATATTGTTGTGCATCGTCAAGTATAACAGTACTGTTGTTCAGTATATTTTTGTGTAAGAAATATGCATCGTCAATTATAATTGTATGCATCATCAATTATAACAGTACTATTTTCATTATAATTTTGTGCATCGTGAAGAGGGTTATTTTTGTGAATCATCAAATGTACTAACTGTAAATTTATGTTTTGTTCCAAAATTGTTCCTGTAACTATCACGTATTTTTATTTGTGCAATTTCCTTGATCTACTCCTTTCAATCCCGTATTTATCTCCATTGTGATTTCTTACTAAAATTCTCATTCATACCAACTTGAAAAAACGTAATAAACAAATACCAAAATAATTAAATATCGAATTCATTTTGAAGTTAAAATCAATGGATTCAACAAACCAAAATGCATTCATGTTGTTGAAATTTAGAGGAGATACTATTGTTTTGACAATTTCAAAGAATTTTGGATTATCTGAGTTGAAGGAATACATCAGAGGTAAATATTCCAATTTTCAATCGGATAATTGTACTTTGAAATACACTGTAGGATCACATAACAATTGTTGTTTAACCAACGAAGAAGATTTTTAAAACATGTTGACATTGGCTAAAATTTTATTAGTTTTTATTATAATTGTTGATGTGTTTGAAATTGATATTGATTTGAGTTACGAAATTAATAAATAAGAGAATTATGGAGATGAGATTGCAGAAGACGATGCAACTATTTATGAAGATGACGATGTACAAAACTTGACGTGTGATGCACAAAACCTTGACAAAAGTAAAGGAAAAGTTGTGCATCATGATGCACCAAATCTATTTGGCGATAGACAACAATGTAATGATGAGTACAGTGATAGAAGTTGTACCAATTCTTCAAGTTCTGAAAGTGATGTTGAAAGTGTCCCAACATACGACATATGTCATGTTCAAACAGGAAAAAAACTCTTGAATTCTGGTTAGGTAAATCTTATTACTAGTGTTGGTCAAATATTTAAAGGTGGAGTGGAAGATTTTCGCACGCAATTTATAAAGTATTCATTCAAGATTGATTTTGAATTCATTTACATTAAGAACAACAAAAATAAGATTAGCATTGCATGTGGGAAGAAATACAGAGATGATTACAGTTAGTTCATCGAGGCATCTTCAAGTGTTGATGAATCAGTATCCATATTCAAGTGCAACCTTTCACACAGTTGTCATTTGACCATGGTTGACGATAATAACTCGAAAAGGATGAGCTGTGGTATCATTGGACGGTTGATTCTTGACCATGTTCACAGTCGACCAAGCTATTCGCCGAAGGATATTATGGCATTGAGATAACATTTAGCAAGGCAAGGAGGAGGGTAGAGAAAGGCTCGAAAGAAGCTATTTGGTTGTCACGAAGAATCTTTTCTGGAGCCGCAGTGGTACACTAAAGCCTTGCATAAGAGTAATCCTGGTAACTTTGCTTTTTTGTAATCGGATGATGATACGAATCGGTTCAGTGGGTTGTTCATTTCATTTCGGGCATGCGTAGATGGTTTCAACAACTGCCGTCCTATATTGTTCATAGATGAGACATTTATGAAATCTCGATTCAAAGGCACCCTTTTGTTTGCCACGGCCAAGGATGGAAATGAGGATACGTCCATTTGTTCTACATTTTTTCCTTTTATGTTTAACATTATTTTGATTAATATCATAGGCTGATCATGTGGTTTAATGCCCCTGTTTGTACTTGTACTTAATAAAAGATACATTCAGTATATTATTGTGCATCGAAAATGAAAGTGGTGCATCACGATGCACAAAATCAGTACTTTTGTAGTATATTTTTGTGCATCGCGATACACATTGGTATGCATCACAAATCTGTTGTTGTTAATTAAATATTGTTCATATTCTGCAGGTCTGTTCCCGTTCGCATTTGCTTTCTAAGATAAAAGGAGCAATCGATCATGAAGTGCTTTTTGTATCCGATCGTAATGTTGGTTTAATGGAAGAAATACGTGACGTGTTTGGGAGTTCCAAGCATTTTTATTTCTTGGTGCATCTTTATCGGAACTTTGAAGAAATGTTTACCGGTAAATGCTATTTCAACACGTTCGTTAGTAGCTTGTGTTCAAGACTCAAGGACTGCACGTATTCCCCCAACATTAGATTGTTTATTGAGAAAATTGATATATTCAAAAAAGAAGGGAAACAACTTGCATGTGATTTCTTGGCCAGCATTCCATACGAGAAGTGGATGACTGCACATTATCATGAGAATAAGTATGCCGAAATGACTTCAAATGTTGCTGAATCGTTCAACAATTGAATTTTAGAGGCTTGCGGTCTTCCCATCACTCATATGGTGAATTGTATAAGATTGAAAATAATGAAATGGTTTAGTGAGAGACTTGGGAATGAAATGAGATGGAATAAATTATTATGTAAGAAGATGGATACAAAATGGAAGGAGTACGTAAATATTTGGATCACGTGGCAGATTCGCATGACACTCAACTTAATATACGAGTTTTTATCCGATCCAAGTGTCTAGGTGGACTTGGGGAAGCGAACGTGTTTATGCTATCAGTGGCAAATTCAAGGATTCCCGTGTTGCCACGCAACAATTGTGATTGTGAGAAAAAAATATCAGTGATATGGTTGATAATTACTTCTTAACTCAATTATATCAAGTGTTACGAGGGAAGCTTGATGTCTGATGACACCAAAAATATCTTGATGCCCGGATGCACCGGTCAGGACATATTCGGGCAGGGACTTTAGCCCAGAAGGCAGGCCAATAGCATAGCACTGCGCGAGCACCGCTAGATCGCACGAGCATGATCCACACGAGCAGAACGCAACGCGAGCACGCCCAAGCAGGCCAATAACTGTCTCCAAGAATCACGGGCCACGTCTACGCGTTCCCGAGATCACAGGCTAAAAATCAGGAATTGCCTCCAATCATGCCCGGCAATTATTCCTCCTTAATTATGGGGATTGACATCCCTCAAAATCAGCCCACAAATTACTCCATTTCACTATAAAAGCCAAGCCAGTACTTGGTCCAAGGTACGTTCACTATTCACAAGCTAAGACTCTGCCCAATTGATAAGCAAGTTCTTATTCTCACGCCGGAGTGCTTTAGCAGGGCAAGCCCCTGCATTCACCCTAGCGTGTTTTCTGTCCATTTCAGGTTCTTAGCTTAAGCCCAGATATCCAAGTTTCACGAAGATTCCAGAGAGTTCCTGACCGTGCCATTTTGTGCATCATCAATGTCAATTGTAACTATGGAAAGGTACGAGCTTTAGAATTCTTGCGCATGTGAGATCATGTTGCCTCCTATAATGAACAGATTAGCCAGACGTCCCAAGAAGACAAAAATCTCATCAAATGGTGAATTAACAAGAAAAAAAAAAGAGAAAATGATAAGCAGTAGATGTTTTAAACTTTGTAAACATAATTCTAGGTCATGTCGCGAGGCTATACAAAGTTGATATCTGTTATGTTGTAGTTTTTGAAGTTCATTTGTATATATACAAGGTTGATTTTTGTGCATTGTCATGTGTGTGAAATGTGCATCGTTAATGTAATTGTGATTTTTGTGTTAAGAAATGTGAATTATGTGCATTGATTGTCAAGCATAAAATGTGCATCGTCAATTGTTGAACACACATCCATAAAACTGCATATAAAATGTGCATCGTGTGCATGACAATGCAACAAACAACACTCTTTTTTTTGAACTCTTTGTGCATCGTGATGCATAATTATTGTGCATTAGGGTACGTGTTTTAGTATATTTTTGTAGTTAAGATGATTTTTTTTTCAGTGCGACACAATTCTTTTTGGTGCATCACAAGTAAAAAAAGTATTTGTATTACGTCTTTTTTGTTTTGCGATGCACATCAGGGCTTCCATGTTTTATGTACATCGTGTTGTGTTGCGATGCATAGTTTTTGTTTTACGATGCATAGTGTGCACTGTTCTGTATTTTTTAAGGGCATAGATGATATTTTACAACAAAAGTGTCCTTTAGCAATTGAAAACAATTATAGTGGATTTCGGGAATAAAAATTGTCTAAAAGGGACCGGCCTAAATTTTGTCGAAAAAAATAAAGAACCAGAACTAGACCAATACTTCGGTTCTTAAAAAATTTGGAACCAGAACCAAACCAAGATGTATGAGAACCAATACTTTGGTCCGGTTCTAATTGGTTCGGTCCGGTACATTTTTCGGGTCTAAGGGAATAAACCTTTTCAATTTTTTGAGCTGACAAACAAATAATAAAATCTAATATTTTGTACGACAATTAAAAAGCATTCAATAATGATAAAACGTTAAAAATACAAATAAGGTCACAAAAGAAAAATAAGAAAGATAATACATTGACCATTCAACAATTAAAAATGTTTCATGCAATATAAATTAAAATAAGAAAAAAGTAGGTTCGGTGATATCAAATTTGTGTTTATGTGTAAACAACAAAGAGAAATACCACTACGTATTTATACCTAGGGTTTGAGTTAGGGTTAAAAAATAACAATTATATTTTTCAAACATTAATTTATTAATATATATATATATATATATAATCAGATAATATATATGTAATACATTAGTCGGGTCCGGTTCAAAACCAATCAATAATTTTTAAAATCAAGACTGAACCAAATAATCAGTTCTACTAAAAATCAAGACCAGAACTAAACCAAAAATATTGATTCGGTCTATTTTTTTGGTTCGATTCGATTTTAAAAAAATTGTTCACTCTTACTGTAGTGGGTAAGACCGCGTTCATCCCATTCTTTGGCCTAGACTCTAGAGTGTTGTTTCTAGTTCCCTAGAAGAAATATTTTGAAGATCAAAAAGTACCAAATTTATTGGATTTAGACCAATTGGCCCCGAGTGGTAGAATTGTCCTTGAAACTAATAAGTCCTAGCCTCCGAACAAAAAAAAAAGATAGGTATCTCATGAGACCGTCGTATGGATCTTAAGTCGTAATACGAAGCTCCACTCTCTCAGTTCAGTCCACCAACACACGATGGGTCGTGACCATGAGATTTGTCTTACAATTTTTTTTTTCCGTAAAACGATCTTTTCTATGTTTTTGTAAAAAAAAATTTAAAAAGAAATTTAATCTAGATTTTATTGAGTTATAATAAAGAGAGTTGCTATTTACACTCCCCAATATTTTCAATCTCTCAAAAAGCTAAGTACACCCCCCTAATTTTCTATTTTATCCCTCTCCCTTCCCCCTTCTTCCCGTCAAGCCCACCTCCCACACCATGAATTCATGTCGAGCCTTTTTTTTTCTAAGTTGTTCGGTTAAAAATAAATTTAATCTAGATTTTATTGAGTTATAATAAAGAGAGTTGCTATTTACACTCCCCAATATTTTCAATCTCTCAAAAAGCTAAGTACACCCCTAATTTTCTATTTTATCCCCTCTCCCTTCCCCCTTCTTCCCCGTCAAGCCCACCTCCCACACCATGAATTCATGTCGAGCCTTTTTTTTTTTTCTAAGTTGTTCGGTTAAAAAATAAATTTAATCTAGATTTTATTGAGTTATAATAAAGAGAGTTGCTATTTACACTCCCCAATATTTTCAACCTCTCAAAAAGCTAAGTACACCCCTAATTTTCTATTTTACCCCTCTCCCTTTCCCCCTTCCCGTCAAGCCCACCTCCCACACCATGAATTCATGTCGAGTTTTTTTTTTAAGTTGTTCGGTACTGTGTGACCGAACAACCATTTCAACACCCACTAATCGAACATCACTATGGTTGTTCGGCATCCCTTACCGAACATTTTAACTATGTTCGATAGAGGACTGCCAAATAATAATTAATTTTTTTTTTTTTTAATTAAAAAATAAAAAGTAAATAAGGACAACTCTCTATAATAAATTGTTCAGGATGCAGAACGGCTTATGAAAAATGGGCCTAATTTTGGAAGGCTAATACAAATGAGATAGTCATGTTCATAAGCCATAATGTTTTTAATAAGAATTCATATGTTATCAGAGAGATATTGGGTTAGGCCCATATAGAACCACAAGATCTTTTCAAAGTTGATCCAAAAAGAGAGAAAGAAAATGATGATTTTCAAAAATTTGTAATGGTCCACTGAAAAGTTTATTTTCTATTAACCAAATAGTTTGAGCGAATAGACGAAAGTACTTTTACTTATCAACTGTTATTATAACCGTGTTTTATTTTACTTGTACCAAAATAATTTATATTACTTTAATACCCTTTTTAATTAAACTTGAAAAGTCAAAATGTACGGTCCATTTCTCTAAATTTCGACCAATCTCATAAACTCAAACTTGGCACAATCTACAAGTAATAATAATAGATCTATTTTTCATCCTGATTTTGTAATTTTAAATTTTCTCACTTGTTGTTCATGCCAACTTTCTTTATATCTCTATCCCACTTACTTTTTCTCTGATTATTATAAAATAAAATTTTCAAATATAAAACTAAACTACTAAATTACAATGTCAAAAATAGCCAATAAATCTTTTAAAGATTTACAAGAGTGGTGCTAAACCACACCCCCCAAAAATGCTAAATGACACCCCCTCCCGGGCAAATTTACTATTTTGCTCATGTTTTTAATGGAAAAAAAAAAATGGCAAGACTCCCAACAGTGGGCGGTCCTCTTGGAGGAAGACTCCCAACAGTGGGCGGTCCTAATGGATTCCGTTAGAAAGTTAACGATTTCGCTAACTTTTTAACGGAAATGTTAACATTAGGATATTAAATTTAACATTTTCATTAAAAAAATTAACAAAATCGTTAATTTTTTAACGGAACTTCATGATGACCGCCCACTGTTGGGAGTCTTCCTCCAAGTGGACCGCCCACTCTTGAGAGTCTTCTTCATTAGGACCGCCCACTGTTGGGAGTCTTTTTTTTCTTAATTAGGGGCAAAAGAGTCTTTTCTCAAAGGAGGGGGTGTGATTTAGTATTTTTAGGGGTGTAGTTTAGCACTTATGATTTACAATACCGATTGATCTTTTAGCTAATTCTATAAATTAAACTTTGGTAAAATAAAAAAGTCTTAATAATCCCTTGCTACCTAGCTAGGTCTCTCAAAACAAGAAAGAAAAAGAAAAGAAAGTCTCGATCAGAAGTCACTCTCACTTTCTAGATATTGCCTAACTTAAATACTCTATAATAGCAGTAAGATGATGATAATAATACAATGGATTATACTTTGGTTTGTGATATTTAACGGTGGAAATCCGATGCCTTATCAGTATCACTAAACTTTTGTCACATCACAAACATCTTATTCATTTCCTACATTATCGGCCAATTTTTCTTAAAGTGGACTTTGTATTAGCATCACTCACTAAACACGTGACATACGTCCAAAGAATAATTTAATATTTAAGTTATACTCCCTCGTTCATTACAAAGAGTCAATTATATTATTTTGGAATGTTTCATTTAAAGAGTTCATTTTTAAAAAAATTGATTATAATTTTTATAATCTTTCGTTTTTATCCTCCACTTGGGTTGTAATCATTTTGGTTACACTTAAGTATTTTTGTAATTATAACACACTAATATATCCCTGAACAATTAAAATTTTCAAATATAAACTCTTTGAGTGGAATAGAGAGTACTTTTTTCTAAATTATTATTTTATTTGACAGTTTTAAGTCAAACATACAGTTTTTTAAATAACAAAATATGTAAAATATTACTAATTACTACCCTTAAATGCCCTTATTTATTTTTTAAATAACAAATATGTTTGTACCAAAATAATTGTCGTTTTAGCAATTTGCACACAGATTAAAGAAGCTTATATAAAAACTGATCTACCCTTATTTAAGTTTATTTATTATAAATAAGTTGCATGGGTGTAGTTTTTTTTTTCTCTTAACAACCCTTATTAAATAAGGTAATAAATAAGGACAGTATTGGTAGAATATCGATAAATATTTCTTGAAATTCTATAATCATAATTATTTTGGGACAATTTTTTTCTTTCTAAAACGATAATTATTTTGGGACGAAGGTAGTACGTGTTTTGTATTTTTTTTAAAAAAATAAAAATATAAACGTCATATTTTCATTTGAAAAATCGACTGTTTGACTCAAAAAATTCAAACAAAATAATTCAGGCGAGTGAGTATTTTGGTTTCAAAGATTTTTCCTACACTTAGAGTTATCCTATTATTTCCTACAAAAAAAAAAAAGAAGAAGAAAAAAAGTGAGGTCTACTTTGTGTCACTTTAGCACTTAAATGTGCAGTTATTTATCGTATTATATGTCATGAGATATTTCAAGACTAATGAATATTTTTGAACTGTACCTAAAACAAATGATGATTGATTGGGGGCAGTGGAAGGGGGATCAGGGTTGTATTCCCAAAGGTAAAGGTTGCATACCATGGGGACAATACTGTTTGAGGGCGCTAAACAGAGCCCCAACCAAATTACTAATTTGCCTTCATTAGTTATAATGTACAGTATATTTTTACAAAATATATATTTAAAAAAAAAAGTTGGATATGTGCCTGGACCAGGTGCATGTTCAAAAGAACATGCGTCTGGAGCATGTTTAATTTTTTATATTTTTTTAATTGTTACACTTTTACAGTTTAAATTTGTAAAAATAGCACCTTACCCCTTTAAATTTGTTAATTTCGTTAAATTATTAAACTTAATGGAGTAAAAATTTGCACTATATCAAAATAAAAAATTTAATAAAATTAATAAATTCAGAAAGTAAAAAATTATTAAAAAAAAAATTTATTGAACATAAGCCTTACCCAGATGCACGTCCAAGAGGACATGGCCAGGTGCATGTCGTATTTCCTTTACCTGCCTGCATGCCTGCCTTTCACTTTCAAATTTCAATTGAACAATGCCCACCAGATTTCCCAAATCCCTTTAACACTGACAGCTCCATTATCCCATTGTTACTTCAATTTAGGGGATGATAAAGTCACCCTCTGGTTAGCTACTCAGCTCAAAAGCCACTCTAGATTGGCTTGGGATAGCCAACCAAAATGACACCCTTGTTCATGCTAGGGAAAGGCTATCATCTCCTCCTGGGGGTTTCATTTTCAATCATTTAATCCCACTTTAATTAGATAGCTGAAAAATCTCTCATGGAGCATAGCAACATTCATTCTCTACTGCCCCACTCCATGTTTTGTCTATTTTCTTTCTTAATGTTTCTCCTATTTCTAAGTATTACTTATGTTTTAAGACTGCTTTGCGTAACACTCCTTTCTCTTTGAATACGTTTTTTTTTTTTAGTTCTTTATAATTTATCTATATCACAATATCATTATAATATGAACACAAAAATATTTATGTATGTGTATTATAAAAATGACCTTGGAGTCAACTTTCTAAATTCTCACAAAAAAAACTAAAAAGAGTGTCATTTTAGAACAAAAACTAAATTTTATTTATTTAACTTTTTCATTTTTTTTATTTTGCATTAAGATAACTACTCTCTCTGTTTCAGGCAAAGAGTCCACTTTTAATTTTTTTTGTCGATTTAGTTAAAGTTTGACCAATAATTTACACTAATTTAGTTGTTTTTACAAAGTTATGAAAATTATAATTCATAGTATTCTTAAGGTAGTTTTTAATTAATGAAATTTTATTTTCTACTCCCTCCGTTTCACCCAAAGAGTTAACCTTTGAAAAGTTTAATTATTAATGAATATATTAGTATTATTGGAGTTGGTTATAATTATAAAAATATTTAAGTACAAACAAGATGATTATAATATAAGTGGAGGGTAAAGATGAAATATGAAAATTGTAAGCATAATTTTCTGAAAGTGGACTCTTTAAGTGAAACATCTCAAAATAGTATAGTGGACTCTATGCCCGGAACGGAGGGAGTAAAACATAAGTAAAGTATATAAAATTTTAATTTGATTTAGTTATATATTAATTTTTAAAAAGAGAAAGTGGACTCTTTGTTGCCTCGAATGTTGAAAATATTTTACAAGCAGTTGGGCAAGAACCAAAAGAAAAAAAGAAAAAAAGAATCTTAATAGAAAAAGTAAAGAAAAATAGAAAGAAGGGACTGATCAAAGTGGACAAAAGGGAAAATGTAGATGGAGATGACAAACTATGGAAGCTCAGAATTGATCTCCGACGCTGCTTAATTAGCCAAAAAGTCAGCAGCCCCTATATTTAACTGCTCAGCCCAACTGCTCCTATAAGTCTCTGTTCAATGTTCAAACTTCAAACCCAGAATCCAACCTCTTTATCTTGTTTTTAGATAATTTTTTATTTAATTAATTTTTGTCACAATTGAACGAAAGAATTGCATTCTATTAATTAGCTTCAAGTTTTATCAAATACTCCTTTCATTCTATACAAAGAATCTATAATTATATTTTAGAATCTTTTACTTAAAAAATATATTTTTAAAAATAATACGAAATATAATATTACAAGCTCGAACTTGTAATAATTATATCAGTTTTGACACTCATACAATCGGATTAAAATTACTCGGATCTATATACTTTCAAATTAAATTTGTCTTTTTTAAAGTAATGACATGAAAATTTCAAATTATCACTAACTTAACAATATTTAAATATGACATTTGTGTTAAAACAATCTATTGATATTAACATTAAATCTTGTGAAAATTATATAAGCTCGAGCACATATTCTATTCTTTGCTATATTTAAATATTTGGCAAAACACACAATCGGGCCACTGTATTTTGGGAAAATTTGCAATTCGGCCACTGATTGTTTGAAAATGTTATTTGAGCCACTGTACTTCAATTATCTTGCAATCAAGCCCATTTTTTGAACGGACGTTAGTTAAGCCGTTAAAATAATATAAAATACCAATTTTATCCCTCCATCTTCATCTTTTCCAATTTCAAAAAAAAAACCCTAACCCTAAAATTGCAATGAGACCCAGAACAAACATAAGACTTGTAAATTTAACGGCTTAACTAACGTTCTTTTAAAAAATGGGCTCGATTGCAAGATAACTGAAGTACAGTGGCCCAAATATTATTTTCAAACAATCAGTGATCGAATTGTAAATTTTCCCAAATTACAATGACCCGATTGTATGTTTTACCTAAATATTTTTATAATTTTAATACTACTTTTATATTTTTAAATTATTATACTTTTCAAATGTAAACGTTTTGAATAAAACTGAGCGAGCACATAATAGTTAATATTTAACATGAATCTTATGATCATGTGTACTTGAGTAGTCTTTTTTTTTTTTTTTCCTATTAGACCTATGAGGCTATGATCATGAGTAAAAAATTTTTTTCCTATAAGATTTCGTTTTTCAGGTCAGAATCAAACACTGAGATGCAACACTGAACACTAAGTCAACTCTGGCCTATTATCTAAAAATATCATTCAACTTCAATTTTGTACACAAATATAACATTAGAAATGGCTTACAACTGGATAGACTAGCTATAAGCTTATAATCGATAATTCCAAAATACACATGAAAACAAAAATATTTAATATTTTGATAGTCTTTTTCTGAAGTTAATTTTTTTCTTAATAAAAAGAATAAATTTTTAAAAATAATGTTAGAATCACTAAATAATTACTAAATTTTATATTCAAAATAACGTGACATTCTACAATTTATTACTAGTATTTTGAAAACGCTCTTTACTCGTTTAGGAACTGTAATCACATGGGTACCAGCACACCAGCGGATAAATGTAGCGTCAAAATCACTCGAGAAAGGAGAGCCAGGGTGAAGGAGGGGACGCCACGTGTTAACTTTGTATCATTTGGCACTAAAGCAATGGGGCCCCTATCAAGGCAGCAATTGAGAACACATGTACCGCCAAAAGAAGGGAGTACGACTACTCTCGTGGTTTTTGTGACGCGTGGAAAGTTTTCCGTACAGATCGTTCTTACGGCGGTTTACGATTCGGTTTTGTGGTTTCTCATGGACTGGACTGGATTTGATCTGGGCAGACATTCCTTGCTGATGATAGAGATTTGAACACTCGATTTTTTTGTTAAAAAATTATCAACAATACCAATTGAGTTAAAATCTCGTAGGTTTGAGGATGATATAGATAACTCACGCCTGATGGTATTGTTTGGGTCATTGGGTGTTGTTACAACTTTTGTGTGCACCATGTAAATTTTTATTTTTTCCATGGTTATATCTGTAGTAAAATAAAGTGTTATTACCAGAATTATGCAAAAAGCAAAAGCTAATATATTTTACCAATATATTTTAATTTTTAAATTTTGTGCCATAATTATATTGGTAACATAGTCGATTTCTATGGACTGGAGACTCACCCCTTACTAGTGGCCTTTGTAACAACACCCAATGACCCATGAATTGATAATTGTGTCGTACGGTACGATGCTTCAATACTTATTGTAAACATAATCTGTAAAATAATTTTGTTCCTCTATCTTTTTTTATGTTGAAATAAGTCTATTTGTCATACTTAAATAGGGTATTTAATTTCATGGATAAATTCTATTTCTAATAGTCATCAACTAGATCAAAATTGTTAAGGTTGTCCCTCTTGCAGCATACAATAAGGGAGACTTTGTTACCCAAAACAAATAGTGCTACACTCATTAAATGAATACTCCCTCTGTCCCTAAATTATTGTCTTCCTTTCCTCTGTTGTCTGTCTCAAAATAATTGTCTTTTTAAAAAAAATATATTTTTAGAACATTACTTTTACTATTTTACCCTTATTTTTTTTCATGCTTTAATTATAAGCCACGTACACATGGACATTGATCACGCCAAAATGGATATGGGTGACCCCGTCGATCCATGTGTGTAGCTAGTCTTCAGGTTGGATGCCCCGGCTCTCAAAAGGCTTGTGTGGCAGGACTCGACAGTCGGATGATGCCTGTGATATCAAAGAAAATACCGTTAGGGGAGTCGGACCGTGGTCCGACTCAAACCCTCCGGTGTAATAATCAGTATCTCATTTGTATAATAGAGAGAAAAATGTAGTATATGTGTGTGGAGAGAGAGATTATGGAGGGAGAGAAAAGGAGACTTAGTGGAGACCCCCCCTTCTTTCTAGGTGAGCCCCCTATTTATAGGGGGTCTTGCTTCCTAGACACACTTCGTGTGTGTGGGCTTATTCCATACATCTTTTGAGATATTTGAGAGTATACTTTTGGGGGTATATATTTTTGGGTATTTCAGTAGCCCCCTACTCCTTATTCTTCGAGATTCATCTCGAGGGTGAGGAGTATTATTTTCCTGCGATTCTCTTCTGTTGTATCGAGAGTTCGCGCTTTTCATCTTGAACTTGAAGACGTGTCTTTGGTATTCAATTTTGGTAGGGAATACTCACATAAATGCTCGGGTTGTCCGAGGCTACAGATGACCTTGTTTTGCGAGGTTTGTTTACTCGCTCGGGGATACCGAGGCTTTGATTTCTCGAAAATATCTAGACTTTAATGCTCAAACTTATCGAAACTTTAATGCTCGCTAAAGCGAGTCTAATTGCTCGAACATATCGAGGATTTTTATGGCCGGCTTGAGTGGCGATAGCCGACCTCGAGCGGCGATTTGTTTAAATGCCTCAAGTGGCGATAGCCAACTGTAATACCCCGACCCAACTTCATTCTGAGTTCACTCGTGGTCTCTCGATGTTGACTTTAAAACCCTCAGAGAGTGAGGTGTCATGCTCGTTAAGCATGACGTGTGAGGTCGAGAATCATATTTGACGCGTTTAACTCGGGGTGAGTTGCGCTTTGTTCCTTTATCCATTCGAGATTTTCCTTGACATCGATTAGCGTTCGTATACGTTACGTCTTCTCTTTGGGTGATTGACCTAACCTTGGTTTAGACTCCTTCACGACTATTGATCACGTTGATCTTGTCGTTAAGCCGCACGCCGACTCATTTCGAGTGTTTCATATGCCCCGATTTGTACTTGAACCTTTGTATGGTTGATTATGCGAGCTTTACGTTGAACTTCTAACGTTGTTTCGGAACTTTCGAGAACCTCTCTTGAGTATTTCGACCTTCTCAAAGACTTAGAATCACTTCGGGATCATCTAGGACCATTTCGGGCGTTTGGAGCATTTTCGGAGAGTTCGGAGGATCTGGACACGAGCGATCGCCCGGGCAGATCAAAGCGATCGCCGCTTCCGAAGACAAAGCGATCGCCTGTTTAAGGCGAGCGATCGCCCGCCCGTCCTGTTCGTCCGGTTTTCGTCTTTCTCGGTTTTAACATTTTTAAGTGGTTTAAAATGCTCAAACAAGCCCGGAATTGGACCAAACACTTACCCATGGTATTAATAACATAACCCAACCTTATTTCCCTCATTTCTCTTCCTCCCAACCCGAGTTTAGAGAGAACTAGAAGAGAGAGAGAGAGAGAGAGGAGAAAGATTTCGCGATATCTTGAGCTTCGCTTGTCGGATCGACAAGCCGTCTTCGCCGTAGCGTAGAGGACGACGAGAGCACATTTCTACCCAAATGGATCATCCGATCTGTTAGTATATCACGAACCCATCTCTTCTCCCACGTTTTAGAGAAAGTGGTGTTTTGAGAGAAGGGAAGTTTGATTCGAGCTTGGATCAAGTTTGGGATCATTGGTTGGACTCCGTAGCGGCGTAGAGTCACGGAGGAGTACATTTTTACCCGAAGCCCTTGGATTTCGTGGTGGATTTGCGGTGAAGGTAAGTAACTATAATGCTTTGTGTGTTTTACGAGATGAATTGGAAGAGTAAAGCATGTAGGGTGTGTTAGCGATGATATTCGTGTCTTTTATTGGGAAGTATATATATACATAATTGTCCCTACGAATGATGTTAGGTTATACCTCATTACTTGCTTGATTAAGGATTACGGAATAAAGAAAGAATTGATGAATTACCGTTGAGTTAGTAGACTTCGAATAATAGAGACTCGTAGAGCTTGATGTTGTTGCTATTATGGTTGTTGTTGTTGTGTTGTTTCGGTTGTCCCGATAATCATTATGCCGAGTAATAGAAACTCATTGAGATTGAAGTATACTTGTGAATTATTAGTTGGGTTCCGGCCGTAATGTCGCCGAAGACTTGTTTAAATTAATTATACTCCATTACGTTAATCTTAAGTTTAGGTATACCGAATCATTGAAGTTTTACCGTTTACGCACTAGCGGAAACCCTATGAAATCGTTACGAGTAGCGACTCTTTGTGCGTTGGGCATTGCAAACGATAGGAGTTATAGGGGACGATCTGCGGTTTGTCCCGATATCTTGATATTGGTAACGACTCTAGCGGAGTCATTATGAGATATACACTAGTCGTGACTCGCGGAGTCGAATAGGACGTAATAAGTAAACGTCGATTATTGTAGTAATTTCATTAATGTATAGTTGACTCTACGGAGTTGAGAAATGGGTAGTAGTAATGCCTATATGACCTACATTAATTCCCTACCACGTGGGATGACGAATTGGGTTCATGACTTAGTGAAACGTTGACCTTGGTTGACTTAGTCAAATATTAGCCGACTACGAGTTAAATCGAATAAAGTTGAAGTATGTGTCGATAAGAGTATGTAATATATTATGATGCGCATGAGATGAGAAATATTATGTGACGATAGGATACTTAGAGATCCTCAATGGGCATAGCTATTGCGCTTAATTAATGGTTGTAAGTACGAGTAGACTTACCTATGTGGGGTTATGAGTTGGCGTACATGTGAGAAACATGTTACCTTAGTTTGGGATTAGGATGAATAACCTATCCTCGAGTTATATAGGTTCCACATTATGGCCCTTGTTTGCCGTTGATTATAAGGTATAAACACCTTACATTGGAGTTTATGTATGTGTCTAGCTATCACGACAACGCTTAGTGATTGAGTTGTACTATGGGCCTACTTTGCCTATTGCCTTGTTTTGTCTATCTCAGTGATTTCGGACATGTTGTGATTGTTCTAGTATGAAATAGGACAATCATCCTACTTTGATGATTGATTGTAGGACAATCATCCTACTTTGATGATTGATTGTGTGTTTAGTATTCATAAGCACATTGAGTGGATTTGAAATGTGATTCAAAGAACACATGATGATTGTTGAGAATGACAAGTGAATGTCTACTTGTGCATTGCATTAAGTCCATTGGCATTGTTTGACTAATTAAGGTGGGACGACTTATAGTCTTTACGAATTTGTTTTGTAATCGCTATAAGTCGCCGTACTTGCACACACCCTCACCTGTTGGCCAGGTGGGATGTAGCCCCATTGTTGTAGCAATACGCATGACTTTGGTTTGCTAGTTAGAACTCGATGGTATTAATCGGGGACGTCGATACTACGTACACGGGTATCGAGGCACATATGTTTTCTCGTGTATTGCAGAGCAACGCGAAGTTGGAAGAAGGAGAAATAATATCCTTCATAATGTGGTTTCATTAAGTTGCACTTATGTGAACACGAAAGTGCTAAGTGAATTATGTGACTTGTATATTTTCAATATGATACATGATCATTATGGTATATAAATGTTATTACCATGTTACTCCTAGTGTTGAGCATCATGCCATGTCATCTAGTTGCATGTGATAGTTGTCGATTGTTGGTCAAGTTAGAATAGTCCCTTGACTTGCCGGTTTGTAGCCGAAATGTTAGGTAAGTGCTACTTAGACTAGCTACATGTAGAGTTTGGTTTCTTGTTGCATTCATTCTCATAGCATACAACACATTGTAGTGGCTTACGGGTCTTTTAGACTCACTCTTGTTGTGTTAACTCTTTTAGATTGCAATCGAAGGACGACATAGTGCGATCGGTGAGACTTGCAGTGCAGAATGATCTTTGGGCGTTGCTCTCCGGAGCTTGTGTATAATTATGCTTCTTAATTTCTTAGTTCGGTGAGAACGATGGTTGATGTAAAGTTATGTAAACTTTACTTATGGGTAGCATTGTTCTGTAACTTCTTTAATATTGTTCTTCGGCTTATTTTTGGCCGTGGAGATTTTATAGTTATTGTTTTGTTATTTGAGTTTTGAAACTCGGTTTTATTTAGTTGTGGTTTTCCGCCGCATAGTTTTGGTTTTGAGCTTGTGTAGCTCGTTCACGGTGGAGTTTAGTTGTTTCATTTAGTTTGGCGCACCGAGTTGGGGTTTAATACCGAATCCCGAACTCGGGGCGTCACACCAACCTCGAATGGTGATTTGATTAAACGCCTCAAGTGGCGGATGCCGACCTCAAATGACGATTTGATTATCGACCTCGAGTGGCCATAGCCGACCTCGAGTAGTGATTTAATTAAACGCCTCGAGTGGCGGATGCCGACCTCAAATGGCGATTTAATTATCGACCCCGAGTGGCGATAGCCAACCTCGAATGGTGATTTAATTATCGACCCCGAGTGGCCATAGCCGACCTCGAATGGTGATTTGATTAAACGCCTCGAGTGGCAGATGCCGACCTCAAATGACGATTTGATTATCGACCCCGAGTGGCCATAGCCGACCTCAAGTAGTGATTTAATTAAACGCCTCGATTGGCAGATGCCGACCTCAAATGGCGATTTGACTATCGACCCCGAGTGGCGATAGCCGACCTCGAATGGTGATTTGATTAAACGCCTCAAGTGGCAGATGCCGACCTCAAATGGCGATTTGATTATCGACCCCGAGTGGCCATAGCCGACCTCGAGTAGTGATTTAATTAAACGCCTCGAGTGGCGGATGCCGACCTCAAAATTAGAGTTGCATGGCACGTTCATTTACAGTTGAAGCATAGCGATGAATAAAGTTTAACTCGTTTCGAGGATAAGCGGGCGCGGGGTACTACTCAGCCGTGAGACACACTCAAACGGTGAGGACCAAATATGCTCGTCCGCGAGTGACACTTAGCGGCGAGGATAAATGCAGGAAGGCGCATGTTACTACTCAGCCGTGAGACACACTCGAACGGTGTGGACTAAAATATGCTCGTCCGCGAGTTACACTTAGCGGCGAGGATAAGCGCAGGAAGGCGCAGGGTACTACTCAGCCGTGAGACACAGTCGAACGGTGAGGACCAAAATATGCTCGTCCGCGAGTTACACTTAGCGGCGAGGATAAGCGCAGGAAGGCACAGGGTACTACTCAGCCGTGAGACACACTCGAACGGTGAGGACCAAAATATGCTCGTTCGCGAGTTACACTCAGCGGCGAGGATAAGCGCAGGAAGGCGCGGAGTACTACTCAGCCGTGAGACACACTCGAACGGTGAGGACCAAAATATGCTCGTCTGCGAGTTACACTCGGCGGCGTTTGTTTGAGCAAGAATTCTTCCAAATTTTTTTTTTTAAAGATCCTGCCAGGTCTCACTATTGTAGCTGTGGTAGTAGCCCCCTACTTCTCGAGCGTGAGAAAGTATTCTGAGGTTGAGAAGTAACAAATATAACTTTTTGCTTCAACGGTAGCCCCCAAGTGATACTTTTTCCAATTGATCTCGTTGGTCTTGCATACTTCAGATTCTGCGAGTAATGAATATTTCGATAGGTGCTTGGACCTCTTTGGAATCCTTTTTATGGAAGGCCCTTGAGCCTTTTTAGAAGTGACCTCGACTTGCAGCGAGGTTCATTCAGTCGAGGAGTATAACGTGTTATTGCTCTTGGCCGTCGAGGCTCTATTATGTTGTACTTTGCATTTTAAAATGTAGCGGCGGCATCATTACAAATCAAAAGTATTATCCTTTTATTGAAATGCATATTATGTATATTTTTTCCTTGCGTAGATAAAGTAATCATGCTCGTAATTCATGTGAATGACAATGAATAATTGCAGTTATTACATAGGCAGGAGATCTTTTTATTTTATACAAGCTGAGATCACATATGTATGTATGTACGCATTGTGCGAAGATAAATCATTGTAGTGACACATCGCGCTATTTAGAAGCATGTCATAACACGTGCATGTCATGCTAATATATTTCTACAAGGCTAGTCATGTTATATTGAGCTCGAGCTCTCGGCAGTCGAGATAAAAATAATATATCGAGTTCACGTGTTTGACACGAGTAGGCAGACAATATGAATTTACCACATTATATTTGCATTTACAAATGATTTTCATAAAATGATGCTGGCTTTCACTCATCAGTTTATTCTATTTTGTATTATATACTCGGAGATTGCTTCGCGTGCAGTCGCACAAAATATTATTGTTATATATTCCGCGCGTTGAACTTGTTTCGGCAGATATTTCTATGAATAAAGATCACGTTATCCTGTATATTTTTAGGACAAAGTGTGTAGGTGGCACATTGTGATATTACAAGATATATGTTAATTTCATGAATTGCCAAATTTAAAGCATGGAACAATATGTGCATCTTGTGCTAATATATTTTTTACGGGACTATTATTCACAAAGTCGGTGTATAATATTGCAACTATTTGATGTATTTGAATAAATAAATAAATGGTTATATAGCACTTTTAATTCGATTAACACGTCATATTCATAGTAACCGGGTAAGCCCGAGTCACGTGGCATTAAATGCATCAAAAAATATATTTTATAATGAGCATATTAAAGTAACGAATACTATTATTCAAGCTCGAGATTTTAATTTTAATCATGGCGTTGCTTTTACGAGCATAGCATATTAATTTATTAGTGATTTGCACTAATTATAAACATTTAATAAGCATATGAATTGTATATTTATCATCAATTTATGATTTGATGACTCATTGCACTAATTATAAGCAATTAATAAGCATACGAGTTTCATATTTATCCGCTATTTAGGATTTAATGGCTCATTTTGCATTTTATATGTTTGCGATATAAAAAACATGGACCTAGGAGCAAAATATGTAGAAATTGAGGACAAAAATGGAAAGAAAACACACTGTAGTTTTCAGAACTACAGGAGCCTTTCTGTAATTTGCAAAATTAAAGGGACTTTTCTGTAACTTCCAAAATATTAAGGGTCTTTATGAGATTTCAAGAAATTGAGGGACCTTTATGCAATTTCCAGAAGATGAGGGGCCTGTGAACAATTTCTAGGACTTGGAGAGCCTGCCAGCAATTTTCAGGAATTGAAGGGCGCGTCAGATCTACTTCCCCTTGCGCGTGGCCGGCGCGTGATGGCGCGTTGATGGTCCGTTGGCAACAATTTTCGGGCCGTTGTGCTCATCTGGTCAGCCCGCCTCGACTGGTGGTGTTTGTTTGTTGATCCGTGTTCTCGAGCTTTGACCCAGCTCGTGCATGCCATCTTTTTTCCCATTTCTTCCGGTGAAGTTCTTCCCGCTTCAATGGTGTTTTATCCCCTCATTTTTGACGAAAATGGAAGCTTCCTTTGGTGATGATACCAAGCTGCTAGTAGCAAATCATCCATGGTTGAGCGTCGTAGCGTCGGGTCCCGGCAACGGAACCAAATTGATCACGCCAAAATGGATATGGGTGACCCCGTCGATCCACGTGTGTAGCTAGTCTTCAGGTTGGATGCCCCGGCTCTCAAAAGGCTTGTGTGGCGGGACTCGACCGTTGGATGATGCCTGTGATATAAAAAAAATACCGTTAGGGGAGTCGGACCGTGGTCCGACTCAAACCCTCCGGTGTAATAATCAGTATCTCATTTGTATAATAGAGGAAAAAAATGTAGTATATGTGTGTGGAGAGAGAGATTATGGAGAGAGAGAAAAGGAGACTTAGTGGAGACCTCCCCTTCTTTGTAGGTGAGCCCCCTATTTATAGGGGATCTTGCTTCTTGGGCACACTTCGTGTGTGTGGGCTTATTCCGTACATCTTTTGAGATATTTGAGAGTATACTTTTGGGGATATATATTTTTGGGTATTTCAGACATTAAAAAAAATTATATATTATACCAATATTAATAATCAAGTCAATTATTTTTTTTAATTCATGTGTCGAATCAAATAAGATAATAATTAAAGGACGGAGTGAGTATTTTAATTATTGAACCAAGTAATGTAGTGTGATATATTTGTTAACTTATGTAATGTAATCAAATTAAACAATATATTTTCTTAAATTTAGGATAGTAGACATCCATCATGTCAAATGAAAGTATACAATTCTTACTTTAACACTGACATAACGTAACATTAGAACTGAATAACTTTTCTAGTAATTGAGTGATTTCCAATCAAGCAGTCTAATTAAGAATATAATATACTCTTTGAAGTACCGGGCCCAAAAACACGACCATGGGCTAGGCCCAATCCACAAATCGGGCAAAGGCCCACCACAAGCGATGAAGCATAGCAACCAACCAAGTAATCAGCGAGTAGGCCTCATGCATGCTCAGGAGACGTGACCATGTGGCAAGACACCAATGTCTAGACGTGCCTGGCGGTTACGTCCACTACGCTTCAGTTATGCCCGTCATTACTCACATTCTGATAAGCAGTTAATGTCAACCTTATAAAGGCCTTGGGATAGGCACAACCTACATTAACAAGTACACTCTCCCAGATTGAGTTTTTAGTTATACACTTACTCTCACACCGGAGTGTTTTTATAGGACAGACCAATGCATTCACCTTAGTGTTTACTCTTTTTTGGCAGATTACAGAACCCATATATCCATACAATACTCCCGGTGCAGCCCACGACAATTCTGTGTAGCATCACTCTTCGAGACAAATAGTCTATTATTCTATTTTAGAATGTTTTACTTAAAAACCACTTTAAAAAGCTTATAATCTCTACAAAAACAAATGAAAAAAATTAAACTTTACCCTCCATATATGTATAAACATCTTGACTTTACTCAAATATTTTTGTAATTAAGAACATGGACTCTTTTAGTGGAACGGATGGAGTAACTAATTCTAGTATGTTCAATCACGATCCGTTCTCAAAATAAAATATAGGAATGCTAGAAATAGAAAGAAGTTACTAAATTTTAGCCAAAAATTTTTTAACGAATATTAATTGGCTACATAGTTTGCAGATATATCACTAAATAATGAAATAAACTTATCAACAACCGAGAACATGGCCTTTGTGATTAGAATATTGTGATGACTTTTTGTTCCAAAGCATTACCCTTCTAGGCCTTTGTTCCAAAACATTTTTATTTTTTACAAATGCCATAAGGGCTATTGATTCCAAGTACTTTTTAGTTTCTATAGAAGCCTTTTTGTTATCTCTTTTGAGACCATGCCATGACAGGTAATCTTCAAGTTCACTTGTCAAAGAAAGTTTGGAGGTGATGATGAATCAAATCCAAGGGTGGAGAGTAAAACTGGTGTATGGTTCAAGAGCCAACCAAGTGTTGGAGACAATGTGTATAGAATATGCTTTTCTTCCATATGCTAAACATCGCACACATTTTCATGTAAATGTTCCTCTGTTTAGGTTTGCTGCACATGGATTCTTCAATTCTAAAAATAGACATCCCCCACGTGTCCCTTGGGACCTCAATTATTGAACATGCTATTTTTAGTTTAATCTTTATGTATCTCTAGTACTAGGTACTCCCTCCCTCTCCCTCTATATCTATCTAAGGATCTGCTTTTCCGATCTCATTTTTTTATTTAAAATTAAATTGACAAGTTTTCTAGTAATTTCTTACTCTCTCTATTTCACCAAAAAAAATTTATATTTATAAAATTTAATTATTAATAGATATATTAGTATTATTAAAATTAGTTATAATTATAAAAATATTTAATTACAATCAAGATAATTAAAAAATAAAATAAAAAATTATATATTTATAAATATAATTTTTTTAAAATAAATTATTTAAATAAAATATCTCATAACAATATAATAGACTATTTGTTTTGAACAGAGTTATTTCTCATTATCAATCGTCCGACAATTTTAGTAAGTCGCATGTGGATTCAATTAAAAAGCTACGATGAGGTGGAGCTTACAAATGTTGACCACGTACGGCTTCTAGTTTTCGCACTTCGTAATTGTTATTGTTACTCCCATTCCTAAATTATTATTATTATTTTATTTATTTTAAAATAATTATTTTGTTTAAAATTTTTTTTTAGTATATTATTTTTACTTTTTCTCTTATTTTAAATTTTTAATTATAGATCACATATACATGGATATTAAAGAAAATTATAAATTATATCAATATTAATAATTAAAAATTACAAATTATATCAATATTAATAATTAAAAACTACATATTATATCAATATTAATAATCAAATTAATTATTTTTTCTTAATCCATGTACCGGATCAAACAAGACAATAATTAAGGGACGGAGGGAGCACAATCTTTTGCTTGAGGTGATATATATATATATATATATATATATATATATATATTGTACAAAAATTGCTTTCGGTAGTTTGCTTGGAGTAAAAAAAAAAATGCAATGATGCTAAATGCTTTTTCTTTTTTACTTTCAATATTCTGATTTGCTATTCTCCAAAAATGCCTCGACGTAATCTTACATTTCCCTATTATAGCTAACAAGTTTTAACTGTTTTCCTCAAAATAACGAGAATGTACATTCCTTTAATTGAGGAGATCACAATTCACAAATGTTCATTTTGTTTTTGGAACAACTCAGCTCGTTGAAATGAGTTAATTCACTTATGGTGTCCTTAGAATTAATAAAAAGTTTGAGTTATTCTGAACCCACTAAGAAGAGATTTAATCTTTAGAAATCTCTAGGATTTAGACTCAAGAGATTTTTGATTGAATTAAAAGGTATTTAAATTGATCTACATATCCCCCGAAGATACCATACCCGGCACGAGCCACGTGATGTGGGATCAGTGCACAAGGACCAACTGATCTGGAGCTCTTCCTGCACATCCGAGCTCTCTTTCGATCACCAGAGCTCGCGTCAACTCCCCATTGTCACCACTTGTTCGAGGCCACGTGACAGCTTCCCAAGCTGAGAATCCCGTAGCCCGGGGATCGCCATTCCCACCTGCGAGGTAGCATCTCGAGCTAGAAAGCTCAAAGCCCGGGGATCCCAATCCTCCCTAGCATCGCATGCTCCCTAGCATCGCATGCTTCCTAGCATCACAAGCTCCCTAGCTTCGCATGCTCACTAGCATCACAAACTCCCTAGCTTCGCATGCTCCCTAGCATCCCAAGCTCCCTAGCTTCGCATGCTTCCTAGCATCGTATGCTCCCTAGCTCCGCAAGCTCCCTAGCTTGAATGTCTTCATCCTCGGGGTCATGATGAAGTTAACGATTGTGGTCGCATTCAATGTCAACCTGCTCCACCGTCATACCGGGGACCACTGACAGACTTCTCATTGGTTTACAATAACCTACCTCCTAGCTGGATGAGAGATCTGCACAGGTTCCAATGAATAGACGAATCTTCCCCTATAAGGCATTACCTTTTCATAAATGCTCATCAATGGATTTGACGACGCTCATAAATAGCCATTTCCTCGCCAATCCCGAGCTGAACATCTGACAAGCACTAAACCGCCTTTCGTTTAGTATAAATACAAGGTGATTGCTTTTATTTATGACCTGAGTTCTATTTATTACTCTTCAACTACCAAATCTCTAAAAACCTCTAGTGCATTTACTCCTAAGAGTAGCCTAAGGACTGACCGGAGACCATATTTCTCTCCCATTATACTCATTTTCTCAGCAGAGGGGTTTAGCTGGACCACGTTTGGCTCCCTAACCGGTACTTCTGTGATATCCCAACTATCATCCGGTAGACAAGTTCCACTTAACACTTGTCTATTGAGAGCCGGGGCATCCTACTAATCAGCTATTTACACACGTGAACTTGACGCGTTCACCTGAACAGTTTTTGGCGTGATTATCCCCATACTATAATATAGGAAAAATGTAACGCCCGAATCATTCACATCATTTGCATACATTCACTTATACGTCTCTTTGATTGTCGTCGTCATTTCATGTGTAAATTTCATTCAAACATGCTTGCAATTGAGTTGATTGCATACTTCTCATATATATTGATATGTGGTTGGAGTTTCGTAGTCTTTCGTACTTATATTGGATTGCATTCATAGCTTCATTTTATATGGTTTTGATTGTGTTTCAGATGTTTCTTATACTTGGTTTGAGATTGGGAATACATTAGAATCATTTTGGAACACTTAGAGATTATTTTGAACACTTTGAAATGTCCTAGGCGCACCCTAGGGCACCCTGGTCGCGCCCTAACGAGCAACTTGCTGAAGTTCGCTCAAAAATCAGACCAAAGTTCAACCGAGGCCGAGCCTTAGCGCACCAGAACGCACGCCCTAACGCTCCCCCGTGACAGCTTTGACGAATTTTTAAGTTCCTTGACTTTTTGACTCTTATCCAAGGGCTGAAATTGGATGCATGTCTTGAGACCTCTTAACCAGCCTTCCTTGGTCTTATTAACACCTTAGGTGTCTCTTTGTTACTCCTCATTTCATCGCTTCAACCTTAGAAACTAGAGTGAGAGTTCTTGAGAGAAAAAGTCTCATATCTTGAGCATTCAGTGTCGGATTGACGATCCGTCTTCGCCATCGCGAATCTCTTGGCTAAGGAAAAGACATCCCTTGGCTTGCATGTAGGAATCCTTGGCTTCAAATCACAAAGAGGTAAGCTACTACCCCTTTTCTTCCTCAATTATGCCTTGGTTGACATCCTAAACTTGTAAAATGATGAAAACATGTTAAAATCACCATGTTTGGGTATATTTTACCATGTTGACTTTATAATTTCGTGATTGACTTGTTGCATGTGTTGTTAGACTTGTTTTTACATGTTAGATATACAAAGTACTGTTACCAATTGTTAAGATTACGGTATAATTGATTCGCGTAAACTCGAAATCAGTAGAAACCAAAAATGACTCTAACGGAGTTTGTTATGATTTCATAATTAATGAGACCAAGTATGTGATTTGGAATTTCTTGGATGATTCGAGTGATTTGTTGAAAAATTTGGATACACCTGTGGTGTGTATTGATATTACGTTAATTGACGTAATTTTCGTATGTCGGTTAATTTGTTGTTGTAGGATTATTATAACCTACTTGAGACATTGGTATTTTTATTAAATGTTGTTATTGTGGTTATACTCCCTACTTTGGAGCATGATCGGTTCATTTTAAATGTCGAATAAATATTCTACTTGTGCATTTAGTTTAAGTCCATGACATATTTGTTTTGGTTGTGTATTGACGCTTGATTATTACGAGAGCCGGGCTACGTAATAGTTAAAGGCTAATACATCAGGCCTCAACCTACCGTTGGCAACGGTAGGGGAATAACATTAAGTGTTATATGGTACAGCTAACGTTGGTAAGCTATTAGCGTGGTAATTTTGCCGGGTTGTAGAGACCGGGGGCACCCGGTGTTGTGAATACAGAAAATGGTTCACATGTTTTTGTTCTTGTGTTCTTCAGTTTTTGGTTCTGGTTCATTGTTTGGGCCATCAACAACGGCTCCGAGTTCTTGATTATGGTTTATTGATCGAGCATGCTAACAACGGCTTCGATATTTGGTATTATATTAGTTGGTTGGTTGGAAGTATTGGTTTGGTCGGAGGTGTACCTTGACGCCGTATCCCTTTAAATGTGTTTACTTATCGCTTTTATGTGCTTTCTATACAAGCGAATGTTGGTCATGGTTTTCAACTGGTATGGGACGGTTGGCGATCGTTGAGCTTCTCGTGTAGTATGGGGTTATATGATTACATGTTATATTTATTATATGCCTTGTCTTGAAAATGATTTATGATGCGATGACATGTTATAACTGTTAATATAATTGTCTTGTATCTAACATGCCTTATCGTTGCATTAGTACCTTATTGAGCTTCGACTCACCCTGTTTCGCGTTTATTTGTTTTCCTTAGATTACGGTCCAGCGAGGAACCCTTAGTAAGTTGTTGTTCGGTATCGGTGAGCTTGTGACGTTGTTCTTTTGGATAGATGCTCCTTGAACCTTGTATATTTTCTTTTGATGAGGCCGAGGGCGTACATGTTATGTAAACAATATTTTGTTGGGTAGTTGTCATGTTTGCTACTTGTTTATATTTTTTTGTTGTGTCAGCATGGTTGCCGTGCTTTTGAAAATTATAAACTTTTATTTTTCGCGCACTCTGAAATAGTTTATGTTTATCCCGAGCTCCTTAGCTCGTGGTGGTTGTTGGCTAGCTAATGTATTGTTTCTCCGGCTTATTGTAATACCGTTGAGGTTTTGTTTTTGTTGTAAAGGTTTTGTCTTGATTTGAAAGAAAACTTGCACGTGCATTACAGAATTTTCACATGACTGAAATGCTATTTTTGTGTTTGCGCCATCGTGCACCGAACAAGATTTCACATAAAATCTTTGGTCAGGTCGCGACAAAATACAAAACGATAGATGTTCATTCACTTCCAACTTATTACTCGCAATTATCTCAAATATAAGACTATAAAAGAGTTTACTTGACACAAAATTTTGTGAAATTTAAGCTAAATATTACTCCCTCCGCTCTACCCAAAAAATTAATGTTTGAAAAATTCATTAATTAAGGGATATATAAGTATAATTAGAGTTTGACATAATTACAAAAATACTTGAGCAAAAGTTAAGAAACTTATATCACATATGAAGGCTAAAATTAAATTTTTTTTAGAAATTGTAATCATAATTTTTAAAAATAAATTTTTTAATTGAAACATTAAAAAATAATATAGTAAATTATTTGTCTGAAATGAACTGAATATTTGTTAATTGCGTCGGGTAATTTCTGAATCAAGCAAAATTAGGAAAAGCCTACAATATTAGAATTCAGTAACCTCACGCGAGTTCAACTCAAACTCATGAGTTTAGAACTCGCAAAGCTAGTGGGGAGGAATCTAAGATTTTAGAAACTACTACTCCATTCGTTTCAGTAAAAAGTCACTTTATTTTTTTAAAAGTTAATATTTGATTAAATTAAATTAAATTAAAATTTTACATATTTTAATTATATTTTTAAAAATAAAATTTTATTAATTAAAAACTACCTTAAAAATACTATGAATTATAACTTTTATTATTTTATAAAAATAACTAAATTTATATAAATTATTGGTCAAACTTTAACTAAGTCAATCTAAAAAAGTCAATAGTTGACTTTTTGTTTGCAATGGAAGGAGTAAATCTCATAAGTTTCGTAAATTAATAACTTAATTAATAACTAAATTTAAAATTTTTATTTCATTATAATTAAAATTGTTCATTTTTCTCCTTAACTCTATTAATTTTACTAAGTATTTTTTATAGGAGTATTATCTTAACCATTATAAAACAAAAATCAACAATCTAAAAACTAACTTTAATGGCACTACAACAAGCATACGTTATAAGTCTTCAAACATATCTCAAATCACAGAGTTCACGGCCATCACATTAATGCTTCATTAACCCCTTTGGCTCAGTTAAAAGAACACACCCCCCCTTTCCTTTTCCCTGTATTCTTGCGTATTTGACGCTCCATCGCCTTTGGACTGATGTAAGGGGTGTCAGTTAAAAAGAAAGAAAAATACTTAAATATTTCTACTAGCCTCCCCAATGCAATTTCCTGTCACGCCAACTATCTCACAAACTAATTATAACACATCACCTAGCCCATTAATAACCTCGTGGCACAGCTAAAAACTGCCTTCTCAATAGCTCGCCGTCCCCATCCTGTTATCTTAAACTTCCCTTTTTTTAACCGTGGTGAAATTTCTAACTGCGGTTAACGGAAGTTAACCATGGTAAACTCAATCCCCACTACCTTCCAGCAGTTTATATACAAACCATCCCACTCATCAAACCGGATAGAAAACAACAGCAAAACAAATATGATGATCGGAGAGAGAAACAACCACACTCCGGCGGTGCATGTCCCTCCATGGACGTTCGCCGACAGTCCTCCCACATCTGGAGTGTCATTTCCCGCCAGCCCTAACGGCAATGGCGCCAACTTTAATGGCGCTGACGACTACTCCTTCTTTCTCCAAACTGACGATGTCGCGGCGCTGCGACGTTACCTCGCAAACGTAGGCGATGATGACCCTGATGGAGATGGGTCGGGTTTAGACTCCGACCTCCCGTTGGATGCTTACTCGTGTGATAACTTCCGTATGTTTGAATTCAAAATACGTAAGTGTGCACGTGGTCGCTCACATGATTGGACTGACTGCCCGTTTGCTCATCCCGGCGAGAAGGCGCGCCGGAGGGACCCGCGTTTCTACAATTATTCGGGTACAGCATGCCCCGAGTTTAGGAAGGGAAATTGTAAGAAGGGTGATGGGTGTGAGTTCGCGCACGGGGTCTTTGAGTGCTGGCTGCACCCTGCTCGCTATCGTACGCAGCCGTGCAAGGATGGTCTCAACTGTCGCCGTCGGGTATGTTTCTTTGCTCACACGCCCGAACAACTGAGAGTTTTAAGTACCCGTAGCGAGTCGTACGATGGTTCGCCGCGTCGATTCTCCCAGGATAGCTCTTGTGCTAGAGGGTTGGCGTTCATATCGTCGCCGGAGACTTCTTTGTCTCCACCGTCCGAGTCGCCGCCCATGTCACCCATGGCCAATTCACTCAGTCGGTCGTTGGGTTCAGCCACTGTCAGTGATATGGTGGCGTCTATGCGACAGTTGCAGCTTAACAAGATGAAGTCCAATCCCAACTCATGGGGTATTCAAATGAGCCCCAGGTTCGCCATGACCAGAACCGGATTCTGCAGCCTCCCTTCCACTCCAACCCGTGCCGTGACCCGTACAGGATTAGGGTTGGTGGATCAGTGGGACAAGGTTTATGTAGAAGAAGAACCTGTTATGGAAAGGGTTGAGTCAGGAAGAGATTTGAGGGCAAAGATGTTTGAGAAACTGAGCAAGGAGAATCCACTGGATAGGGTGGAGGCGAATCCACCCGAAGCCACAAATCCGGATCTCGGGTGGGTATCTGAGCTGGTAAATTGATCATTGCGTATCATTTGATTTTGTTTGTTTGGAATAGTTTCTGGGGCCCTGGAACCTATCAATGCCTTCCGTTCGTCGGGTTGAGATCGTGCCACATCATTTAATTGAAGTGATCCAGCGGTTGACGTTTGGTTTGACTGTTGGATCACTTCACTAAATGATGGTGACACTGACGCGATCTCAAGGGAGGAATGGTATGGAGAGGTTTCGAGCTCCAATTTTTTTTTTTTTTTGGTCTCTCGTCCATGTGAATAGTTGGTAGTCAATGGAGAGAGAAAATGCATGGGATGATGATGTTATAAGCCATTTGAAGCATGATCAAATGTGAAGATTCTTGTACATATTAAGTAGTAGAATGTTAAAATATAAAGGGGGTGAAGAAGTGGAAGATGATCATTTTTTTGGGGGTGGAATGAATCTTTGCAAGATGACTGTTTTTGTACAGATCGTGTCAACTGCCACAAGGAATGGGTTGCTGAAGATGGATTAACCCACATTCCCATTCTAATCTAAGTTTTTAATTTGTTGGTATAATTTTGAAGTGTAATTGTTGTCGTCGTTTTAACTTTTATATGTGTACGGGTCATGTAAATATTGGAATCCTACTACTTGTACAAATCTCAATATATATTAATTGTTCTGATTTTCAATTTGGTTCGATTCTTCTTAACTTTCTTTCTTCATCCCCTCGAGTATCATCATCCATCCAACAACCCATATCCATGATATTCATAACCCGACAACCCATATCCATGATTCATAACCCAACAACACACAATTACGTACCCAAGCCCAATTGCATTAAATATTTTCTCATAAGAACCACATTACTAAATTTGTTTTTTCTTGCAAGAAGAAAACGGGGGGCAAGGGGTTGTGGGAAAAGGAAATTTTGTGACAGTCAAGGTTTCTACAGAAAGATCCTGAGGGATTCTGTTATTTACATTTAGGCCCAGAAACTTGGTTCTTATCCAAATTCAAAGTCAAATGGGCCAGCAGGCCTTGCACGAGATTTATATTGTTATGGGAAAATATATCATCATCATTCAATTTTGCATTATCGTGTTTCAAGATTTATTATCATTTGAAACAGTTCTTCAAAGGATTCACTAATTTATTTTGAGTCAATTTTTAAAAATTTATGTATATAATTTTTTTAGTTTTATAGCTTTACTTTTTAAATTTGTTATAAATATGTTTAAATATTTTTATAAGTATAATTAATTTTAATAATATTTATATATTTTTTAATTATTAAAGTTTTTAAAAGCGGACTAATTTTTTTTTTTTTGAAATAGGTGGAGGTAGTATAAACACTAAATGACAATCTCTTTGAAACTAGGCAAGGCAAAATATGCCGAGTCTGATCTTTGATTTCTCTATGATCTGTTTTTAAAAGAAGTGCATATGGTAAGTAATTTTAAAACCCGTTTAGATTCAGGAGCTGAATCGTGTTTACTACCCACACCCGCTATTAATGTCGACCGTCTATGTAATTATTATTATTATTATAGTATTATTTTTATTAGTAATGTCATCTACAAACTATTCTTTATAATACTTTCTTTATATAACTTTTATTACTTAATTGAATTTTTTTTCATTTTTTTTTAAAAACAAAAGTGTATGTTGATTGGTAATTAGTTTTCTTTTATTTAGTTTAGTTTTGATTAGAAAGTATTTGAACCGTTTGCACTAGGGCCCAAAAAATTAAGCTTAAGCTTTTAAGTTTCGTGAATAAAGACACAAATAAGACAATAAAAGTATTGAGTTTTAATTTTGTAAATAGAAATGAATTAGTAGTTAAGAAGCTATAAAAAAAAAATAATAATTCGACCTAAATTCAATCAATCGACATCCCAAGGAGTTTTTTTTAGCTGTGAGAAGAAAAATGGTCGGGCAGTTTGACGCAATGATGAATTTTAAAGCAGAGGAGTGAATCAATTGCAGCCAGGGGTGATGAACTTTAATTTATTTTATTCCCTTTTACCCCTCTCTACAAGTAACCTACCTGAAGTCGGCAATAAAATCACTTTCACTGTGTGTGTGTTTTGGAGTAATATATATATATATATATATATATATATATGGTTAATTACACCATTAGTCCCTTGATTGTTAACGATTTCACGATTATTTTTAATTTTTTTTCAAATTTCAATCCTTATAGTATCAAAAAGTCACGCGGCTAATCCTTTTGATGGATGTCGTTAGTAAAATTCTGTTAAGTCACCCATATGCGCTGCACACACCATTTTTCAAGGGTACTATAAAAAATTCATACTAAATAATTAAACAGTAAAAAAATTAATACCTTTCTCTCTCTCCCAGATAGTCTCCCCCAACACACACAAACACGCAGCTCCCTCTGAGCTCAAATTGCAGCTTTGACGAGCTTCAATTAATCGAAACCAAATTCGAAAGAAGACAAAATGAAACCCTAATTTCTCTCCATTTTGCTAATCATAGTTGCAATTTCAATCCCCTAACTTCTCCCCATTTTGCCCAAGAACCTAGAAAACGTTGCCTTCATTGAGCTTATCGCCGTCGACAGAGGATTTGTCGGAGATTACACCAGAATTGGCGATGCCGGAGATGGAAGACGGTGGCGAGGGATTCCGTCTGGGCGATTAGGAAGCAATCAACAATGGCGATTGCGATGTTAAAGTCTTTGATCTCCTTTGTTTTAATAGCTTTGTTATTGGTATCATCGCCGACGACGCTTGTCAGCTCCGATGCTCTAGTCATTGTAGCTCACAAGAAGGCCACTCTCAACAGGCTCAAGTCCGGCGCCGAACGTGTATCCGTCTCAATTGACATATAAAACTAAGGATCCGCGTACGTATTCCTCCAAATTTCACATTTCTGATCTCTCCCTGTATATTTGTGTGTCCAGATCTAGCTTTGGTTTTGAGATTTGCAAGTTTCTCTTTGAAGTTGTCGATGCATATATATGTTGAATGGTTGTTGATCTAATTAATTTCTCTGCAATTAGAGGTTGTGATGAAATTATGCAAAACGAAGCATTATCTTGAATGATTTGATTTGAATGAAGATGGATATAATTTGGTAGATTTTCTCTTAGTTAATCTTGGATTTAATGTCTCCTTGATTTTTGTCTCAGTTGAGTTGTGTAATCTGTTATGAATTTGTCGATGTATATGTTTCTCTTTGAAGTTGCCGACGTAATCTGTTATGATTTAAATGGGGAGAAGTTAGGGTTTCATTTATCTTCTTTCGGATTTGGTTTCGATTGATTGAAGCTTATCAAGGCTGCAATTTGAGCTTAAAGGGAACTGCGTGTTTGTGTGTGTGTTGGGCGAGACTGTCCGGGAGAGTGAGAAAGGTATTAATTTTTTTATTGTTTAATTATTTAGTATAAATTTTTCATAATACCCTTAGAAAATAACATGTGCAACGCACATGTGTGACTTAACAGAATTTTACTAATGACATTCATCAAAAGGACTAGTCGCGTGACTTTTTATTATTTTAAAGATTGAAATTTGAAAAAAAAAATTCTTAAAGAACTAATCGTGGAGTCGTTAATAGTTAAGGGACTAATATATATATATATATATATATATATATATATATATATGAGTTTAATTGGTAAGTAAGAGTTAGGGTGGTGTGATTGACCATTTATTTAAAGGGTGTGGTGGTGGTGGTGGTGGTGGGGCTCATGTTTGTTTTATCAAGGGAATGGTTCTCTAATCTCTAGTCTACGACGACCTAGCCTCTTGACGTTCTTTCATGAATGCGACATTTCAGACTTTTTGCTCAATAAATTGACCCTTAATTTTTAACTTATTTCTGATTAAACAAAAATATGAGTGCGACTTGTCAAAGACAAGAACCTAACATATATCCAAGGAATGCGTTTTCTGTAGTGTGATTTCCCAGCATAGTGACTGAGGTTACCGTCAATATAATGTATTACCAGAAACTCTAGGGTTTTGGGCACCCAGTTTCTTCATTATTAATATTAATATTATAATAATTGATTCCTTGGTTTTGAAATAAGATACTAGTTATTATTATTATTATCATTTTTTTTGTCTGTCTCTAAATATTTGTCGTTTTAAAATTTTATTGAAAACTCTAAAATTTGTCCAAGTACTTTTTGTATTTGTTCTAGTACCAAAATATTTTTGAGACCATCCTTATACCACGAATATTAAACATTATTAATCTTTTCGTTAACCTTTTTCTATTAAGTCGTATCCACGTGCCCATCATAAGTATTTTAAAAAAATGTAAAATAATCATATTATCTGTTGAAATTGAAATTGAAGGGGGTTTGACTACCATAGCTGCCCCTTTCCCTTCCATCCCACCATGGTTGCCCCACCATGACTACCACCATTAGAAGAAAATGAAAATGGAGAGATTTAAATTGTTTGAATGAAATGTCCAATGTTAGGGAGTTGAATCAGATCTGGGGTGCGGAGGTGGAGTTTGCAGAGTTGCAGAAGCAATTTGGGTTCGTTCTCAATCTCTTCTCTCAATTTTTTTTCCTCTGCAATTTCGGTTTGGAGTTCACTTATTATGAAATCAAATCGCAACCTGTTGCGGTTGCAATCCAAGCTCTTTAGCCAGCTCCAACTTCTTTCTTGGCTCGAACTTTGTTTCCAACTCAAACATGGTTTCTAATGATTTGATCTGTTCATCACTGAACCTCTTTTTAAATTTTCTGCTATTCTTCTTTGATGACATGTTGAAGCCATAGCCACCATTGAAATAGTCTATTGCATCTTCAACCATTACATCTTGTGCTCCAAACATATTGAAGATACCAAAATATCTTGCCTCTACGTGACATTAAGCGGAACACGTGGCCATGCTGAGCTGGAACACGGAGGACCGTTCACCTAGAGCCCGGGCTTCGCCACACAACTCGGACCCCGAGCACAACTTTCCCTCATCCTATCCCGGACTCCCCGCGGAGCTCGGTTCAGCTACAGTTCGTCGTCCACACCGGGCCTGAGAGCCCGCGAAATCTAAGCCCGGCCTGTGACCTAAGATCCCGAGATCTCCACCCTGGGGAGTTGAAGATAGTCAATAAAAGCTACCGCATTTAAAACCTACCTGCTATTACGTCGTCCCGGGGCCACCATCAGGTTCCTAATTGGATGGACCAGTGACTTGCTTCCTAAATAAGGCTACTTCTAGAAGATCTATACAGCTCCCAGAGGAGGTCCATCTTCTACATCAATGCTGGTCACTTTCCATTAAAAGCTCATCAATGTAAATAGCGGCTGCCATAAATGGATATATGACTACCTATCCCCGATTGACATCTGGCAGGCCCACCGGTCCCAAACCAACATTCTTTTAGTATAAATATAAGGTGATCGTCTTCATTTATGACCTAAGTTCAATTAAATACACACAACTACCAAGTTTCCAAAACATTTAGAGCATTCACTCCTTGAGAACAGCCTGAATCCTCACTGGAAACCATAACTTTCGCCCATATACTGATTCTCTCACCGGAGGGTATTAGCTAAACCAACGTCCAGCTCCCTAACGGTGCTTTCTTTCCATCTTAAGTATCTACCGGAAGACAAGTTCCATTGACACTTGTGCCTATTGAGAGCCAGGGCATCCTACCATCATACTAGCTTCGTACGTGGACTTGGCCAGATCACCAAACACTTTTTAGCGTAATCACATATTTTATTCTGGGAAAAATGAAAAATTAAGCACTTATTGCTGGGAAATGGAAGGACTTATCATAACCCTTTATTATAATTAGGGTTTAACCATGTGTGTGAGAGAGAGAGAGGGGGAGGGGGAGGATGGTCGACGTCATTGGTTCGACACTTGCAGTGGCGTGAGGATGGTGGACTTCATTGGTAAATCCATCTTGAAATTAAGAATTAAGATTTCAATTTTAAAAAGTCATTGAATTCAGATGTCAAAAAAAAAAAAAAAAAAGATCCAACATTAAGGTTAAAGAGACATTAAAATCCATGTAGCCATTTTCTGTTTATCATCCCAATACTTTCCGGGTTTTAGAGAGAGGTATGTTTTTTGGTACAAGATGTGGGTTGTGAAATCAATGGCTGTTTGCTGGGTTTTAGAGAGAGAAACTTTCGACAAGTGGGTTTGGTTTGAGTTTTTTGGGTTTACACAATTGGTCCCTGTACTATTTCTAAGAAAATGACTACTTTACCTCGCCAAATTACGTGACATGCACATGATTTCATTTAACGGAAAAAAAATAAACGGAAATGGACGGAAGGACAAAATGGGTAAAGAAATTGATTCAAGGACCAGATGCGCTCATGAGGGACCAATCCTGAAAAACCCAAAAAAATACAGAGACAAATTGTGGAGTTTGCCCAACTTTAATTTTTAGGACATCACTTTTACTAATTTATCTTTACTTTTTTCCCTACTTTAATTATTAGATATTAAAGGAAACTATATACTAAATTAATATTAATAATTAAGTCAATTATTTTTTTAATCTGTGTGTCAAATTAAACATGATAATAATTTAGAGACGAAGAAAGTACATATTTCAAAGATAGTACTCCTATTTGCCGGATACTTTTTTAGGGTTTTAGTTTTGGGCACCCAGTTTATTGATTGTTAATATTAATATCTTGGTATAATAATTGATTCCTTGGCCTTGGATTTGAAATAAGATAATCGTTTAATAATACTTAACTTGACGAGGTATTGTTTTGTTGTAACATCCGAAAATGACATAAAATTGACTAACACTAGTACCTAATTATATATATATAAATTTAGATTAATTATGATCCTGTATATTTCATTCCACTTTGTTCCCCATTATCAACATACTGTATTTCCCTATTTGCTTTGGTTTAGTGAAGCATAATTACCGAGATTATGGGTTTTAACTTTATCTTTGCACGTTTATCAGTACCGCGGTTACTTCTAGTGATATATATAGGAAATTTTCAATGGTTACTACATCTCTCTAATAATTGATGATAACTATTGAATATATTCTCATATATATATATATATATGTATGTATATATATGTAGATTTTCTTTTGCTTTATAAGCATTTTTTTCTCCTATCTGGTTCCATAATATTTAAGCAAAGAATCAAACAAATTTGAATCTTTTTGATGATTGACATGAGTCGAATTACAAAGAAATGAAATTTTGGCCTGAAGCAAACTCAGTATCGTGAGTGAGAATTAGTCTTAGACCTAATGTGATTTAAGAGCACATCCTAAAATACAACCAAAAAAAGAAAGAAAGAAAGAACTCGGGCCTTATGTGGGAATAACAGTTGGTGAATTCTTTATTGTCATGAAGAGATTCCCCACATGTGTTCGGCAAGATAATTTAATAGCTTGAATTAAAATTTTTATTTTGTAATAATTGAAGAAAAAGTAAGTGACACGAGAAAGCTGGTGAGACAGTTAAATAAAAAAGTCTAAAATCACTAAATTATGCAAAACAATATACCCAAACTCTGTAAATCTATTCATAGTGAGGTTATCCTTCAAATAAAAAAAAACAACTTATAGCGAGGAAATAAATCATAATAGAGTATTTTTCTTTGAACATGACTAGCAATAACAACATATGCTTGGCCTAAGATAACAAAGTCTAATTTACCAAAAGTAGTCTAAAACAATACTACAAAAGTTATCCTTTTTCTAGGGACTTCCAATATGGAAAAATTCGAGAATAATGAAAGCTTTGTAGACCATATAATTGCCTTTCATTAGTATTTGTTTTCGTCTCCCGATGCACAATAATCCCATCCCAAAACCACCACTCACCAACTAAAGAATTAAAAAAAAATAAAAAATTACCCAAAAGTTTAATGAAAATTGCTACATTTATCACCAAACATATAAATCAGTTAGTAAGGAATTATTCTATGTTAACCATAAGTATTAAGTTTTGTTCATGGGAATGTAGGCACGTTAAAACTAGAAATTTTTTACTATTAACAGAATAATAAACAAAATTGATGTGACATTAAATATATTTATTTTTTTATTTTTTATTAATTATAGTGAACTGTTTGAATTTTGTCAGGTTAGATTCAATACATTTTGATGTAAATCTAATACTCCCTCAGTCTTAGATAAATGTTTCTACTTTTTATTTTGGAATATTTCAACTAATATTTCTAAAGACTTTTGATCTACCTATTCTCTACCATTCTTCCTAATATACCTTTAAAGCTTTATTTAATATAACACATCCTAAACAAACTAAATTATTTAAAGTTGTTGAACTCAATTAATATTCATGGGTATTATGATCAGAACACATTTTACCGTACATCATTAACTATATTTCTTAATTCCTGTATTTTATCCCCTAGAAACGTTTATCCGAAACGGAGAGAGTATTTATTGATTCAATTGCTTAAATAAGAAAAGGGAAAGAGAATCTCAAACATGTGTAGTAAAATTGAATTAATTAATTCTTCAAAAGTTTGTCCAATCTATGAACCATAATGAACATTGAATCAACTGATTCAGGAAGGACTACTAGGGAGAGATTGCTGGCCCAAAATCAAGGCCATAATAAACCTTTAAAGTCTGACTATCTTTCACAAGGAAGAAGTATAGCATGCCCTAGTGCCATTATATACCCCTATCAAGGGTCTGTTTTCCTTGAACTTTGATTTTTAATTTTATTTATTTTTTCTCTTTTTGGCCCGGTTAGCTTCTTTCTTACCATTTTTTTAATCGTTATAAAACAAAAATCTAAAATTTAAAAACCGACCTCAACACAACTATGTAAACACACCCAAAATTGAGTTTTTGACTTGTAGGTTGTAACTTCCAAGTGGTCTGTGCAAAAAGTCAATCTGACCCAAATTAAATGGGCCTCAACCACAATGCCTACACCAAATCCTTAAGGCAAATTTAGAAAATCCTTAGTGTAAGTTGTGTAGGAGTATATTTTCATTGAATCTGCACAAATATTGAGTTAAGACATCAGATGAGAAAAAACTTGTTTTGGTGGGTTTGAAAAGAGTGACGGGATGAGATTCAGTGATTGCTCTATTGGTTAGAGCCTCACTCCCCCTACTATTGGTCCCAGCCTCCCAGGGTCAAATCTCGTTGAGGGGTTTTTGGGGGTTTAGAATAAATTTAGGATATAAAAAAAAAAAAAAAAGTGAGGGGATAATCATACTCTACTCCACTTCCTAGGGCTAAATTTTTATGTACTAATATCTAGTTTGGGCCTGTTTAGTTGTATCCAGTCTACTAATGTAGAGTAGGTCCACATTTATGGGCATAGACTGAGCCCAAGTAATTGGAAATTTTAGATAGCTCACCAATCACAACAAAATTATGTTTTGGAAAATTAAGGGAAATATTCAAGAAAAATATATAGTATTACCTCCGTCCAAAACAATTATCATTTTACCAAAAAAAATTTATCTAAAAATAATTATCGTTATAGAATTTCAAGAAACATTTGTTCATATTTTGCCAAAATTGCACTTATTTATTATTATCATTAAAGAGGGTTGTAAGAAGAAAGAAAAAAATACTTGTACAACTTACCTACAATAATTGAACTTAAATAAGAGTAAATCAGTCTTTTTAGAAGCTTTTTTAATCTGTGTGCAAATTGTTAAAACGATAATTATTTTGGGACGGAGGTAGTATAAAATATATACTGGTGTTAAAACAACAACTATTTTGTGATTCAGTGATTTGATTTTCAAGCTTTATCTAATAATTAAAGAAATAAGAGAGAGAGTTGATGAAATTAAAAATAAAGAAAATCCAAACTCACAAAATCAAATCAATAAATCGTCAAGGAAAACGTAGCGTAAATCGTTTGAAAAGAACAAACCCTTGGAAATCCTATTCAAAGAAATTGTCTATGCAAAAGTATTGAAGTATGTTTACCATAGCATCTTGAATATCTTTGAGAAGAATACTGTAGATTGCATTTTATCCGCGGCTCAAACTCAACCTGCTAAAAATATTTAATTTTTTATTATTAAATGACTGTCAAATTTAATGGGTGTGTTTGGTTTGATAATTTAATTGCAAAATAAACTCACGCACCATTCATAAGAATTAGTAATGTGAATTTTGGAATTCTTAACTTTGGTAGAAAGTAGAGATGGCTTACACTTACGTTTTAAGAAGGATTAATATACAATTTGGTCCCTGAACTTGAAACGTTCTTCTGATTAAGTTTCAGTATTATGATATTTTTTATTGTGGTACTTGAACTGAACATTTGGGCTTATGTTTAGTCCTCCATTTGACGGGAGTTAACAAAAATGTTATATTTTATTTTAAAAGACTAAAATGCCCTTATTTCTTGACGAGGGCGTATTCACCTGAAAAAAAGTGCTGAGATGGAAATACTGACAAACAACAAAAATATAAAAAGAAAAACAAAAGTAAACTTAATTCAGTTTAATTATACAGACACAGTTGTTAAGTTTACCTTGTGTAGTTGGAATCTTGCAATCGCTATATCCCTCAAACCCTCCCTCCCCCCCCCCACACACACACTCTCTTTCTCTTTCTTATGTATATATTTGATTGATACAACTATGAAGTCATGCCTTCGCTTTGTTCAACAAAGGTTTGATCTTTAGTATACCCCTTGTTTTGGTACAAACCCTAGTTTCCCCAACTGTTTGACCCTTTAGATCATTTTGCAGAATTTATTCATTAGTTTTGTATTGTAAAGCTGGGTTATGGCGATTGAAAAGCCCCAACGGTCTCCGGTGGAGATTGAAGATATTATCTTGCGAAAGATATTTCTGGTTACCCTAGTTGATTCGATGGAAAATGATTCTCGAATTGTTAATTGGAGATGACGGCAGCCGAAGTTCTTAGCGAGGGCAAAGAATTGAAACTATCTAGAGGGTTTTGGTTGATCATCTTTATGGTAATTTTATCTTTGCTGAGCCCCCCTTCAATTTTTTTTAAGATCGAATTTATACAAAATAAGTTTGAGCTCCCTAAATACGTTCGACTTGAGTTGGGCGTTGAGTATTCGAGGACACAGAATTGAAGAACCCCATTTTAGGATTGAAGTTGTTGAGGATTAGAGAAGTGCCGTTAGGCTGGGATTTATAGAGGGAGCCGAAGCAGGAGTAATCAATGTCGTCGGTGCCGGAGAAAAAATCAATGTTATAGAGAGTTCTGATGCGGGTTAATCGAGCCTTGACGCGTCTTAGAAGAAGCTTCCCAATTGCAATCCAATAATGACGATGTCGGCTCGACTAACAATTACGCGACATTCGACATCAACAAGATCTTCATTGATGAAGAATCGAAGGAATTGAAAGATCCGAAAAAGCCGTACAGTTTGGGTTTGAAGATCTCGAATTGGGACGAACAATGAAGTGAATGGTTAAAGAATAATCCCATGTTTCCTAATTTTCTCACGCTTACTAAGCCTAGGGTTTTGTTAGTAACTGGGCCTTCGCTAAAGCCCTACGAAAACCCAATCGATTATCATTACTTGTTGAAAGGGATTAAGAATTAGATTGATTATTGCAGAGTACATGAGATTGAGGTCTTTTATAATATGGCCTTGCTTGATGCTGAAATGGCTAGGTTTTGGAAAGAGAAGAGAGGAGAGAAAAGAGAGAGGAGAGAGGAGACTATTATAAGAAAAATAAAAAATTTCCTCTCACTATTATTGTCTACGTGGATCAAGTCATCAAGAAACAAGGGTAATTTGGTCTTTTGAGTTAAAATTTAACATTTCAGTTAACTTTCGTTAGATAGGGGACTAAACGTAAGCTCAAATATTTAATTTAAGTGGCACAATAAAAAATATCATAGTAATGTAACCTAATCAAAAAAATGTTACAAATTCAGGGACCAAATTGTATATTAATCCTTTTAAGAAAGATAAAAGAATAGTGAGTATTGAGTTGTACATAAACTGTGTGCTATTTCTGTTTATTACTTGGTAAAGTGGTTTTGCTCTAGTCAAGGAGCACGTGGTCAAGGACACTAAGATGTACTAACTTTTAGTATAAGAAAGTACTTTGAATTTTTCTTTTTCCCACCTAAATAGTATTGTAAATTTGTATAATTAAGTATTTGACACTTTTTTAATGGTAAAATATTTTAAATATAAAGTAAGTATTTGACAATTTGCTACTTCTATGAGTTAATTTATAAAATTAACTTCTCATAGTTTTCTCAATGTGATGGCAAAATTACTTTTGTCAGTTTCTTCTGCTATTTGCATAATTGCAGTTTTTTATTTTCTTGATAGTCAAAAAAATTCATCCACACTATAAACTCAAGATTAAAGTATATCCAATAAACATTTATAATGGATAATCCCATTTAATTGGGTTTAGTTATCGTTATTATTCGAAGACAAAAATTTGAAAAATATTATTTTTTGTAAGACGGATCTCAGTGACTTGACTCACCGTGTGTTGGTAGGCTGAACTGTGATAGAGTGAGACTTCTTCTTACGAATTAGGACCCGTAAAACGGTCTCACATGTAAAGGCGGCAATTGGTTGTTGCCGGTTAAGTTTGGATAAAACCATTAACTACCCAATATAATTAATGGGTAGTTTTGAGTATTATATAATAACACCCATTAAACATTAATGAGTATAATTAGATAATGGGTAATGATACACATAGTAAAAAATTGGTCATAAATTTTAAAGCACACACATGTGACACAAGGAGATACAAGTGTTTTGGTTAGAGAGAGAAAGAGAGAAGGAGAGGAAGTGGATCTCCTTATACCACATGTGTGAGCTTTAAAATTCATGATCAATTTTTCACTATGTATATCATTACCCTTAGATAATACCCAATTCTATTCATTAATAAATGAGTATTATCCGAATATACCCAATAAACTTGGTCACCTTTTAGAAAAAAAAAATTTATTTAGAAAGTGTTTGAAAGTAGTATCTCATACAACACTGTATGCATTACAATATTGTGTGGTACAACAAGTCAAAACAATTTTCGTGCAATTCTTTACAAAATAAAAAAAAATTGTAAAAACTTATATTCATCATAATCATAAATAACAATCAAATATCGCTTAATCAGAAATAATATTATAAATATGTTAATCATAATCATCAATTTTTATGATTACTAGTTTATACTTATAATAAAATGCAATAAATTATTCAAGGAATTAATCTAGCTTAGTGGTAGCTAGCTTTAGTGTAAAAAATTTGATCAAACAATCTTTGGCTTTTTTTTTTATAAATAAATATCATATTGTGGTGGTGGTAGCAACGGAACTACGGTGGCCAGCCTCGGCGGCAGTTGACAGTGGCGGTGGAGGCTGGTGGTTGACAACGTCGGTGGTTGGAGGTTATCGACAGTGGGGGGATGGTGGACAGTGGCGGTAGTGACAAGTGGTGGTGGCATTAGTTGATAAACCAATAAATAATCGGGTTAAAATTTACATTTATTTATTTTATTATTGATCACTATTAAGTAACCCATTTAAAATCTAATAAATCTTTTATAATGAATATATTTTTGATATGGTAATGAATTGGATAAAAAAACTACCGCCCATAGTCACATGAGACCTATTCTCATTCGAAAGGGTAATGTGAGGGTGGGGTGGGGTAGCTATGTGTATGAGGTAATAAGGTGACCATTCAACATGACATACATCAAAATGGACTAGTTGAAAGTGTGAACAGATTTTCATTGACCAAACCAAAGGTTTTGGGGGGCCCCACTAATTGACAAATTGCAAAGGTAGCAGCACATTGACTAGGTTCTTTTGGATTTTGGGAGCTTGCTCATGCTCGTGGTGCGTGCCCTGTTCAGGGTTTTGCACTTAGCTAAGTATCTGTCAAGACAAATTATTTGGTTAAGTTTTAATAATAAATAGTATATTTACATTCTAAATAATTATGTCTATATCTTGAACAACTATATAAATTTAGTGTGAATAATATATGTACATTTTTATCTAAAATTTTAAAGAAAAAAATATGGACGAAAGTTCTAAAATTTAAATTCATCTATTTCACTTGTGAAATGGATGGTGGATCAATTGGTTGTAGCAAATAGCTTGTAAGATGCCAAATAGAAAATTATTTTATTTTGTTATTGTACTTTGACTAATCTTTACATTTTGTCACTATATGATTATTGAAACAAAATTGTCATTATAGTTTTAAAGGGAGTTGCATTAATTTTGTCATAATCTCCAACTATTATCTAATTTTTAACAAAATTAATTTTAATTGCCTCTCGTAAGGTTTTGCAAAATGTTAGGAGATCCTTAATGGTAACCGGTGTTAGAAAGCTGATAGATTTTTGGTTCTTAAATTATTGGGTAGCCTATTTTTTTCTTTCGAGAGTTGAACAAAAAAAAGATGATATTTTATAAACAAAACAAGGAAAGAAGGAGCGAAATATAAAATAATCTAAATGGAAAAAATAAGAGAAAAATATTTAAATCAATTACATCATATATTTTTTTATTGTATCATAATATAATAAATATATATATGTTATGTTTAAAAGAAATACAATCAATTAATTAATTTTTTTAAAAAATAATTAATAAAATCTAGTCGGCGACACCCATTTATTGAATGTAATTTAATTATTGTAAAGAGAATCAACTATAAAACTACAAACTTAATTTTGTATTAACGTTCTTTAGAATTATATTTTATTTAAAATAATAAAAAGATTACAAGAAAAAAAATTAGTTCAACATATAAGAGCCAACATGAAATCATTCCATGTTAAGATTGGTCAAAGTATAATGGCAAAATAGGCTGGAAAAATGTTTGGAGATCCTTAATCATAAATCCTTAATGATTGTTGGTGTTAGAAAGGTGATAATTTTATTGGTTCTGGTTTTTTTTTTTTTTTTTTTTTTGAGGGTTAGAAAACAGAAGATATAATGAACAAAAAATGAAAGAAAGAATGAAACATAAACATGGAAGCAATAAGAAAAAGATATATTATCTAAGAGAAAATATTTGAATTAAGTACTCTAGACATTTTGTTCATAATATAATAATAAATAAAATAAAAAATATGTTAAGTTTAAAAGAAATTCAATCAATTAATTAATTTTGAAAAAAAAGTAAATTCATGGAATCTAGTCGTCAACACTCCGTTGTTGCATGTAATTTAATTTTTGTAAAAAAAATTGACTAGAAAACTATAAACTTATTTTTGTATTAGTTAACGTTCTTTACAATCCTGCTTTAATTAAAATTATAAACATAAGATTACAAGAAAAATAACAGTTTTAATTCAACATATTATAGCCAACATGAATATTATGTCATATTTAAAAAAAAAATTTTTGAAGAATAATTATATTTTTTATAAAATATTTTTTAATGATGTATTATTTTTAATTTTTATCTAATAATACATATTAATATTACTTAAAATATAAGAGCCCGCACAACAATTTTCAATTGACATCGTCAATAACTTTAGCTTTAACGTAATTTTAAGTATCTTCCAACCTTCAGAGATTAGGAGAGGTGATAAAAATTATTTCTACTAAAAATTTAATGACCGACCGCTAGGGATAATAGCAAAATTGCAACTTTTTTTGTAACTACAATGACAAATTCGCTCAAAAATTAATACAATAACAAACTTTAAAAATCTATTAAAGTTGAGTGCAAAATAAACCATCTTTCCTTCAAAGATGTTTGAAAATGCATCAAACCACCCTATTTAAAATGCCAAATCTTTTTTCCCTTTTTTCTTTTTTAAATTTTGAACATCAATCTAATCAACTCATTTAATAAATTACCGTGGTATCAACTAGGATAACTGGAAGCACAGGAAATTTCTCAGTGGCCCCATGAAACTTCTCACCACAGAATTAATCTCGGTTCTTTTCTCTTATCCAACAAGTAGTAACTAAACAACAACATAAAAAATTAATTTTTTAAAAAAAAAAGTGAAATTATTAAAATGAACTTAATTTGAAGTCATTAGACATAGTCAAGCTCCTCTCTCCCTCTCTCTCTCTTTATATATAGCAAAAAGCCTTAGAACTTTCACCTCTCTCTTTCTCTCTCTCTCTCTCTCTCTCTCTATTTATAGCAAATTAAAAGCCTTTTTAGAACTTTCAGTCATGACTTGCTGGCTAAATTGATAGAAAATCAAGAGCTAGGTTCTATCTAAGATAGTCATTTTCTATTGGGACTTGATTGACACAGTTAAGTGTGTGTGTGTGTGTGTGTAATTGGATTGGATATGGGAAGAACACCTTGCTGTGACAAAACCAAAGTGAAGAGAGGGCCATGGTCTCCTGAAGAAGACTCCACCCTCAAGAACTATGTTCATACCCATGGCACTGGTGGCAATTGGATCGCTTTACCTCACAAAGCAGGTCTCTCTCTCTCTCTCTCTCTCTCTCTCTCTCACAGACACACACACACACACACACAGAGTTCTTGATCTTGTCATTTATATACTACTTATGATTTAGATATTTCGTTTATTTTCGTCTTTGATTAGGGCTTAAGCGTTGTGGGAAGAGTTGTAGACTAAGATGGCTGAATTATCTTAGGCCAGACATCAAACATGGAGGCTTTACCGATGAAGAAGATAACATTATCTTAACTCTCTACCTTAATATTGGAAGCAGGTTAGTTCTTTTCCCTTTCTTTTGTATATCCCATTTTTCTTACGAGCCGTATTAAAATAGCAGCCTAATTAACTTGTAAAACTATTGACTATTTCCAAATGCGCGCGCGCTAACCAGCTCCAAAACCTATTGTTTTTGTTAGGTGGTCCGTTATCGCCTCACATTTACAAGGAAGAACAGATAACGATGTGAAGAATTATTGGAACACCAAGATGAAGAAGAAGCTGTTGATGGCGCAACAACGTAGCACCACAACCAATTTGAATGTTTCGAGCAACAATTCAGCCATTTTACCTAAAGCCGAAGCCAACTACTATGAAAATATGGAGTATCCAACCATAAATTCAACTAGTACAACAGCGTGTCCCTATCCAATGGCGGAAATGAATTATCAAGAACAAGTTTTGGGTTCAAATCATTTGTCGATTCCAAGGCTTATGGAGGAGGAAGTTAAAGAAAACTGCACGAGTACGAGTACCAGTACTCCGTTTACTAGCAGTTTCAACAGTACTAGTGTTTCATCTTCTCACGAAAATACTCCGATTCTCTCTCCGTCATTTTCTCTAGAAAACAGTGATTATGCTGCATGGTCTGGGATTAACAGTGGACTTGCTGATGAAGGTGAATTAGGGTTTCTGGATAGCTTTGAATATTTTCAGGAAGAAATCAGTGTATTTGGACATGTAACCAACTCTTAACTTTTCAAGAAACAACTCAGCACATTAAGTATGTAGGTATCAAAGTGTAATAAATTGATTAAGCAGGAAGTTGGTATTAGATTTATATATATAATGTAAATCAAAATTTCAATTTATATGAAGGAAATTTCACTATATTGTTGATTTGTGTAAACGAATTAACTTGAATGTCAGCTAAGGTTGGGAAGAGGCGTCAAGTGGCCAAAAATGACAATAAAATATGACCGACGTATGACGAGTTAGAGCCTGTTTGTTAATTAAATTAAGAGCTTAATTAGAAAAAATTAAGTAAATTTAGAAATAAGATTGTTTAATAATGCAATAATGCATTATTTAATATATTAAGTATCTCTTAAAAGTAGTTAAAATTTTAAGTCAAAAGGTGATGTCATAATATTTTAAGCTTATACTTTTTAATTAAAACATCAATTATCAGAGCTTAATTTTTTAGTTTTAACAAACATGCCCTTTCCCCCAAACTTTTTTTTTATAGAAGTTATAATAGACCCTCTAGAATTATGGATCCGTCGATTCTTTAATTTTTGAGCATATATATGATACATAATTTATTTATTTAAAAAAAAAAACATATAAACCATAAAATGTGATTAGCCATGCACCCAAAAGTATAAGAACCCATGAGTGCAGTACGTTTTTAGTCAGGCAAAGTTGGTTTACTCTTTCTGACTGGTCAGTGGTCTCAAAAGTTGCATGAGGGGACCATTACAAATCTCTCTCTCTCTCTCTCTCTCTCTCTCTCTCTTGTGTGTGTGTGTGTGTGTGTAAGAAACTTCCCATCATTAGTATACTAAAACGTGCCTCTGTTTTGAACGCTCCTTCTTCCAAAACGCTAGATTAACCATCCATTGACCGGATACATGGGCCTTAATTAGTTTAATTAGTCCTGGATGACGACCCATTAATAGACTCTTCAACAAAGTCAGGACTCAAATTTTAGCAATGGCTAATGTATGATCCAGCATGCATCTGTATATTATATTCTTGAGTTGAGGGTAATTATATACTCCCTTTCCCCTTTCTAGACAAAGAGTCCACTTTTATTTTTTAAAAAAATCAACATGTAACTAAACCAAATCAAAATTTTACATATTTTACTTATGTTTTAAGAATTAAAATTTTTATTAATTAAAAATTACCTTAAAAATACTATGAATCACAATTAATTTTCATAACTTTGTACAAACAACTAAATTTATATAATTTATTAGTCTAACTTTAGCTAAGTTGACCCAAAATAATTAAAAGTTGACTCTTTGACTTGAACGGAGGGAGTATATGAATTTTAATTTGATGGATTCAAAATATGGTCGCAACAACTCTGCTGTGTTGGGCCTGCCTTTAATTACGCGGGTGCGAGCTTGTTCAGATCGATATCGCGTTAAATATGTATGTGCGTTTCTGAAGACCAATAAACTTCAGTCCGATCGAGTGTTTTGACTCGAGAACCTTATATACATGCTTGTATGTCAGATTATATATCTCATTTATAGCAACAACTTCTCATTCACATCTATTTCAAGAAAAAGAAATCCAATGAAAGATTGCTAAAAACACAAGTTAAGTTGCAAGGACTAGTTCCAGTTTCATATAGAAAAACTCTCCAACATGCATGATTTGTGTTGAAACACTGTTTTTAAGAGCCCTAATTATATCCCAACTTGTATGAGTTGAAAGCAACATATATAGTACAAGTAATTAATAATGAACCTTAACTTGCTTGCTATGCCTCCTGGCTGCGGTTAAGGTGTGCCTAATTCATGGAAAACGATTACATTCCTTTGAATGTTCGTCGTTAACGCTAGTCAATGAACTGATATAATTATTCAGATTGAAATATGTGACAAATTTACTTAGGGCATCAACAAAAGTCATATATAGCAACTTGCTAATTTTATCCAATTATTTGTTGTCTCACTTATTTGTCGTCTTCAATGAGTTCTCATTGACCCTTGTTTACTTGAAGATGTTTCCTTCTTGCCTACTTCCTCATTTTTTATTCTACTTTACTTATTTTGCCCAGTTGCGATATGATTCTTCAATTTTTAAAGCCACTACGCTTGCTAATTAAATCATCTATATATATATATTTATTCTTGCATGTCTTAATCTGGATATATCTAAAATGCCAAGCTATAAATATTCATGGTGCCATCCCCATGTATGCTCTACGGGGGGAAATCATTTACCAGGAAAATGATGCATACATTTACAATTTTTTTTAATGTTTTGCCTAGTATAAGGCTTTCCAGCAATTTTGTAAATATATAAAAAAGTTATGTTTATATAGCATTACTCTATCTACGGATAACAAGGACAACCTTGTCATTTCCAAAATAGGTGAGTAAGTCTTATAAGTGAGTTTTTGGTCACGGTCAGTGACTTCTCTAAGCATCTTACGGATGAGTCATGCAGATATGAATGCTCTCTTGTTGCATGATTGATATTAATATCGATATTATGTCACAGGTATGACTCGGTGTCCATTTCATATATCTATTGGGAAGTTGCGCATATTCGACATGGGACTCAGTGGGATGCGAGCCGCGCTAAGGGCACTGAGGCCTGAACGTCTGAGTCCATAAAACTTTGCTCACTTAATCGGATCCCTTGAACGAGATATTTGCTTTGTTTTCGAGTGTTTTTGTACGTAGTTTAATCCCTTTTTTGATGTTGTTTTGAAGATGTTAGCTAAGTTGGGGAAAATGGTGATATTATGATGTTCCGAGGTGATTTCATGAAGAAATAGAAGTTCAACGGATGCTGAGTACAATTCTGGAAAGCAGGAGGTGAAAAGCTAAAAATTGAAGTAGAGCTAAAGTGTCATTTCATATATAGCCCTAAAGCCTGAACTTTTGAAACCAAATGCGCTTAGGTGCGACTTTTAGCGCTACTTTCATAGCCCCTTTCAGAGACCAGATGCACTTAGGCGCCACTTTTAGGCGCTTTAGCACCACCATGATGTTGTGCTCAAGCCCCACTTTTTAGCGCTTGTTCACGTTTCAGCTTTTCTAAAATTGCTCGGGTGTAATTTTCCTTGCTTTTTAAGCCTAGTACATATAGGAACTTCTAGGTTTATTCAAGGGAAGTATTTCCAAAGTCTTACGAGTTGGCTAAGTCTAATAGTTGTGTGATATTCCACATCGGGTAAATGTGGGACTTGTGTGTGTCTTACCCACTACCAGTCTACCACTGGGTACCAACCTTCCATGAGCTTTTGGGTAGCTTGTGGTGGGCCATGTGTAGTGGACCGGGCTTCGGGCTCGAGTCGTTCAGAACAGGTCCTGGCCACATCGTGTAGATATGAAACTTGTGTGTGCCTTTTAAGTGACCATTCACTACCGTCAATTAACTCAGGTGCTTAGTGGGCCATATGTTGGGGACCGGGCTTCATGTTAGGATCTTTACAAGTTGTCCCAAAAATATTAAAAAGACTAGTTGCTAGTCTGTCTGAGGGTATTGCTATATGACGTTTTGGTGACTGCGTGTATTGCTATGAAATATTCTTGAGCAGTATACATGCATGTAAATTTTGAAATGGTTTTTATTTTATAGTGATATTGTTGAGGTTGGCCAATTAAGTGATTTCGTGTCTTGGCGATTCTTTGTGGTGGTTGGTAGGGAAAATTATCTGGCAATGGTTGAAACTTTTGAGTGTCATAGGTGGTGGCGCCGGCAATACGTGGTCAAGAGAGCAATGTCGTCCACTATGGCTAATTGGAGGGGAAATTAAAACTTATCGTGCACCACGACCACCTCGTGAGGTTGCCTCGCTGCTACTGGTTCAGGTGCACGAAAGTTTCCATAACGGTTAGAGGAGCGAGTCAAATCTAAATCATAATGATGGGGGTTACTTTGAAGTATAGCCTATTAATACAAAATTGTACAAGAAAGTTCATGAAAAATACAGTGTGGTTGATTGGAGAACACATTGAAGCTCTATGGTACATGTTTTTACTTGACATTTTAGACGTTAAAACTGTAGAAGGCTTCACTATCTTGCTGATAGAGCTGTCATGGAATCGAAATCCTTAGAAATAACATCCGACGACTGATTCGATCTTATATAGATTATCCGGTTTTCCCTCCTAGGCATTGTTTCTATTTCTTGACCCCTACCCAACTCCATTTCCAAACACTCCTTTAGCTCCGTTAACACAAAACCCATTGTTGCTCTTTCTATGGACGTATTCGTTGTGCATGCCATTGCGACTTCCAAGAATTTCCAGACAGAATTCAAGTTGAAATCTCCTTCCAATCTTTGATCAATGATGCTTTCTATTTCTCCTTTTTCAACAAATGGAGTCACAAATTGTCGTATATGGAGATGATCCTTGCCCTTTATAATTGCAGGTTGGCCAGTGATTAGCTCTAACAGAACAATTCCAAAACTATAAACATCGCTTTTCTCGTTAAGCTTTTGAGATATGTAGTACCTATAAATATCAGAAATAGAACTAATTACAAGGGTTCAAATTTTGTAAGATTCTTAATAATAGTTCACTTTATAAAGATTCTTAAATTATGGAAAGAAAAACTGAAAACAACGTACTCTGGATCGAGATAGCCAGTCGTGCCTACGACTGTAGTTAATATGTGACTGGTTCCATCGGTGGGTAAATCCTTAGAAAGACCAAAATCTGCTATTTTAGCATCCAAGCTGTCGCTTAGAAGGATGTTGGCCGACTTCACATCTCTATGAATTATAGGTGGCTTGCAACCATGATGTAGATATTCTAGTCCTGCAATCCAAAATTAGACATTTTACCAATCTGCGAATAAATCACAATAATTCCAACAAATTCAATTTGTGCTTCAAGTGGGGTTAAATGTGGAAAAATTTGGCCAACTTGCTCCTTACTCTTTCTTCTTTTATTTTATTTTATTTTTTTCTTGCAGGGATGGGGGTTAGATTAAAGATAGAAAATCAGACACCAAGCTTGGTTGGTGATGCTGATCTCTTATAAGTGAGTAGACGGATAATCAAGCCTAGTAGAAGGAAAATTTACTAAAATTGGTCGGCGTAGAAAAACATAAAAAATTCTATGATGTTCGGGACGATCATATGACCATTTTTAGGGTTTAAAAGGATTTATCAAAGTAGTTTTGAAACCTTAGACAAGCAGTAGCATGACAGATCGGTGGACTGGTGAATTTCGAACGAAGATGGGAGTTCAAGATTATCTAAAGAGAAGATCAGAGGTCAAAGACAAGAAATAAATGCAGTGTGATTTGGAATATTTGAACCAGTTAAATATTTATACCAGTCCCAGAAAAGTCTTTAATAAGAAACGTTGAATCAGTACTTACCTTGTGCAGAATCTATTGCTATTCGAAGTCTCATTTCCCAGCTCAAGGCATCTGCAGTTTTATCTGCAGCCACACTATTGACAAATTACCCATCCTATTGCAAAACAAGAAAAACTAATAAAGTGCATCTTATTTTTGCACCTAAACTCGTTCGTTTATTAAGTAACATATAACGACGTGGCAATGTGATACCTGAGATATAATCCTTGAGGTTTCCATTAGCCATATAGTCATAGATGAGCGCCATGTGGATACCGTCATCGCAGTACCCAACAAAGGAGGCCAAATTCCTGTGATGAACTCTCATCAAGAGCTCAGCCTGCAATTATACTAGGAACTAAGGAAACTGCTTTAATTCTTAAAATTACGGGTATTTATGGAAATCTAAATCGATCCTTAAAATGTTTGATTTTCAAATGTAGACTCTTTAAGCAGTGGGGGTAGTTATCAACTTCTTGGGTTGCATGGTAGTTAGATTAACACACCTCATTTTGAAACTCTTTAGATCCTTGAGATGAGGTTGAAGAGAGCAACTTCACTGCAACTTTGCTGCCATCTTTCATCTGACCAAGATATACAGTCCCGAATCCTCCCTTCCCTATGGCTATTTTGAAGTCATCAGTAATGCTCACAACTTCAGCATACTTGAACTGCTTTTTCTGTGATGGTACCGCTATTCCTTCTCCGTCTGATATTGGTTTCTCTGTAGACAGTATTTTACGAAGACGTTTGGTAACAGCACAGTTTCAAAACCAGGAGAAAAGTTGAGATTCAGAACCAAACAACAAAAGACATTACCTGATTCTCCCTTTCTTCTTATTCTCCAGACAGCAGTGGATACAACTACAAGGACCAGAATCACTACTAGGGGCACAACTATTGGAACTACAACATTCCTCTTCTTTTCATTGCATGAACCCGAGTCACAAAGATTTTTGCTGTCCACCCTAGAGAAACAGGACAAATTATTAAGAAAAATAACCTAATAGAAACTTTTTTAGAAGTAAAAAGTGGAGTGATGTTATTTTCTTTTTATAGATGAAATGGTAGTTTCAATAAGATGCTTTGCCCATCTATTATCGCAGTCATTGGGTTTCTTTGCTAAAATTTACCTTAGTGTGAATGATCCATCCCTTGATCTATCTAAGAGAGCCCTAGGAACAGAGCCGGAGAGTTGATTGCCCTCCAAATTTCTGAAATGATAGAATTAAATTAAATCATATCACTATGTTTTTAGCATGGCAAGTTACAACTATTGATCTAATATACAACCATTACAGTCGTGGGACTTACAGAAACTTCAGAACTGACAGTTCTTGCAGAAACTCGGGTATAATTCCATTCAAGCTATTATTTGATAAATCCCTGACAACAGCAAAAATGTCACATTCAAGATATTGTGTGCCAAAAGAGTGCTAAATCACAACAGTCAAATGTATACTCACAGTGTCTCTAACGATGAAAGACTGGCAATGGAAGCAGCTATTTCCCCGGTTAAACCACTTGCGGTCAGGTTTCTAATCCAAATAAGAAACGTAAATGTGGACTTCGGTAATTCTCCTCTTAGAGCCAGCTTACGCAAGAACAGAATTTGAACATTTACGAAGAAAAAACTTACATTGAAATAATTCGAGGGGGATTTGAATTATTGTAGCTGCATATTAGACCATCCCAAGAGTAATTCATTGGGCTGCATGGATCACCCACCCAATTTTTATTCACTTGATATGTTGTTCTGATGCCATTTATTGCTTCACCTGTTTGTAAAACAAAATAAGTTAAGAAACCTGTTTTACAAAATTACAATCTTATTGCATTTTAGGAAATTCATTCGTTTTGACAATTTTGTTCATAGTTTCTCCTGCAATTCTTTTTGATAATTTTGTTCATAGTTCCTCCTGCAACTTTCTGTCAGACCCATAATCAAAGTAAAACGTAACCTGGGAACTTGAATAGGAAACATGAGAATCTAAAGAAGACATATATACCATCACTGCTGAATGTCGCTGATGAATTGGACTGTGTGACTATATAAATCTCAATAGCATTGAGGATGGGGGGAAGGGTTGAATTTCCAGTTCTATAAATGGAAAGCCGATGTTCGCTTCCCACCAAGGGTCTTGAATTATATACAGTAGTTGTATCGAAGCCGCGAGGAATCAAAGGTCCAAACAAAGGATTTTCATTCCAAGAAACATTGAATTCTCTTGATTGGTTTCTCCTTAACTGCTCCAACTCAGCAAAGTACATGTAGACGTAAAATTGGGCATTCGGATCAGATGTAGTCCACGTCAGTTCCAAGGATTCAGTCCCATTTCTTGGCCTGGCAGCTGTTCTAATGACCCCAGAGGGAGCTCTGTAACCATTTCCACTCACATCAATATCTTCAGAAGTGGTTATTGAATCCCAAGATGGGGAGCTATAGGGGGACCAAATCCGATCGTATATATCATCTGTATATCTACCAGTTCCATTGATAAATCCAGTGTCCAGTCTCTGGAACAGTCTTAACAAGCCTGAACTCCCCGGTTCAACATTATAAACTGACCCATTTAGTGGCCTCAGCTCTAATCCCGATATAAACGGAGTACCCTGGCCTATGTTAATGAGACAAATGCTTATAGTATCTGTTAATGCAACAGTAATGATCTCTGTCGCAACAATATCAGATGCGTTGCTGAATTTAACTGATAACCAGTGATTGGCATCAACGTAGAGATCAAATACAGGCAATTTGTTTTCTCCATCATAGTTTCCATACATGAAAAGTGCTCGAATCAGATTTAGACTGTTTCTTCCACCTGCGGGCCTTAAGGTGTAACAATTCTTGTTCCCTAGTGGAAAACTCCTGACATCTGAAAGAGGCTGTGGTAGGATAGGATTGTTTGGATATGCATATTCTGAAGAAATGTTTCTGTTTGTACCCGTGCGGATAAAAGCTCCATCTGAAGTGTAGCTTATTCCGGTATCAATATCCACATAATGAAAATTTTCTGGTCCTCCGCAATCAATACTAATAAAACCTATATATGTACCGGAAAGGAAATGGATTACAGTTAAGAAAATTAACCAAATTGGCAGATGCTACATAAACTTTAACAATCTAGTGGTAGCAAAACAATCCCCTATGATGTCAGAACCATCACAAGCATATGATGGTTTGATGATAGTTGAAACTTGAAACTATCATAGACTTGAAACTATAACACTCCAATCAGGAATCATCACGGTCTATGATATAGTTTTAAGTGCTTCAAAGAAAAGATAACTCGCTTGTCAATTAAAACTGTTTTTGATCTGCTACGAAATCAACTACTAAAAGAAAATTCAACGAAAAGGCCACAAGGTATAAGAAGATGAAACTCACCTGTCTGAAGCTGTCCATGAACATGAAGAATGACTGTCGTAGAAAAACAAATCATTAATGAAAGAAGGAAGAAACCCATTAAAAATTTCCACTCGTCCCTTTGGATTTCTTCACTCTTGTACAAGAACTATTACCCTGTTTTACTTTTTGATGGCATGTAGAATTAACTAATGCAGGCTATGATGAAGTGCAACTATCTAAGAAGATCATTGCATATACAGTTAGGTGGATAACAATAAGAAGTTTGGACAAATTAGAGTCAACTGAGATATATATATTATGCATTATTTAAACCAATGTTAACGTGTTTTCTGTCGAACAAGATGTCAATAATATGGAGCTGACCTAACGAAATATATATAAATATAATTATGATGCTCCACTTGAAAATTCAGAAGGGGAAAAAAGGAACATGTAAAGTATAGGCTATACTACAGTGTTGATGAACAAAATCACCTTGTTTAGAGAACTAGTAGCTATGTTATCAGCACATTTAGGCAACCAAACGCTAGTTTATTGTCACGGGCATTTGGACAAACAGATTGTGTGTGCTTTTAACATAATCTAATGTAGTTGTTAGCATTCTTCAAACCAAGTTGCATTTGATTAACGAATATATATACATATATATGGGGACAGACTGATAATTACATATTAAATATTTTATAAGGTGGATTGCAAAACAGTACAACCGTAACTATTTTCGTTCTCTTTTGACACTCACTCCTTTAGGGTTTCTTGAATACTAGTACTCTCGTCGTTTCTAAATTATCGTCATATATAGCTTCCTTCTTTTTTTTTTCAAATATAATGTTTTCTAAATACAAATTTGATCGTATATTTTTTCCAAAATCATTAAATACATAACTCGTAGTAAGTTTAGAATACTATGAATTATGTGTTTTATGATTTTGGAAAAAATAATAAAAAATATATGTCAAATTTGTATTTAAAAAATATACCAAAAAAGAGCCAAATAAGACGATAATTTAAGAACGGATGAAGTACTATTTTCCTGATATTATTGCTATATTGATGGTTTCTGAAAAAGGATTTGAATCAATTTCATAAATTAGTTGTATAAAACTGGAGAAAATTTTGAACCAATGGTTGGTCTCTATATATAATTTCAACTTTCATTTTCTTAAAAAATAAATAAATAAAAATAGTGGAAAATAAACTGGCTAAATAAATGAGTAATGTTATACTGACGAGGTCGATCTTGTCGATAAACGTTCCATTTTTCTCCACATTTTCCTCTGATTTCTAGGCTAGATGCCGAAAATGACTCTCCCCCTACAAGTTTTCTTTTCTCCATAAAACTTGAATTTTCGATTATTTATATACACGAGGAGAGGACATGACATAGTCTTATACTCTCTCCGTCCCGGATAAATATTTCTAGTGAATAAAATACAGGAATTAAAAAATATAATTAATGATGTGCTGTAAAATGTGTTCTGACCATAATACAAATAAACATAATCTTAGTAGTTAGACTTGATCTTATTTCGTTGCTAAATTAAACACGCAATCTACAACTAGTATTCTGTGATAGCGAAATCAATGAAGTTTCTTTCTTTTAGTATAGGGATTGCAAACTATGACAGACTTGAACAGCAAAACACAATACTAGTATTTGTTTATTACTCCCTTCTTCTTTCCAAAATGATTGAGTAATAAAATATATTTACATAAATATTTTTATTGTCCATCTTATCTTATAGCATTCCAAACGTATATTGGGACATAATAATTGGCAAATGTAAATCTAGTAATTTCATTACAAAAATAAACACTTATTTCGAGATAATATTTATACAGTTTGAGACGAGTATCAATGTACATCAACTTGCTAATTATAATTAATTACTCACTTTCGATAAATTGGGTCTTTAATGAGCCTGCCGTTACTCATAATTTACTTGAAAATGTTTCGTATTTTCCTGTTATTTCATATTTTGATGGCTAATTTGCCATTCTTCAATATTGAATTCCAGTATACTTTATCAAGATTATCTCTACTTGACTTGTCATAATCTGCATCTAACTAATTACACCAGCGTGATTTAATCTCAAATAAATTGACAATCTTTCAATATAAATTCCTATTGTGATTTTATAAAATACAATTGTAGAAGAAGGTTTCTTTATCTTGCTAACGGACTAGAATATCGATTAATACTATGGTTACAATTTTAAAGTATTCAGAAAATAAATTCAATTTTCAAATTAATCAATCAAATATTATTAAAGAAAATACACATGAGGGCCTTAGATATTGATAAAATTTTCGATTGACACATCAGGTTAAAACAAATTTTTTTTTTTTATATCTTTATTATTGAGACTATCACTATCTTGTTTCTTTCCTGAGCCAACTCCGTTTCCAAACAGGCCTTTGACCTGATTTTGTAGCCTCATGGAGTCAAGATCCTCATAGATATTGGTAGATGATACAATGGTAATTGGTAACTTATTCCATTTACATGGCCCGTGGTAAAATAGCATTATTAAAATATTGCGCTGTAGTGGTCGAGGTTGTGGCGGGCGGGAGAGGGCCACCGGTCCCGCGAAATTTAAAAAACTTACACTTCTATTTTTTTAAAATAATTAGATTAAATTGATAGTTTGGCCCTTTGACCCCTTCAAAATATAATAGATATATCAGCTTAACTTCTAATTTTCTCTATATCGAATTATTTTAATAGACTTCTCTCTGCTTTTAGTATTTACCCGTACCTCATGAATTTGTTTTGAACCTTTTGGTTGTGGATACCTTGAGAAACCAAAAATAAAAATTTCTTAGTTAAATTTATTGAATTTCAAAAAAAAAATCTTAAATTTAGCATATTTTTTTATGATTACAATTTTTTTTAAAATTTCTTATTCAACTAATATAACTATTAACCACAAACAAAAATCCTTGAATCTCAAGTTCGAGTTCTCACCTCTGGCTTTACAAGTCCAGAAAATGCTAGGAAGAGTGTGGGCGACTTCTCAAGCATTCTAGCAAGGATCGAGACTAGGTGGAAGGTCATGCCTTGCTATGATGAAATGGGCTCTGCTGTTGGTGGGTTGGATTAAAATCAACATCGATAGTGTCGCTTCGACATCCTACGATATGGTAGCTTGCGTTGAGGTTGTTAGAGATTATATGGGTAGATTTGTAGAGCTGTCAAAATGGACTTAACCCGCTGGGCAGTCCAGCCCATTCCACCACCTAAAAAAGACGGGTTGGGTTGATGAGAATCCAGTTTAGGAGCGGGTCAAATGGATTGCGACCGTGCGGGTGACAGGCTGAAGCGAGTTGAGACGGGTTGGGCGCGGGATAACCCGCCAATTTAATTTTATTCACTTTTATGTTGTTTCTTTTTTGAATGTCTTTATTTATGTTGTATGGATTTTGTTTGAATCTTAAGAAATGTAGTTATATTTCACAATATTATGTTTAGCTTTAATTTGTTAAATTCTTTCTTTAGCTTTAATTTGTTAAATTCTTTCTTAGTTTTTGTACTAATGAAATGAAGAATACTTGTGTTTTTTTTTTTGTTGCTTTAATTGGTTAGATATTAATATTTTTTTAAATCACACTTTTTTTGGTGGGTTGGCTTGAGTATTTGCAGTCCCGCTATTTGCAGGTCAGCCCCGCCCATCCCGCCTGGTGGAGGGTTATGTTGGGTTATGGGTCTACCCATTTTGACAGCTATAGGTAGATGGGTGGAGGGTTTCGACCACCACCTCATACAAGCACGCACCCTCCCCTAGAAGAACGGAGCTTTGGCTATTTGCAAATAGCTAGTCTGGGTTTGGCAGCACGAGTTCAAGAAAGTCTTAATGGAGTCGGATTCAATGGAGGCCAGCTATCCATACGGTGGAATGGGGTGGTGACCAAGATGTTGAGATTTCAGCAATTAAAAAAATAAAGGAGTTGTTAGGGTGCGACTCGTTGATCATAGCCTAACATTATATTTTCCGAAGCTAATAGTAGTGTGGCTGTGTTCGCAAAGGATTGCTTAGAGAGGCTTGGCATGGGTCGTGTGTTCCTTCACCCACCTGATATTGTAAAGAAGACCCAAAGGCTGATTTGATCGGATCCGAAAGCTTCCGGCTAGAAAAATTTGTAGTTCTTTCCTTGCTATTTTGCTAGACATGCCCAAACAGTTCGAACCGACGGTTCCAAAAACTGTGGAACAATAAATCGTAACCGAACTGGCAAATTACAGGTTACCGTTCCGAACCACAATTAAATTTTTTAAAAAAAATTTCATCTTACAACTTTATACAAAGTATTTTTTTTTTAATTTTAAACTTTGTAAACTTTTTCATCTTTAAAATTATAGAGTAAACAAGGCAATTTCAAAATTTAAAATTTAAATTTTGGCAATTTTTCACGATTTTGATAAATTAGAAACCGAAATCAAACCATGTAACCGGCGGTTTCGGTTCCTCGTGATTCCAGTTTATGCGGATTTTTGGACGTTTCGGTTCCGGTTCCGAAACCGTTGGTTCCGAACCGTTTGTGCATTTCTAACTTTGACAATAGGACTTCTTTAGAGATTGTTGAGGAGATGGGGAAATTAATTAGGAGCCCCTGAAATAATTTGTAAATAAAACCTATGGAAACAAATACCATCATATTTATCTTATTTTCAATCATAGGTTTGGACAACCCATAGATTTCTTATACGAGACTTGTTGAGGTGGATGTATAAGGGGAACATTTTTGTTATAAAAAAACTTCATGATGATCAAAAATCAATTTTTAAAAACTTGTTAGTAAATCATGTTCTCACGGTAGTTTCGGAGCCCCTACACTTGGGTGGCATAAACTGAATTTTCATGGTTCATATGATTGGGAAGAAAAGGCTCGGGCCAGGTATATTATTAGGAACGAAAAAGGAGAGGTAGTTTTTGTACATAGGCGTGACTGTACTGGAGTGGCAAAGTCCACATTTGTTCTGATTCGTGTGACACATTTTTACCCCCTGTTTAGTAACGTCAGGACAAATTTTATACATATTTCACGCTAACAAAATTTTTTTTTTAAATGACATGAGTTTGAAAACCTTATCGAGTCTTTTAAGATACACAAACATTTCTTTAAGATAGATAAGAAGGACTTTGACTAGACAAGGCCAAATAGTTCGAACCGATGGTTCCAAAAATCGTGGGACAACAAATTGTTATCAAACCGGCATATCACGGTTACGAATCGCAAATTTTAATTTTTTTTATTTCATCTTAAAACTTTGTACAAAATAGGGGTGTAAGCCCAAACCGCCGAATCGAATCGAACCGAATCGGTCAGTTCGATTCGGTTCGGTTAGTGGTTCTTAGTGCCAAACCGAACTGAACCACCACCATTTAATTATTTATATATATATATATTATTATTTAGTAATTAGTAATTAAATTTAATAAAAAAATATTGTTGTTTGCCTATATTTTGATTGAATTATTGTAATTTTAAAGTTAATTTTTTTACTTTTAATTATTTAGTTTGTGTTAAAAGTATTTTTTTAATATTTAAAAGTTTTTTTTTGTGGAATATTTAAATAATTAAACCGCGGAACCGAACCAAACCGATCGGTTTGGTTTGAAGTTTGTGGCAGCTCGGTTCGGTTTGAAATATGTGGAACCGTTAGGGGGTGGTTCGGTTTGTGGTTTTGGCTCAAACCGAACCACTTTCACCCCTAGTACAAAGTATATTTTTGAAATTTATAAACTTTGTAAACTTTTCATTTTTAAAATTATAGAGTAAACAAGGCAATTTCAAATTTTAAATTTTGGCGATTTTTCACTGTTTGGAACCGACAGTTCATGATTTTAAGAAACTGGAAACCGAAATCGAATTGCGTAACAGGCCGGCGGTTCCAGTTTGGGGGACGGTTTCGGTTCCTCGGTGTTCAGGTTTATGCAATTTTTTTGATAGTTCGGTTCCGGTTCAAATCGCTGGTTCCGAACCGTTTGTGCATGTCTAACTTTGACAACATGACTTCTTTAGAGATTGTTGAGGGGATGGGAAAATTGATTAGGGAGCCCCTGGAAGAATTTGTAAATAGAGCCTATGGAAACAGATAACATCATATTTATTTTACTTTTATGGATTTTCAGTCATAGGTTTAGACCATCTCGGTTTGGACCATCCCTAGGTTTAACATGTTTAGGCGGATGTCTAAAGGGAACATATTTGTTATAGAAAACCCCAGATGATCAAAAATCAATTCTTAAAACCTTGATAGTAAATCATGTTCTCACGGTAGTTTGGGAGCCCCCCACTTGAATAGTATAAACTGGAAATTTCATGGTTCTTATAATTGGGAAGAAAAAGCTTGGGCCGGGTATATTATTAGGGGCAAAAATGTAGAGGTAGTTTCTGTACATAGGTGTGACTGTACCGGAGTGGCAAATTCGACATTTGTTCTGATTTGCATGACACTTTTTTACCCACTATTTAATAACGTCAAGACAAATTTTATACATATTTCACGCTAACTGTTTTTTTTTTTAATAAATGGCAGGAGTTTGAAAATATTATCGAGTCTTTTAAGACACACAAACATTTCTTTGAGATGTATGAGAAGGACTTTGACTAGACATGCCCAAACGGTTTGAGCCCATGGTTGGAATCGACAGTTTTGGTTCCGAACCGTTGGTTGCAAAAATTGTGGACAACAAACCGTAACCAAACCGGTAAATCACGGTTCACTTATAGTTCCGATCCGTAATTATTAATTTTTTTGTATATTTTTTTTAAAAAATTCATATTAAAACTTTATACGAAGTATTTTTTTGAAAATTTTAAACTTTGTAAACTTTTTATCTTTAAAATTATAGACTAAACAAGGCATTCAAAATTTAAATTTTGGCGATTTTTCACGGTTTGGAACCAGCAGTTCACGGTTTTAAGAAATTGGAAACTGAAACCAAACCGTGTTACCGGCGGTTCCGGTTCGGGGATGGTTCCGGTTCCGATTTATGCGATTTTTTGGACGTTTCGATTCCGGTTCGAACCGCTAGTTCCGAACCATTTATGCATGCCTAACTTTGACAACAGAACTTTTTTAGAGATTGTTGAGGGGATGGGGAAATTGATTAGGGAGTGCCTGGTAGAATTTGTGAATAGAGCTTATAGAAACAAAGACCATCCTATTTATCTTACTTTCATGGATTTTCAGTCATGGGTTTGGACCACCCCTAGGTATCACATACGTGACTTGTTTAGACAGATGTCTGTGGGGAACAGTTGTGTTATAAAAAAACCCATGATGATTAAAAATCAATTATTAAAAACCTTGTTAGTAAATCCTGTTCTCACGGTAGTTTAGGAGCAGCTCTACTTGGGTGGCATAAACTAAATTTTCATGGTTTTTATGATTGGGAAGAAAATCCTCGAGTCGAGTATACTATTAGGGACGAAAATGGAGAATTAGTTTCTGTATATAGGCGTGACTGTACTGGAGTGGCAAAGTTTACATTTTTACCCACTGTTTAGTAACGTCAGGACAAATTTTATACATATTTCACGCTAACAAAAAATTTTTTTAAAGACATGAGTTTGAAAACCTTATCGAGTCTTTTAAGCCTCACAAACATTTCTTTGAGATGGACGAGAAGGGCTTTGACTACACAAGGCCAAACAGTTTGAACCGATGGTTCCAAAAACCGTGGGACAACAAATTGTAATCAAACCGGCATATCACGCTTACGAAACGCAATTTTTAAATTTTTTTTTTATTTTTTTAAAATTTCATCTTAAAACTTTGTACAAAGTAGGGGTATAAGCCCGAACCGCCGAATTGAATCGAATCGATTAGTTCGGTTCGATTTTGGGTTAGGACGGTTCGGTTTAGGTTTGAAAATTTTATAAACCGAGCGGTTCGGTTCGGTTTGTGGTTTTTGGTGCCAAACCGAATCGAACCGAACCACCACCATTTAAATTTTTTTTATAAATATATAAATTTAATAAGAAAAATATTATTGTTTGCCTACATTTTGATTGAATTATTGTAATTTTAAGGTTAATTTTATTACTATTAGTTATTTAGGTTGTGTTAAAAGTATTTTTTTGATATTTAAAAGTTTTTTTTTGAATATTTAAATAATTAAACCGCGAAACCAAACCATACCGATTGGTTCGGTTCGGTTTGAAATATGTGAAACAATTAGGGGGTGGTTCGGTTTGCGGTTTTGACTCAAACCGAACCACTTTCACCCCCCTAGTACAAAGTATATTTTTGAAATTTATAAACTTTGTAAACTTTTCATCTTTAAAATTATAGAGTAAACAAGGCAATTTCAAATTTTAAATTTTAAATTTTGGAGATTTTTCACGGTTTGGAACCGGCGGTTCATGATTTTGAGAAATTGGAAACCGAAATCGAACCGTGTAACAGGCCAGCGGTTCCAGTTCGGGGACGATTTTGGTTCCTCGGTGTTCTGGTTTATGCGAATTTTTTTATGGTTCGGTTCCGGTTCGAATCGCTGGTTCCGAACCGTTTGTGCATGTCTAACTTTGACAACAGGACTACTTTAGAGATTGTTGAGGGGATGGGGAAATTGATCAGGGAGCCCCTGGAAGAATTTGTAAATAGAGAATATAGAAACAAATACCATCATATTTATTTTACTTTCATGGATTTTCATTCATGGGTTTGGACCATCCCTAGGTTTAACATGTTTAGGCGGATGTCTGAGGGGAACATATTTGTTATAGAAAACCCCATGATAATCAAAAATCAATTCTTAAAAACCTTGATAGTAAATCATGTTATCATGGTAGTTTGGGAGCCCCTCCATTGGGTAGGATAAACTGAAAATTTCATTGTTCTTATGATTGGGAAGAAAAAGCTTGGGTCGGGTATATTATTAGGGGCAAAAATGGAAAGGTAGTTTCTGTACATAGGCGTGACTGTACTGGAGTGGCAAAGTCCACATTTGTTCCGATTCGCACGACACATTTTTACCCACTATTTAATAATGTCAAGACAAATTTTATATATATTTCACGGTAATCGTTTTTTTTTTTAATAAATGGCAGGAGTTTGAAAACATTATCGAGTCTTTTAAGACACAACATTTATTTGAGATGGATGAGAGGACTTTGACTAGACATACCCAAACGGTTTGAACCCATGGTTCGAACGGACAGTTTTGGTTTCAAACCGTTGGTTACAAAAATTGTGGACAACAAAACGTAACCAAACCGGCAAATCACGGTTTAGTTACAGTTTCGATCCGTAATTATTAATTTTTTGTATATTTTTTTTTAAAAATTCATATTAAAACTTTGCACGAAGTATTTTTTTGAAAATTTTAAACTTTGTAAACTTTTTATCTTTAAAATTATAGACTAAACAAGGCATTCAAAATTTAAATTTTGGCGATTTTTCACTGTTTGGAACCGGCGGTTCACGGTTTTGAGAAATTAAAAACCAAAATCGAACCGTGTTACCGGCTGTTCCGGTTTATGCGATTTTTTGGACGTTTCGGTTCCGGTTCGAACCGCTAGTTCTGAACCATTTATGCATGTCTAACTTTGACAACATGACTTCTTTAAAGATTGTTGAAGGGATGGGGAAATTGATTAGGGAGCCCTTGGAAGAGTTTGTAAATAAAGCTTATTTATCTTACGTTCATGGATTTTCAGTCATGGGTTTAGACAACCCTTAGATTTCACATACGTGACTTGTTTAAGTAGATGTCTGTGGGGAACAGTTTTGTTATAAAAAAACTCATGATGATTAAAAATCAATTTTTAAAAACCTTGTTAGCAAATTTTGTTCTCACGGTAGTTTAGGAGCTCCTCTACTTGGGTGGCATAAACTAAATTTTCATGGTTTTTATGAGTGGGAAGAAAAGTTCCGAGTCGGGCATATTATTAGGAACGAAAATGGAGAGGTAGTTTCTGTACATAGGCGTAAATGTACTAGAGTGTCAAAGTCCACATTTGTTTCGATTCGTAAGTCACATTTTTACCCACTGTTTAGTAACGTCAGGACAAATTTTATACATATTTCACGCTAACAATTTTTTTTTTTTAAATGACACGAGTTTGAAAACCTTATTGAGTCTTTTAAGATACACAAATTTCTTTGAGATGGATGAGAAGGACTTTGACTAGACAAGGCCAAAGAGTTCAAACCGATGGTTCCAAAAACCGTGGAACAATAAATTGTAATCAAACCGGCATATCACGGTTACGAACCGCAATATTTAATTTATTTTTTTTATTTTTTTTAAAAATTTCATCTTAAAACTTTGCACAAAGTAGGGGTGTAAGCCTAAACTGCCGAATCGAATCGAATTGGTTAGTTCGGTTCGGTTTTGGGTTAGGACGGTTCGGTTTAGGTTTGAAACTTTTATAAACCGAGCGGTTCGGTTCGGTTTGTTATTTTTTGTGCCAAACTAAACTGAATCGAATCGAACCGAACCACCACCATTTAATTTTTATTTTTTTATTTAGATATATATATATATATTGTTTAGTGATTAGTAATTAGTAATTAAATTTAATAAGAAAAATATTATTGTTTGCCTACATTTTGATTGAATTATTGTAATTTTTAAGTTTGTGTTAAAAGTTTTTTTTTTGATATTTAAAAGTTTTTTTTGGAATATTTAAACAATTAAACCGCGGAACCGAACCATACTGGTCGATTCGGTTCGGTTTGAAGTTTGTGTCGGTTCGGTTTGGTTTGAAATATGTGGAACAGTTAGGGGTGGTTCGGTTTGCGATTTTGGCTCAAACCGAACCACTTTCACCCCTAGTACAAAGTATATTTTTGAAATTTATAAACTTTGTAAACTTTTCATCTTTAAAATTATAGAGTAAACAAGGCAATTTTAAAATTTAAATTTTAAATTTTGGTGATTTTTCACGGTTTGGAACCGGTGGTTCATGGTTTTTAGAAATTAGAAACCGAAACCAAACCGCATAACAGGTCGACGGTTCCAGTTCGGGGACGGTTTCGGTTTCTCGGTGTTCTAGTTTATGCGATTTTTTGGATGGTTCGGTTCCGGTTCGAATCGCTGGTTCCGAACCGTTTGTGCATGTCAAACTTTGACAATATGACTTCTTTAGAGATTGTTGAGGGGATGGGAAAATTGATTAGGGAGCCCCTGGAAGAATTTGTAAATAGAGCCTATGGAAACAGATACCATCATATTTATCTTACTTTCATGGATTTTCAGTCATGAGTTTGGACCATCCCTAGGTTTAACATGTTTAGGCGGATGTCTGAGGGGAACATATTTGTTATAGAAAACCCCATGATGATCAAAAATCAATTCTTAAAAACCTTGATAGTAAATCATGTTCTCACGGTAGTTTGGGAGCCCCTCCATTTGGGTAGCATAAACTGAAAATTTCATGGTTCTTATGATTGGGAAGAAAAGGCTTGGGCTGGGTATATTATTAGGGGCGAAAATGGAGAGGTAGTTTCTGTACATAGGCATGACTGTACTGGAGTGGCAAAGTCCACATTTGTTCCGATTCGCATGACACATTTTTACCCACTATTTAATAACGTCAAGACAAATTTTATACATATTTCATACTAACTATTTTTTTTAATAAATGGCAGGAGTTTGAAAACATTATCGAGTCTTTTAAGACACACAAACATTTTCTTTAAGATGGATGAGAAGGACTTTGACTAGACAAGCTCAAACGGTTTGAACCCATGGTTCGAACCGACAGTTTTGGTTCCGAACCGTTGGTTGCGAAAATTGTGGACAACAAATTGTAACCAAACCGGCAAATCACGATTCAGTTATAGTTTCGATCCTTAATTATTAATTTTTTTGTATGTTTTTTAAAAAAATTTCATATTAAAACTTTGTACGAATTATTTTTTTGAAAATTTTAAACTTTGTAAACTTTTTATCTTTAAAATTATAGACTAAACAAGGCATTCAAAATTTAAATTATGGCGATTTTTCACGGTTTGGAACCGGCGGTTCACGATTTTGAGAAATTGGAAATCAAAACCGAACCGTGTTACCGGCGGTTCCGGTTCTGGGATGGTTCCGGTTTGAACCGCTAGTTTTAAACCATTTGTGCATGTCTAACTTTGACAACAGGAATTCTTTAGAGATTGTTGAGGGGATGAGGAAATTGATTAGGGAGCCCCTAGAAGAATTTGTAAATAGAGCTTATAGAAACAAAGATCATCCTATTTATCTTACTTTCATGGATTTTTAGTTATGAGTTTGGACCACCCCTAGGTTTCACATACATGACTTGTTTAAGCAGATTTCTGTGGGGAATAGTTTTATTATAAAAAATCTCATGATGATAAAAAAATCAATTTTTAAAAACCTTGTTAGTAAATCCTGTTCTCGCGGTAGTTTAGGAGCCCCTCTACTTGGGTGGCATAAACTAAATTTTCATGGTTTTTATGATTGGAAGAACAGCCTCGAGTACTGGAGTGGAAAAGTCCACATTTGTTCCGATTCATAAGTCACATTTTTACCCACTGTTTAATAACGTCAAGACAAATTATATATATATATATATATATATTTCACTGTAATGATTTTTTTTTATTTTTAAATAAATGGCAGGAATTTTTAAACTTTATCGAGTCTTTTAAGACACACAAATATTTCTTTGAGATGGATGAGAAGGACTTTGAGTAGACATGCCCAAACGATTGAAACCGACGGTTCCAGTTTCAAACCGTTGTGTCAAAAAATCGTGGGACAACAAACCGTAACCAAACCAAAAAATCACGGTTATGGTTACGATTTGCAATTTTGGGTTTTTTTTTTTTAAAAATCGTCTTAAAACTTTGTACAACGTATTTTTTTGAAAATTTTAAACTTCGTAAAATTTTCATCTTTAAAATTATTGAGTAAACAAGGCAATTTCAAAATTTCCGACGGTATTGGTTCTAAACCATTGGGTCCAAAAACCGTGGGACAACAAACCTGATGAGACATAATCGTCCTACTCCGTAGCCAACGACCAGCTCATACAGGGGTTTACCCACTCCATGGTAGTGGGTTTGTACTCTCCCTCATGTCCTAAAACTGATTCAACGAAAGTTTCGAACACATGATCTCCAGGTCATAGTCATAGATTATGGAACATGAGTACCACTTGAGCAGCTGCTCAAGTGGTACTCATGTCCCATGCCTTATGACTATCACTTGGAGGTCAGAGGGTCGAAACTTGGTGGAACCAGTTTCAGGATGTGGGGGAGGCAAATACCCACTACCAGGAGTGGGAAGATCATGAGTTTAAACGGATGCTCTCGTTGGCTACGGAGTAGGACGAGTCATCCCCTCAACAAAAAAGGGCGCCTTTTTCTGATGAGACATAATCGTCCTACTCCGTAGCCAATGACCAGCTCATACAGGGGTCTACCCACTCCATGGTAGTGGGTTTGTGCTCTCCCTCATGTCCTGAAACTGGTTCAACCAAAGTTTCGAACCCATGACCTCCAGGTCATAGTCATAGATTATGGAACATGAGTACCACTTGAGCACTCCAAAAAAAGGGCGCCTTTTCTGATGAGGCATAATCGTCCGGGTTTACCCGATCGACGAGTACCTCACAGGGGTCTCCCCGCACCATGGCTGCGGGTTTTTTGCTCTCCTTCACATCCTGAAACTGATGCTGAAGCAAACTAAGTTTCGAACCCTTGACCTCCAGGATATAGTCTTTGGGCAAGGGACATGAGTACCAACTAAGCTAGCTGCTCAAGTGGTACTCATGTTCCATAATCTATGACTATGACCTGGAGGTCATGGGTTCGAAACTTTGGTTGAACCAGTTTCAGGACATGAGGGAGAGCACAAACCCACTACCATGGAGTGGGTAGACCCCTGTATGAGCTGGTCGTTGGCTACGGAGTAGGACGATTATGTCTCATCAAAACCGTAACCAAACCGGAAAATCACGGTTACGGTTACGATTCGCAATTTTGAATTTTAAAAAAAAATCATCTTAAAACTTTGTACAAACTATTTTTTTGAAAATTTTAAACTTCGTAAACTTTTCACTTTAAAATTATTGAGTAAACAAGACAATTTCAAAATTTAAATTTTGACTATTTTTCATGGTTTAGAACCAACGGTTCACGATTTTGAGAAATTGCAAATCGAAACCAAACCGTGTAACCGGTGGTTTCGGTTCGAGGACGGTTCTGGTTCCTTTCGATTCCGGTTTATGCAGTTTTTTGGACGGTTCGGTTTCAATTCGAACCTCTGGTTCCGAATTCGAATCGAACCGCTGATTCCGTACCGTTTATGCATGGCTAACTTTGACAACCGTACTTCTTTAGAGATTGCTGAGAGGGTGGAGAAATTGATTAGGGGGCCCATGAAATAATTTGTAAATAGAGCCTATGGAAAGAAAGATAATCCTATTTATCTTACTTTCATGGATTTTCAGTTATGGATTTGGACCACCCCTAGGTTTCACGTGCTGTTAGCGGGTGTCATTTTACTCATTATCACTTTCAAAATGAGTTTAGCTGTTAGCGGGTGTAATTTTACTCGTTACTTTGACAATTTTTTAGCGTAACTTTTCACCCGTTTGCCTAATTAACATAACTCGTAGTGTTAAGATTTTTTTTTTTTTAGATAATCTAAGAATGAAGTATAACTTTATAGACATTATAGAAGTACAATTTGTGTTAATGAGACCTACTAACCATTGTTGTAATAAATAAATTAAAGTTTTTGATATACTTGGATCAACCGAAGAAAAATAATTGATTAGCTTTTCATTATTAAATTATTTAGGTAAAATTTTCTTGTTAATGTAATTAGATCATAGTTTAGATCCGATTCGATCTGCTAAATTTTTTAAATTTGGATTGATATAATCTATTCAATTAGTTAATAAATCATGTTAAATATTTCTTGATAGACATTATAATTTTTTTTTGCATTTTCTTTATAAAAATGAAACAAAATTAAAATTAGTGGTCAAAGTCGGACAAATTAAATGGTAAGACAAATTAAATGGTAAGAGTCGGACAAATTAAATGGTAAGAAGCTTCAAAAATAAAAATAAAAAATTTAAAAAAAGTTGCGCTAAAACAACACCCCAAACTACAATTTTTGACATCTGGCCCTAAATGAATCGAGGTGTACTTTCCCCGCCAAATGTAACACGAAGTACCCCACTACGGCACTACTACGTCGCATATGAAGTTTGTGTAATCAGAACTCTGGAGGCTTCTTCGACACACATCACCGAGCTGTTCTTCGCTCCCTTCAGCGACCCTTCCGAGTTCTGCTATTCAATTCCAAGTTTCAAATCTTAATGGTATGTAAACTTTCTCCGTTGAAAGCCCTTATTATATTGAATTTGATTCACTAAATGTTCGTTCAGTTTCGATGCGATTGATTCATGCCTTTGAATTTACATTTCCGATTCACTTTTATAGGGGTTTTGTGTACATTAATTTCTGGTATTGTCGAGTTCTATGTCGTCTAAGATTAATGCAAGTGTAGTTTGATTCGCGAAATTTCATATATCCATGTTCATACGGATTACGAGGTGTATGCATATACGTATGGACGGTAGAAATGTATATCCGATACTTAAGAGAGATTCGCAAAGGTCAGGTGATGTTGTGTGAATTTCTCTCTGTATCTTTCTCCATATGTGAGTTTGAGTGGGTGTGTTTGTGTGTGTGTGTGTGAGAGAGAGAGAGGGGGGGTGAGACTCGGAGTGGATGCAGCCATGCAGATTTTGCCCATGGATAGGAGTTTTGGCTGTTTTTGAGTTTGAAATTCGAAGCAAGATCTCAAGTTTGCTAGCAATTTTCAGGTTACGGTAGTAGATTTTTGTAAAATGCATCGGATTTGGCTTCTGTATGCTAGCACTGAGTGTTAAATACCAACAGTAGCTTTTCCTGTGTATGATAAACAGAGGGAGACAAAAGTTGGGAAGGGAGTTCGGGTGGGGGAGGGTTGGTTGCCGGGATGTTGCCTCATAATAGTAAATCCATTCCTGGTATATGGTTCTTGCATTTAATCACCCTTTTTAGAAACATATATGGGTATTTTTGGTTTGCGCTCATGCTCTCTTTGAAGTCAAAGATGATGTGGAAAATGCATTGCTACGCCTCAAGACATCTCGCTCAATATTTGGTGAAACAATCTAAATGGCAGCATATTCTTAATGTATTTGGGACTTGAAAGTGATGTTTCCATTGGCTTCTGACATTTCTCTCATTTTTTGGTATCTTATCATGACTTGGTAGATTTTTTGTTTGCAAACGTGGATATATTTGAATGATCTTACTTCCACTTTATTGTGAAATAGTCTAAGAAAAGAGGTCTTTCGTTGGAAGAAAAGCGTGAGAAGATGCTTCAGATCTTTTACGATTCTCAAGACTTCTACCTCGTGAGTATAGTTTTCTCAAGTATTATTTCAATTTGAAATGCTTTTTGAATGCTTCTTGCCCACTTTATGCACCAAGTTTTCTTATCAATAATAGCTTTATTTTAAAGGCTAAAGCAGATTTCATTTTGATATAAATCAGAGATGATGGCCATTCTTATTGTTTGAATTTAATCATACTAATATATTGTTGTTATCTTTAGCTATAAGAGCTTATTATTCATGGATCGACTTGTAAACCTTAATGATATAGTGGAAAGCATTGATACACCTAGGTAGGGCTGCATGGTTAGACTAGTTATATTGGTTTACTGTCATCTCACCAAGCATATGTTTTCCAGTGATAAATTAGCTATTGCTTTCATCTGAGGTCCATGTCTATTCAGGTGGAAATATGAAAGGATTTGACTGCTGTTTTGGGGCTTTATCCAGCGCTATCTTTAGCTTGGAACAAGGGTTATATTGATAATCTGAAACAATTCAGCAGACAGTATATTGAAGGTAACCATAAGGTTTGAAACTTAAAATAAATTAGGGAAAAAAAAAAAAAAGCTTAACAGTTTCCGACTCGTCTATTCATGTGGAAATATGAAAGGATTTGACTCTGCTGTTTTAGGGCTTTATCCTTGAGAGGGAAGGAATCACTAGTCCACTGTTCCTTTCAGATCACCTTTTCATGACTCCAACAATGCTTACCCAGAATGCCTTGGTCAATTGGTCCAGAGATGGGTCAAGTCACTTTGTTTGCCCCTATCATTTCTTAGTCGATACAGTTTTTTGTACAAATTTGATTTGTATGTATGATAATGGCCTCCACATAATATTGTACTATGTTATGCATCAAGTTTAGCTCTGCTGATTGATCAATACACATCTTAATTAGTATTACTTGCATTTTGTATATCCAGCTCAAGGAACTTGAGAAGTTGGGCCCCAAGAAAGGTGTTATCAGCCAGTCGGTAAAAGATGTTGTCCAAAGTCTTGTGGACGATGACCTTGTCTCAAAAGATAAGATAGGAACTTCTGTAAGGAAATATCTTCAGATTTGATTATTAATAGAATAGTCGTCTCTTTCTGGAACACTGACTCAGCTTTAATAACATCTGCTTGCTTGCATTATGAATAGTGCTTTCTGTTTTGGATTATCAGGTATACTTTTGGAGTCTTCCTAGTTGTGCTGGAAATCAGGTAGACTAAACTTTCATTTTGAGCCTTGTTTCCATGAAATTGTTTCATGTATATACCCATGAAAAAGTATGGTCTATTTCTGCTTAGGTCTTATTATGTCCATGTTGTTTTACCAGCTAAGAAATGTGTATAAAAAGCTTGAGTCAGACCTTCAAAGCAGTAAGAAGCGTCATGCAGAACTTGTTGAACAATGTGAGGCCCTAAAGAAAGGACGAGAGGATTCAGTAAGTCTGATAAGTTTTATCTTCTTGTGTTTAGTACTAATTTCTTAATTCACATAAAACAATTTTTTTGGGCATTTCGTCACTTCTTGAAACTAAAATAATTTGGGAAGAGGGTTCATTAAACAAAGATTTATGTTCTTTCTTCAAATAGTTCTCCTTTTCTAAGTGTCTAATTTTAAGTATCTACCAGAATGAGCGAGAAGAGGCTTTGAGTAAGCTCAAAGCGATTGAACAGAAATATAATGAGCTAAAGGTAGGCTCACATCTTATACCCAATTCATCTTTTAGTCTCTATGAAATACTATCTCAAGTTTCTCATTGCAGCCTATAATCTTAATTTTCAGGGAGAGATGGGACAATATGCAGACAACGATCCAGCTGCCTTTGAAGCAATGAGTTAATAAATGTCTAAACTTCCTTTCCTTAATTCAATTCTAATGTTCCCTGTGGAATGCCCATTTCTAAAAATATCGAACAGACTTTTAATCATGCTGATTGTTCATTTCATGTGTCAGAGAAAGCTATTGAAGTTGCCCATGCAGCAGCTAACAGATGGACAGGTTTGACCTCTTACGAAATTCTTGTTCACCTTTGCTTTCCTGGTTTGCAAATGACTTTTTCATCAGTCACAACTCTTACGTGGAAATGCTTTGCAGACAACATTTTTACACTGCGCCAATGGTGTTCGAACAACTTTCCACAGGCCAAAGAACAGCTTGATCACATGTACAATGAGGTATACCCCCATTATTTTCAATTTACTAGGGCACATACAACTGGCCTTCCTGTTTGTGCCTGGTCATTTTACAATCGATGCAATGAGATTATAGCTACAAGAAAATGACGCCTATCTCTAATATTCATTAGGGTAAGGCATTTGGAGTAGTCAACCCTCTTCTCCCCCTCCTTCCACCCTCCCCCCAACCCCAACCCACCCAATGAGCCTGCCCCTCCCTTAACAAAGTTCCCAACGCTTAGAAGGAAAAACAGTTTGTTAATTTTAGAATTTTACGCCTTTGGTAAATTCTGGCCCTTCTTAAGCTACCCAAGAGCTAACATTCAAGAGCATATAAGCTACCAAAAATGCTAACGATTGGTTTTATCCACTATCCCCTTTGCCCTTTCTAACTAGTGATACTGGCATCTTCATATAGTAGAATCTTTCCTCCTTTTCTAATCAAGTTCCATTATGATTCTTGCTATTTGTTCAGCTGTGTTGCTATCCAGAAAAGGAAAGCATATAATTGTTTCATTGGCTGCTAATTCTGGCAGCACTTTTGTTTTAAAATCATATTCCATGTAATCTCACTCTAAGTAATCAACTGCAGGTAGGAATAACCGATGATTTTGACTATTTGGAGTTACCAGCACCAGCAGTAGTCCCTCTTAGCACAGTTGGTGATCAGATACTAGCAGGTAGTAAATAGGCTTCCTAGTATTAATGTAGTTTATAACTGGCACTCCATACTGCTACCAAATACAAAGGTTCTCCTTCTTGCAACAGCTACTTATCTTGCTTGGGGGTGTCAACCCGAACCATCAAACTGCCGTTCGGAACTGAACCAAACCGAATTTGGCAGTTTGGATCAGTTTCGTGAATTACGTAGTTCGGTTTGGCTTAGATTTTTGCCAAACCGAGCGATTCGGTTCAGTTTACGTTTTGCGCCTCATGAACCACGGTTCGAACCACAAAACCGATCTATCGAGACGAACCTCCAAACCATATATATTATTTCACCATTTATTAATAGTATACCTATGGATGTAAATGGTTCGGTTTAGTTCTGTTTGAGCATAAACACGAGTTGAACCATAGGTGACCGCTTTGCAGATTTTGAAATCGAACTGAACCATCTAAAGTTTGGAATCAAACCACAATGGTTTGGTTCAGAACTGTGGTTTCATTTCGTAGTTCAGTGCGACGGTTCAAGTTCGATTTCCTAGCTATTAAATAATACACGAGAAAAAAAAAATTTCAAACAAATATCAACCAAGGACTAAAGGGGATAAATTCTTCACACAAATTCAAGTTTTTAAACTAAAGCTTGCAATTAATATTATTTTGAATGCCTTAACTTATTAAACCAAACAAATCAAATTGAGAATCCAAACAAATCAAAATAAAAATTGGAGAAATTAAGATCCAACGGTTAAAATGAAAGATATACTTGCAAGCCTACAAGCATTTAAACTTACTCTCTTTAAGGATTAATATATAATTTGGTCCATGAACTTTACCTTTAGGGCGTCCATAGTGGGAGCCCTCCCACCGCCCCCTAAAAACAATTTTAGAGATTTTTACTTTTTCTTGATCCTATAGTTGCCCCTCTAGTTCACCCACTATCTCTAAAACCAATTAAATCATCCTCTAAATATAGGGTGAGTTTTAACATGAATAGTAATTCAAATTCTCTACATTTTCCTCACTTTATTTGAGCACAATATACTTTTGTTTAATATTTTGAAATAAAAATTATTAAAATATACTCCCTCCGTCTTTAAATTATTGTCTTATTTTTTTATCTGTCCCTAAATAATTATCTTTTTTTTTTATCCGTCTCTAAATAATTGTCTTGTTTTAAATTTTCATAGTTTAGGAGATAATTTTTACTATTTTACCCTTATTTTTCTCCCTACTTTAATTATGAGTCATATACACATAGGTATAAAGGAAATTACACATTATACCAATATTAATAATCAAGTCAAAAATTATTTTTAATCTTTGTGCCGGGTCAAACAAGATAATAATTTAGGAACGGAGAGAGCACAATATACTTTTCATAGTATTTAAAATTTAAAATATTTTATTTTAATTGTGGTGGAAAAATATAATAGTAGTTAGATTTGTTAATTGAGATTAGAGATATTTAATTTTTAGAGGGTCGTATAGAGAGTGTTTGTTGGAGTGGATTTATTTTTAGAGTGTTGAAAAAGTGAAACTTGAACGAAAAACGAGGTGTGTAGAGTGTGATATAGAGATGTATTGTTATGGATGCTCTTACTCCTATTTTGGTCATAGATGTTTCAAATTTCCTACGTTGGTCATTGAACTCACCTTTTGTTACCTTATTAGTTCCTCTTGTCGTTATCTCAAATAGAATCTTTAAAATTTTCTTAAAATACTAAACATATTCTCATTTGAAGTTGAGTGGGATGCCTAGTTGGATTTATTATTAATCTATACCTCTCTCTTGTCATCCTCATTTCTCTCCCTAACAAAAAAAAAACACTTTTCCTCTCTCTCACCGTATATCTCTCTCTCTCTAAACATTATCAAGAGAACGGTGAAGTTCTACTGTCCTTTAGATGTCATTCCTCCTTTCATTGAAGTAGATCTAAACGAATTAAATGTGGGTGAGAAGTTAGTGATGGGAAATCTCAAAGTTCATTCAGCTTTTAATGAGAGAGAAATCTCAAAGTTCATTCAGCTTTTAATGAGAGAGAGATCTCAAAGTTCATTCAGCTTTTAAAGCTTGTTCAATCCCCTGTTTGCAAGATTGCAGGAGCGAGGGTTTCGGACCAATAGAAGAAATCTAAATGAGCACCAACATTACAAAATTTGTGGTCATTTTTTGTTCTTCACGCAATAAGAATTAAAGCTGAAATTAATTGGGGTGTTCTTCGATTAGGAGTTCGAGTATAAATGGGTTGTGGGTAAACCAGTTCTAGATCAGAGTTGTTAGTGTGCACAAATTGGGGCTTGGTGAGGAGGAAGAAGAGGGCAGTGATGGTCATTTGCAGAGGGCAAATTGCAAAGCATTTGAGAAGACGATTTAAGGCTGACATTTGCGAAACAAAGATTTGAAGAAGTAGCAAGACAACCACGAGTCTTATTGGAAGATTTGAAGTAAATAAAATGAGATCTCAAAATATCAAAATCACATCACTAAAATTGAAATCAGATTTTTGGCGAGGTTAATGAGATTTTTGCCTTTACAAATAAAAATGGAGTTGTAATTAATCGGTTGAAGTGCTTGGGATGAGGGGGAGTTGGTCGGAGTGGAGTCGTGGCCAAGGATGATGGGCTCTTTGAGATGGTCGATGAGGAAATGGCTAGTGGTGGGGTTGACGCGGACGATTAGGAGCTTGAATGAGTTGGTTCCCATGTCGATGGCGTCGAAGAGATCGTTTGGGGAAGACATGGAGACAGCTGTCGGTGGCAGTGTTGGTGATTGCAAATGATAGACTAGTGGTGGTTAGGATGGGAAAATGAGTGATTTTAACTCGGTTTGGAGAGAGAAGATTTTTTTGGTCATGAGGGAAAGAGGACACCAAGTAGTTGCAATCAAGTGATTTAAAATAATTAAAAAGAAAAAAGGAGTAACGAAATTATTGAACTACAGAGTATTATTTTAAATTTTTTTATTTTTTTATTGCAAAACATAAGTCCATAGCAGTATTTGCATATGAAACATAATTATTTGAATATGAAATTTAAATTAAATCCACCTAGGCATCACACTCAGCCTCAAATGAGGGTATATTTGGTAATTTAAGAAAATTTTAATGATTCTGTTTGAGATAACGGCACGTGGGACTAATAACACAGCAAAAGGTGAGTTCAAAGACCAATGTGGAAAATTTGAAACATCTATGACCAAAATAAAAGTAAAGATAAAGTTTAGGGACCAAATTATATATTAATCCTTCTCTTAACTGTTGTTCTTGTGTTAAAATGTACTCCCCGGTTGCTAAACGAGTGTTTTTTTTATAGTTTAATACAAAAATTAAAAAAGTTGATTACAAAGCAATTTTATTAATGCATATGTATAAATGTCTTTAGTTTTCACACTATAGTATTGCAGTATTGATGTAGTGCAAGTTTACTTTAGGACTTGATAGTTAGTGAATCTGGGTTTTATAATTGAGTGATGCTATAGGTACCTAAAGAGTATTAAATTTTTTGCACCAAATAATTTGTCAGCTGATGTGGTACAAAAAATAAAATTAAAAATCATAATTAATGCATCACATCAGTTGACACATTATTTGGTACAAAAAATTTAGTACTCTTTAAGTACCATAGCATTACTCTTTATAATTTCCTAAAAAGTTGACATTTATTTTTGACAATAAATTTTGAAAGAAAAATACTCATTTTGGCATAGAGAGTAATTAAAGTTTGACGAAGGACCAAATTTGAGAGTTGAGACCCCATCTTCTTAACAAATGAGGAAACGTTGTAATGGGTTATAGCCATAGGGACTTTTGTGCTATCTACGAGCAATAACTTGGGCTCAAGTTTTTGTCCTTTGGCGTTTATTTTCTGTTTGTTAGTAATATCACTATTTTTTGAACTATATCCGTATGGAATGAAAAAAATTATAAAAAATTGTTGGCAGGTTTACTTTTAAAAGTTTTTAACCCTTAAAGTCCACTCTTATTTTTTGTAACCTGAAAAAGAAACTTTTATAAAATTATTCCTAAAATATCCTCGTTTCTTCCATAACTGTTCTTTCATAACTTGATGTTTCCCAATACTCAGGTAGGTTTACTGTGAAAAACCGGCCAGCAATTAACAAATTATGAGTTAAAACTTGAAACTCAACTCAATTCTGTAGCTCATATTGCAGAATCAATGTTAGCACAAAATATTTCATTGTAAACAATCTCTGCAACCATGTGAAAACTCCTCTAGAGATCATAATTCATAATCGAATTCAAATTCCCAGTACCCGGCTCAAAACTAGGTGAATAAAAACTCAGGGGACGAGCCGATTACTTGAACTGTGTGAGTCAATACCATATTTGTATGTAAATTTTTTAACTAAAAATAATCATTTTGATCGATTTTGATATTATATTAAATTGAGCAACGGGATGCACAAAGTGACGCATCGCGATGCACAAAGTGGAGCATCGCTTTTTATCCCCGCTACTCGCCTTAGCGAGGTGCGTCAATCAAAATGTTTTATTTTTTACCCTGCTCGCCCAAGCGAGATGTGGCAAGGCGAGGTTGCTCTTCTTAGCGAGGTGCAGCAACCTCAAATTTTTGTTTAGTCCCCCTGAAATTGGATTCGCAATGCAAAAAGCGGTGCATCGCGATGCAATATTGTTGCATCGGGATGCAATCGTGATACCTTGGTTACTGATGCGCGTGTGTTTTTCTTTCATTAATGACATAATCGTCTTTTTTGCCCAAAAATATATTTTTTTGATTTTAAGAAAAATTAATAAACTGGAGCAATTACAAATATTAAAAAAAAAAACCAACCATTAATTTACCTAAAAAAAAAATAAGAGAGAGAAAGGGCTAGAAAGAAAGATTGTCAAGATAAAGCGTAAAACCCAAAACTCCCAAGATAAACACACCCTTTACAATGGAAATCTTTTGTTGGTGAGCTAAATATGACGTCAGTGCAAGTTAATTAAACCAAGCGATCTCATGAGATTTTCTCCATTCTCCATATTTTAGAGGTAAGATTTTGAAAGAAAATCCAATTTGTCTATATATGTTTAGATTTTCTCCATTCACCATGTATTATTGTGATGAGCTGTAAAAAAATTTATAATACGATTTGCAGGAGACCTAATCAAAATAAAATGAGTGATATCATAGAAAAAATTGCAACCAAAAATTGTACCCGCTCTCCATTAAATAAAAACTCGCGAAAACTGTAATACTAGGAACTATGATTGCATGATGCACAAGAGGCACATGAATTTCTTTTCCCACGTCACACACAGTCAGAAAGCAACGGCCAAATCTTTTACTGTATTTTGAAATTTAAATTTAAAAAAAAAAATCATAAAGAGAGTGTAGAAATCAATCAAAATCAAAATATCAAATAAAGAAAGTAAGAATATTCCGCCAAGCCAACCAGTCATTACTCGTCAAATCTTTAATAGTATATAGGCTGCTGCATGTGCTCACGCTGGAAAAAGGAATCCAAAATTCCCCCAATGTTACCTGTTCCCAGCTCACCTCTACCCTGTCTGCACTCATAACGTGCAACCATTATCAACCATACACGTGTCCATCATCAACGGCCCAAATATATTCAAGACCCTCTTAGAAATAACGGTAAGACATAGTGGCCGTTTTAGTGAGAATATTTGCTCTGCTCTGTTCTGTTTCAAAACCTAAACTTTTGGTAATATTGTGTGTATATATAGAGATATAGATTTACGCAGTTGAGGGAGGGAGGGACGGAGGCTCTGTGTGCGTATCTTTTCTTCTTCTTTTGTGTTGGCGTTTTTGATTGAGATCTATCTTTACACTACAACAATGGAGATGGTTGTGAGAAAGTGCTTTGTGATGGCTATTTTTGCTCTAGTTATGGCTTTGGTTCTTCCTGCCATTAATGCTCAGGTCCCTGCTCCAGCCCCTGCTCCTTCTAGCGATGGTACGTACATACTCTCTCTCTCTCTTTCCATATAGATACGTATATATAGATTTGGAATCTCTATATATGATGCTCGGTTTTATGCTTGTTGTACGACATCCGAGATTATAGTCCGTCCGGCGTATATATCATAGCACCGTCGAATCCTATGTAGCAGAAAATTGATGAATGGTGTTTGTTGGGTTTTTAATTTTTTGCAGGGTCAGCAATAGACCAAGGAATAGCTTATGTGCTGATGATGCTTGCTTTGGCGTTGACCTATATCATTCATTAAAATCATCTATCTATCTATCTGAATTTCAAATTCCTTGTATTGTAGATTGATGATCTGATCAATTTCCAACTTTTATTTAGTTTGATGATTGATTCAACAACCCCAATTCTTTGTAATGTAAAGATAATTTTCAACCCCAATTTTTGATTTGATTTGATTTGATGATCTCTATCTCTCTCTCTCTCTCTCTCTTGCAACACATGAGTTGCTGCAATTCACTTGTTTTTGAAGAAGATCCTTGATCTTGTATGTTTATGGCCAAGTAATATATACCAATCAAATTAATGTCGTTGAGATGCAAAATAGAGGGATGGTAAATAATGCAAAAATAGAAATTCTATAGTGTATTCACACACTCTGAACATTCCATTCCAATACATTTAGAGAGTTAACGGGGGGAAGGTAGACAAGACGACTAGCTAGCACTAGCAGTGCTTTATTTCTAACATTTCCTCCCTAGCGCCGTTACAGTATATGGGGGGGGGTGCACTTTGATTTGCGAAAACTAAGAAAAAATATCACGAAATACACAAACATTATCAAATCATGAAAGAGTTAATACAAGAAAAAGAAGACGATTAATAGAAAATGAAACACTTATATCTAGATGTCCAAACGATGAGAAAAACAAATTGCCGCATGGACGGACCCATGTTTATGTGTGGACACAAATGCAAAACTTGTTAGGCTGTTGTGATAGACACCTCAAAACAGGAGATTTAGGTTTACAGTGAGTGAATAATGCTGCATCTTTGGAGGTGGATTAGTGGGGTGCTTGCAAGCTAGCCCGAACGCTATCTTACACTAAACCAAAAAAAAAAAAAGACCTGAAATATATAGACTCACTCACTCTTATCTACCAAACAACATAGGCAAATACAAGACAACAATTGCCTCTAGACGGGTTATTATATGTTAATCACGTGTGATCGATCATCTATTAATCATGTACAATCCCACCTCATCTTAATTTTTATACATTTTTGTGTTTGGTGGCAAATGTGCTGATAAATCTACTAGAGGCTTGATGGAATCAGCACCAACTCTCCAACTGTTAACCGATCTACTCCAATACCGGTGGCAAATGAACTTAACAAATGATATGAATTGAAACCAACAATTTCGACAGCCGAATCAAAAAACAAAGCTATTCACAATTCACCGATCGATTAGTCCAATAACAACAGATTTTGTTTTAATAACGAAAAGACCATTGCTCAAAGTGCCATTTCAGCCTTTAATACAAAAAGTTCATCTTCTTCATCTGCCGTGTGTACGTACCTGAGGAGCAGTTGCAATTACTGGCTGAAGAAGCTCCTCTTCCAACTCGAGACCTTCCAGTTCTGCCTGAGACTGCCTCCAATTCGTCCTGCAATGACAGACGGTATTACACAACCGAATATTTATATCTTATTAATTAATTGTCTACCTAACATGTACAAGACACCATAATCTTGTCACTGAGAAAATGGATTATAAACCTCGTCAAAATCCGCTGCCGCACCCATGGGGGTAGCGGTAGCCAATGCCTTCTTGTATCTGCTTTATCTTGTCCGTCTGTTCATTTATTTCATCCGTACGTGGTCTTGTCCACGTCATGGAAGTTACTGTAAAACAAATATTCCATGATACAATCAGCAAATAAATACACCATTTAGGTATATCTATTCAAATGTGATTTTCCTTTGTTCCCACAATATGTTTGCAACTTACATTGCTTTCTGCATTGTGCTGCTCTCTTATAGCATTTGCAGCTTCCAGCAAGATAATGTCAGTCCAACAACTAGGTGTGTAAATTAAAGTTTGTCTTGTGCAACACGAATGTATGCAACTGGTATCCATCAAGCACTATGTGCAACTTCAGAGAAAAGTACTACAGGTCCAATCTAATTACCTGATCGTGAATGCGCCAAGCACTTCAATTCTCTGTTCATAGAGCTGTTCATCTTTAAGCATTGTATGAAAAATATCTAAAAGTCAGTTGCGGCAAAACCAGAGCAATATATTGGGAAAGCCAATTCACGTTTAGATTGGAAGCTCTTCCGAAGGACAGGAAATTTGACCACGTAATCTTAACTTTCGCCTTCAAGCTAAAGAAAATTATCTAACTTCACCTGCATCTGACTTTGTTTCCCCTTTAGGTAATCCATGCGCAAGAACACGAGAAGAGATAAGAAAAAGGAAGGTGACAGTACTAGATATTTATAATGAACTGAAAAACCATTACCTGCTCAAAAGTAATGGTTTGATTTCTCTCATCAAAGAGACCATTTACCTTGAGCCTTTACCTTCTTTTTTTTTTTCTTCAAGCCTGGATGTTGGAAGGAAGAGGATGCCAATGGTAGGAAGGAAACTTTCTGGACATAATCATATTCTTACTCTTGGATAAATAAGTTAAATGAACTAAAACAACTTTAAATTATCAACACAAAATAACATGGGTAGTTTTAGAAAAAAAATTGTAACTAATTTCTTGATTTACATTGTAAGTTAAAATATATGTTTCCTTTTGGACGAAGTATTAGATCTTTTTCGTAGAACCGATGGTGTAAATATCTATGACTATTAAGTGTTACAAATATATAGATTTATCTATAACAAAGTGGTAAGAATATATAGAATTTGATATAATTTCTAATGAACGTCTACAAGTGATACTGTTAAACTTATTTATCATTATGTCAAATTATTATCAATGTTGTTTATTTTACTACTTTTTATTGACTTGTCGATTATATTTTTGTATGACGTAGAGAAAAGTACATGTCCGCACCATGGTTTTGGTCTTTTTCCTTTTCTTTTGAGGGTTCGGCGTGCACCCTTCTATGTATTTGGGAGTTGCCTCTCATGTAATGGCCATAAAAGTGAATTCAAACAGTAAATTAAGCTATCACTCGACCAACCCTAGTTGTTCTCTCATTTTTCATTTCAAACAGATGTTTAATTTTCCTTTCGTTCCTAAATCAATGTCCTGTTTGATTTTTTATTTTTAAAAAATTTAAAACAAGTAGTTTGTAATACATTTTCAGTATTATAACTTACATGTTTAATAATTTTTTTAATGCTGTATATTATAATTTTTTAAAAAATAAAAAAATAAATATTAATTTTAGGCTTGAAAAATAATTAATTTAACTAAAAAATGAGACAATAATTTAGAAACGAGGATTGCTATTTACACCCAGAAAATTACTTAGTACACCCCATTACTAAGTACACCACACCCCAATATTTTCAATCCCTTAAAATACTAGGTACACCCCCTACTAATTTCCTATTCTACCCTTACCAATATTTTCTCCAAAATACTAAATACACCCCACCCCAAACACACCTCATCTCATCCTCCTTCTTCCTGGTACACCCCACCCCTTCCACTACCTCCTTCCTTCTACCCCCACCCCCCACCCAACACCGCCTCCTTCCCTCCCCCAACACAACCACCTCCTTCCTCCTCCCTTCAAACCCCACCTCCTCCCCCAACCCCACACACCACCCCTTTTTTTTTTTTAAACAGTTTATTTGACACTGGATTACAGAATACCCATAGTGGTGTTCGGTACTTCTACCAAACACCTACAGTGGTGTTCGGTACCCCTACCGAACATCACTATAGGTGTTCAGCACCCCTACCGAATATCACTATAGATATTCGGTAGGGGTGTCGAACATCCATAGTAATGTTCGGTAGGAGTACCAAACAACCTAAAAAAATGAGAAAAAAATATTTAGATCTAAATTTATAATAATATTTTTATAATTTTTATTAGAGGGTGTGCTCAGCAATTTTATTTTATGGATGCAATTGCAAACCTCTTTAGAAACCGTGGGTTTGTTTGCAGGTTGCGATCAACCACCATAAGGGATGAGGTCATTTAACTTCATTTCTACCGAATCTTTTCACTTCTCACTCAGTTTACATGAATTCAATTGTCAATAGCTCCAAAATCCCCCTTGTCAGCCTACCGAAGTCCTAAAATTCTGGCCCTTTTTCAATCAAAGATTTCAAAGCACATCACCCAAATTCATGGGTTCGGTCAAATGGGTCTTTCCAATTCTCACTCTATGCATAATTCTACCAACACCCACTTTGTCCAATTCGTTTTTAACCATAGAAGGATTAGCTGAAATCCCATTGAATTTCCTCAATTTGGCCAAAAACCCAGACTTTGTTGATTGGATGGTGGGTATTAGAAGGACTATACACGAAAACCCAGAACTTGGTTATGAAGAATTTGAAACCAGTAAGCTTATTAGAACTGAACTTGATAAATTGGGCATTCCCTACAAATACCCAATTGCTGTGACCGGAGTTGTCGGCTACATTGGGTCCGGCGAGCCGCCTTTTGTAGCAATCAGAGCTGATATGGATGCTTTAGCTATGCAGGTTCAATGCAAATTTCTTTGTTTTTATAATATTCTTCTTACGTGTGTGTTTTGATTGGCTTTGTATACATTCTCTATTTGGGTCAATCTTTTTATGTATTACTTCATTCACAAGATACTCCACTCTTGAAAAGCCTAGTAATGAGATATATATAAATATCGGTAGAGTTGGTTATTATTACAAAAATGATTGAGGGTATGATTTTGTGATTGAATACTTTTTCAGTAGAGATATTTGGTAGTGACTTCGTAATGGTACTGAATTTTTTTTTTTTTTTTTTCGAATTTCGAATTAATGGGGGCTTTGATCAGTACAGGAAGGTGTGGAATGGGAGCACAAAAGTAAAGTTCTTGGAAAGATGCATGCATGTGGACATGATGCCCATGTTACTATGCTTCTTGGTGCAGCAAAGATGCTTCAAGATCATCGTGATGATATACAGGTTCCTTTAACTTGATTAGGAATATTTATGTTAGCTAATATATATAATTGCTGTAAAATGAGTTATTAAGTACACCTTCCAAACAGGTCACCTGTCTATAACTGAACCATTAATAGGGTAGTATTAGCTGTGATAATCGATAATGATTGCAAATGGAGGCAAATATATCGTATTTAGCAATGGAAATCTCCACGTGAGCTGGCATTTTATTGCATAATGGGGTTAGGTTGCGGAAAGGAGAAGTTCAAGCTTTTAATGGAAGTGGATCTTATTCAAGCTCAAGCTGAAGGGTTGCAAGGATGTCTTGTATTTGACATATGGGATCACTTAGAGATTAACCATGTCACTTGTCCTAAATCGCTTGAGATTCGTCTTTGTAATACATTCAACAAAGTTCTATTATGTTTCTTATGCATCCCTCCCCCTTAATTCAAGTTTGGATTAAGAGTGTGAAGGATTTAATTCTAATCACGAGAAGAAACAAATATTCTTGAAGAGACATAAAACTCCAAAAATTTCAACTAAACAAATGCATTAACTAAAATGTAAACTAAGCAAAGATTTCAAACTTAATTTGGAAAAGACTCCTTGGAGAAACAGAAAACTCCACAGAGGAAATGCATTAACTCACAAACAAAATATATTAAATATTGTTCAATGGAACAAGCTATCCGCGAGCAAAGCACCGACTATGGATTGGAGCACTTGATCAAAAGATCGCCACAAAGGAATAGGGTTAGATAGAGGAGAGGTGGGGTTGGGGAAAGATACAACAACTGGTACTGCTTTCCATTTTTTGGTTCTTCTATGTTTCTTTTTTAACTATGGATTAAGAGGTGAACGGTGCGCAGTCCCAAAATTAGTGCCTGCGCACCTGAGTCATCCACTCAATTTAGTATACAACCTCCCAGTCTATAGATATGTAGGCAGTTTCAGCCTCCTAAGAAGCCCTGGCGGGTTCATTTAATCACTATGGCTTATAAACAGCAGTAAAAGCAAGAGAGTGGTGAATATTATTTATTACTTATCAAAAATAAAAAAATAAAAAAGCATACAAGATTCGAAAGGGAGCGGCATCTTCCCATTAATTCAGTAGATAAAGGTTTACGTTGAACTTTATTCTTAATAAATAGTATAATAAAAAAAATTGCGCGCAGTACTTTGATTGAAATTTGGAGCTTACCCGAAGACAGAGAACGTCAGTTCCTGTCGTTGCAGATTTCATACGAGAGTCCTTGTAGGCCTGCTTTCTAGTTCATGCTGCCCATTGATATGTTACTCGAAGCTGGTGCTTTCTCGTGGCAGAGCATATTTCAAGATGTCAGACCCTTAAGCTTTAAGAAAGCATTGATTCAGATGTTTTTATATGCATGCAACATTTAGCAAATCCTTTTCATAACTGCAGACTTGTACTGCTGAGGGTGTAGTCCGTTAAGGCTGTAAAATCAACCAAGCTACTCCATCTCGGGTTTTCGGAGCATGAGGTATTTCTCATAAGGCAAATGATCAAGGTTGAATAGGTTGCAGCTTCATTAGAGACTCATTCGAGTACACTTGATAGCTGACCAAGCCAACCTTGATCACATCTTAGAGCTACATTTTTTGATAAACCACGTTTGAACAACCGATTATTTATTGTTCGGCTCATTAACTGCCCTATAGAGTAGCTACAATAAGCTAATGTAATGGTTTTGAATTCCTGTATCCTCCTAGGCGCCAGACACTATCTAGCTGGGAGATGCATATACCACTTCCCGAGCTGTTTCATTTCTTTTTGGTAGAGAAATTCCAGACCAACCCTATGTTTTATCCCAATCTCTACGCCCCACCCCCAGGTTGGGGCCCAGTCCGCCTAAACGGAAAAATTTATCCATCCTAAGAGAAGGATTGGCAGTGGGATGGGGCCAAACTTGGGGGGTAGGTGCTGGGCTTGGGCCAAAACAATAGGTGGTGCCGCCTGGATTTACCCAAGTTTCGTATGAAGTATTGTGCACTATGCCAGTTGTTTATGGATCTGACTGATTTTCACTTGGTTGTAATAGGGTACTGTTGTTCTGGTTTTCCAACCAGCTGAGGAGGGAGGTGGTGGGGCAAAGAAAATGTTGGATTCTGGAATACTGGAGAACATTGATGCCGTCTTCGGGCTACATGTCGCTCCTGATAGTACTATTGGCACAGTTTCCACTAGGCCTGGCCCATTTATGGCTGCTAGTGGTTTCTTTGAGGCAATAATACATGGAAAAGGGGGCCATGCAGCCATTCCACAGCACACAGTAGATCCAATCGTTGCTGCTTCTAATGTTATTGTTAGTTTGCAACATCTTGTTTCACGCGAAGCTGATCCCTTGGAGTCACAGGTTTTCTCTCTCTCTCTCTCTCTCTCTCTCTCTCTCTCTCTCTCTCTCTCTCTCTCTCTCTCTCTCTCTCTAAATGAAAGCATGATCATGCAGGTAGTGACTGTTGCAAAATTCGAAGGTGGTGGTGCCTTCAATGTTATTCCTGATTCAGTTACAATTGGTGGAACCTTCAGGGCATTCTCGAAAGAAGGTTTCATTCATTTAAAACAAAGAATAGAGGAGGTAATGGGTATGTTCTCCTTGTGTGATTCTGTGACTTGTTTTGTGGTCTGGGCCTTTCTCTTTCTTTGGTCCCACCAGCGGTGTCTCTGTCTCTTTCTTACACTTTTTTTCAATCATTACAAAATGAGAACCCAAAATCAAACCACTAAATAACAAAGACAAACGTACCAATATGTTGAACAATTGACATACACCCTTGTAATGCATTTTTATAAAAATGACCTATTTGACTAGCGATATTACATGTTTTTTTACGAATCTCCCACCTTATGTTTTCGGCAGACTGACATGCGTAATTTGGATTTGGTTTTTTAATTTCCCAAAAACCTTAACAATGCAGACGTTGTAGGCCTCTTCTTTTAATCAAATTTTCCAGATTGTGCACCCAGGCAATTTGGGGTTGAAAGAAGGGCCTCAGCAATGTCAAATAAACGGCTGTGGCAGTGGAGAGAGATGGCGTTCGCGTTTAGGGGCAATTTTGAAAACCAAATCTAAAGTACATATGTCAATATGCCGAATAGAACACTTGAAAATTTGTAAATAACCTTAAAGTATACTAGTCAAATAGGTCATTTTCCCTTGATACAAGCTAAAATATCTAAGGTGCAGTAATATTTATTTTTATTCTTATGTTTTTGGGGTGATTTTTTTTCTTTCTTTTGCGGATCTTATGACGGAGATTGATCCTTCAATGCAAAATGACAGGTTATTACAGCACAGGCTGATGTCCAAAGGTGCAATGCAAGTGTTACCTTTAATACAGATAAGAAGCCATTTTACCCAGTAGTTGTAAATGACAAAGTTTTGCATAAGTTCTTCCAAAGTGTTGCTGGTGACATGCTCGACACCACGAATGTTTTGGAAAGGCAACCGATGATGGGAGCAGAAGATTTTGCTTTTTACGCAGAAGCAATTCCAGGGCACTTTTACTTCCTCGGAATGCAAAACGAGACTCGAGGAAAGCTTGAACCATTGCACTCTCCTCACTTTTCAGTCAATGAAGACGCACTTCCATATGGTGCGGCATTACATGCCTCATTGGTGACGAGGTATCTCCTAGAACATCGTGCCAAAACTACTTCACCAAAGGAAAGTTTGCATGATGAATTGTAAAGCCTTGGAAGGGTCGAACCAATTTGGAGGAGGATTATCTCAAGACCACATGTTAACAAAGCTATTGGGGGTTTGTACGATGTCATCCTTCTTTTTGTAATAATACTATTGATTGGTCATCTTTAACGATCAATATCACCTTGCTTTGCATTGTATTTGCTAGTCGTAACATACTTTTCTTGGCATATTCCCCCGAGTGTAGGTAGGATTTACAATTTTTGCCATAGACCCGTTTGAGACCATTGGATATAGCAAGTTTTTAGTATCTTTAAGGAAAGTAATATAGAATAGTGAAAAAGCTATCAATAAGTTTACACTATTAGCTGTGAGGAAGGGTATTCCGTACTTATGTTGAAACTGTTTTCAGTCTTGGGTTCCTTTTTCATTGGAGTGAATATGATCAGTATGGAATGAACAATAGAATGACATTCCAACGGGTAATTTAGGAATGGAGGGAGTATATAAATGGATAGTTCCCGAAAACGGGAAATACGTGATGGCATTTTTGTCCAAAATTCGATGCCAACGGAATGATTTTGGATGGAAGTTTCATTACCAACTCCTAGCAACTCGGCAAGAATCGCCTCGTGTCGTAGGGTATCGTCCTTTAGTCCGTAATCACTAATCACCACTCCCTCCACATTCTGACCCAGGCATACTGATCTTCGTCTTCCCCTTCTTAGGTTCCAGAACATTTAATTATATTTCGTGACATCTAAGTTGTACCCTGAACACGGCAAACAGGGAGAACTAGAACGAAATTAGCTGATCTCTCTCTCTCTCTCTCTCTTCCAGAGTTTCCTAAATAAGCTTAGACCAAGAAAAAGGGCAAAATCAGGGCAGTAGAAGTAAATGCCAAATAGGGCATGAACCACGATTACAGCCTTGACCAAAGGTCCAGTCAACCCTACAAATACAGGAATTCCTTCATTTCACAACCACAGCACCCCATTCTTGAGAAAGAGACAAAGTCGACAAAAAGACCAATTACAATGGAGTCTTCTCAATCTATATTCATCAAAAACACCAAATATCCTGTGAACAAAGTCCATGATTATCACCATAAAACTTAATCCTCACCGCCGAAAAATGCCGTCTCCCAACAACAAGGGCAGCAACCACAGCTCTCGGATTTCACCTCCTGTCATCCGGTTAGCTAAGTGTAATCAACACAACCTCCTGTCATCCGGTTAGCTAAGTGTAATCAACACAAGTTTTGGAGATCTGTTACAAGAAGCTTTAAAAGGTACTGACATGTTTCAAGTCAAATATGGAAAGAAAAAAACTCTTAAGGAGTCTACCGTGAGCCTTTTCGAGTTTACAAATGTTGCCAAACTATTAGTGAGATGAACGATGTGGAGAAACTCAAGTCTTCCATTGTTTACTGCAAAACAACCACTACTATTGTTTAGGTAATCACATCTTTTCTTCACTTTTTGGGTTCAGCTGTCAGGTGGTGGCTCGAGATTTTGAACCTCTTTTCCCCATGACCCCTCTTTTAACTATTTTTCTTGACCAAGCTTAGCCATCACTTCTGTTCCATCATATATATAATGGGATCAGGACATACTATATATTTTCAACTCGGTCTGAATTTCACTGGAGAAGCATCTCAGCAAACAATATTCATTTTGGCTCAAAAGAAAAGGTTTCATTACGAAGCGGGCAACGGGACAAGTAAATAAGTTTCACGTAACAGCAAAATGAACTTCAAGAACCTTACAGAAATCTCATGTACCAACAATGCAAGGTCAAAAGCATGTCCAAATCACTTTATACCCTTGAAGTGGACTATATGGGTAAGAAGTCAGCATTCGTTCCTTGTTCCATGATAGAAGTACATTACCCAGAGGAAATACTAAGATTCTCGGAGCAGTGATTCATACAATAAATAAGCCGAACAAGCAAGAAAATATGAAAGCCACAACACTAAGGTAGAAATCTTATAATTCATATGATTAAGAAAAAATTCAACATTGTTTCCCACTAAAAGTAATAAATCCAGTAACCAAAACCATTTAACAGTGTCCAAACACAATTCATCAAGATGACTGGCAAATCTGAACCTACAAAACTACATCATTCCTCGAGCTTACTTCTCCGATGAGTTGGGTCCCCTCTTCTTTCCAAAGCCAACAACTGTAACCAACAACAAAAATATTCAGTAATTTGAACAAGTAGCAGCACGTAAGATCAGATTTGCTGAATCCCTACACCACATATTGATCGAAGCCAATAACAACTGTACATAGTCCAAAATTAGACATGCTAGGTCAAAACTACAAATGGGTATAAATTTTATAACAATTAAAAAAAATCCATAACAAATCTCGAAATTCAATTTCATTTCCTGTGCTTTAAGTCATCAACTAAGTTCCACAACAATATAAGACTCATTTCATCAATATACATAAAAGCTTGCATAGTGTGCTATTGTGTTTATATACTCCCTCCATAGTCAGCATTTTGAAATTTTCAAAGCCATCTAGACTTTTTTCAAAAGAAAAAGATGTGAATTTACTTGTTTTTCCAAAAACTATACAACATGAGATTGAATGAACATTTAGTGTAGTTTACAAAAGTTATTTTAATATCAGTCATATTGACGGAGTGAGTATAAAATAGTAGAAGGAAGAATTACCAGCAGTAACGAAACGACGATTGTACTGCATCCTCTTGTGAGCACGGCCACGGGGCTTCTTTTTCTTGTCTTGTTTGGCCACCTTTGGGGTCTGGCCTCTGACCTTACCGGCACGAGCCAATGATCCGTGAACCTTACCTGTAAAATCGCACCACCAATAACACCGTCAATTGATCAATTCGCCATTACAGATTAGTAATTCAAGAATTAATCGAGGAAATCTACGACGTGGACAGAGCTGGAAAGCACAGAGCCTTCGTTACCGAAAAATCCAACTAAGTCTGACCTAAAAAAATGGATTGGGTGTTGGCCCTAGTCTAGCCCCACATTCCACATACAGCTGTTGACAGCCGAAATGGGAATTTGTGAAGTAGCAAAAGAAAAAAATAAGAGGTTCAACGCCTTCGTAAATGCTGCTCCTTTTTCTCGTCCATGCCTCAAAAAGAGACCAATCGTGAACCTATGATTCTTGTGTAACTGAGCAGATCACGGCCATATATTTATGATAAATTACCAGAGACATCCACGGATCCAACTGGGTTAGGCCGAGAACTTCTTATTCTGGGAACCAGCCTATCTATCTTTCGCAGGAAGTTTAAGCTAGAAGACAGACTAATTAAAATTTCGAAGCAGCCCTGTTGAGATCTCATCGAGAGAGTCAAACAAGGAAGGAATTCTATCTATCGACATGCATTTTTCACAAACTAAGAAGAAGGAGGTTGTTTTAGCTTACCCATAGCGGCTGATCTTCAGGTGTCTGAGAGATTCGGTGGTGGCTGCTCCTGCTGCTGGCTTCGAACGACAAAAGCGATTGCAAGGGTTGGAGATTACTCTCCTTGTATTAGGGTTTTTGGGGAATGTATATACGGTGGTTTGGGCTTTTATTATATATGGGCTTGACAAGGTTTGCTTTGCATAGTGGCTGTTTTATACTTTAGCTATATTGGGCTTATAGCCCTCCTCAATTAACTAAGGGGTAATTTTGGAATTTGCTTCGGTTCACCCTTTTTTTTTTAAATCGAAAAAATATTTTTTATCGAAAAGACAGCAATACCCTTAATGAAATCAAAACAAGCACGCATCAGGCATCCCAATGCCAACAATTGGGCATCGGGATTCAATTTGAGATGTAATAATTGGGCATCGGGATGCAAGAATTGTGCATCGGGATTCAATTTGAGATGCAACAATTGGCATCGGGATGCAGTACCACTTTTTCAGATTAATTTGGGAATCGGGATGCAAGAATTGTGCATCGTGATTCAATTTAAGATGCAACAATTGGGCATCTGAATGCAGCGCCACTTTCTCAGAATAATTTTGGCATCGGGATGCAAGAATTACGCATTGAGATTCAATTTGAGATGCAACAATTGGGCATCGGGATGCAGTGCCACTTTCTCAGATTAATTTGGGCATCGGGATGCAAGAATTGTGCATCAGGATGCAAGAATTGTGCATCAGGATTCAATTTGAAATGCAACAATTGGACATCGAGATGCAACAATTAGGCATTAAGATGCAGTGCCACTTTCTCAGATTAATTTGGGCATCGGGGTACAAGAACTGTGCATCGGGATTCAATTTGAGATGTAACAATTGGGCATAGGGATGCACAAATCTCTGCATCGCGATTAACAAATCTTCATCTTGTATAGTTGAACTTATTAATTCCTTATAAATATGCATTCATCACATTCATATTGATTAGCACCATAGAATGATAAACAAGATCATCAAATCTCATTAAAGTAATACTTTAAGAATTAAAAAACAATAGAAGAAAACAGAAACAGCTCAAGGCAGGCAAGCTTCATTAGCATAATCAATCTACTTATACAAACGCTTAAATTAGATAGTAATACAAATTTATCGTACTATTCTTGAGGAGGAGGTGTTTTTAACATGGTTGTGTTTTTGTAATAAGAGTTGCTAAAATCGAACAAAATATTTATAATCCACTGCTATAGGTGGTACTAATTCCAGGTTGCTGGATGAATCCTAATTCAAAGTCAATTCTTGACATTTTTACTTCGAAGTATACATGGAAGAAACGGGGGTATTTTAGGAACAATTTTATAAAAGTGTCTTTCAGCGATTAAAAAAAAAAGGATGGACTGGAATGGAATGGTTATAAACTTTGAAAAGGGAACCGGCCAGCAATTTCCCGATTAACTAACCATCATTGTTTCACGGGCAAAATTCGAGCTGGTCCCCTTTAGACAATGTTCAATCTCTAAAGTCTACTATAATTGTTTTCAATCATGAAAGGATATTTTTTGCGAAATGTCATCTATGTCCTTTGAAAATACAAAACAGTGTACGCTATGCATCGCAAAAATAAAAAATTATGCATCGCAACACAACATAATGCACATAAAAACACGGAACGACAAAACTGTGTAGCACAAAACAAACAAATGATACATCGCAATACAAAACGATGCACAAATTACATTTTCCCACTTGCAATGCGCAAATTTTTATGATGCACGAATTTTGTGCATCGTAATCAACCACCCAGAAGAAGAAGATGGGTAAGCACACATTTCAACAACCAAAAGACCAACTTGAAAGAGCATTATGTCAGGCAGGACTTATTACCTTAACAAAAAATATGTGATATGCCATCCTGAGAATTTGAATGAGATGGACCTGCACCATGACCTTCTGTTCTCTTCTTCGAGGTGGGAAGCAAGTAATGACGTTGGACCAAAAAACGTCCTCTTTTCAGTAATACAACAGTCGCTGCGTATGCATCCATGTTTAACCGGGAAAGACGATGCATTTTATTGGTAGTTAAGAGATGGATTGGTAGCATTCAATAATTCAGTAAAAGAGAAAAAGACTCATGAAGTGAAAAAGGTTTCTTGAAAAGTAAATGGGCGAGGGCAGTTTTAAAACAAACAGTCAATTTATTACTTAAATTAGACTTAACTAATTGAAAATAATTATCGTGTTTTTAAGGGGTTTGAAATCTCAAAAAGTGAACTGACCCGCAATTATTCATAGTTTCACAGCTTAGCTATATTGGGCTTCAAGCCCTCCTTAATTAACTAACCATCATAGTTTCACACCTCAACCGATCAACACAAACAAGATGATATACTGTATGTATGTACACTTTGCTCAACAAAGAAATTGATTCCAAGTTTGAGTTTCACTCTATGATTTAAGTAGGGCTGCAAGCTAACATAATACTTCGTGAATTCAGTTCAATTTGAATTTGTTTGTTAAGTAAATATTACTCCCTCCATTTCACCCAAATAGTATATGTTTGAAAAGTTTAATAATTAAGCGAGATATATATATATATATATATATATATAGTATTGGAGTTGATAATAATTATAAAAATATTTTAGCATAGTTAATATGTTTATACCACATGTAGAGGATAAAGTTAAAAGTTTTATAGAGATTGTAGGTATAATTTTTATAAGTGGACTATTTGAGTGGAACATCCGAAAATAGTATAATGGACTATTTGCCTGGAACGGTGGGAGTACATAAGTTAAGCTTGAGCTCCATTTTTAGGCTTGTTAGCTAAATGAGTTGAGCTTAAATAATGCTAAATTCAGCTTCGGAAAACCAGGCTCAACTCGTTTATAAAATATTAAAAACAATATATTAGTTTGAGAGATGTTATTTTCATTACAATAATTAGTTATCCACTTTATTAATAATTATTTTAACTGAATTTATTAATAACTATTATAAGTTAATTTATGTAATGACAAAAATACTCGCATATAGTTTTGTTTTGTTTTTTGTTTTCCCAAGGTATTCCAGACCCTATACCCACGACTAATTCATGTGCCAAATAGGACCAAAAAGACGGGAAATCTCACTATAATGATACAATATATTTTTCAAATTACTTTACAAGTATTTTTTTAAATGTTTCTACATAAAATTACACTTAATCTTGTTTAGGATAATTTTTTTTTTTTTTTGAAAAAGTAATCATATGTACATGTACGTAGTTATAACTATCCCTGACCCTAGACCCATAAATAATTCATGTGCCAAATAGGATAACAAAGACGGTAAATCTCACTATAATGATACATTATATTTTTCAAATTACTTTACAAGTATTTTTTATTTTTTTTAATGTTTCTACATAAAATTACACTTAATCTTGTTTAGGATAATTTTTTTTTTTTGATAAAGTAATCATATGTACAGGTACGTAGTTTTAAATATTTTTTGTTAATCATATTTTGGGTTGCACTTGAATGTTATTATTGTTTATCAAGTTACCTTTCAATACTATCTTTTAGTTTTCTTTTTATTTCTCAATATATCTAATGAACAATGTATTTTTATTTTCTCTTCTTAGTAATATACTTGAAGAATCATATTTAATTATGCATGCTCAAAAAAAAAAAAGAGAAAACAAAATCGCGTTGTTAATTACAATAAGTAAATAAAATATTTTCTAAGCATGATATTCTATTACTAAAATAAATTTTTAATTAAATATGAACATCATTATTGTCATTAAGATTTCTATTTTCGTTGAACATTATTTTTGAGATATAGCACAATGAAATATATACTAATTTTAACTTATGTATTCCATGATCCATGATATGAATAAAAGAATGGGTATTTTCATTTACATAAAGTTAATCTAGATAATGTAGTGGAAAATTAACTATTGTAAGAAATATAGACTCTTCCTAGCATCTTCAGTGAAACTTATGAAAATATTTTTTAAAATAATTATTTTTTTATGCCATGTTATATATTTATTAATTATCTTACGGCATAAAATACATCTTATTTTCATTTTTAAGTAAAAAAGTGGTATTATTTTTTCCATAGTATTTATAATAATTTTAAAACTAGATGAGATAAGCTTGTTTGTTGGCAAAAATGCTTGGTTCTCCGCAAGCTTCACCTCTGCTTGTTCTTTAATTTATTTTTTTAAAATGAAAGTCTATTTCTACTATAATATTTATTTATCCACTACATTCATTAAAATTTAATTAAATCAATCATTATTCTGACACAATTGTCCTTCAAACTCATCTTATTTAATTGTTTACCTATTTAATTTTTATCCCTTATTTGTTTTTACGCATAGTATTATATTCAATCGTGCAAAAATTAAAAAATATAAATGAGACATCTAAAATAAAAATAATGCATAAATCTACTTTCTTTCGATTACTAATAAAAAAATATAAATGACTAAATAGATTAAACAAAAGAGTGATATGAGTTATTTAATATTAAATTACGGAGTACAAATTATAAATTTTATATAAATAACTTGAATGAAAAATCAATTAATGAATATATGTTTAACGATTACATAAAAGATTTTTATAATAAGTTGGCAATTGTAAAACATCTTTTAGTTTTTTAACTTTAAATTCAATTTTCTTAAAAAATATTTTAAGAAATTAAATAAAAATTTGAGAAGATAAGAAGATAAGAAAAACAAAAACATAATTTTAAGTTATAAATAAAATTAAATAAAAAATTAATCGAAAATGACAATTGTGTAATGATAATGATTTGTTCATTTAATCATTAATGAATGTAGTAAATTAGTAAAGTTTGCGGGGAAAAGAGAATCTCCCCTTATATTATACATTCACTAATTTTCAATTTATATTTTAATTTAACTATTACTCCTCAAATTATGAAAAAGATCACGAGTGATCAAACAAAATCAGCGATTGATTAATATATAGATTAGAGAAAATTACACAAATAGTCCCTGTGCTCTGCCCTTTTTTTGGAATTGGTCCTTACTCTACGTCATTGGTCCTTTCTCCACGTCATTGGTCTCTGTAGTGGTGTGGATTACACCATTGATCCTTTGTTAATTTTTTGTCGTTAAGTGTATACATGTGCACCTCACGTTATTTCAGTTAAGGGTAAAATAATCAGTTCAAAAAAAAAAAAAAAAAAGTACATGGTCCAATTACGAAATTAGTTGTCAAATTAAACCCAAAACAATGTCAACTCCTTTCTCTCTCCTTCTTCACCAATTCTTGACCGGTGATGGCGAAAGAGGCTATGGTGGAAGAGGCTACAAACGGAGGATAAATAATCTCTTAGGGTTTTTCTCTCTTCAACCGACGATTGCGGAAGAGGTTACAAACGGCAGTGACGTTCTCTGCACTGAAGCCTCAGCTGTTCGTGGAGGTTGGGAAGGCTAACGACGTCGTACAGTTCTACAAGGCGACTTTTGGAGCTGAAGAGGTGAACTGCGTCTCCCATATCCACAACCTAACTAATCACCACCTTCACCCCCATGCCCCTAGTTTTCTTTCGCTCTACCCATCCACGCCCCCAGTTGATCGGGTAAAGGTGCTGGATATAGTGGTCGGTTGTAATCTGGATTTGAGGGATAAGCAGCGGGCAGTTAGTCTAGAGCAGTTGGTGTCGCATGTTTCTATGGTGATAACATCTCTTCTTTGATTTCAAATTTTCTTGCATCTGTTCCAATTTGGAGACATATTTTTCTCTGTGTCGTGCTCTCAGTGGCCGTCAGTTGCTTGGTTTTCAAGCAAAGAATGTTTCTGGGTGTGGATTTTGTGTTCCCCGGCAACGGTAGTGGTGGTGACAGCCATGGTTGAACCGGCAGCCATGGTGGGACCGAAGGGGAAGGGGTTGGAATGAGGAAGAAAGGGGTTTAAAAATTAGATTTAGCTAATTATTAAAATACCCTTGTTTAAGTTTTAAAAAACAAAAATATTATGGATATTTTTGTCCATTCAAAATAAAAAGAATACTTGGACAATTTTACCCTTGGGCAAAGGCATGAGAGTTGCATGTGAGCAGATTTAATGAAAAACTAGCAGAGTTTGACGGAAAGATCAATTGCGTAAAAAAATTTAGTACATGAATTTAATTTTTTCAAATTTCTGTTCAAGGAACAATCCACACAAATACTATTTGTGTAGTTTTCTCTGTAGATTATGGTATTCAAGCAAAAATAGTCCCCCAATTTCAAATATCCAAAGGTTCCCATTTATAGTCCGGCAATGTTTTTGGTCAGCAAGGAGGTGTGATGTGTAAGATCTTTTATTGGCTAGAGTGCATCCCACGCATAAAAAGTTTCGTCCAAAACACCAATTGACTCCCAATAGAATCTCGCGAGGACCCGATTCGGCCCGGACGGAATCTCCTCCCAATGGATATAAAATAGGCTGACGAATATTAGGGTTTAGACAAACAAATCGTTACGCATTTCTCTCCTCACGCAGTCACACATCCCCCAGTCAGCCAGCAACAATGGCAGACGATCACGTTCCCCCTTCTGTCGATCAATTGACCATCTCCGACACCGTGAAAGAGGCTGAATATTCCAAGCGAGTCCTGATCCGGTCAATCCTTGGCCGTTCCGACGGCGGATTCGGTCTAGCTGGCCAAACAGTGAAGGTTGGCGGCTGGGTGAAGAAGGGCCGAGAGCAAGGCAAGGGCGCATTCGCCTTTCTCGAGCTTAACGATGGCTCGTGTCCTGCTAACCTTCAGCTCATGATTTATTCCGACGTGGGTTCGCTCGGACAGTACACCCCGACCGGCACGTGTCTGCACGTGGAGGGAGTGCTCCAATTGCCACCAGAAGATAAACAGGGGAAGCAGAGGATTGAACTCAAGGTTCTGAAGGTTCTAGATGTTGGAACTGTCGATCCGGCCAAGTATCCCTTGCCCAAGACTACGCTTACCCTTGAATTTCTTAGGGATTATGTTCATCTCCGGCCTCGAACCAACACGGTATACCTCCTATCCTATACAGTATGTGTTTGGTCAGTTTCGTAACGAGTAATTGATACCTACTTCCAGTATGGTATACGTCATTTCCTCGTGTCCATCATGTCGTCAGTTTTGTAATGAGTAATTGATACCGGCCTCTAACCATCATTGTATACCTTCTATAGATTCAGTTTTGTAATGAGTAGTTTTTACCAGCCTCTAACAGACACAACATACCCAATATCCATACCGGCCTGAAACCAACACAGTATTCCTAAATCCATCTGTGTATGTGTGTTGTATTGTAATGAGTAATTGACACCGGCCTCAAATGAACCAATACAGTATTCCTAATATCCATCTATGTGTATGTGTGTGGTATGGTAACACGATACACTGAGGTCAGTTTTGTAATCAGTAATTGATGTTGATTTCGCATTTTCTCCAGATTAATTGCTTTGAATAATATTAAATTCTGTAGCAAAATTATTCTATGAATGCACATGCATATCATTGTTTCAACTTTCACATACGTTTTAGTATTCTATAGGTACATCGTTTTGCTACTAAGTGTTTGTTGAGATTGGTTAAATGTAATCCCTCTCATGGTTTAGTTTTTGCATAATTTGATTTTAGCTATTACTTGTTTCGGTTGAAGCCATTTGATTGCTTGACTTGAAAACTTGCCAAATAAAGAGCTATGTTATTGTCACCATAACATAATCCCTGCATAAAAATGTGTGGCTTGTTTGTGGTGTTTATTTGTGATATATATATATATATATATATATTTTTTTAAATTTATGTACTAGTAATGTCGGGGGAGACAGACATGTCTATGTCATTATTAGTCTAGTCTCATGAGTAGAAGATCACTTGTTATATAGTAATGATTTGTCACAATACGTGTCCATCTTTGCCCCCTTTCCCTCTTTAGTTCCATAATGTTTAGTTATTAATCAGAATCTTTTTGGACACTCTCAGATATCTGCAGTTGCTCGCATACGTAATGCACTTGCTTATGCGACCCACACATTCTTCAATAAACATGGGTTTCTCTACATTCACACTCCAATTATCACCACTAGTGATTGTGAGGGTGCTGGAGAGATGTTTCAAGTCACAACTCTGATAAATGATGCAGAAAAAGTGGAAAAGGAGCTGATCACGAATCCTCCTCCATCAGAAGCTGATGTGGAAGCAGCTAAGCTTATTGTCAAGGAGAAGGGAGAGATTGTTGCCCAGTTGAAATCTGCAAAAGCTAGCAAGGCTGAAATTAAAGCTGCTGTTGATGAGCTTTCCAAGGCTAAAGAGAATGCCTCAAAAGTTGAAGAGAGATCAAAACTTAAACCCGGCATCCCTAAGAAGGACGGAAAAATTGATTATGCTCAAGATTTCTTCACGCGCCAAGCATTTCTAACTGTGTCAGGACAACTTCAAGTCGAGACTTATGCATGTGCACTCAGTAGTGTTTACACATTTGGGCCAACTTTTCGTGCTGAACATTCTCACACCTCGAGGCATCTGGCTGAGTTTTGGATGGTGGAGCCTGAAATAGCATTTGCAGATATCGAGGTAGAGTAATTTTACTATGAGTAGGTTTGAAGGTCTAAGAAAATGCACCAGATTTTGATCATAATTGCTATATAATTATTGATAAAAGTAGTTCGCCAGAACCCTCGTGCCATGTGATGTATTAGCTAACTTTACTTTGCATCTGTTTCCTTGAAAACATGCTCAAGTGAATATTTCTTGCTCATATGCTGACTGTACTTTTCCTTGCTTGAAACCATTAGATATAGTGCTCTGCTGATCTATCTTTTAACTCAGAAGTGAAGGGAAGTAGAGATAGGTTAGTGAAAAACTTGGATCTGCAGGTTGACTTTTTGGGACTTTGATCACTCTTTTTGGTACTTGTACATAATGATTGTATGGTTATGATTTGGGGATACTCATTCCCCACTAGTTGAAGACATAGTTTACTTTTTTGAAAGAACAGCAAAAATTCCACGAGTTAGGTGCGAGTTTGAGAAGAACCTTAGTCTTTGACTAGAGAACCAAAGCCTGAGTTTTATTAATCATCAAGCAGTCTGTACAACACACCCATTTTATCTATTTAATGACACAGCTGTACAGCTATTCTAATCTTAGCTGTAAGCCTTGTCTTACTAAAACTAGAACTAGAGAGAAAAATAGAAGACCTTAAACTGAACTGATTTTATGATTTTGCTCCTGCATTAGCTTTGTCATTGACTCATTTCTGTATTTTTGTTCCCAAGTTCCAAATGATATAGGTAAATCTCTCAATCGCAATATTCATCTCTATCTCTCTCCGTCTAGATTACAGTATCACACTAAAATGAAATCACCAAGGAGTGACTGAATCTTTTTATGTTCTGGGGTGGAAGGGCATGGTATGTGTTTGTGGAGGAGAGGGGGTTCTCGACATTGCGGGTTCAGTGTATGTGCCTATTGCTGTTACCCATTTAAACTGATATATTAGCGGATCTGTTGCCTTTTCTCAGTCATCATGTCATATTGATCCCTTCTCCGAATTCTAGACCTGTATCCTTCTTTAACACCATTCAGCCACCTCCTAATCCTCTAATACCAATTTCCTCCAGTGTATGTGCCTATTGCTGTTACCCATTTAAACTGATATATTAGCGGATCTGTTGCCTTTTCTCAGTCATCATGTCATATTGATCCCTTCTCCGAATTCTAGACCTGTATCCTTCTTTAACACCATTCAGCCACCTCCTAGTCCTCTAATACCAATTTCCTCCAGGTATTACTGGAGATAACCTTCAGGATAATCTTTGGTTTTTTTCATAGAGTAGTACTCAACTTATGGAATATTACACATAATTAATATATTTTCTTTTTGCTCAAGTAATGTGATGATGTCATGCGAGATGCACTAGTATAATGCAATTGCTTAATCTTCTGCTAATATGCTTATTACATGTAGCTTTGGACGATGTTTAAGTCCTAGGCCAAATGCTTCTACATGAAATGCCATGTGCTTGGAGCCTTGTATTAAGGTTTTGGTTGAAAATGTATCTACATAAGCATTGAAGTCCTTTGTGAAATGCACTTATATGAAATGCGATTAATTGTTACTGATTTTAATAATTTAAGACATCTCTAGGCAATAGCATGTTCTTTTAAAGGCTTATGCCTGGGTAGCTGATGTATAGAAACTATACCGTTTAATGAGATTTGGGATCAACATAATACTGCAGGATGATATGAATTTGGCCGAAGGTTATGTAAGGTTTCTCTGTCAGTGGTTACTTGACAACTGCCTTGATGATATGGAGTTTATGGTTGAGAAGTTCGATAAAAATGCTATTAATCGGCTTAAAATGGTTGCTTCAAGCAAATTTGTTCGCCTTACCTATACAGACGCAGTAGCAATTCTTGAGGAAGCTTCTAAAGAAAGGAAGTTTGAGAACGAAGTGGAATGGGGAATTGATTTGGCATCTGAACATGAAAGGTATTATGCTTTCTCACCTTATACTTTTTCCAATGGCCACGTACTTTTTTAATTTAACGATTTGCTGTTTTGTAGATACTTGACTGAGGTGAAATTTGAATCACCAGTGATTGTCTATAACTATCCCAAAGGGATCAAAGCATTTTACATGAAAGTGAATCCTGACAACAAGACAGTAGCTGCTATGGATGTACTCGTGCCAAAGGTTGGTCTTTCTCTTGCAGCTTTTAAACTGTTAATTAGCACCAGGAGAAACATTAGCTTAATTCAATTTACCTAATGTAATTTTTCTTAGCTGAGCTTACAATCGGTTGTCCTCTGCAGGTAGGGGAACTGATTGGAGGAAGCCAGAGAGAAGAGCGTTATGAAGTCATTAAAGAAAGGTATGAGAAGGGAAAATACTTGATTTTGATTCACTTTGTGTTGTACAGAAGAAGCTTTAAAGATGAAAAACAAAGAAGAAAAATTGCTGAAATACTTGATTTAATTATCATTTTGGAAATGATATATGCTTAATTATGATTTTGGGACATGTTATATTAAGAATTAACATTATAAACAACCAATATCACCCTCATGAACATCTTTAAACTATTTTCATCATATATTAGTACTCAACTTAGTGTGAAACCTAGAGTTAAAACAGAAGACAGTACCAAAACCACATAATGAACAAACTCTTTTAATTATTGAATGGCAATGTTCATTTTAGAGCTGCAGGAACTGGAAAGTAGGACGTCTGCATGAGACACCCTAATCAGCCAAGGAATTTTTTCTATTTAGGCTTTATTGTTATCTTGCTGATTATTTTACACTATTGTTTGCTGGTTGAGATTGGCAACAGGTTTTTTTATCCTCTTAAGTTAGAATTCCCTTATAGTATGTGGGGTTGACATAACTTTTGTTAAATGCAGGATTCTTGAAATGGGGCTTCCACTTGAGCCATATGAGTGGTACCTTGACCTCAGGCGTTATGGAACTGTCAAACACTCCGGCTTTGGCTTAGGCTTTGAACGAATGATTCTTTTTGCCACAGGGATCGACAATATTAGAGATGTTATTCCTTTTCCCAGATACCCCGGAAGAGCTGATCTTTAAATTTTAGTGTATTAATATTGATGATAGGATTTTGCTTTGGTCCGTGAGTTAGAATTCTCACGTTTAGTACAATATTGTCTTCTTTAAACAAATTTGTATACACATTGGAGTTGGATAGTGGTTTTTGTCGGCCACTTCATCAAAGTGGTATGATTTCCTCGTGTTTATTTCCTTGCAATTCCAGTTAGCAACATATTTTTTTTTTTGGGTTAGTTAAGACGGTAGACACTGATGTTGGTTGGACATGTGCAGGATTTCTTAGGGACATTTACTTCTTCCTAATTCCATGTAGATGCCGTAATTGGGTCTTGGTAATATATTAATATTGTCTAATTGTGAATATTTATAGAGGCAGATACTCCTTTTGACCACACTAAAGTTTTAACCACCATTTTTGTTTATATGGTCGTTCACGATGTGTACCAAATTACATCAGGTTAGGTTTGAGATTAATTGTACCGAGTGTGTCACTGCTCAATGTGAAAACAACACTGGACATCTCGTTAAATGAATTGCTTTACACAATTTTGGTAGTTAAATAGTAAAGGATTAGTCATCTTCTTTCCAAAGCCTTCCCAACCTAGTAAATCACGTACGGCACCACTGAATCTGATTCTTGTGCGAAGTGGTTAGACAATGATTATTGTTGCTCAAATATGCTACGAAAATAAAATAGAAGCAGAATGATGATTCAATTTGAGAAGGATATCAGCAGTTAGTTCCTCTAGTGTCATATACAGAGTGATGATAGTATTACTTTCCAACTACTGTAATATTAAAGCATTATCCCGTCGACTGCCTGCCGAAAATGGGCTCTCTGGGTTTCAATAAACGACGTCACGACGGGTGCCTAAATAAATGGTCAAAGGTTTTACAAGTCAAGTTTCCTACTAAGTAAGGAGCGCACGTACGTGTTACGTCCGTCCTTTTGGTAAACTTAATGGATTAGCATTTCTGCTTTACACATATATCCTCCCTCTGTAGAAACAGACAGAAATTGAAATTGGGGAAAATGAAGAAGTTAGCGAGAAAATGGACTAAGTCCCGCCTCCGCCCGGAACCCAACGACGACGATGACAATTTCTCCCTCCCTACTCGCGACGATTGCCGTCCCATCGACTCCCAAGGTCTCACTCACACTCCCCCAACGCACCCCATGTATTGGTGTTTGAATTAGGGTTTTCAATAATAGTAAGTAATTGTTTTTCTTTTGTATGGCGAATCCAACAGAGCAGGAGGAGATGGTTCGATCATTCGAAAGGACTCAAACTCAACAATCCCTTTTATGGAGGGTATATCAATCTATCTATATTATATACACACAATCATACATTCTTGTATTTTTTATTTTTATTTTTTTGAATTAATACCCACAGTTACTGACTGCTCATTTTCAAACTGAATTCGGTTTTTGTGCTTTGCTTGTAGAGTGTTTTTGCTGCCTTACTCTTCTGCTTCGCTGCGTTCCTCGTTTTCTCAATCTATCAGCAGGCTTTCTTTCCATGGGAGCTGGTACTTTACTTGCTCATAACAAGCACCAAATATTCCCCCCACCCCCTTTGTGATACTAGTCTCCCTCCCTCCCTCCCTCCCAAATTTTAATATTCTTTAAGTTGCGTAGAGTTATGCTCCCCTCCTCAAAGATATTGGCCAAAAGATAAGACCCCACGATTTCAGGATTCTTCATAAATGCATCCAATTCTAATGCCCAATATTTAGCATTCCATCCACCCTTTTCTAAATGATAACTTCACTTCAATCAGTTTCTTTATATTGTAAATGCTTAAGGACATAATGTTAATTAATGCTCATTAAATCTTTATGTGGCCATAAACTGTGAAACATCCAAAAAAGGAAATGTGGTATATCATTTTGTATGACACATAAGACATATATCATGTTTTCCAAAAGAAAGAAAAGATTTGGGACGGAGGGAGTAGTTTTAATGTTCTAAAACACTCCTGACACTCCAAATTCATTCAACGGTAATGGTAGAGTTTGTTTCCCTGGAACTTTTTTGCTTTCTGCAAATCACTTGGAGTTTGATCTCAAAATGAGATTAGTATTCTGCCGTTTGAAATAGTGGAGAATCTAATATTGACTTATGGGAAGAATGCACCTGTTCGGTCTATGGATCCTAATGTCAAATACAGTAGAATGAGTTGTTTCTAAGTTCTTTAAATTTGTTTTATTGCTAAATGTACTACAAAAGATATCATCTCTATCTTATGAACAGATGCATTAGTGTATTATGCATATCGTGGTTAGTTCTTTCCTTTCATATTCAATTGAAGGAACCCATTTTAGAAGGTTCTCGTGATTTGTAGGAGGATTTTGTAGCAGGACTATTACATGATTAATTTGTAACATGTGTTCTATTTTCGATCTGATGGTCATCACCGGTGAGGGTGCTTCACCTAATGACATCCGGGAAAATGACTGTTTTAATACACCATGTGTTGTTGCCTCTTCTATTATGCCAAGGTAGTGAATTGTCTTTTTTTTTTTTTTTGGTTAAATATAAACAGCGGTATCATGCATACTTTATGAACGAGGTTGACTCATGGATCATTGTAGCTGCAGGTTTGTTTCTTACCTTTTATATCAGCCAACTGTTTAAGTATGGGTGCCGCCTTGTGAAAATCTATTATAAAACTGTTTGCTCACTATTTTCTGGCTGTAATACTTTCCAAGCCTAAGGCATTTTTCCTGTGCAGCCTTTCTTTAACTTTCTACTAGTGTCATACAGAAAGGATGCTCAGCGAAATGCTGGCATCTCACCATTGAAAAGTCTTTCAATAAGGTCTTATAATATTAGTTAGTACCTGTAAAAGCATATGTATGGAAAAGTGGATAACTGTATCCCTTATCCTTTCTTCTGCAAATTATCCCACATAAATTCGAGTTTTGGAAGTTCTTTTTGCATATTAAGAAGCCTAGTCTTTTGTAGACCTTGTGGTACACACATGTGTGCAATTATTTTTAATCAAGTTTTTCTTATTTTTCTTTTTCTCTTTAAACTATTTTTTTCTCTTATCTTTTACTCCCCCTGTTCCCAAAATAGTCTCATTTGACCGATGAGACAGATTAAGGAGAGTCATTTGACTCTATTACTTCCCATTAACCTTGGAGCTCAAAAGTTTGATAGATAGTTTGTAGGGATATGAAGAGTGGGTTCATACTTCCCTCTGTTGAAGTAGTTGTGTTAAATTAAAGGATAAAATAGTGAAAACATCATAAAAGATGGTTTATTCTTAGAAAATGGACACTTTTTTGGAAACATCACAGAAAGGAATAGTGGACTGTTTTTCTTGAACGGAGGGAGTATTATATTTTTTCACTCGTCCACACTATGTCCTCTATCATGTTCTTTTTTCTCTCTCGTATCGTCTTATCTTTTCTCTTCTCTATATCGCTCCTTTATACTCTCTCATTCCTATTTTTTTCTCTTTCCTACCTCTTGTCAGTTTTCTCTCTCTTTCGTTGTTGTGCCACATGGCAATTGTAGAGAAAGAACTTGAGGATGAACACCGCCAGGACAAATTCAGCTTTGCGCTTGATAGACAGAATAGAAGAATTGATAATCACAGTTCTTAGATAGCAAGTTTATAAGATTATGATAAAGCCATATTATCAATCTTGTACTATCACAGTGGTACTTAACCCAATATGAAGAAGAAACTAGTAGGTAGAGATGTGCCCCATATGAAGAAGAAGAAACTATCATGGATTTTCTCTCACTATCTAGTGTATTGTATGGTGTTGTAAGTTTATTACGTGTGGATTTATAATGATTTATTTTTCTTAAATTCGTCCACCGGTCTATGAATGCATTACTTATTCTTACTGTTTGATAGATTGGGCAGCAGTTTTAGTGTGCTCAGTGACCATTACTGGTATTCTTCATAATTCTAAGTTTCACAGAAGATGGCTTTGGTACTCCTGTGGTGCTGGTGCTTTGCTAGCTATCTTCTGGTTATATCTCATGCTGAAGTAAGTGCAATCTGAAAGACTTATTTCTTCGACATATTTTCATTCTCTATTGATAATAAAATCACGTGACACTATTATTGAAGTGCGAAAGATTTTATCACCCTCATCATTTGCTTGTCTGACTTTTACCTACTGTAGATTGCCCAAGTTCAGGTGGGATGCTATATGGCTTCCGTTTGGGCCGCTAAGGTACTCTCCGCATCCAGGATCTCACTTGATCCTTTTCTTTTCTTTTCTCTTTTATTCTTATGTTAATCTCAGAGGGTGTAGACACCCCAATCTCGTACCCGAACACCGACCGATTTTTGAGAGGGGGAGTCTGTGTGGCTACCCATTGATTTTTATTTACTGATAGCAGCATTGCACACTGGAAATTGCAGTGGGGCTGGATTCTGCCTTTATGTGGATCATCTTCTGACCGAGTCATCTGAGGAAGTAAGAAAACTTCGAGGTTATATGTATGCTTATAAGGCTCGCTAAAAAAGCTTTATTTGAGAACACAAGCAAGGGCAGATATAACACACCCAGACTGCAGGAGCTCCCAAGTTTATTTGCAGATTGGGAATCATTATTGGGGAAATCTTGGAGGTCAAATGTTTAAGCGGACTGGGGAATTGGCTCATTTGTTTGTCTTCGAGCAGTATAGTTTTCCCAAGTATAGTAATTCAGTTGGCCTCAGCCCATTTCCACCTTCTGTACTTGTAGCTAACATACTTTTTGTCACCTACTGTTTCAATGAAATTGATAGCTTGCATATAACTTCGAGAGATGTGCATGATTATGATTAATTATTTCTATTCCAAGAAGCTTTCTAAGGGTCATTTTTTTGTGGCATCTAGGTTCCTAAGGGTTTGTTTGTTGGTTGGAAGTATGTTGAAAGCAGTAGCTATGACATCAATCTATCGAAGTTAAGATTTGTTTTGCATTGAATATACAAAATTTTCTCCAAGAGAGTCCCAAGGAAACATCGATAATGTCAAAACTACATGCATTGATTTCAAATATTCAATAGGATATTAACCTTTCCTACTCTGGACTTGATGATTTCTTTGATTTATGTGATGTGGCTTCATCTAAAAATGGGGTGCTAGTAGCATTGACAATGAGTTACTCCCTTTGACAACCACTTCTGAATGGCTGAGAATATAAGGCCATGGTTGGACATGACAAGCCTACAATCTCAAGTTTTCGAAATTTAAAAATGCTTAACGGCCATTTCAGCATCCACCAAAGTAACAACCACAAGATTAATAAACTTCAAACTTGATAAAACAAATTGGTAGTAGAAGAAAATTGCTTGTCCATCATGACAAATATGCCTGGTATAGTTGATTAGGTGCAACAGTAACACAATTGTAGCTACTACAATACAATTGATGCTGGTGCTGCGGTCCATTTTTTTCTTCCAAAAAAGAGTCTCAACAAAGAACAATAAAAGAACTTCCTCCAAAAAAGTCTCAACAAAGAACAGTAAAAGAACTTCTTCCAAAAAAGAGTCTCAACAAAGAACAGTAAAAGAACTCATCATTCGTCATCTTCAATGACTTTAGTCCCAAGCCCCTTCAATCCCTCTGAAGGGGTTTCTGCTACAGTAACAAGGGAGTAGAGCTCTTCTTTGGCATCTTCATCATCATTCCTTTTGCGAGCAATGCGAACCCTGATCCGTCTTGGAACACTTCGGATTCCCCTGCTCCAGATGTGCTTGTTTAGTTTCACATCAACTCTAACATCTGTAGTCCCCATGGCTTTCTCTGCAAATTTTCTGATCTCCTTAATTGCCTTGGGAGCCTTCTTTTTGAATGTACTGTCATAAAGAACAAACAATACACAAATGTCACTCAAAATCCTGGACGACTAATTACTAGAGAGAGAGAGAGAGAGAGAGAGAGAGAGAGAGAGAGAGCAAATGATTTTGTTTTTCAGATCGTTGTTAAAACATGAGTATTGTCTCAAAAAGCAAAGAATATGTAAAATGATTACCAATGGTAAAGAAATTCAAAAAGCTGGTCTTAAGACTTTATATAGTCAGCTCCTCAGACGGACACAAAATGCAATGATTGTAAGTACAGTAAGAAATCTCCAGAACCAAGGCAGACAGCAAACAAGCTGCAAAGAGATTAACTGTTTTTGTTTCTAATGTAAAATTAGGAATGGGATCTTGTTTCCATTTCATCAATGCTTCCGTTCCCATTCAGAAGAAAAGTAGAAAACATGGTGGTACCATTTGATAAATAGCTCTATTTCTGGAACAAATTTCAAATTTTCAGTAAAGTTGCTCATGAACTCTTTCACTCGGAGGTGCTCATAACATTTATACCATAAACAAATTTGTTTTGCAAACCACCCCATTTAAGATTTCATTTGGATTGGATTCAGTGAACATTTGGTTCAAGAACACGACTACTGCCTTATTGGAAAAAGATTTGAAAGAAGTTTTGGTATAAAAATATAATCATGTGAGCAGTTCAAGGATTCTGGGCTGAACAATGCTTATAGAGTTAGGGGTATAATGGAAGTTAATGGTGGTGATAATTGTGCTAGCTATTTATAGTGTGAGATCAGAAACTATTGATAGCAAACCCTTGAAACTTGCAATTCATAGAAAATCTACAACATAAAGAAGGGATTATTAAGAAAGCTCGAGAATCCTTCTGGCAACGCGGGATAGAACCAAGCTTTCTTTGTCAGTTCTACTATCATGGAGGGACATATGACCAGGAAGAGAGAGATCAAGGAAGAAATTGAGAGACAAGTCAAGAAAGATATTGTGAGAGGGCACATGAATCTAACTTGAGCATGTCACCGGACGCATCAATGTTAATGGCAAGTAGGGATAAAAGAATGGATAGAAGGTCTATTCCTATCTTTTGTTATCATTGTAAAATATATAGAACATATTTGTCGAGTGTGAAAGTTACCAAACATGTTTTTGTTCTACTTTAGGTCAAAATTTGCAACAGACACAAACATAGGAACATAAACTGTTACCAAACAAGCCCTAAGCTACCAATATTTCAGAAAATCATTTCACTAGTGAAGCTTCAAAATAAAGCTAAAACTTGAAATGTTCAAATTGAAAAACATTGATGTATAAATATATGACACTGGACACCAGTTAGCTGCTGCACATGCCGCAATCAACACAGCTGGTTGAGGAAAACTGCAATTGTGCATCAATTTTGTAGAGAAACTGCCAGAGCAAAGAATCGGTCTAAAATCAATCTCTACAGTTGTTGAAACCGATAACCACCATTCCCTCAAAACCAATCATCATATGCACTTGAGCACGTGTTCAAATTACTTTGCAATCCATTTGAACTCATGCCATATTAACCTAAGCATTATACGAATTGTGCTCCCCAAATGTTCATTGCATAATACTAAATTGTTGGCACATGATACCCAAGAACTACAAATATAAACGAAAAAAGGCTACACAACTCAGATTAATTTTAATTAACCGAGAGTAACTCGGACAAAAGTAGCATGCATACAAAACAGAGTAAAAGCCCAAGTGTATAGGCGGTTGACAGAAAGCAAAATCAGTACTTCGCATCTAAAAGATGTTTCACACAGTTATTTATAACTAAATCCAGTTGTGATCGATCATTTTAGAAATAAATGAATCGAGCAACACAAACGAGAGCATCTAAGCGTGATTGAGGGAAGAATATACCAGCCGTGCAAGCGCTTGTGAAGATTGATGGTGTACTCTCTGGTCACCACCTCCTCCTTTCTTCCTTTCGTCTTCTCCACCATTTTTGTTTTACTCTCTCTCTAACCTAATCCTTACCTGTAACCTGCAATTATTTACAGAAGCACTCGTCAATCGCCAAAAATTTCTGTAAGCTTCAATAACACGACGAAACTAGATCTAACACACACACACACACACATTCATGGATGAATATATATGCGAAGAATCCATGAGAGAGAGAGAGAGAGAGAGAGAGAGAGAGAGAGAGAGAGAGGAACCTTGGATATGCAGCTCGGGTAGTGAAGCTGTAAAAGCGGCGGCCTGAGAAGAACTGAAATGCAAAGAGGGGTACCTTCAACCCTAATCCCACAGCTTATAAGAAAACAATATAATGCGAGCGGACTCGGTAGAATGCGAACCACACTTGGATCTTTCTTTCGACCCATGGTTCGGGTTAATTTTGACCTTATCCCATGACGACTCCCTCTCTCAAGTTTGATGTTATTCTCTTGATTGAATTTTTCAATTCGATTCGAGTTTGATGTTATTCCTTGGATTGAATTTTTTAATTCGATAATGAACAAATTAAATTTTCATTAAAAGAATTAATTTGTTAAAAACTCAATTTAAACTAATATAAATAATATAGTAAAATTATATATACAAAGTCACTTATCATGGATTTTTAGTTAATAGTTCATATTCAACTAAATACTCCCATCGCTCCTAAATTATTTTTATGTTTAACTTTTTAAAATCAAACTAAGTGTTTTTTAAATACATTTTTTTTACGTATATATATATATATATATTTTTTTGAATCATAAAACATGTAATTTGTAATACTTTTTTCGAAGTACAAAGTACGTATTTTGTTATTTTGAAAAAAATAAAAAAATACACCTCAATTCATTTTGTTATAACAAGCATTGACTACTTAAATTTTTTTATTTATTAGTATTATTTTTTTTGTCTTGGACTAAAATTTGATTATTTACTGCATTGTTTTTAATTTCTAAGCATTTTATTATGACAAAGCTTAAATGACTTGTCATGAAATTTTATGTAATATTTTATTTATAATTTTTATTATATTTGAAGTCTTTTCCCTTTTTTTGTTAAAAATTGTGGGTTGAATAGTAATTTTAATTTAATTTGGGCTTAATTAGAAAGTGTTTGAGTTACTTGAGTTTAGACAAAGCTAAGAGATTGGGCTTGAGCTTAATCGATTTTTGGGGGTACCAACGGGTAAGAGTAGGAGTTTCATATTAGCGAGTTAAAAGTCAAAGAGTTATAATCTTGGGAGTTCTATAGATCCGACGTAAACCCAACCTGTTGCCGGCCTATGCGTGTTTATTGTCGGCCCCAATAGTCCAAGAAGGTTACGAGGAATTGTAGGTGCAGGAGAGAGTTTACAGTAATTGTAGGTTTGCATGGGAGAGTTTACTATACCATGTTGAGAAAGATAGTTTTTATGGGAGTTTGTTACCGGATCCAATAACACAAAATAGTTCAGGGGAATTGTAGGCGCATGAGAGAGTTAACTGCACACCTTGTTAACTAAATTGCAACCTGTGCACGGGAATGCTCAAAATTGCACCCTGTTAAGAAAAGTTACTCTTTAAACTACTCAAATGTGTAGGGCTAAAATGACTTAAACTTGCTCTAGTCAAGCAATGGTAACTCAGCTATCATCAACTGGACTAGCAACTTAAAGTCACAAGTTTAAATTGACTTAAACTGCAGGGATAACAAAGCTATCATTAATTGGAATAACAGAGCTATCATCACATGGACTAGAACATACCCTCAAAGTTGAGCACATGTTTTATACAGGGTGGTTTTGCCAAAACAACGAGGTTTCTAAAAGTTCGAGGCAGCAAGAGAGAAGCTAAAGAAAAATATATAGCTCTTCATAATTGTCAGTTAACTAAGTTTCAGAATCAAAGTAAATATAAATACCCCATTTCAAATAAGTTGGTATCTGAAAAAATTAACCAGTCCCACCAAAACAAGCCTCTAGTGCAGATTTAACCAGGAAAAACAAATTTTAAAAAAATCCCAGTCTTGACATGAAACGCTAATCCAAAAAATGTCGAGATACCAATAGATTGTAAGAACTAAGCACACCAAAACTCTCATCTACTGCAAGATACAACTGAAAAGGATAAGATAATTTATTCTTCATCTTCAATTACTCTGGTGCCCAGACCCTTCAACCCTCCAGCTGGGATCTCTGCAACAGTAACAAGGGAGTAGAGTTCTTCCTTGGCATCTTCATCATCATTCCTTTTGCGAGCAATTCGAACCCTGATCCGTCTTGGAACACTTCGGATTCCCCTGCTCCAGATGTGCTTGTTTAGTTTCACATCAACTCTAACATCTGTAGTCCCCATGGCTTTCTCTGCAAATTTTCTGATCTCCTTAATTGCCTTGGGAGCCTTCTTTTTGAATGTAGTGTCATAAAGAACAAACAATACACAAATGTCACTCAAAATCCTGAACGATGTATTACTAGAAGAGAGAGAGAGAGAGAAAGAGAGAGAGAGAGAGAGCAAATGATTTTGTTTTTCTGATGGTTGTTAAAACATGAGTATTGTCTCAAAAAGTAAAGAATATGTAAAATGATTACCAATGGTAAAGAAATTCAAAAAGCTGGTCTTAAGACTTTATATAGTCAACTCCTCAGACACAGACACAAAATGCAATTGATTATGAGTACAGTAAGAAATCTCCAGAACCAAGGCAAACAGCAAACAAGCTGCAAAGAGATTAACTGTTTTTGTTTCTAATGTAAAATTAGGAATGGGATCTTGTTTCAGTTACATCAATGTTTCCGTTCCCATTCAGAAGAAAAGTAGAAAACATGGTGGTACCATTTGATAAATAGCTCTATTTTCGGAACAAATTTCAAATTTTCAGCAAAGTTGCTCACGAACTCTTTCACTCGGAGGTGCTCATAACATTTATACGGTAAACAAATTTGTTTTGCAAGCCACCCCATTTAAGATTTCATTTGGATTGGATTCAGTGAACATTTGGTTAAAGAACACAACTACTGCCTTATTGGAAAAAGATTTGAAAGAAATTTCGGTATAAAAATAAAATCATGTGAGCAGTTCAAGGATTCTGGGCTGAACAATACTTATAGAGTTAGGGGTATAACGGAAGTTAATGGTGGTGATAATTGTGCTAGCTATTTATAGTGTGAGATTGGAAACTATTGATAGCAAACCCACCCTTGAAACTTGCCATTCATAGAAAATCCACAACATAGAGAAGGGATTATTAAGAAAGCTCGAGAAACCTTCTGGCAACACGAGATAGAACCAAGCTTTCTTTGTCAGTTCTACAATCATGGAGGGACATATGACCAGGAACAGAGAGATCAAGAAAGAAATTGAGAGACGAGTCAAGAAAGATATTGTGAGAGGGCACGGGAATCTAACTTGAGCATGTCACCGGACGCATCAATGTTGATGGCAAGTAGGGATAAAAGAATGGATAGAGGGTCTATTCCTATCTTTTGTTATCATTGTAAAATATATAGAACATATTTGTCGAATGTGAAAGTTACCAAACATGTTTTTGTTTCTACTTTAGGTCAAAATTTGCAAGAGACACAAACATAGGAACAGAAACAGTCACCAAACAAGCCCTAAGCTACCAATATTTCAGAAAATCATTTCACTAGTGAAGCTTCAGAATAAAGCTAAAACTTGAAATTTAAAATTGAAAAACATTGATGTATAAATATATGACACTGGACACCAGTTACTGCTGCACATGCCGCAATCAACACAGTGGTTGAGGAAAACTGCAATTGTGCATCAATTTTGTAGAGAAACTGCCAGAGCAAAGAATCGGTCTAAAATCAATCTCTACAGTTGTTGAAACCGATAACCACCATTCCCTCAAAACCAATCCAAACAAAGTTTTCTAGCAGCCTTCACACCAATTACATGTAGTGCTTGTTTGTCACATTGATATGAAAATTAAGCTATATAAACCAAGATTGACAAGAAAAATAACTACATCTAACCTACCAGGCAACTACAAAGGTAATTAAACTGTTACCTGTATGATCTAGGTTATTCAGTTCTAAAAATCCAAATAATTTACATATAAGCTAACAATACATGGCAGAAATTGGCACAACTCACACAAGATACTTAATATCATAAACAACAATCGATTTGAACTATTCAGACTCGCAATCTTAAGGCCAATCATATAGGCTCACCTAAGAAAAAGCAAATCAAAAAAATATTTTACCCTGATAATAAAATATCAAAAGTAAATGACATGTGATTGAGCAATTTGACGAATGATCGATTAAAATATCAAATGAAACCGAGAAGCATACAGCAATGTGTGCGAGTGTGTGTGTGTGTGTGTGTGTGTGAGAGAGAGAGAGAGAGAGAGAGAGAGAGAGAGAGGCCATGCAAGCGCTTGTGGAGATTGATGGTGTATTCCCTAGTTACAACCTCCTCCTTTCGTCCTTTTGTCTTCTCCACCATTCTCTCTCACTGAGTCCTAACCTGTAACCTGCAATTTTCACAGTAAAAGTCAACAATCTTCAGTTCATTCTTGATGCAAGCTATTTCAATGGCCCAAATTAATTAATTACTCCAGCCTTCAATTTAACTGCGAACATTAATTTGAATCGAATGCAATCTTTCAGTCTGTGATGCAATAGGTGCGCCGTGATTCATCCACTTTGTGTATGTGTGTGTGAGATAGAAAGACGAACCCAGGGTTTGAAGATGCTGGGAAGAGGGGCCGAAAAGTGGACAGGGGACGAGCCGACGAGGTAGGATTGTAGGAATGAAGTAGAAACCCTAATCGCATACTTTACTGGAGTTGACCCTGTCACCTTAATACGGTTTCTCGGGTTGGATATGAACTGTGTCATTTAGTTCTCTCGGGTTGGCTTTGACCCGTAATATTTTTGAGAAATATACACATTATTTACTCTTGTTAAGTAAAGATGTAGATGAAATATATAATTTTATTTTTGGGAGCAGTGTATAATACAAGCTCATGGGAGAGTATAAGGAAAAAAGAAGAATATCGAAACTTCTCAAGGTTAACTGAAAATAAAAACATGAGCTTGCTATTTATAATAGGACGATGCTTCTTCAGTAAGCTTCGTAAAGCTTCTCTCGTAAGCCTCGCAAAGCTTTTTGTTGAAGCTTCTCAATAAATTTTCTTAAAGCTTCCTCAATAAGCTTCTCTTGTAAGCTTTCATTAATTGACTTCTGGCCAATAAGGACATCCACATAAATATATTTACAACACTCCCCCTAAGATGTCCGTTACTAAGGAATATGCCTCGTTAAAACCTTACTAGAGAAAAAACCTAATGGGACAAAAAAACACAACTCTAGTGAATGAAAAATAATACATGATTCTTATGCACTAAAATGCTCCCCCTGAAAGAAAAATCACTTAAGATATCTTAGTCGATACATGTCAATATCATATAACAATTTCTCAACTTTTGATATTGGTAATGACTTTGTAAAACAATCTGCCAGATAGTCACTTGAACGAGTTTGTTGAATGTTAATGTCACCACTCTTCTAGAGCTCATTGGTGAAATGTGTTTTGTTTTATATCATTCATTCAGTTAAAATATTCATGCATCATTATCAACAAATAAGGTAGTTGATTTTGCCTTGACACTAACCCGACCCGAGATCCTAGGTGGAACCCATCCGGTGCGTGAAACGGGAACATAAAAATGCAAGTATAAAAGTCTTTTTCATGCGAAAACCCTGTAATACAAGTGTATGACTTTTTAAAAGTAAAACAGAAACCTCAACGACAATACAATATGTCGGAGAACAACACATTAGCTAGCCAACAACCCACAAGTTAGAGAGCTCGGGATAATCAAAATAACATATCAGAGTGCGCGGAATATAAGAGTTAACAGATTACACCTAAGCTCGGCAACCATACCGACATTTCAAAAGAATAATAAAACAAGTATCAAATACGAAGACGACTACCCAAAAAATACATCGTTTACATAACGTGTACCCCTCGACCTCACCAAAAGAAGATACTGAAGCTCAAGGAGCAACTACACAAAAGAATGCCTGACGAGCTCACCGAAGATGCAACAAGCTTACTGGGGGTTTCTCGCCGGTGCAGGATCTAAGGAAAATAAATAAACAATGGACGGGGTGAGTTTAAAACTCAATAAGCTACTAATGCAACAAGATGGCATGCGAGATGTGAACATTTATAAGAATCAAGTATAACAGTATTTGTTATAGCATAGAAATCTCACAGCATAATAGATAACAAGAATCTCATAGTAACACGTATCACATAGCATGCATCTCATGTAAGAGCGATATGTAAACACATATAAAAGGATACCGTCGAGGTACACCTCCGACATACAAACTTCCAACCAACCAATAATACCAAGTTAGAAACCGTTGATGTTGTTCTCGATCTTCGAACTCATAACCCAATGTCATAGTGAACCATTTTCTGTATTCACGTCGACGTGAAGACCCGGTCCATACGACCCGAGAAACAATCACGGTATAGCTTACCAAGGTCGCGTTTATTCCGTACAACTCTTAGTGCTATAGCCCCTACCGTGGCCAATGGTAGGGCGAGGCCCAGTGTATCGGCCTTCGCTTATTACGTAGCCCCGGCTCACGCAATAATCGAGCGGCAATACACCTCCAACAAATATGCCATGGACTTAACGAATGCTCAAGTAGATGTTTACTCGACACATTTTCATAACCAATCAAAATGCTCAAGTAGATGTTTACCCAACATTTAATGAAAACGTGTTATACTCCAAAGTAGGGAGTACAACGACATAATAACAACATGCTCATGTAGGTCAAGTGAATCTACTACACATAACCATTAAACCAATCAATATTTTCGAAGAACAACACAATACCATTAATCGTATATCGTGTAACCAATAGCCCACGGTATCTTGGATCCTCAAGGCTCACAAAACACACACGTGGTCACATTCATTATCAAATCCTAATCAACTCCGTTCGAGTCATGTAGTTACTAGTGATGTCGAGTTACAAAAGTGGTCTTGCACTTTAACCTAGCACATTAACGCCCAAAATTGAATTCCCAACATCATAAAGTAACCAACAACATGTTTTACAAGTCCACAATGATATTTCATGGTTATAATCACATATTCACAAATCAAGCATGGTAACTCCACATTTTAGTAGTCCAAGATGTCATATGAGACATAAACCAAGAAGAAGGGGGGGGGTAGTAGCTTACCTCTTGACGATATAAACCAAGGAGGAAGAAATCGAACCAAAGATGAAGTCTCCTCAAGTCTCCAAGGCTTCACAAGGTTGAATCTCCAACTTCTAGCTTGAAGTCTTAAGAAATCAACACTACACTCTCTATAAATGTGGGTAGAAGTGAATACTCAAGAATTCACCAAGAGATGAGGATTTTGTTCGGTTATAAATGATTACTTAGTCGTGCTCTACACTTCGGTGAAGACGGATCGCGATTCCGACTCCGAACGATCAAGAAATCCTAACTTTCTCACACTAAACCCTTATACTCTCACTCTAAGTTCTCTCTATGTTCTAAGGTGTTTGGAGGGTGAAATGAGAGGACTCAAGTCTTTCTTATGGTGTTTAAATGGCTGAAAAGAAGGGAGAATTCGGCCTCTTGACGTGTCAAGCAATAAGCCAAGGTGACGGGGTCAAAAGTCAAAAGTCAAGGAAATTTTTGATGTGCTGTCAACAGTGCGGCTAGGGCGCGGTTGCCGGTGCGCGCTACGGCGCGTTACTGCTCAGAAGTTTGGATTTTTAGTCTAATTTTCTGAAACATCAGCCAATGTGCGCGCTAGGGCGCGGCTAGGGTGCGCTAGGGCGCGCAGGTGGTTCTCCAAAAGTGTTCAAAAGTGTTTCTAAAGTGTTCCCAAGAAATCCTAAGGTATCCCCAACTCCAAACCAAGTCCGAAACGCAACCAAACACTCAAACAAACCACGAATAACGAAGCTACGAATGGAACAAAAGGCGACCACTAAAGATCATCAAATTTAACACAATTCAGGGCATATATAAAAATTATGAAACATATATGAACGTCAACATGTTTAAAGGAACAAATGCACGTGAAATGTCAATGATGCATAATGAGACGTATAATTAGAGCACGTGCAAATGACATGAATGATGCGGGTGTTACAACCCACATGTCTCTCGAATGTGTTGAATTATTGATCTTAGCCAAACACATTCTCAGCTCGCCTCATGGATTGGTATTATTTTAACATGATTTGAAGAAGTATCAGCTAATGTTTGTTTGGTAGAACGCCATGATATAGTTGTACCGCCAATTGTAAATACGTAGCCTGTCAGTCGTTCCTCAAAGATAACGAAGTGCATACTTAATTACATTCCAATGTCTTCGAGTTGGATTTGAGCTATATCTTGCTAGTAGATTGATCGAGAATGTAATGTCCAGCCCTGTATTATTAGCCAGGTACGTTAGTGCCCTAATTGTTCAATGATATGGTACTTCCGGATCTTTAAATTCTTCTTGAGGTCGAAACATGTCCTTTTTCACATCAAGTGATCGAACAACCATTGGGGTACTCAATGGATGTGCTTTGTCCATGTAAAAATGTTTTAGGACTCTTTCTGTATAAGTTGATTGATGAATAAGGATACTTGTGTTTAAGTGCACGATCTTTAGACCGAGACAAAATTTGGTTTTCCCTAAATCTTTCATCTCAAATTCCTTCTTTAAATAATTAACTGGTATCAGAAGTTCTTTAGAACTCCTAATAATGTTAATATCATCAACATATACATCACTTATGACAAATTCCGAAGAAGATTTTCTTATGAACACACATGGACAAATATGATCATTCTTGTATCCTTCTTTTACCAAATATTCACTGAGACGATTATACTACATTCGTCCAGATTGTTTTAACCTATACAAGGATCTTTGTAATTTAAATGAATAAACTTCCCGGGAGTTTAAATTGCAGGCTTCAGGCATGTTGAATCCTTCAGGGATCTCATATAAGTATCATTATCAAGTTTGTCATAACAGTGACAATATTCATTTAAACGCATAGCTTTTCATATATTGCCAGATTAATTGAAATGTAATTGCATCCATCATAGGAGAATATGTCTCCTCATAATTGATTCCGGATCTTTGCGAAAATGCTTATACTATGAGTCGTACTTTATCTCTTACGATTGTACCCTCCTTATTACATTTTTCCACAAAGACTCATTTATGCCTTACTAATTTTACATCTTCAGGTGTACGGACTACAAGTCCAAAAACCTCACGCTTTCCAAGTGAGTTCAATTTTGTTTGAATTGCGTCTTTCTATTTTGGCCAATCATTTTTATATCGACACTTGTCAATACACTTAGGTTCAAGATCCTCGTTATCTTCCATAACATTAAGCGCTATGTTATATGCAAAAATGTTGTCGACAACTATTTTTCTCTCAGTTTCATCTTTTTCCCATAATGACATAATTGATCGAGATCGATCTCTTTATTCTCAATAGTTTCAGGTACCTGAACTTCTTCTGGAATTATTTGATTAGTTATGTCATGGGTTTCTTTAGGAGTTCCAATTACCTCGATGGGGCTCTTTCCATGATTTGCTCCTTTTCTCTTTCGAGGATTTTTGTCTTAGGAACTGATTGGTCTACCACGCTTCAGGCGTACTTTAGACTCCTTAGCTACAGAATTAACGGGTTATCCTGCTGGGACATCAATCCGTATAGGAGCATTTACAGCTGGAATATGTTACATACTTATTCTATTTAGGTCAGTAAATACATCTGGCAATTGATTCGCTATTCATTGCAAGTGGATTATCTTTTGAACTTCGAGTTCACATTGCTTTGTACAAGGATCAAGATTGTAAGATAATGTGTTCCATTTAATATCCTTTTCCAGCTGATTATTTTCTCCCCCCCCCCCAAACATATATTCCCAATTTCTGCTGGGGTCCCATCTTGGTGCGTTGTGGTGGAGCAATTGGAATATATACCGCACACCCAAAAATTCTTAGATGAAAAATATTTGGCTCCTAACCATAAGCCAATTTTAATGCAGAGAACTTGTGATAACTTTTTGGCATGATGCGTATAAGTGCTGCTGCATGTAAAATAGCATGCCCCCCGAGCTGCAGCAAACAACTTTGTTCTCATAAGCAATGGTCTAGCTATTAACTGAAGTCGATTAATGAACGATTCAGCTAAACCATTCTGTGTGTGAACGTAAGCAACAAGATGTTCAACATCTATTCCAATTGATGTGCAATAGTCATTGAAAGCCTGAGATGAAAATTCACCAGCATTATCAAGACAAATTGTCTTGATAGCATAATCTGAAAATTGTTCTCGTAATCGAATTATGTGAGCAAGCAATCCTGCAAACGCCAGGTTGCGAGTTGACAATAGACTTACATCTGACCATCTTTTAGATGCATCTACTAAAACCATATCAAAATGGTTCACATGATGGGTGAACCAGCCCACATATATCACTTTGAATGTGTTCAAAAAATTTGGAGATTCAGTTCCAACTTTAGCTGGTGATGACTTAATTATTAATTTGCCTTGAGAGCAAGTAACACATAAGAATTTGTTAGATTGAAAATTCTTTTGGTTTTTCAATGGAAACCCATGTGAATTTTCAACAATTCTCCGCATCATATTTGATCCGGTATACCCCCCGGGTCATGCCAAATAGTAAAATCTTTTAAATTAGTAAACTTCTGGTTTACTATCGCATGTACTTCAATTGTGCTAATCTTTATACAGTACAATTCAGAGGAGAATGCAGGTAACTTTTCTAGTACACATTTGTTACCCAATACAATACTTATAATGAGTGGATATTTCACATCCCTTTTATGTATTGTCTCAATATGATATTCATTATAATAAATATGATATTAATTACAATGAATATCCTTCACTAGATTTCTTTGAAACTTAATAAATTTCGTTCCTCTAGGTAGTAATATGTTAGCTCTTCCGGAGCCTTCGATCATCTTTGTACTATCATATATTGTACTAACATTAACATCATTCACTATCATATGAGAAAAATATTTTCTTTAAGAGAAATATTTTCTTTAAAAAAATAACAAATAAAATATAAGAAAACACATATATTTTCAGACAACAGTTTGATTAGAAACCTGGTGGAACCTAAGGGAACATGACGAAAAACCTGAAATTAAAAACACACTAAAGAAAAATATTAAGTTAAATAAACGAGATAAGCTCGATCATTTTTGGATTCTCCACCACCAAATATGGAATCACCCACTTTTAGATTGAAATTTTTTGACACATCCATGTGTGTACTTGTAGAAGGATCTTGGTCCATATCATCACTCAAGTAGACAAAATTTGTCTCAATATCTTTTTCTTACTTTTGCATTGATGCAAAATATTTAGGCGTACGACAGGTACGCGATCAATGTCCTTTCATTCTGCACCAATAACATAATTTTTTTTTAATGTATTCAAGTGCACATTTTGTTTACTAGACAATTTTTCTTTATTATCTTCTCTATGATCCACTTCAGGTTGCGTGAGAAATTATTATCATTATAGGGGTGATAATCATCATGCTTTTGATTATAATTTCTCCTTTTATCACGATTGCAACCACGTACACGGCCACGACCTTGCCCAAAATTATCATACATGCTCACATTCACTTCAGGGAATGGAGTGGAATCAGTTGCGTGAGCTCTTTGATTTTTCAATAAGATCTTATTATTTTGCTCAGTCACAAGAAGTCAAGAGATCAATTCAGAGTACATTTCAAAATCTTTTTCTCGATATTGCTACTTGCAATATCGTATTCGAGGTATGAAAAGTGGAGAATGTTCTCTCTAACATATCATGATCAGTTATATTTATTTCACATAATTTTAGTTTTACGATAATATTAAATAACACAAAAAAAATCTTGTAAGCGTAAATAAATCCAATTCAAAGTATTCTTTTGCGAGAATAACATTTTTATTTTACTTTATGGTCTACACCTTTTTCTTGCAAAATTATTTTTAACACTAATCGGTTGCGATTTAAAAGAAAGCAAAAATTAACTAATACTAAATCAATATTAGGTAAATAGAAAAAGCGAATATAAAACAATAAAATAGATACAAGAACACCATCTAATACTCCTTCCGTCCTAAATTATTGCTTTCCTTTTTTTTTCCGTCCCAAAATAATTATTTTGTTTGAAACTTTCCTTTTTAGGACATCACTTTTACTATTTTTTTCCTTTACTTTAATTATGAACCACATACACATGGACATTAAAGGAAATTACACACTATACTAATATTAATAATCAAGTCAATTATTTTTTCTTAATCCGTGTGTCAGGTCAAACAAGACAATAATTAAGGGACGGAGGAGTATTAACTATAGGTTTCTAAGAGCTCGTTTGGTCGAGCGTTATGGCCAAAAAGCAGGGATAAAACGCAGCTTATTTACAAAAAATGTGTTTCAATACTGCGGCAGAAAACGCAGCGTTTTCAAAACGCAGCTGCGTTTTAAAACACTGGAATTCCCAGCTTTTTCCCAAAACGCAGGTTTTAAAACGCTCCTAGGAAAAAAAAATAATTATTTTGTTTGAAACTTTCCTTTTTAGGACATCACTTTTACTATTTTTTTCCTTTACTTTAATTATGAACCACATACACATGGACATTAAAGGAAATTACACACTATACTAATATTAATAATCGAGTCAATTATTTTTTCTTAATCCGTGTGTCAGGTCAAACAAGACAATAATTAAGGGACGGAGGAGTATTAACTATAGGTTTCTAAGAGCCCGTTTGGTCGAGCGTTTTGGCCAAAAAGCAGGGATAAAACGCAGCTTATTTACAAAAAATGTGTTTCAATACTGCGGCAGAAAACGCAGCGTTTTCAAAACGCAGCTGCGTTTTAAAACACTGGAATTCCCAGCTTTTTCCCAAAACGCAGGTTTTAAAACGCTCCTAGGAAAAAAAAGCTGCGTATTGAAGTGATATCCCAAACATATTTATAAGGAAAGACCTCCGTTTTTAAAACACTGCATTTTATAAACGCCGTACCAAACGAGCCCTAAGCATTATTGTTTGTTTTGATGTGACGTGTGTATGTGTTTTAGGTGTACTGGTGTAGTAGGTGTGTTTATCGTTTTTACTTACATAGAGATAGAACTATATATAGAAGGAAGACATTACCTTGAACAAAGTGATAGCAAAACACGAGAGAGATAGAGATGGTGTAGCAGCGATGGTGGGAAAAGAGAAGGGAGCGGAGATAAATCTTGTTCAGTTCAATGAAGAGAATTATCTCTTGTGCTATGATCAATTATCCATTCGGAGCTATGTCGTGCTCATAACGTGTTATTAAAGATAAGAAAGTAAGCAAGTAAAGATATAGATGAAGTAGATAATTTTTATTTTTGGGAACAATATATAATACAAAATGATGGGAGAATACAAGGAAAGAAGAAGAATATTGAAACTTCTCAATGTTAACTAAAAATGAAAACATGAGCCTGCTATTTATAGTATGACGATGCTTCTTCAGTAAATTTTGTAAGACTTCCTCAGTAAACTTCGTAAACCTTACTCCGTAAGCCTCACAAAGCTTCCTCAATAAGCTTTGTTGAAGCTTCCTCAATAAACTTCTCTTGTAAACTTTCATTAATTGGCTTCTGGCCAATAAGGACATCCACATAAATATATTTACAACAACTCTCTATTTTTCTTTTTCTTTTTAACCACAATTAAAGGGGACGGAAACCATCTCCAGAATTATACTACTATTTGTCTTGAAAGACTGTTCATCATTGTTCGAAAAATAATATATTATTTTTACAAGAAATATTGTATATTTACAAATATTATAATGTGAACACTAAGAATATTTATGTATATATAATACTACTTAGATTGCTTAAGAATTAAAAAAAAAATGACAATAATTTAAGATGAAGAGAGTAATATTTATTTGTAATTGATATTATACTCAGAAGGTGGTTTTGGTCTAACATTGATATCTACACTTGTAACTTAGGAACCGAACCTGAAAAATCGAAAATGCCAAACCCGAAAGAATACCCCTGGTACGGTTTTAATTTTTGATTTTAGAAAAATAATTGGTCTATACAATTTAGTTTCGATCTACATACCCAGGGTCATAGACTATAGGCATGATGGACAATAAAGCTATCATCGAGCGGGGAAACAAAAATCAGAACATAAAAAAGAAAATGAAGAAAAATTGAGAGCAAAAATCTTGCATAAACAAATATTATAGGGGAATCTAATTCCATTAAAGAAGTCCGTCCGACTTCTACAATACAAATTGGTTTGAATTCGATAAGTTGGCCATGAGTAGCAAGTATTATTACATTCAAATGCCCCATGCATCACCTTTATCGTTCGACATTGTACTTGTCAACATTGAGACTGGTAAATCCTGGAAAGCACACTTGTTTGCGAAGAATATTCTTTCACAAACAAGGTTTGTAGATCAATCATACACTTTCCTAAATTGATCGATTCTAGTCTTGAATTTCGGGCCTTTACCATATCCTCCATCAACTCTGAACCGGTTCTCCGATGTTGTCCTTCGAGGAGTCAACTCAAATGGTTGAATTATGTACCGTCTTATTATACCATCTAACTACGGATCTAATCCAGATCTAGCCCTCCTCTTTCCAAGTATACATACACGTGCACAATGGAGCTTTAAGATTTTAAGGCACTTCGAGAATATCTCCATAAACTAAGAGCCAAAACCGCCGCGCCAGCAAAGCCAGCTAAAATCTGAAAACCAAGAGAAAAACTTATGTTGGCACATATTCAGGGGTAGATTGAGATAGGAATCAACAATGAACAGAGTAAACGAAGAGAAGTGCAAATTAGAGTGAGGCTGTTAGGCATCATGGTACAGCACCCTTTTTTGCTCTTCTGTGAAGGTCATCACTCCAGCCATACTCACTCATATCCCTCTTAACTGTTGCCGTTCATGTTTAGTTTTGGTCTTTCCTTGCCTGTAATATGGTTGTTGATATTGATATTCGGTGCACTTAGTCGTCTAACTTGTATGTGTCAAAATCATCTCACGTGATTCTCTGTCACTCTTATCTCCTAATGGGGTTACTTTTATGGTTCCATGAATATCTTCATTTCGATATTTATCTTATATAGCATTACTACACATACATCTTGGCATTCTAGTTCGACTACACATGTTATTAACATGTTTGTTGTTGATACTATTCATTTCTTAATGGACAAGCCCACTATGGGTATCCCATGAATGATCAAAGCCGAGAGCATGAGTTGTAAGTCGTAACAACTATCCACCTGACCTTGCTTGATCACAATTGCACGTGGTCTCGATGGATGACCAACATCAATGGTATTAAATCATAATCACTTACAAAATAGTGTTGGGAGTCTTATTGTTATATAGAAGTTTTTTACAGTTCTATGGCCAAAATGGAACTAATTCTGTAAATTCAACTCATCTAATCTCAGCATTCGTCCCAATCACTTCCATCAGCTTGAAAACAAATGCGTACACACACACAAGAATGCTGATAGAGAGAGGGAGGTAATTCCTTAAGTTTTGTTATGTCAAATAGTAGTTTCTTTTGAAATCTGTCAAAATAAAGGGGGAATAGTGTCACATGGAAAGATTTATGGTAGTGATACAGAAGAATGCTGATAGTAATTTTACCTTAAAACTGGAATCAGGTCAAGTAATGTGGATTAGCATAAGTAGGACACTTTAATTTTTGAGATGTAGAGTGATAATGGGCAAGCATCATATTTATGTAACGTGGGTTAGCTATGGGGATAAAAGCTGTGTGTTTAAATAAAAGAATTAGCAGATCACAGATAGTTGATATATGTAAGGATGATCTATGAATTACATGTCTGCGAAATAGATTCTAGGTTGTATAGCATGAAGTAGGGAATATAAAGAAACTGAAATGTAACTATAGATTTCATCATAACTTCCCAATAAAGAGTAACATTGAGATTTCTGGAGGTATGTTTGAGAACAGTACTACTTACCTTAGCATCTCTACCATAATGAGAGGGGATGATGACTGACTTCAGTAATTTGAAACGAGAGGCCTGAGGCATAAGAACAACTACCGTGTACTGCTTTTTGCAAGGAAATGGTAGTATCCTTTGTAACGCTAATTTCGCTGTCATTGGTGTCAAAGTTTCTCTAACTTTTGAACGGCCCTCATCTTGAACCTGCAGTAGAAAACCAATCATAATTTCCAAAAGAAGCTAATAATGGGAAAGGATTGGCATCGTTTCCTCCCTCCAATAACCTTCATCAGTATTTCTAAATGAGAGTTCAAATATGCATGTCTTTTGTATTTGATAACAGAAGTTTCATTTGCTGATCACAAGAACGAGAAAGGCTTGCTGAAGTAGCAAACTCACGCATCTAACTTTACTTAAAAAAGAAAAAATAATAAAAATTCAACTAGCTCATACATATTTACCTGTTTGATTCCAGGTATAATCTTTTTACGAGAAAGTGGAAGTAATATTAGAACATCATTTCACTATGCAATTAAAGTATCCACTGTCAACCCCCCAGTGTTGATTAAGTTCCAAAAGATGTATTAAAATTTTAAGGATTAATATATAATTTGGTCCCTGATCTTTCCATTTTCTGGTGATTTGGTACTCAATTGATAAAATTTCCTACGGTGGTCCTTGATCTCAACATTTGAAGCCTAATTAGTCCCTCGTACCCTTATTTATAACGGAATCGTTAAAAAAATCTTAAAATGACAAAATTGCCCTCCGTTGAGTCCGATGAAGATACACGTGTCAAATTTTTTCGATAGAGAGAGAAAAAAAAAACCCATCCCTCATTCTCTCTCTCTCTCTCTCACTTATTTCAAAATTACTCATTCTCTCTCTCTCACACACACACACACACAAAACCTCCATTAATGCCAGAGACCCTCTCCCTCATTCCAACCGCCACCTCCGCGCACCAAGCCACCTTTTCCCTCCCCTTCTCTCTCAATTCGCAGTGAAACAACCATGCCACATCAACCCTTGCTCTTGCCCCCCTCAAATTCCAGTAAGCAGCAACAACTCACCAGCTTGCCACCACACCATCTCCTCCCAACTCCGGCATCCTCTCTCTCTCGCACGACGCCAACAACAACAAGCCAACTCTTCCCCCCCCCTTTCGCGCATCAATGCAAAAGCAAGCAACAACAACAATTTTGGCCATCTCTCTCCTCCGCAACAGTCAAATTCAGGCTAGGGTTTGCAAATTTGGTGGTAATTTTTCTCGAGCTATATTTTGCCCCTTTATTTTTTGTACCTCTTTGGTATTCATTGCAAATTGTTGTTGATTATTGGTGGGTTTCTGACATGTTGAGTTCAACATTACAACTTCAGTAGTGTTAATTGCCATAAAGCTAGTGGAGTGAAGTTAGATAGAATAAATGGTGGGATAGAAATAAAACGAGTCGATTTTGCATATCCAAGCAAACTCGATAGCTTAATACTGCACGAATTTTGCTTGGAAGTGAAAGCAGGCACGAGCATTAGGCTTGTGGGCAAGAGTGGATGCGGAAAGTCGACTGTGATTGCTTTGATTGAGAGGTTTTATGATGTGGAGAGAAATAGTTGAGAACGCTGGCCGGAGATAGAAGTTGCTTGTCTCAGTTATGGCCTTAATTGGGTCAATTGAGGGAGTTATGAAGACAAAATTGTAGCAAACCCATCAAAGCATTACGATGTGGTCGAGATGGATCGGAGCTGGGTTGAATCGGAACTAGCAGGGTCAAAGCGTTACAAGAAAGTGGGTTGTTCTTCATACTTCATTGGTCTATCTGACTATTTCCATTTATGATTTTGCTTGAGAGGGAGAGAGAGAAAGTAGGTGCTTGTTTGTTGTCTCAGTGTTTTTTTGTGCGTGTGTGAAACAGAGAGTAATTTTGAAATAAGTCAGAGAGAGAGAGAATGAGGGATGGTTTTTTTTTGTTTTCTCTCTCTACCATAAAAATTGGACACATGTATCTTCATTAGACTCAGCGAAGGGCAATTTTGTCATTTTAAGATTTTTTTAACGATTCTGTTATAGATAACTGTACGAGGGACTAATTAGGCTTCAAATGTTGAGATCAAGAACTACCGTAGGAAATTTTATCAATTGAATACCAAATCACCAGAAAATGAAAATATCAGAGACCAAATTATATATTAATCCAAATTTTAAACAAGCAAACATGCAGATAAATGAAGAAACACATTTTTGGCATAACTCACAACAGAGGTTAACTGGATTGTACATGAAAACAATAGCAGAAAGCTTCACCACAAGCCTCATTATTCAATTAAGCTTTTATGCATGCATAATTTGGGGTTATCGCATGCAAACACAGCACATATAAGCAGTCACAGTATATATTAATCCAGAGCGTTGCAAGCACTTTGTATGTTGCGATGTAGAAATAAGAGGCCTATAATCTGCGACATACTTCAAGTTCAAAAAGGTAGAGAAAGGCTTGCAACTGAGGAGAGGAAAGGAAAAAAGAAAAGGCTGTGGGACCTACTTAAAAAAATAAATGAAGATGTTTTAACTGAAGCAGGAGAGGAGAATAAAAACCCAAGTTCTATTAATTATACACCATGTGAGATAATGTGGGGCCTAAATTTCAAAGTGAAAAGACCAAATACAGACGTGATAGACAAAGAAAAAGGACTGAGGGTAGTATCACATTAAAGGGGAAAAAATTAGTGTGTGTGTGTGTGAGAGAGAGAGAGAGAGAGAGAGAGAGAGAGAGAGAGAGAGAGAGAGAGAGAGAGAGAGAGAGATGAGAATGCTCAGTCAACCCCAAAATTTCTCATTTACATTTTATTTTTCTTAAAGATCTTTAAACTCAATTGATTAACAGAAAATGAAATATATTCAATTTATTTGAGTTTAATGACTACAAGGGCATACAGGCTACACAATGGAAACTGGAAAGAGCTTCCAATTTTGAATAATTTTAGTGAGTTAGAACTTACGCACTATACAATAAGTTAAATATCTTCAGTAAGAAATGAACTTTTGGATTATTTTCTATTCTACACATCATGCAGAGTTATAACTGTTTGCCAATTAACTTGAGCTTAGTAGAACTGCCACCAACCTTAAAACTAGTGCCAGCATCACCAGAATAGATCCTTGATTGATAGCTGTGTAATATCCTATCCAGCCAATAGTAATTCTCCTGAACAAGCATATAAAGATCAGCTAAATAGATTTAGCTTCAGATATATACACATTTGGACCTTTTCTCTCTCTCTCTCTCTCTCTCTCTATATATATATATATATATATATCTGCTAGTTTGACATGGAATCACCTGTAGTCCATTTTCATGGGCCCTTTGTTCAATTTCAAGTACGGTTGAAATATCGGCATTCGAAGGTCCTTCCTCCTGGAGACGTAATATCTCATCCAAAGCCAGATCAACCTAAGAACATATTGCAGAATAACTAAGCCAGTTCAGCCCTCCAAACTGGAAAACAAAATTATGAGTTATGGGAAAAACCTACCAGTGATGAACTTAGCTCTGGATCACAAGAGAAGTTTACACTAATATCACCACGAACATTACCCATTCTTGAAGGTTTATTACCACCAAGAAATACCGAAACCCCAGCTGAGTAAATCTGGAAGATAGATAGCATCCAAGAAATATTAAGCCAATTAACAAAGTAGCTTCGGAAAGATAACAGGGGAAACACATATATACCTGCCCATGTTTGAAGCGAAGAACCTGCATCATTTTTGCTTCCAAGAGCTTGCTCAAAAACCCAACAAAATGTATGTCCTCCATCTACCATACAAAGAGAAAAGAATCCAACTCGGTCAAAAATGGTACTAGATGATTTCTCGTGAGTGTATCCAAAAAGTAGATATAGCAAGCACATACCATAACCTCATTCTTAAGTTCAACAGGGAAGCATAGCTGAACCGAACACTGTGCTTCCACCATGGGGCTGCGAACAATTTCCCTAAAAGAATTAAGGAATCCACGTAAGTGAGTTGTGCAAGCATATAAAGGGAGGAAAAACAATGTTTAGACTAGAACATATAATGACATACTCACATACTGAAGGTTGTTTTTCAAACTAAGAAGAAACTGAAGCATAGCTTTAGTAACTAGATAAATGGAATACAAAGGGGAGGAAAAAGGGTAGATTTACCTAATAATGGATGTGGGAAAAGTAAATGGCAAGCCTTTGAGCTCATCACGGCTGAAATTAAAAATTGGTTCCGGCGGTCGGGGAATTCCACCCTGAATGGCAAACCAGAAACCCAGTTAACAGAGGATAATGTTTCTACTGTCTAGGCCATGCTAGCATGTGAGAGGGTTTCAACATACCAAATACTGCAATATCAGGGGGCATGCAATAGCAGGATTGATATTCCCAACAACTACAACAGTAAAAGTTGAGGGGTCCTTGAAACAATTGTTGAAATATTCACAGGCTAGGAATGGATCAACTTTCCGAAGGTCGCCGATTCTAATTGGCTGCAGTAAACGAAAACAATATTACTTTATGCAGGACAAATAGCATAAGCAAAAATATTAACTAGTATCTCAGGCTTACCCTGAAAAAGTATGAATTCCCGTAATTGAGCTCCCTCACACGGTTCGCAAATGCAGTGTAAGGGTCTCTTTCCTGCGCACGAACTGCTTCTTCCGCCATTTGCATCACAATGTTGACATCTTCTTCCCCTGGCTCTACATTAGTTGTAAACAGCTGGTAGACCAACTAACAAAGAAAACATAGAACGGTAAGTTAAACATCATATAGAGCAGAATTGACCATTATGACTACATTGCTAATGCATGGATTAGTAAGAAATCTTAGATATGCTACTATTTCCTCGTGCTTCCGTTTGCAAGAGGTACTAAAAAGAGGCTTGATCACATCCCCTACCTTACACAGCACAGAGAAACTTGCAAGGGCGTAGTGCCATAACCAAAATCTTCTCAAGATATTATAAACTAACAAATCATGTCATTTTAGCACATTATATGCATTGATTCAACCGAATAAGTACATAAACAATAAGAAAGGACCTTGTCTAGAATCTTCCCCATTCACCACATGTAGATGACCAATGGTATTTAAACAACTGTCACCAACATTATTGCTTTTAAACTGTAGGATAAGTATCCGTTAAAGCTGACACGTGGCATAAGTGTGCGGGCCTGGACCCATGCAAGCACGTGAACTGTGCACCGCCCAACATGCACAACGTATTGTGAGATAAACTATGAATGCGGATGTCTCACACTCTTGCATTTTGTTATTGCAAGTGCCTTGGAAGGACCAGACCAAGGCACCGCAGCTCCATGTGGAAAAGGCCCTGCGCCATCATTGACACTACCTTTTCCCCACATTTGGGATCACAAGGGAATCATGGTTTGGAGGCTGCACAGCAAAGCTTAACCACATGGTCCAATAGCATGGACACACCTGGCCTAGCTAGGACCTTAGGGGAGAACCGCGGATGTTCCCTCCAGGGAACACGCGGCAACGTCAAAAAGTTTGTATGGATAAGCCAATGAGATGACGCCACCGTATTGTACAGACCCCGCATGGTCCGTGAGGTGAGGTCCCCATTGCTTGCCTATAAATCCCTTCGTTGCCCCTGTTATGACATAAGAACGAAAAGACAACTTGTCAGGTTACTACTTTGAGAAAGTCTTCCATGGTTTTGGTCCTCTCCCTGCCTAGTTAGTCTGCTCTTTCGCTCCTTTTTCATCCCCGATCGTGTCCCGTGTGTTAATGCCAAACTGTCCATTCGCCTTACCTTTAGCATTTTGCCCCTTCGCAAGGACTAGGTACAAACAATGCTAAACCCAATTTTACTGGATAAACTGAAAATATATAATGCAACATACAAATAAACTTAGACTTAAATGTACTAGAGATTCCAATTATTCTAAATTGATCAATGCATATCACTCATTTCTATGTATTTAAAACAAAAATACTCCCTCCGTCCCAAAAAAAATAGTCCATTTGACAAGTCAAACTTTTTATCCTTTTGCATTACTTGCTTGTACCTTGTTGAAATTGCACTATAATTACTACTATTTTTAGAAGAAAAAACTGGGACAAACCAAGAAGAAAGAGGGACTATTTTTTTGGACGGAGGGAGTATAAAATGTATTATCCCATATGATTCCATTAGCATAGTCATCAGAAATGCACAACTATTTCTTTTTGGTACAAAGAAGTGCTCACTATTAGCATATCAGAAAATAGGAAATGATTTTCATTAAGTCATGCATAAGCTAGCATAACACACGTGCTTTTAAGGAACACCATACCTAAACTTCTACACACATGATATACCATTGCAAGTGAAACGAGGGCATGGTAGATAGCCAGGTGAATTTAGTAAAATTATACAAAAATGGACACTCATTTTGGGACGGAGGGAGTAATAAATGGCGAGAAAAAAGAAAATGACAATCTAACCCTTTGATAGGAACAAACCTGCAAGGCAGTTTCCAAGTCTGAAGGTGAACAATCACCAGAGAAGGTTCTCATATATGCTCCAAGCTTTGTGCCAACTTCAGCTCTCTTACCAGCAAGCATATCCATTAACACTGATGGTCTATAACCAAACACACCAATTTCTCCAGCAATGGTTGAACCCATTGAGCATGAGATGTATTCACTTTCTGGGAGTTCCGATAAACCTCCATATGAGAACCCTGTGAAGAGAACCTATTGAAACAAAGATGTTAATGGGAACAATAGTCCTAAACAAAATGATGTCACACAAAGAGATGCACACAATCATTTAAACCACCTCTCGGGGCACAGACCATGGTTGACTATCTTCATTATTTGCAAAATTCTTTCTAGGTCATATGGACTTCAATATCAAGTTTACTAGGCATAAACTAGTAAAGACCTTGCAGAGCAACTCAGATCAATAGATCATCTGCTTATATATAGGCAATACATCTTTCATCACTTTTTGTTCCAATGATGGTTTTGTGGCATTAGTCAGTGCCTTGTGGGCCTTTGAGACTCCTCACAGCAGAAGAGGGCTTTAAATTAAAAAATAAAATAAAAAACAAAAAAAACCTAAAAATTTTACCAAAAAAATTCCATAATCTATTACTAATATAAGCTGGAGGTCTTGAAATGAAGCCTTTTTTTTTGTTTTCCAATAATGACCCTATTAGTAATAATGATTAATAACTACCCATATTCTCCACTATCTTAAAGGAAACCACCTAAAACTACATACTTTCGTAAAATAATAAAAATTTAAAAGCAGCATACTATAAACTATAAAAAGAAAAAATATAAGCAAGAAACAAAAAAGAATGCCATATTTCACTTTTATATATGAAAAGAACCATCTAGGAAACACAAAAGTGTTAAATGATCAAATTAAGGTGCTTTGACAATGTTCACTTTATAGAAACTAAAGTTTTGATGACAAATGAGGTTATACTTTTATTAGAAGCTTGTTAATTAGAGAAAGAGTGAATTTGGAAGGAACACCAAACTGAGGTTACAAGTGTAACAAAATACGGTTTAATATTGCTGTATTTTACAGCGTGGAAGTCATGAATAATATCTTGACGATGTAATACAAAAAAATGATACCTTACTTAACATACAAACCAATGGGTTAACTAGCATCTAGTCTGTATCAAGATACCTTCTCTATGGTGCTAGATATAGAAACCACCAAAGAGAGTAGATGTTTGTGAACTCATGGCTACGGGAGCCCACGGAATCTCAATATACAAAGAACAGAAAACAGAGGGTAAGAAGAAGAGTCAAAATACAAAAAATATGGGAAGGAAGCTACTAAGCCAAGCCATACACAACCTCCCAATTGCAGATCTCCTTTCCTTTTGCCGTCGTGTTTCTAATTGCACAATATCTCCCTAACATCACTCTTTACAAACAGTTCACAATTCCAAGTGGTGGATAAATCAAAGACAACCTAATCACAATGTTTCTCATCCATTCTATCCCACACCTATCAAATAAAAGTAGACACTAAGAACTCAAGTATCAATGCCCAACAAGATGGTTCTAAAAACAAAATAGGCCAAAGCCGTCAGATTCGAGATTCACAAGTGAGTCTACCAACCATTACAACATCACAATAGTAAGCATATCAAGTATAGTATTCAAATGAAACAAGATGTAGTTCATTCCTTTTTTGACGCCTAAATTCATACCTGATCATCGAAAAAGTCTGTGCACTTGTAGCAAACACGCATGCCATTTGACAGAATTAACTCTGTAGCTCCAATATTGGAATGTTCAAACTGCTGCACTACATTCCTACAATACAAAAAATGACAGTTTAATAATATTAAAGGAAAACCACAACCACGGCGAAAAATAAACAGCGTAGAACGGAACTGCAAATGCACCAAAAAAGTATGTCGCAGTAACCTACAGTCAATCACAAATACCATATCAGCAATGGAAGCCTCAGAAAGAAATAGGGCATAGTTGCATCCTAGAAAACTTCATCTCAGGCATTACCCAACACAAGGTGAATCATCCGAGTACTTCTGTTAATAATCTTTTTTGAACCTTGATGGCCTCAATATGATCAAGAGTCGAGAAATTATTACAAATATAAAACACAAAAAGCACTTGCCAGAAGGAAGTAGAGACTCAGTGTACTAGTGTCAGCGAATAGAAAACCACTATTCATAAGAGAAACCAAAATGACTTATAATTTTATTGTTTTGAGAGAAAACATATGACATTGCTTTTTGCAAATGACAAAAATTTTTTTTTGGGTCTAATTGACTAATGTTTCAGGGGACAGCATCAAACAGCTTAACAGTAGGAAAAAAAACCGTCAAAAATGGAAGCCCAGTAACTCGTTTGAGAAGCTTACACCCACCAGGCTTGGTAGAAAGGTTCCAGCTATCCCCTCTCCAACTCACCATTTTATCTGCTATTGGGACATGGGAGAAGGGAGAAGGAATATTTTATTCTAATTTTTTTTGGCTTGTTAAACTGCACCCATGCGCATGGTTCACTACCCACATGGTTGAAAAATATGAGACCATGATTTTTCTCCAATACAGGAAACCAAGCACAAAATTGTTGTTGCTCTGATTTGGAGCAATATATGATGGGTTCAAGTCTTGGGTTTCATGCAAAGTTCAGTTTATAGTAATCATACCTTGCACTTGCTTAAGAGGATCCTGTTTCCTATAGACTTTAAGATAATTCTGGAGCTGCAGTCAACACCTCCGTTTTGATGTCAGTGTTCTATAAGACCCCATTAATGTATCTAAACAGAACACAAATTTTCCCAAAATAATAGATTCACGTCTATGGATAAATATATCTATTTTAGCACAAATGTTTTTTGTACTTTACAAAATAAAGTTCAAGCAATGGAATTTGGACAGTGCTTTGTATTCAGAAGGAATGCAACGAAAGCAACTCAACATTTTGACTATCAAGAACCTGATTTGGTTTAATACACATGCTATGCAAATAATGGCTCATTATGGACTTGCATATGGAATTACCCAAGAAAGGCCAGGACTGAACCTAAACAAATTGTCTATCGGCCAACTATGAACAGCATAGAGATCCATGTTTCCGCTATAGCATATAATAACTCAACTACACCACATCAAAATCCAAAAGCATTTACTATATTACGTCCCTCAAACACAAATGACAACGATGCTAACAGACCAAACAAAAATTCCATTGATTGAAGCATAAAGTTTACAAACAGCAAGACAACAGAATAAGAAACTTAGATATCATCACGTACTGATCACGCCAAAAGTGAAATTCGAGAACTTACCCTGGAGTTGGCTTTGAACTGACAATTTCTTCTGGGATGTCCTCATCATCCCAAGGAGAAATGCTTCCGTCCTCCTCAAGAGAACTGATCTTTAACACAACAGCTTTCAGATCATCCACTGTTGCAACAGCTCGAGGCTCAATTGTCTTTATGACACAGCTACATGATGTTCGAAAATTCTCCGAATATTTGGATACCTCGGATGCTGATATATCTACCCTTTCAAAAGAGGTACAAGTCATTCTTCACTGTCAACAATCCGTAGCAAAGATACTCAAAACAATACAATTGGAAAGGCAGCAATAATAAGAGAACCTACTAGGTAAAATAGTTTTCTGAAGCTGTGCCTCATACTCAATTCCAACAACAGGTTCATTGCGGAGAAAATGCTGGGAAATGAAACTTAAAGGCATAAGAAGATGCAAGAGCTAATGAGCACAGGAAGTGAAGAATGAGACAAATAAATACTTGTAAACATTCATCTCGTAAACCAGTTGATTGCATTTGATCACGCTCCAAATAGGCAGATTCAATTTCTGACATCAGCAAAGCACATACAACAGATATTTCCCGTTCAGAAAACCCGTGCAATCGAACCCTTGCGACCTGGAACATAAGGTATCAGTAAAAGAAGAAAAAAGTTGTGTTCTTACATAAAGATCAACAGCACACCTCAGTAAGCATCGATTCCAAGGCCTCAACAGTTCCCTTTTCTTTGCATGATGAACTCATGATATAGGCTTTAATTGGGCGAACAAGTACATCTGCAGCAGCCGAGCATGAAAAGTGTGGTGGATCCTTTTTTCGGGATATTTTAAAGAATCTCTGGTTTAAAGCATGAAAAAACATGGACTCTACAAGTAATTCTCTGTAATCCTTCACAGTCCTCAGCTCACTCACGGGCAACTTACAGCTAATCATCACCGCAGACTATTACAGCCAATCAAAGACAGTAATATTAAAGAAAGGAACTAATAACTTGAATATACACAGAAGATTCACAGAGTACTAACCCCAGCAGCTTCAGATTCCACAAAACATGATATACGAGGTTCCTCGTGAGATGGAACCGGAAAGTATGGAATAACCGGAGGATCAGACGCTGAAAGTTTACCACCGAAGTGAGTCTTTATTAACTCGACAACACTCTGTCACAGAGAGGAAATGGAAAAAAGAACGAGATATATCATTAACAAAGCATGTGAAAAAGGTTCACCTATATATTAAAAAAATTCCTTTTATTTCCATTTACCGTAATAATATATTAATATTCAGACCTCTGTATCAGAAAAATCTCCGATAGCTATCACAGCCATATTCTGCAAATGGTACCACTTCCTATAAAATTGCTTGACGGTCTCAGGAGAAACCGTCCGAATCACCTTCTCCAATCCTATGGGCAAACGCTCAGCATACTGCAATCAGCACATGAAGCTTTCAAAATACATAAAGCCAAAGTGATGACCCGGACAAAGCTATGAATTCAGCATCTAAACCAAGACACATTTACAGTTAGGGCATACAAAGAAGATCATAATTATAGAGGGGCAGAGATTCCAATATTGCCCAAACGACTAACTAAACACCAGACCTTGGACCCTTCCATCATCAGAAGCCAATGAGCATCCTGCATCCTCCCATTGGCGTTCCTGTTTCCTCTAAACTCTTCCATAACGGCACCTCTTTCTTTTTCCAAATCCTCTCCTGACACTCGAATCTGTACAAAGGTAAAATGATAAGCAAAATACATACACCCAAATAATGTCTAATCCGTCAAGGAAGTTTACCCATACCTCTAAACTAAATTCTGCCAGGACTGAAATGGCCTGAGATAACAGTTCAGGCTTGTCAACTGGAACAAACAACTCATAAACAGTTTCATCAGCAGATGTCACTGCATTTTGGCAAGCACCAAATTCCGCCCCAATACTTTCAAGAAATTTGACAAGATCATGATTTGTATATTTCTTAGTGGCACTGAATGCAAGATGCTCAACTATGTGTGCAACTCCACGCTCTTCCTCCTCTTCCAAAACTGAGCTGCCAAGAATGATAAAAGTCGGCTACTTAATCGAAAACAAATAAATAGGAATGCATACAAAGCAATGCCACTAGCGATCCATAACAAAGGAATTGCGGACAACCATTGCTTATCTTAATGAAAATTCTCTCCCAACTCAAAATAAATCTATCAAAGCAGGACACCACGTACATATGCTGTCCCATTTCAATGGTTCCAGAGAAAAAGAAAACAGAAAAACCTTTACTCAATTGTTAGCACGCAGCACAGACCCAAAAAACTGGATGTAGAAGCAGACTAGAGAGCCAAATTCAGCTACGCTGATTTCAGCCCAACCAATTTTCAGAAGTGAGTCAAAAATTGTAACTAAATGTGCCAAAGTTAAGTAAGAGGCCCAACCATAGACCCCTCAGCAAAGTACTCCAGTTCTTCCATTTCCATGATTTTCTCAATCACTGCTGAGGACCCTCTTGTTGAAGCCACAACCCTCTCCTTCAAGATACAAATTTGTAAGCGCTGAAGTCATAACTTCCTCAACAAGGCACTCAAGCACTTTCAACTCAATGACTATCTCCAGCTCAAACCACTCCCCCAGCGCTTGCACATTTATAAACTTCCTTGGGGTGTTTCATCTCAATGACTATTTCCTTCTTTCTCTACCTAGTCGCATCACTCTCGCAATCAGATATCAGTCTTTTGACTACTCTGTTAAAGAAATAATTCTCAGTTTTCAACTTCTGCTGTATTTTCCAAAGAAGGATTAGGGACCTCGCATAGATCTGGCTTTTGTCAGAAAATGTTGACATTCATTTTTGTTGATAACCAAGAGGAAACTCCTCATTCAGCAGGTCACATTATACCCACCAATGGGGAAGAAAAGGTTGACATGTGTCGTGGGCTTCAAGAATTCTTGAGAGAAAAATTGCCGGCCCAAAGAAAGAGGTCAAATTGTTCCAGTAATTTCCAATTATGTGACCAACAGGACAATAATTCTGACGACTCCAATTTGATAACAAACCTTATTTTGACTGAATCGCCCAGATACCATTAAAGTCCATTTCACTTGTATCATCTAATAATACTAGTACTACATATAAGTTATGATGGTAATAAGATTCAATCTGTCAACCTGGATGGATGGTGAGGGACGTGATCTATCTAGGGTTAATTCTTCTGCTCCCTAAGTGTCTTTCTCTTAGTTAGGCTTTCTTCTGGAATCTACAGTGAAACCCTTTGGTCTTCTTGAGCACCCTTCCGACATCTCTTGCTATATGCTTCTTGAGGCTTATTGAGTACACTTCTTCTTATGTACACTTTTTATTTAAGTACACCATATGAAGTTCGTTATCAACAGTTCTTTTGAAGACTACCTATAATTTCTTACTATGGCCAAGAGAAAATCTCTAGTAACACTCATCATTTAAAGGACAGATACAAGGTAGTGAAAAATATATACATTTGTGGTTGGCATCATAGTAACAGCTAAAAAGAGGGGGCACATGATTTATTGTCACAGCAATTTTCATCCAACATCAAAATTTCTGCCATTAGGCCCATTACTCAAGTGCATATTATCAGAACTTAACTTTTGCTGAATTTTAAGAAATGATTTTATCAACTATCAATCCATTTACACGCTTCTTAGCAAAAACTTGGGTACACACAATTTATGCATTAAGAACAATAAGATCATATAGCACCCAATAATAAAGATCCAAGAGAACACTACGCGGGACAAGGGGACATCACCAGTTTTGATTATCATAGGATCTATAGGGGCATGTAGATTGGGCTTGAAAAAAACAAAATACTCCTCCGCTCCATGCAAAGAGTCCCCTTTTTTGACTTTTTTTGGTCAACTTGATTAAACTTCGACCGAAGATTTATTTGATTTTCTTTTCGTTACAAAACTATAAAAGTTGCAAACTCATAGCATTTATAACGTAGTTTTTAGTCGTCGAAACTTTATCAACAAATGTATGTAAGATATTGATTTGATATTTAAACATGTTGTTGACCTTAGGATATCGAAGGACTCTTAGAGCGCAACAGAGGGAGTGAAAAGTAAAAAGAGACTGCTGACATATTGGAACTTAAGAGATCAGATAACTTCATGTATCTTGGTGGAGATTGCAATCCATTAGAATTTCAAAATACATCCTAATGTATGGGGGAATGGGTGTTTTATCTTTCATAACAGGGAGAGCTCCACAATTGTGTTTAAGTAATTACAAGTTATGTGGATCAAGGGACTACATATGAATGTTTTCTGAGGCGTAAAAGATATTTAAGCTCAGATACGATCTTTATTCAAACATAATACTTTCTCCTAGTTCTCTTCTACTTCTTCAGCATTAATCTTAGAAAAAGGAAAGTTAAAATCATAGCTCTTGGAGTTCATGCAAGATGTCAGTTGGGATGTGATTTATTTTCTGCTGGATCTACCAAAAAAATGGGCATAGACTTTAACTTTATCAAGGGAACCCCGGACATCCCTGTAATCTTAACCTGAAAAGTAATTTTCTCTCTCCATATATGCTAAAATAGCTCTACTGCAATCGTTTCACAGCCTGAAACCTCAGCACAAATTTAACCTTGTTTATAAAATATGCAGCGACAGAAGCACAATTGTTTGATTCAACTGTAAATCCTCAAGTTCCGAGCATTGGAAAATGGAAGCACTGACTAGGCAGTACCATAAAAATTCTTCAACACCAGCTTTCAAAAACCCAAACGCCCCTCAGATTCAAAGAATAAACATCGAGTGATGGTCTACTTTAATGCTATAAGAAATAAAAACTCGCCATTCGAACTCGCACACTTTCAGCAATACAAAATCCACATTTTGACCAGCTAATTAAAATTTGAACTGGCATGCCTCCATAATCTCCTAAAGGCCACATTCTTAAGAATAAAATACATCCGGCCCAATCTCCACTCTTCCAAACTCCGCATTAATAAAATCGAAACATGAATACGAAAAGTCGGCGACAGCTACTTGCACACACGTATTAAACCACAGGCCACACAATTTCAGTAACTATATTGCATAATTGGGAAGTACTGTATTACAAAATAAATTAAGCTAATTGCAACTAAATAAAGATGAAATCGAAATTAAAAAAAAAAGATTAAAATTAGTGGACAAGGCATACCCAGCTTTGACAGCAAGGGCAAGAGCAGCCCTCATTTTGGGCTTGGAATTGGTGCGAACATAATAACGGAGCCCATTATCGAGCCTGCCATAGTCCACTCCAAACGGCTCTTCAGCTAGAACGTCGTTCATGTTCAGGTTCACCAGTTTCAGAGACCTGAATCCATGCTTCTTCGCGATCGGCGACTTCTCCGCCGGTAACAAATCCATTTTTTCCCTCTCGGAAAAACACACTCACACACGCAGAGTATATATGTATTGGTAACTTGAGGAGAGAATATCTGTGACCGTATCTATGGCAATATACGGGACTTCGAATCACACAATACTACGGCCCCACGCAGTTCGAGTATAAAATTAGGGTCAATTTGGTCAATCTAAGTACACTTGACAAAATCAATTTTGGATGACCCTTGAAGTTTTTTTATTTTAATATATAAGTCAACCTCAATTGGTTTTTTAAAAGGCAAATACGTAATTTGGTTGGAGAAATAATTTGATGGGACGTTAAATCTCGTTATAGAGGTGATGTGATTTAGTTTAATGAATTAATTATATACTACTTCATCCGTTTCAATCTTTATTCTATTTTAAAATAGAATTATATAATTATTTGGTCTCTCAACTTTATCAAATCTATGCGTTTGGTCCCTCTGCTAAAAAAAAAAATGCAATCTGGTCATTCGATTTGCATTTCGTTAAGAGATTCCCCCTTTTCTCCGTTAACGTCTATTTTTTCGTTTGTTTTTTTTTAATACCCAAACTACCCTTAATGTTTCCCTTCAAAAGACTGAAACACACCCCCAACTAACCCTAATCTCTCTCTCTCTCTTTCTTTCTCTTTCCCTCTTCTCTCTCTCTCTTTCACGGCCTCTTTTGAATTTTAATACCTTTATCTTTATCACATATAATCAAGTCACCATTAACACCGTTGCAATGAAGTTCCGGTGAGTCAACATTAATCCTTTACTCAACTCGGTCGTACCAGAGGAGTAAAGAATAGCGGCCATGTCATTTAAGAAACAGGGTGAGGCAATTGCAAGGCCTTATTTGGGGTCTTGGAAACTAATTCAGAATAGTAATACAAATTGGGGTTGCTGTGTTTTGAAATGGGGGTGGTGGTGGTGGGGAGAGGAGGATTAAAGGTAAGTTGAAGGGTTTGACTTTGGGGTAGGGGTGGTCAACGGTGATGATGAGTTTGGGGGAGAGGAGGATTGAAGGTAAGTTGAAGGGTTTGACTTTGGGGTAGAGGTGGTCAACGGTGATGATGAGTTTGGGTTTGGAGTCGTTAAGTTGGTGGGTGAGTTCGGTGAGGGTGTAGAGAGGGTTGGCGGTGGTGGCGATTGTGCCGATGGCAGTGACGGCGAGGAAGGCAACAGGAAAGAGGGTGGAGTTTGGGGAGAGGATGAGGATGACATCGTTTTTGGAGATGTTGAGGTTGAGGAGGGATTGGGAGAGCTGAATGACTTGGGTTGTGAGGTGAGCGAGTGAGAGTGTTGGTTGGTTGGTTGATTTAGATCGATGAGGGCGGGGGAATTGGAATGGGTATGGGTATGGAGATTGTGGTAAAGGAATTGGAATATGGAGAGGTTTTGGGCTTAGGGAAGAAAGATAGGTTCTCTTGGAGAGGTGTAGACTCCATTTTTGTTGTTGGTTTGTCACGACCCGACCCGAGATCCTATTTGGTATCTCGTCCGGTTCGCGAGACGGGACACAAAATGCACAATTTCAAAATCACTTTTCATGCATAAAACCCTGTAATGCAAGTGTATGTTTATTTTGAAAACCAAACAACACATCACGGCATACAAAAGCCGGAAATGAACACACAACATAATCAACAACCCACGAGCTAAGAGGCTCGGGACCAAACATGTAATATCATCAGAGTGCGCGGAATAATAATAGCAAGTAACGTTTACAGAAGCCTGACATCCACGTCGGCATCAACAAAAGAATATGAATTAATAACATGTACGGGACTTCTACCCAACATTACACTTGTTTAGATAACAAATGTACCCTCGGCCTCACCAAAAGAAAATACCGGGCTCAAGGAGCACTACCAAAAGAATGATCGACGATGACACCGGCGGCGACCGATCGGGGTTTTCGCAGCTCGGGATCTAAGGAAAACAATAAACAATGGACGGGGTGAGTTATAAAACTCAATAAGCTACTAATGCAACAAGATGGCATGCGAGATGCAAACAGTAATAAGAATCATATATATATCATGGTTGGCATTATATAATCATCTCCAATCATCATCACGTCAAGTAACTCATAACATAAGTCACGTAGCATGCAACTCACATAGGTGCGATAAGTAACACATATAAAAGGATACCGTCGAGGTACACCTCCGACAAACCAACTTCCAACCAACCAACCAATAATACCAAATGAAGAAACCGTTGATGTCGTACCCGATCATCGAACCAAATAACAAAACCCAAGTGAACCGTTTTCCGTATCCACGTCGACGTGAAGACTCGGTCCCCAACGACCCGAGAGACAATCACGGTATAGCTTACCAAGGTCGCGTTTATTCCGTACAACACTTAGCGCTATAACCCCTACCGCGGCCAACGGTAGGGCGAGGCCTGTATTGGCCTTCGGCTATTACGTAGCCCGGCTCACGCAATAACCGAGCGTCAATACACCTCCAACAAATATGCCATGGACTTAAACAATGCTCAAGTAGATGTTTACTCGACACATTAACTAACCAACCAAATGTTCAAGTAGATGTTTACTCAACATTAAATGAAAGCATTATACTCCAAAGTAGGGAGTACAACGACACCAACAATAACATGCTAATGTACACCAAATAATTCGAGTACACATAGCCATATAATTCCAACATCAATTTCAACACAATACCATTATACGTATATCGTGTAACCAATTTCCCGACGGGTCTCTCGAGCATCCAAAGAGCTCACAAAACACACACGTGGTCTCATTAATTATCAAACCCTAACCGACTCCGCTAGAGTCATTTTAGGTTACTAATGACAACGAGTTACGAAAATGATCTTGCACTTTAGTCCTAACACATTATCGCCCAATATCGAGTTTTCCAACCTCATAGAACGATTAACAACACATTTCACAAGTCCAAAAATGGCATTTACGGCAAGAATCACATATACACGTATCTAGCATGGTAACTTCGCATATTAGAAGTCCAATATGTCATATGAGACATAAAACAAGAAGAAGAGGGGGTAGTAGCTTACCTCTCGTCGGAAAAAGTGTAGAAAATGGAAATCTAATCGGTGGGAAAGCTTCCCTTCGTCGAGAGCTCCGCAATGGTGTGGTCGGATCGTCGAGATTCCTTCGAAATCTCAAGAAGTTCTCACTTTCTCACTCTAAGCTCTCTCCTTTCTCTCTCTATGTTTTTATGTTGGCTTGTGAAAAATGAGAGAGTTAAACTCTCTTTTTGGTTATTTCAAGTGGCTGAAAAAGGGTGATTTTCGGGTTGGTGACGTGGCTAATTGAGGGCCACTCAATTTAAAATGAAACAAGGCTTCTCGCGGAAGCCATTCAACCTGATAAGCTTCGCACGGCCGTGCCAGACAAGCTGCACGGTCGTGCCAACCTCGCACGGCCGTGCCATATTACATGCACGGTCGTGCCAACCCTATTTTGCTAAGTCTGGAATCTGGGTGGCTTCGCACGGCCGTGCCAACTAGGCTGCACGGTCGTGCCAAGCTTAAAATTCAATTCTGGCATTCTGGAATCTCTCGCACGGCCGTGCCATCATAACTGCACGGTCGTGCCAACCTCATATTGTGACATTAACTCACTGGAAGGCCTCGCACGGCCGTGCCAACCAAGCCGCACTCGTGCCAAGGCTTATAAGCTCAACACGTTTGTTTTCCTCCATTCTTTTCCCTAGGTCCGGACACGCTTCACTTATAACGCATCTCAAGCACGATATATTGCGAGAATTAAACAATAATACATCATATGAAGCACATGAAATCATTTATGATAAAATGATGAAATTGATGGTATGAGATATGAAAAATACACATGAAATTATATGCGATATAATGATGCAAATGTTGCGGGCGTTACATCCTCACCCCCTTAGAATAAATTCGTCCGCAAATTTACTTACCGACTCCATCAAACAACGCGGGATACTTCTCACGCATCTCCTGCTCGGTCTCCCAAGTGGCCTCCTCGACGTTGTGATTCCTCCACAACACTTTCACGAGGGGTATGGTCTTTGTCCTCAATACTTGTTCCTTCCTATCCAAAATCTGTACCGGTTGCTCGACATACGAAAGGTCGGGTGTTAAATCCACCGGCTCGTACTCCAACACATGCGAGGCATCCATCAAATACTTCCTCAACATCGACACGTGAAACACATCATGAATACCTGACATCGATGGCGGCAATGCCAGTCTATACGCCAACTTCCCAATCCTTTCCAAGATCTCGAACGGTCCAACAAACCTCGGGGCCAATTTTCCTTTCTTTCCAAACCTCTTAACCCCGATCCGAGGTGAAACTTTCAAAAACACGTGATCGCCAACCTCAAACTCAAGATCCCTCCGTCTATTGTCGGCATAACTCTTTTGTCTGCTCTGGGCCGTTTTCAATCTCTCCCGAATAACCTTTACACTCTCCGCCGATTCATGTACCATCTCAGGGCCCCACAACTTTGCTTCACCAACTTCATCCCAACAAATAGGAGAACGACACCTCCTACCGTAAAGTGCCTCATACGGAGCCATCTCAATACTGACGATAACATTATTGTAGGCGAACTCGATCAATGGCACATGCGAATCCCAAGTTCCCTTAAAGTCCATCGAGCAAGCTCTCAACATATCCTCAAGTATTTGAATCGTTCTCTCGGACCGTCCATCTCTGCGGGTGAAATGCTGTACTCAAATTCAACTTTGTCCCCAAAGCATTCTCAAGTGATTGCCAAAACCGAGAAGTGAACCGCGGATCTCTATCCGACACAATGCTCACCGCACCCCATGCAACCTCACAATCTCCTGAATATATAATGAAGCAAGCTTCTAATGAATCCGAAATCGCAATGGGAAGGAAATGGGCCGACTTAGTCAATCTATCGACAATAACCCAAACCGCATCATGACCTCGTCGAGTCCTCGGTAACCCGTCACAAAATCCATTGCAATATTCTCCCATTTCCATTCCGAATTTCCAAAGGTTGTAACAACCCAGTGGCCTCGATGCTCCGCTTTAATCCGTTGGCAAGTCAAACACCTTGACACAAACTCGGCGATTTCCTTTTTCATTCCATTCCACCAAAATTCTTCTTCAAATCCCGATACATCTTGGTACTCCGGGTGAATTGTGTATTTAGACTTATGGGCTTCATCTAACACTTGTCGTTTCACATCCTCAATCGCCGGTACACAAACTCTTCCCCGAAACGTCAAAATATCATCACTATTCTTAGCAAAATCCGGGGTCTTACCCTCACCTAACTCATCAATCACCTTCTTCAACTCCGGATCACTCTCTTGAGTCTCCTTAATCCGCTGAAATAACACCGGAGTAGCCCGAATGTTAGCAAAGATCACCCCATGGCTAGATTCACTAGGACCCCAATCACGAATGTCCTCTAGCATCTTCCATTCCCTAGTCATCAAGCAAGAAACATACGCCTTCCTACTCAACGCATCCGCCACAACATTGGCCTTTCCTGGTGATACAAAATAGTACAATCGTGATCCTTCAAACGTTCCATCCACCTTCGCCGATTATTCAACTCCTTTGCGAAAATAAATACTTAAGACTCTTATGATCGTGAATACCTCAAATTTAGCCCCATACAAATAATGCTTCCATTTATGAAGAGCAAAAATAATCGCAGCCAACTCGAGATCGTGTGTCGGGTAGTTCTGTTCATACTGAGTCAACTTCCGTGAAGCATAAGCAATGACCCTTCCATTCTGCATCAAGACACAACCCAAACCTTCCTTGAAGCACCGTAAATCACAAACCCGTCATGTCCATTTGGCAATGCTAAGATAGGAGCCGTAGTCAACTTCTCTTTCAATTCCCGAAAACTTGCCTCACACTTGTCATTCCATACAAACGGCTTATTCTTTTGAGTCAAAGTCGTCAAAGGGGTTGCAATCTTAGAGAAACCTTCTATAAACCTCCGATAATAACCCGCTAACCCCAAGAAACTCCGAATCTCCGTCACTGTCTCGGGCCTCTTCCAACTCACCACAGCCTCGATCTTTGTCGGATCAACTGAAATCCCCTTGCCTGAAACTACATGACCCAAAAATGTTACCTCCTCCAACCAGAAGGCACACTTGCTAAACTTAGCATACAACTTCCTTTCCCTCAAAACTGTCAACACAATCCTCAAGTGCTTTTCGTGCTCCTCCCGAGACTTCGAGTACACCAAGATGTCATCGATGAAAACGACCACAAAACAATCAAGATACGGCAAGAACACCCTATTCATCAAGTCCATAAACACCGCGGGTGCATTAGTCAACCCAAAGGGCATAACCACAAACTCAAAATGCCCGTATCTAGTCCTGAATGCCGTCTTAGGAACATCCTCCCTTCTAACCTTCAACCGGTGATAACCACTCCTAAGGTCAAGCTTGAGTACACTACGGAACCTCGAAGCTGATCAAACAAATCATCAATGTGTGGGAGTGGGTATTTATTCTTAATTGTAACCTGATTCAACTCCCGGTAGTCAATACATAGCCTCAACGAACCATCCTTCTTCCTCACAAACAACACCGGTGCACCCCAAGGCGATACACTCGGTTTGATAAAACCCCGATCAAGCAACTCTTGCAACTGAATCTTTAACTCCTTCAATTCCGCCGGCGCCATGCGATACGGTGCTTTCGATATCGGCGCGGTGCCCGGTAACAACTCGATACAAAACTCCATTCTCTATCCGAGGCATCTCATAGTCATCCGAAAAGACATCCGGAAATTCCTCACGACTGCGACATCCTCCATCATAACCACCCTTTTTGACTTGTCCACCACACAAGCCAAATACCCCGAACAACCACGATGTAACAACTTACGGGCTTTCAAAGCCGAAATAAGACGAACTCCACCCATACACTTATCACCAACAAACACAAAAGACGACATATTCGGCACATCAAAAGTAACAAACTTCTTACATCCACAACGGCATGGTGCGCATGCAACCAATCCATTCCCAAAATCACATCAAAGTCCCGAATAGGCAAAACAACCAAATCAGCAGGTAAATGGTGGCCATCAACAACCACATCACAATCATGATAAACTTCAGAAGCTACTTGGCACTCTCCCATCGGAGTAGACACCTCAAGCACATACGGCAAAGATTCAGGCATATGATGCAAATGACAGGCAAAATGAGATGCGATGTATGAATGCGATGACCCTGGATCTATGAGAACTCGGGCTTTAACACTAGAGACGAGTAAGGTACCTCCTATGACATTGGTGGCTTCGGGCACCCTATTTTGGTCTAGGGCAAAAACTCGACCCTGGACTCTAGGACGACCCTCGTTGTCCCTCTTGACGCCTGCATTCGGCTGCGCACCTCCTTGTGGGACCCCTTTATTCCTTGGGCAATCCCTCTGAAAGTGCGTGCCGTCACCACAAAGGACACACTTCCCTTGCTTCTTCCAGCATCTCTCTTCCGTATGACCAGTCCTCAAGCAAAAATTACACGTCATCCCCTGGGCCCGTTGCCCCCGCACGCGTTCCCCGATTTCCCGTTCTCGTTGGTTCTGTCCTCTCGCGGTTGTTATTTGCCTCTCGTTGCTCCCACGGTTACCCCGATTTCTCCATCTCGATGTCCCGACCGTTGAACTCCACTAACATTTCCCCGTTGACTTCCACTGGTATTTCCTTGCTTCGTACGGTGCTCCTCAATGTCATGCTCAATTCGGTATGCCTTGTCCACGCCCCGGTAGCTTGCCAACTCGAGTGGTATGAGTTGCTTTCGGTACTCGGTCCTCAACCCCTTCACAAAACGGTAGACTTTCTTCTCTTCCGTCGGTAGCAAATGTGTGCAGTATCGGGATAACTCAGTAAATTTGGAGGAATACTGAGCTACCGATAGACTCCCCTGCTCCAAACCAAGAAATTCCACTTCCTTCCTTGCTGAATCACATCCGGACAAACCGATTCGAACCGCCGCAAAAGAGCTCCCATGTTCTCACCTGTCGATCCTGTACCCACTAGCTTCCAAAACCTTCCACCAATGTTCAGCCGCATCCTCCAATTTGAACGTGGCGAACTTAATCTTTCTACATCCGTACATCCTAAAGCCGCAAAGATCTTTTCGTCGACTCAATCCATCTCTCGGCTTTCTCCGGATCCGGCTCACCATTAAAGCTCCTCGGTTTCATCTTCAAAACCTTTCCATCTGCGATCATTCTCCCGACTCCACCGGTCGGTTGCACTACTCCGTCCACCTACTTGGCCTTGTCCATCCATAGCTTGCCGATTCATGTCCATTGTCGTCGGTTCATCTCCATCATTGTTTGCATAAAACCTTGCATGGTGTGCATGAAGGCCTCATTCGATGCATAGGACTCTCGACGACCGTCCGTAGCTTGGTTGGGAGATGGGTTCGGTCCGGTCCTACGGGTATCCCTTTCGGCCTCCGTGGCCCTACTAGAACCCGCTCCATTTCGAGTTTCAACCATAATTGTTCACCTGCAACAAACACTCGTCGTTAACGACTCAGACACACTCAACCAACCCCCGCCTAAGCCAAGGATACCGAATCCCAGCGAGCTAACTTATGCTCTGATACCAACTGTCACGACCCGACCCGAGATCCTATTTGGTATCTCGTCCGGTTCGCGAGACGGGACACAAAATGCACAATTTCAAAATCACTTTTCATGCATAAAACCCTGTAATGCAAGTGTATGTTTATTTTGAAAACCAAACAACACATCACGACATACAAAAGCCGGAAATGAACACACAACATAATCAACAACCCACGAGCTAAGAGGCTCGGGACCAAACATGTAATATCATCAGAGTGCGCGGAATAATAATAGCAAGTAACGTTTACAGAAGCCTGACATCCACGTCGGCATCAACAAAAGAATATGAATTAATAACATGTACGGGACTTCTACCCAACATTACACTGTTTAGATAACAAATGTACCCTCGGCCTCACCAAAAGAAAATACCAGGCTCAAGGAGCACTACCAAAAGAATGATCGACGATGACACCGGGCGACCGACATCGGGGTTTCTCGCAGCTCGGGATCTAAGGAAAACAATAAACAATGGACGGGGTGAGTTATAAAACTCAATAAGCTACTAATGCAACAAGATGGCATGCGAGATGCAAACAGTAATAAGAATCATATATATATCATGGTTGGCATTATATAATCATCTCCAATCATCATCACGTCAAGTAACTCATAACATAAGTCACGTAGCATGCAACTCACATAGGTGCGATAAGTAACACATATAAAGGATACCGTCGAGGTACACCTCCGACAAACCAACTTCCAACCAACCAACCAATAATACCAAATGAAGAAACCGTTGATGTCGTACCCGATCATCGAACCAAATAACAAAACCCAAGTGAACCGTTTTCCGTATCCACGTCGACGTGAAGACTCGGTCCCCAACGACCCGAGAGACAATCACGGTATAGCTTACCAAGGTCGCGTTTATTCCGTACAACACTTAGCGCTATAACCCCTACCGCGGCCAACGGTAGGGCGAGGCCATGTATTGGCCTTCGGCTATTACGTAGCCCCGCTCACGCAATAACCGAGCGTCAATACACCTCCAACAAATATGCCATGGACTTAAACAATGCTCAAGTAGATGTTTACTCGACACATTAACTAACCAACCAAATGTTCAAGTAGATGTTTACTCAACATTAAATGAAAGCATTATACTCCAAAGTAGGAGTACAACGACACCAACAATAACATGCTAATGTACACCAAATAATTCGAGTACACATAGCCATATAATTCCAACATCAATTTCAACACAATACCATTATACGTATATCGTGTAACCAATTTCCCGACGGGTCTCTCGAGCATCCAAAGAGCTCACAAAACACACACGTGGTCTCATTAATTATCAAACCCTAACCGACTCCGCTAGAGTCATTTTAGGTTACTAATGACAACGAGTTACGAAAATGATCTTGCACTTTAGTCCTAACACATTATCGCCCAATATCGAGTTTTCCAACCTCATAGAACGATTAACAACACATTTCACAAGTCCAAAAATGGCATTTACGGCAAGAATCACATATACACGTATCTAGCATGGTAACTTCGCATATTAGAAGTCCAATATGTCATATGAGACATAAAACAAGAAGAAGAGGGGTAGTAGCTTACCTCTCGTCGGAAAAAGTGTAGAAAATGGAAATCTAATCGGTGGGAAAGCTTCCTTCGTCGAGAGCTCCGCAATGGTGTGGTCGGATCGTCGAGATTCCTTCGAAATCTCAAGAAGTTCTCACTTTCTCACTCTAAGCTCTCTCCTTTCTCTCTCTATGTTTTTATGTTGGCTTGTGAAAAATGAGAGAGTTAAACTCTCTTTTTGGTTATTTCAAGTGGCTGAAAAAGGGTGATTTTCGGGTTGGTGACGTGGCTAATTGAGGGCCACTCAATTTAAAATGAAACAAGGCTTCTCGCGGAAGCCATTCAACCTGATAAGCTTCGCATGGCCGTGCCAGACAAGCTGCACGGTCGTGCCAACCTCGCACGGCCGTGCCATATTACATGCACGGTCGTGCCAACCCTATTTTGCTAAGTCCGGAACGGGTGGCTTCGCACGGCCGTGCCAACTAGGCCGCACGGTCGTGCAAGCTTAAAATTCATTCGGCATTCGGAATCTCTCGCACGGCCGTGCCATCATAAGCACGGTCGTGCCAACCTCATATTGTGACATTAACTCATGGAAGGCCTCGCACGGCCGTGCCAACCAAGCCGCACGGTCGTGCCAAGGCTTATAAGCTCAACACGCTTGTTTTCCTCCATTCTTTTCCCTAGGTCCGGACACGCTTCACTTATAACGCATCTCAAGCACGATATATTGCGAGAATTAAACAATAATACATCATATGAAGCACATGAAATCATTTATGATAAAATGATGAAATTGATGGTATGAGATATGAAAAATACACATGAAATTATATGCGATATAATGATGCAAATGTTGCGGGCGTTACATGGTTGACATTGGAAATGAGATGTGGAGTGAGACAACAAGCTGAAATGTTGAGGTTTTCTCTTTTGATTTTTGAAACCCACCAATATCTCTCTCTCTCTCTCACGCCCTCTTCTCTCACCCCCTATTCTCTCTCCTCTTCAATGTCACCACCCAGTAGCCCCCATCCCGAACATCTCTATCGTCGCCCACCCTCTTCAATGTCACCACCCAATAGCCCCCATCCCCAACATCTCCATCAGATCTCAAATTAACAAGCTCAACCAAGAACATCAGATCTACAACTAGTCAACAAAAATCATTATCTCAGATTCATCCCACATACATACCCATACACACATGCCAATATAAATATACATACATATATATATAGACGGTAGGGAGAAATCGGTAACAAAATCAGTATAAAATTGAATTGGTGCATTTGATTTCAAAGTAACTATTCAAAAATAAATAAAATTGGGGGACGATTGGGCAGGTATGGGGAGAAAATCCCTAATCAAGTATCTTGAGAAACACTAATCCTTGGCTTCAAGCAATGAAGAAAAAGTCAAGCAATTCAAATTTTTTAATTTAATAAAGGTAAGGGTATTTTGGGCATTTTAAAAATAAATAGACGGAAATTCTAACGGTAACGACGAAAGGGGGGAATCTTTTAAGAAAATGCAAATTGAGGGACCAGATTGCATTTTTTTTAGCAGAAGGACCAAACGCATAGATTTGATAAATCCGAGGGACCAAATAATTATATAATTCTTTAAAATATGTTATTTAAAAAATATACTTTTAAAAATTATGTCAAAATTTTTCATAATTTTATAGTTTTACATTCCACACGTGGTTTAAACATATTACATAGACTCAAGTACTTTTGTTATTATGACCAATTCTAATAATATTTATATATTTTTTTATTATTAAAATTTTTAAAAGTGATATTTTTGGATGGAGCGGAGGGAGTAATAGTTAAGAGCAAGTGTGAGATATTTTATAGTCATTCGACTATTTGGGAGAAGTGTTTTATAGTTTTTATTTTGATTAGATGATACTCTAGTGACAGAATTAAGTAAAACATTACATTAGCGAATGACAAAGTGTAACAGTCCAATTAATTAATTTTATCTTGGGGTTAAGTTTTTGGACTTTGCCCAAAAAGTGGGTTGAATTTAGATGAGCAAAATTTAGTTGAATGAACTACGTTATCAATAAAAAATTTAAAATAAAAGAGTTGAGAGAAAAACAAAAAACGAACAAATATAAAAGAAACAAATGTTCTTACAGCTTGTCGGAAATTATATCTTTATTATAAAAATATATATTAGTATTATTTTGGTTTAGAAGTACCTTTGTGATTCTAAGCATGCTTCCACTCTCCTATGCTAATCCAGCTCCCAAGACGTTTAAAGAGACTTTATTCACAATGAAAAATCTTTTATGTACTAGCATTTAGGAATCAGCTTCCCGAACAGATTAAATATATTTCATCTACGCCTAACTAAAACGTAAAAAATAATTTCAGTCACGAACAACTATTTAGTCGAGAATTCGCAACAAATGAGCATAAATACAAGCACCAATATTGGTTGCGTAATAATTGCATTGCACAAAGTTTAAGTCTAAGGTCTCGTCTATATGATATTTATTCATACACATGATATTTATTCATACTATCGCCCTCCCAATTGGAGAGGAATCACTTTCACTTTTATCAAGTATTCATCCAAAATTTTGTCAACTTGATGATAATAATAATAATAAAAAGTCAAAGCATTCCTCGTCATTTTATCCGAGAGAGTACAATCTCATTTATGGTTAATTGTTTGGTACAAGTATATATGAGCGTCCGTGGTCCGGGTTCAGTTACCTCCCCCAACCCACACACACAAGCTCATAAACCCTTTTGCCTCTTCATAGAAACCCCAATTCACCTAAACCTCGAACCTTATTAACTCAAACATGTCTATCTTCCAGTTCTTTCAACCACCACGGCTTTCCCAATTCACAATCCCCCACCAATTTAACAATTTCAACAATTACCCGCCATTCCCAACCATCCTTCTTCCTTCAATTCAACAAAGACCATGTCTGCATATTGCTAACTACAGTCCAAAGCAAACGAAACCCACAAATTTGGAGGCACAAATTGATATTGAAGATGATGTCATTGATATTGACATTGACGACGACGAGGATGATGAATTCTCTCCGAGAGGTCGGTTCAAGAAAAGAGCAGAAGAACAGGATTATGATAAAAATCCTGAATTTGCTGAAATTCTCAGTACTTGTATTGACAACCCACAAAAAGCCCAGTCCAAAGTGAGCTAATTTTTGCTTGCAATATGTTTGACTCATTTCTTTGTTTCAATTTTTCTTTGTACTTGTTTGAAATTGTTGCGGATTTTCCGAGAAAATTTGTTTGGGTTTTATGTTCATTTGGATAATATGTGTTTTCGAGTTGGATATTTTGACTTATGGAGAATACGCTGAAATTACAATGATTGTTGCGTAATGGGGTAGTTTGAAATTTACAGATGGAGGAGAGAGTGAGGCAGAAAAGGAACAAAATTTTGCACTCTAAGACTGGATCAGCAACACCCATGAATGTTGTGTTTAATAAGTAAGTTTCTAAACATGCATCCACAGGAAATGGGCGTGCCTATGATATGTTTGGCCTGGGAAATATGAGTTCTTGTGTATATCCGTGACTTCTAGATCTGGCGTAACGGCATATTATTCTGTGAGAGCAAATCAGTGTAGTAATACCTTTTGCTGGATGTGTTTCTTATTTATTGTTTATAAGTATTATTATTCTAATATAGTGTTGCATATATATTGAAGATTACTGCACAAATGACTGAAAATCCTAGCATATATCGTTCTAAGAAATGCTGTTAATCTTATTATTGACTAACCTGGGAGTTCATGTTTGCTGGACGGGTTGTTATGTTTAAAACGAAGTTTTGCAAGTTTTCAAGAGGATTTACATGCTAAACATGAAGGGAAGGGCTTAGTTTCCACAAAGTTGCTCCTTCCCCCTTAAGTTTGGTGTTTTTATTTTCACAAATGTACTTTTGACCCCTGTTATATTGAGATTTTACATGAACTCTATGAAAAGTTCATACTACTGGCCGCCTATTCTTCTATTCTTGGTTCTCCGAAGTTCCATGAATTGACAGTTTCTTCCTTATATTTGGAACTTAATCTGAAGCACGCTTTGACTTTATCTGAAAATTTTCACCTATGGCCCGATTGAAGTTGTGAGTCTATATATAATTATGAGCTATTAAGGCTCAATGGCTGAATTAAGCTGGTCTAAGTATGGTTGTGTTCCTTCGGTTTGGATTATATGTTTTGGTTTTTTATTTATTATTGCGTCAAATAGGGCCAATTTTCCTTCACTTCATTTATTTTGGCTTTTAAAATTCAAAGTCCAATGTTTCTTCCATTGACACAATTTCTTTCTGCATTGCATTTTTATTCCTGTTTTGTCTACTAAGTGTGACAGTAACTGCTTGGTCATTTCAATTATGTGTAGTACTATTTTATTTATTTATTTTTCAAAAAACAAAAAGTCCTGTAACTTTAATACTGTAAGTTTCCAGATGCAGCCTATGAGTACATCTTTTTTTGACTTCAACTTTTGTTAAATGTACCAGATTTGATTTCTCAAACTCATATATATGGTTTGAATTCTACAATGCTCCTTTAGAGAAGGATATTTCCCTAATTTGCAATGTAAGTAACTTATCTTTAACATGAATGTCATTTCTATATTTATTTGCAAAGAGAGTTTAATGGCGCACATTACATGTCTTATGTCAGACAATTCGTTCGTGGCACATCGTTGGACGTCTTGGAGGATGCAATTCTATGAATATGCAAGTAATTCTTCAGTTATCCTATTTATATTTCTTTTACAGTTAACATCCTCGAGCCCAAGTAATTAGGACAAAGGCTGAATTGAGTTGAGCCAAGTTTAAGTTTTACTCCCTCTGTCCCACAAAATAGTCCCATTTGACAAATCAAAAGTTTTAATTGTTCATAGCTCCTTTAGATTGCACTAAAGTTATATCCTTTTTAGAAATGACACTATTTTTTGGGGGCAAACCCAAGTGGAAAGTGGGACTATTTTTTCTTTTTTGGGGACAGAGGGAGTATATCCTACTTCCTTTCTAGAATGCTCCACTTAAAGAGTGATTCAAAATTAACTTTCTCTAATTCTCATGATGTTCTAACTTTATCGCTCATATATGAAATAAAATAAGTTCAATACAACAATCATTTTTGTTGAAACAGCTACTTCCAGAGAGTACTTTTGTACCTCTTAAATACTGGATTTTTTGAACGTGGATTCTTTGGGTGGAATTGAGAGACTAGAGACTACACTGAAAGATTGGCTAGAATGTGCAATGGACTTGTCAAGTGATAAAACTAGTATTGTGTGTATGAAGTGTCACTAGGAGTACCTTTTGGCATTATATAACTTCTTACATCATTCTTTTGATGCACGGATATATTCAAGACACATGTGATTCTTGCAGTTGTCACAATCTCATTTGGATAAAAGGCCAAATTATGATGCAATTCAGGGAGCAAATGTAACACCAGCTACATTTTACAACATCAGCGATCTTGAGGTGCAGGACAACATAGCACGCATATGGTATGACAAGTTTGAAATATTTGTTTGCCGATGTGTTGTTGTTATTATTATTTTTATTATTTGCTCGTTATTATTATTTCTTTTCCTCTTTTTTTTTTTTTTTTTTTTTTTGGGGGAGGGGGGTTAAGAGGGAGGAATAATTATAGGGTTTTAATTCTGCCAATGATAAAGTACTAGAAGCACAATGTGCATCACCATAATCCAGTACTTCAGCAAAATGGAGTCTTGCTCAAAATTTGTTCCTTAAACATTTTGATGGTTCTTACTATTAAATTCTCTTGCAATTTTGACAGGGTGGATATTGGAACTAGGGAACCATTGTTGTTGGATGTACTGATAAATGCTTTGACACAGATAAGTTCTGAGTAAGCCTCGTTTCTCTTCCAGTTTGAAATTATGTTTTTAGCTTTCTGATTCGCCACTTTAATTATAAGTGGGAGCAGTGGCGAAGGAACAAGAGGGCCAAGAGGGGCCATGGCCCCTGCAGCCATTTCAAAAGTTACTACTACTGTCATGTTTAGTTTCATAATTTATTTTTTATGGGGGAAAGATAATACTGTGGCCCCCTTAGAGTTTTTCAAGTCAGTATATATGGCTTCTTCCTTTCCGTTCGGTAAAAAAATAAATAGAAGTTGACTTAGTTCAATAGTATTAATGTATTCAACTAGCAACTAAGTATAAATAAAAGAAATAATATTTTCTTATTATAGATATACTCCCTTCGTTCCTAAATTATCTTCCTGTTTGACTTTTTTGTGGTAAAATAATATGTTTTTCAAATGCAAATTTGACGTATTTTTTAAAAAAAATCATAAAATACGTAATTCGTAGTATTTTAATTTTTCAAATGCAAGTTCGACGTAAATCGAAGAATCTTTTAGAGTTCATCGAGAGCAACAATTAATTAAAGCCCTTATACATTTTTCTCCCTGAAGTTTCAACTTGGCCCCCCTAGAGCCGCACTCCTGGCTTCACCACTGAGTGGGAGCATATATTCTCACATAAATGTCAACCCCCCAAAAATAGCCCTTCTCAGAGAATGATTTCTAGAAGTCACTCTTTGTTTATTCCAATTAAGGACTAGCAACAATCATATGATGACTAGGCTGTCCTCATGCTCTGCATCTGAAGCTTTACTGCCCGCACTAATCAAATGTTTATCTATTTTAGCACCCCTCGCATAGCTCGAGGATTCTATTTTTCACATGCATAAACTGAATCTTACCCCTGTAATTTTATTGACAGCTATGTTGGGATTAAGCAAGTGGCATTTGGTGGAGCTGAATTCAAGAACTGGAGAGAGAACTTGAAAACAGAGGATGCAGGTTATAGCGTTCACAAAGTTTGAGTGGCTAAATGGCATCCAAAGAATATCTATGGTTGTGCTCGCTGGGCTTGTTTTCAGATTTTTAAACCTTGCATACCTAAGAAAACGAAGAGTAGATGCACAGACCAAACAGTGAAGGGACCTTTCTAGCATAGGCATAGATCTGGTAATGAACAGATTGCTGGGCCAATTCATGTTGGTGTCCAGTGGCAACTGCACAACTCATGACTTGAAGGCACGTGAATAGCATGCAATATGCAAGTTTCGAGAGTGTTCAGAGACGGAGAATAGGGGAAATACATGGAGATCATGAACGCAATGATGATAAGCGTTAAGTTGCAACGAGCAGAAGTATTCAAAGATGTCATGTATTATGCTGAGATTAGTTTCATAACTTCATCCTTTCTTTATAGTTCATAGATTATATTTTGATAATTTAAAATTTATTTCATGTTCTCTTCTTGAAGCAACGTTTATCTGAGAATGCTCACTTCTTCCTATTCTTGAGGATGATACCATGTTCACTATAGTTAGATGATTCTAACTTGTACTGCATAACCAAGTTCTTGTGTGTGTATCCATTCGCGTGTTCGCTTGTGTTGTTGAAACCTTAAAAGACAAATGCGGACATCCATCTAACAAGTGAAGTGTTGAAGACATTTCTTTCATTATGTAGTCGAGAGAGGGCTAAATTCATGGTTAAGATTTGAAAATGATTTTCCATTGGAAGTAAACAGTTGCCCAGGAGATGAGACAGATGCGCACTTGCAACCAGAGGAGGTGAAGAGTTCAGTAAGGGTTTAGTCGCCTCCTGTATTGCACGAGGCTGCAAGATTATTGAACATGTATTCACAACAGGGCAAATAATAACTTTTTTTCATTTCCAAACAGAAAAACAAGTATTGAACACTTGAAAAGCACAGTTGAAAGCAAGTCCTCAGATATTACAAGAGTCTACAGGTAACTTAAACGATGTAAAGATTGACTTCATTCCAGGAGAGCACAGATGCATCACTCACCAATACACCTACAGACAGATCTAAACTTGTTTCTATTCCAAGATTAAATAATGTCACCAACATTGTAGCTCATAAGTATAGGAGCAATACCTCCCCAAATCTTCAGGAGGCATTTACAGATACCTTCTCTGCAATCAACTTAATCTCTTTCATCCTTTCATCAACAAGTTGCTGCAGCTGCTCTTCTACATTGCTCTGATCATTTTCCATCTCAATTCCATTTGGCTCACCATCTTGTGTTTTGAACATCACAAACGACACTTCCGGATTGTAATCAGACGGGATCTCAATTACTCGCTTCCCAGCAGCCCCTGAATCTTTACCTATAACATCTGCCTTTATACGATCTAAAATGATGGTCCTATAATTCTCCATGTACTTGTCAATGTGATCGAGGTGAATATAGATGAGAACCTCCCAACACTGTAGAAATTGCTTCTTGTTAATTTTCAGACTTTTCCTGACATCTTCAACAGCATCCAGCGGTGGCCCGAATCTGCTGATCTCTGTTCTTTTTGCTAGATTCTCTTGTTTAAGACGCAAGACAACTGAACTTAGATAAGGCTGAATTGGGTCAAATGCAAGCAGGCGCGGTATGTCAATACAGGTGCGCACATGTTGCAAAGAGTCTAATGGCTCTTCAATTGACAGGTCATAAACATTTTGTGTGACAGCTATGTTGGTTAGCACCTCCAGAAGGCAACGTCCATAGCCCTTGCACTGGTAAGGAGGTAACACCAGTATCTGTGATCAAAACAATCTCATCAAAGTCGAGGAATAGCTATTTTACTCCCTCCACCCCTTGATATTAGCTGCACTTTTCTTTTTTGGGATTGAAAAATATTCCAGTTTCCAAAATTTAAGCTGCCAAATTCTAGATCTTCCTTATTAAGCCAGTCAAAAATAACAGAATGTGATAATCATTTGTGTGATACATTTTATTTATGCTGAGTCCATAGTCGAAAGGCGAGCCTACTGTTGTGAAACATGTGAGTAGGATTATAAAATATAGCCATGGATGTATCTAAATACCAACAAAATATGGTAAACTAGGGCAAACCTGACTGAGTCTTAATCTTAAGCTATCCGGATAATGGAAAAAACGATAAAGAGCTGCAAAACCAAGCAGTTTAAGGGGGCAGTCCGTCTGATCAGTTTTCTTCTGAACTAAAACATAGAGCTCCCAACTTGGATCAGTAATGTCAATAGGATTGCTACCTGATTCAGAAGTATGACTCAATTTTGGCCTGAAGATACATAAATCTCCAAAAAGAATCCAATACATCATGCATAACAGCAAACAGTTACCATCAACAAGGAGAAGAGCAAGAGGTACCAAACGACAGTAAATATGCCCAACAGATGCCTCTGGAACACGAAAAACCTGGTCCAATGAAAGCAAAAATATATCAATTGAGGAGGAAAAGATATAAAAAAATGGGAAACCATACAAAGAGCGCCTACAATGAGCATTTATAACCTCTAGGCTCATTTAGCTAAGAGTGTTGTTTATTCGTTCACACAATATGTCATTCTTAGGAAAAACCAATCCGGAGGGATCATAGGACGACAACTTTAGGAATTCGTTTAAAGTGGTATTCTAATAGGTTTACATCTGATTATCCCCAAATATCATTCAGTAAAATGTTTCTCAGAAAAATCATGGAAAACTGAAGAAAACAAAAAACATGGTAAATTTTCCTCCTGTGTTTAATAAACATGGAAATTGTGGGAAAACTAGGTATAAAAGTTTCCTGGGATGCAAAATCCTACTAACAAGTAACAACTATAATGCAGTAAGGCTTTAGGGAGAGGCTTTTTCCTGCATGGAAACAATTATGTAGGTCCTACATTTTCCATGATATCTGTTAAAGAAAAATAAACATATTTGGGTCTTTTCTCTAAGACTAAGAGACGCCATTAGATGAGTTGCTTAGTTAACATGGTATCAGATTAGTTTTGCAGGGTCTTCATTTGAAACTTGCTTGCATTTGTTTCCACAGAGTTCTAAGTGCACAAACTGGCAGATTAGTTTTGCAGGGTCTTCATTTGAAACTTGCTTGCATTTGTTTCCCCAGAGTTGTTAGTGCACAAACTGGCACTCTGTTTGGATAACACGTGATGCACCTAGTGACGCACCTTGGTTTATTTCCCCAGGTCACACGTGAAGGGCAGTGTTAAAAGCATGATATACATACTAGGCCATCTCTCTATCAGCTTAAGCTTTCACAGAGCGAGTTACTTAACAATATCTAAATGCACAAGAGGTGTGGGAAAACAATTATGAATTCTCCATTTAAAGTTATGAATCCTCCATTTATTTTCATACTTTTTCATCCAAATGCCCTCTAATGGACATGAGAAGGGAGAGAAAGAAATGTGGACAAGCATCAAAAAGCTGTCGTGTATTTCAAGGAATGATACACATAGAGGCAAGTTCTATACTTTATGATCAACAACTCCAAGCAAGTATCTATTGTTCTACAAAAAGAAAGTGGCTATGCAACAAAAGGTGCATAAATCAAGATAATTATCTGATTTTTAATATAAATAAACAGCGGGTGCACGACGAACCTCCAAACTAGAGTCACCACTGTATCCAAGGGCTTTTGGCTGCCACACTTCTCCATTTGAGACAAAAGATCTATGAACGGTAAACAGTGAATTGGGAAAGGAAACCACAAAATACAACTTCAAGATAGGAAAACAAGGTGAGTTGCCAAGTATAATCTTCAGATTAGAAAGGGAGAAAAGTTGATTGAACATACTTGATACAATGGCCCTCTGTAGAGAATGTTTTGAGGAAGTCATTTTTATTCTTAACAAGGTTGTCAGCAAAAACATTCTGTTGAAAATAGAATAATGATCATTATTGGATATGGCGATTAACAATAAAGAGGATAGATAGATATGGGTGCTCATCAATCACCTGCAGGGCAGATTTCAGATCTGTGATCCCTTTGCCAGCCTTGTTATAGTCATGCAACAACAATCATGGACAAGCAATTAGACAAGAAAATTATATTATTTGAAATCTATAATTGAAAAGGAACATGCTGGAAGCCCAATATAGAATGTAAACACTTACATCAGACATGCTCTCGAAAGTAATATCAGCATGTACATGGAAAGAAATGCTGCTAACCCAGATGGTGATCTGCAAGACATTTACGTTTAAGAAAAGAGCTGCAAACCATCAGCAGCAAACCAATCCACATCTAACTCTGTTTCATTCACCTAGTCTTATATTTTTCTCTGGGTGTACAACACAAACAGTAAGTGCGAATATGGCAGCTTTATTTACATATGTTAGCTGTAAATAAAGATGACCTAGAGCACACAAGAACACACAAACAGTACTTTCCATGACTTGAATTATGTTCATAGAACATAAAGATAGTTCATTGCCGCTTTCTCTAGAAAATGATGTAATGGTACATGTATCATCCACACCCAATTGTTTCATGCACGATATTAGTTGCATGCAATGACAACTTCAATTTAACTACAGACAGAATAAGAGCTAAAGCAAGCAAAAGCGTGCAGGCCATGCATTCTACGGCTAGAAACTATATGTATCCAGAAACAGCTTATTCATGGATTCCTGTCAAAGACATCAACTTATAAGCAAAGGGGGAAAAAGAAGAAGAAGATGAAAATAACAAACCTAGAAAGATAACCAAGAAAATCAAACAGAATACTATCTATGCTGCAATGCATATAAAGTATACTATACTTCTATATGCAGCATATATAACTAGGAATATATAAAAAGGTGGCCAGAAATGTAGGGGCGGAGAATAAAGAAGGTTAGGAAAAAAGCCACTTGCAACTACCTTCAAGGCAGACACTCCAATAAAAAAGAATATTATGGTATAGGGAATACCATAAAGGAACAGAATAGTAGCAAGTAATTTGAATCCAATACATAGATACAATTTGAAGTACCTTTAGCCCCTGGTAGCCATATATCTTCCCATCCTCTTCAAAAAATTGATTCAAGTCAACTGGTTCAATACAGAAACTTTCTGGAGACTCCACTTCCTCTTTGCTAGAAACTAAATAATAGACCAAATAAGCAAGTCTGGAAACTTATCAACAAGAGGAAAGGAGAAAAAAAGAAAAAGGCAGTGAACTTAAAAGTGAAGTAGCAAAAGCAAATAAAAAGACACTTCGCAATTTACCCATCTACAGGGTTTCCATTATCTCCTAAGTCAATTCAAGAGCCAAGAGAACAATTCTTGACGCACAACGTAGCTTCATGGCTTTCTGTCTGCACCCAACAAACATAAAAGAAGCCACTATGGTCCGGAAACATGATCAGTATGTTTTCTTCTCTTTTCTTCCAAGCATTCACCTAACTTAATCCCAACAACTATCAATAAAGATAACGTTTTGATCTTTATAACAGCATGCAAAGCATCAAACAGATTACTTTTCTGCAAAAATCTAAAGAGTTCAATACTCTTTTTTCTTTCTTTATTTTTTTGGAGAATAATTTCCTCTACTATGCATCTACTTAAACCATAATCTCTAAACACAAACCGAGAGCTACATATTGGGGGCCTCATCTACTTAGTAAAGCACTTGGTATGCCAATTCATTTGAGTTTTTTTGTAAGCAAAGAAACAAGTATACTTACAGATACAATAAGTCACTTGGACAGGTCAGTGTACGAACACACAAAGTATTTATGTAGGGACACAGATAACAGAAATCTCATTTTCATACATAGAGACATAAAATGCACAAATCCAGCTGTTGGGCTATATTACAGTGTAATCCAGTAAATTTGTTACCTAGATAGATTTTGATGCAATCTTTGGCTTCGATTCCAGTATCTGCAGCGGAGCAATCGAACAGAAAATGAAGTGAATACGAAAGCAAAAAAACCGAGCTGAATTAAAACGGTGGTTTCGAAAATAGTAAAAAATGTAAGGGTAAATTGACCCGTTTTGAAGAATCCGACTCGTCTTCGCTTCTTGGGATCGGAGATCTGACTGGACGACTGGTTCTTCGTCCCCATTTTTCGCAGTTAGGGTTTCGACGGGAGCGGGAAATGTGATAGGCGGGAAATTAGAGTTCAGTGTGTGTGTGTGTGAAAATATGTATATGTATAGCTAGTACACTCGCGCCTGAGTGAGAAAATCCTCTGCGTCTCAACCTCCCGGCATATTCCGTGCTCCCTAGCATATGCTTTGCACGTGATAGTAATTGAAGTGCGGCAAAATTATTTTAAGTTAGAGCAAACTACGCAAATTGTCCATGCGTTGTAGCACCTTTTTTAGAAGATTGGTCCTTATTGCTCGTCATTGGTCCATGTACATCCTCGTGTGCATGTCATGTGATATTGTCTAAGAGTAAACTTGTCATTTTGCTCTAATAAGTACAGGGATCAATTATTGTTGGGTTTGTTTGCTATTAAGAACATCACCAATACAAATGTGAATGTAAAAAAATTAGGTGTCACTTAGGATTTACACATTTTTTAAAGAAAAAAAACTCTCCAATGCAATTGTAAAATATGATGTGTCAACTAAATTATTTCCTATTGGTTATTAGATAATCGATTTTTTAATTTTCAATGCACATTGTGAAGGAAGATGTGAGTTATTCACATCCTCTTTCACAATATGCATAAGAAGTTAAAAAATCAATTATCTAATAACCAATAGAAAATAATTTAGTTGACACATCATATTCGCATTCCTTCTCTATAATTGTATTGAAGAGTTTTTTTTCTTTAAAAAATATATAAATTTTAAGTGGCACTCAATTTTTTCACATTCACATTTGCATTGATGCTCTAATTGCCTAAGAACTCAGTAAATCCTTAAATAAAACAAAAAACAAAAACGTTTCTTTCTTTTCGGTTTCCAGTCTTGATTTTCTTCGTCCTTCTCTCTAGGTGGTCACCTTCCTCACTAGAGATCCGATTGTCTTGCTCACTCATGGCTCAGAGAAGAGGACTAAGAAAGAAAAAAAATGTGCAGCCATCAATTATTGATTAAAAAAGAATTCCCTCAGCCTGCCTTCCCTATTGCCGATAGCTTTGGCAATGGTGGTGCGAGCTCTGGAAATTTGGCTTTTAAGTGAATGGAAATGGCTTTCAAGACAAGGTAGACGAAAACTTTATCAAACCCAGGAAATTTGGCTTTTTCTGAAGGGAAAGACCGAGTGGAGAATTCCATATTTTCCTTCTTCTTTGCATCGAACGATGTCGGATCTCTGGAAATGTGTTTCGTATACTACTATCTCCCAAACATCATCACCGATCGAATGTATCAAAAATTGAACCAGAACATTCAAATGTGACAAATTGGAGAAAACCCATTTTGAGTTTGGATTTGGGCATTTGAGGAAATTTGAGAGGAATTTTAATTGATTTGGATAACATTGAGTGTATGTCTTCTTTGGATGGAATGGAAGACGAGAGACAAAATAGAGAGAGAGAGAGAGAGAGAATAGGAGAACCTCCCAAAGGGCATTCCTGGTTTTTTTGGTCTTAGCTTCATGCTGACCTAATGCCTTCAGGCTTCACCCATGGTGGTGGCACCATGGCGGGTAAAGGAAGGGGTGGGATGGAGAAGAAAGGGATGAGAAAATTACATTAATACCCTTGTATCAAAGTCCTAAAAATAAAAATAGGATTAATTACATCATTAGTCCCTTGAATATTAATTTTTTTACGATTAGTCCTTTAAGATTTTTTTAAAATTTAGTCCCTAGAGTATCAAAAAGTCACGCGGTTAGTCCTTTTGATGGATGCCGTTAGTATTTTTCCGTTAAGTCTGTCATGTGCCCAACACGTGACTTTGGTTAAGGACATTTTTAGAATTTTATGTGCAAGAATTAAAAAAAAAAAGGAAAACAAAGGCCCTCTCTCTCTCTTAGACACACACACACACATCTAGTTGCTAGGATTTTAAGGGCAAAGCAGAGCTTGGGCTCCACAACCACCACCATCGCCGCCGGGGCAACCACCGGTGGCGCAAACCTAATGGCTACTGTTGTAGTGGCCACTACAATAGTAGAAAATGTGTGTTAATTCCCATTTTCTCTCTCTTGCTGTGCCTAGTGGCTACTATTGTTTTCGTTAGCTGGAGAGAAAGAGCGATTGAGATTTGAAGGTACTTTCCTCCAATTGGAAATGGATTCGAAAATTTTGGGAATTTTTTTCCTTGATTTTCGTCTCTTTCTCTCTCTCTGGGTGGGTGTTTGGTTGGTTGGGTTTTCTTCACCCACTGCTCTTCTGTCATGTCCGCCATCTTCCTCTGCAAGCTCCTCACCGACGACGACTCCTTATCTCTATCCTTCACTCTATCCCTCCACCCAGTTAATACTCAAGTCAACTCTTCTCAACTTCGTCATCAACGAATCCACCAAAACCTTAACAAAAAAGCTTTACTACACAGTTTTCGAGCTCGCCGCTTCAGTTGTCCCTGAAAATGGTGGCCAGAGCTATTGTCGTTTATGTTCAATTGCGTTAGTTCCGACAATCCTAAGTATATATATGGAGAGCTCGTTGTTGATTTTCGCCCAATAAGCTCATTATATTGGGGAAACCTTAATTTCGTATTTGGATACTTTACTTTCGGTGTTTGGCGATGGGTGTGAATCCAGACGTTAGATTGTTTGTTCTTTAATTGAAATGAGTTGTTATTAATTTTGAATTTGCTTTTTTCCTTTGACTGGTCATGTTATTCTATAACCCATAAATAAGGCATGGCCGAGATTTAGCGACAGCAAAGCTGAAAGTTGCAGTGGCGGAGACGGAGGAAGAACCTAGCGGCGAAGCTTAGGCTTAGTCTCTATGTGTCTGTAAAGAAAGTATACTTTAGTATGTGTGTGTGTGTGTGTGTGAATTGTGTATAGAGAGGGCTAATCAACAAAATTGGGAAAATGTGTCTTTGTAATTAAGTGGGTTTCTATTTTTTTGGGTTTGAAAACCCTGTGTATGGTAGCATAGATGTCAGGAAGAAGGTAGTGAGGTTGAAGATGAAGTTAGTAAAGAGGGACATTTGAAATTTCATTTATGCCCTTAAATAAATGCACGTGCAAGGCACGTGAGATATTTAACAGATTTTTTTAACGGCATCATCCATCAAAAGGATCGATCCCGTGATAATTTTAAACTTTTGGGACTATTACGATGTAAATTTTTGTTAAAGGACTAATTGTGAAATACTCTAAAGTCAAGGGATTACTGGTGTCATTAACCCATAAAAATATTATAGGTATTTTTGTCTATTCAAAATAAAAGTGTATGGCCTATTTTAACCTTGGGCAAAGGTACGTGAGAGGCACGTGAGCATACTTAACGGAAAATAAAAGTGTACCTTTTTTTTTTTTTACTTTTCCTCAATTGTTGATGTTTAATTTTTCTACCCTAATGGTTCATATTTATTTTCCAATAATAACTTTTTTTTATACTTCTTAAAATCATTTTAATTGAAAAATACTCAATATATGCATAAGTTAGATGATGGTATCTTAAGGTTATTATTGGAAAAAAAATACTGAGTCATATCCTATTGCTACCAAACGTCTGATTAGATTAAGCACAGGATTAAAGCATCTAATTCTGGTGCTACCAAACGTCAGGTGATTATAAGAAACATGATTATTAATCCTTGTGCATAATAGTGAGGGCACTAATAGTACCAGGATTAATAATAATGTTTATCGTTGTCTGGCTAACAAACGGTCCCTTACTGTTTGACTCGATCAATAAAGTACAAACATAAATATTCCTCCCCAAAATCTATTTCATTTTCTTCTAAACTAGACAAACACATAATAATGATGATGTTATCATGATATACTTCAAGGAGCTCTAACAAAAACACACACAAGTCTAATGGATTAGCCTCGAAACCCTATTGCCTTTAGATTTTAAAAAGTGTATTGATGCCTTTTAAATCATCTTGATTATCGGCCAATAAAATGACTTGAAATAAAACCTTCTTCAATTGAGCATCAAAAATCAGACTTAAAAAAAAAAAAACTTTAGGATACATGTAATATGTGACAAAAAAAATAAAATAAAAACAATGTATAAGTTGTACATTTCCTAGTGTTTATAGATAAATAGTTTATTTTTAATACTCTGTCATGTAAAAAAAAAATTCACACAAGCACCCTAATAAGCATCAATATGAAATAAAATAATTTAAAAACATTAGCTGAGTGATATTTTACGTACGATTTCTTACATATAAGAGTCTCTAATTAAGACAGCCAATCTTATTTCTTTCGACTAAAACCTTAGCTTTAAGGTTTTCCATAGATCACCTACACAACCAAAAGAAAGAGGGGGGAGAGGGGAAAGAAAGGAAAATCCAATTCAGGTTATCAATTATTTAGTAGTTAATATTGTGTTTCCTAATTAATTTAAGAATATCTTTTAAAAGTTGAAGTCATACAAGTTTTCCTATTATTGATTAGGATTTATTAAAGGTACACTCCCTCCGTCCCGGATAAATGTTTTACTTTCTATTTTGGAATGTCCCAACTAATATTTCTAAAAACTTTTGATCTACCTATTCTCTACCATTCTTCCTAATATACCCTTAAAGCTTCATTTAATATAACACATCCCAAACAAACTCAATTATTTAAAGTAGTTGAACTTAATTAATGTTCATGGGTATTATAGTCAGAACATATTTTACAGCACACCATTAATTATGTTTCTTAATTCCTGTATTTTATCTGCTAGGAACATTTATGCGGGACGGAGGGAGTAATAAATCTATATATATATATATATTTAAAGTTGGTGAGGTTGCCTCTAAGTGTGCCACCTCATCCAACTTTTGCTTCTTTTGATTCTCAAGCCTCCAAGTAAGCATGACCTTTGGAGTGAAATGACTTTTCATTTTTAAGTCATTAGCTAATAACAATACCTAATAATAATAGGTTTTACAATATGTATTACTATTAGGTAATACTAATAGGAGAAGGACTTTAGGAAATAAAATAATGTTGTCATTGAGATTTGAACCAACACCCTTTTAAATATGATTATACACCTTAAACCAACTCAACCAATTATATTATATGTAAAGATTTTAAAAACATATTATATTATTTTATAATATAAACCAACTAGATTTTATTTTTATATATGATACTCTCTCCATGTCAAATTGAGTCTCATATTTTTATTTAAAACGTCCTAAAATAATGTATATAATATGTGATCCATATTAACAAAACTTTAAATTATTTATTCAAAATTGATGCTTATGTTTTATTGATATTTGTGTAAATTTCTTTTTCAAACCGATAGTGTATAAAAAATATGTAAATATATATAGTATCCAATTAAACATTTTTAATCATTGAATGATCTCCAAAAATTATTTCAATAATATAATTATATTCAATTAAACAATTCTCATTTGTTCGAAAAATGTTATATTTCTTCAATATGTCCCAAAGTAAATATTTTATTTTTAATTTTGTAAATTTTTTCAAATATCTCGTCTAAAATATCTTTACTAAGTGCAAGATGAAAAAAGAGATAAAAAACCCAATAATATCATATCATTAAAGGGTACTAAAAATTTAAAAATATATAGAAACAAAGACGCTAAACGCAGCCCCTAATGCGCTAAACGCAGCCCCTCCCCGTAAAATTACTAACTTGCCCTCGTTTGTTATAATGTATAATTTGCAAAAAAAAAAGACATACCGACCAGTGCATGTAAAGACATTGGGCCAGTGCATGTCTAAAGGACATGCGTAGGCGCATGTCTTTTTTTTTTTTTTTCAATTGTTACACTTTTACCCTGAATTTGTAAAAATTGAAAAATTTCACAATACCCCCTTCAATTTGTTAAATTCGTTAAAAATTTAACGAAATTAACAAATTTAAGGGTAAAGTGCAAATTTTTACAAAAAAAAAAAGACATGCGCCGGACCGGTGCATGTCTAAAAGGACATGCCGGACCGGTGCATGTCCAAAGGACATGCGCCTGGTGGAGGCGCATGTCTTTTTTTTTTTTTCAATTGTTGCACTTTACCCCCGAATTTGTAAAAATTGAAAAATTTCACAATACCCCTTCAATTTGTTAAATTCGTTAAAAATTTAACGAAATTAACAAATTTAAGGGTAAAGTGCAAATTTTCAAAAAAAAATTGTTGAGTTTGCCCTCGGTTTTTTTTTTTTTTTGGTTAAAATATACATTATTGACACAATAATAAAGCAAAAAAATATTTAACACAAAATATGTCAAAAACAAAATTCTATTTAACACAAAATATATCAAAAACATACACACTAGAGCAAATAACTAAACAAAAAAAATAAAATTCAACACAAAATATGTCAAAAACATACACATTCGAAGCAAATAAAAGTGAGAGTTTTAAGTTAAATATTTTCTATATATAAAAGACGATATAAAAGACGAGGGCAAGTTAGTAATTTTACAGGGGAGGGGGGGCTGCGTTTAGCGCATTAGGGGGGCTGCGTTTAGCGTCTATGGAAACAGAAATATATGTATTGACCTCCAATAAAAAATACTTATTTTGAAACGAAAATATTATAATAAACAACTACCAATTTACATATATTGACAACACTTAACTTTTGTCAGACATGAAGTAAACAAACTTCTATATTCAATAATGATAATTTTTTTCAAAAATATTTTTAAAATGTATCAATTAAACACAAAAATTAAATTGTACCCGTGCATTGCACGGGCTCTATAACTAGTAGATAGGAATAGATAGACGAGCCTTGTTATTATTTAGTGAGGAGAATTAATAGAGAATTTAATCCGTACTATTGCTAAGCTAAGACTAAGTACAGCCGCCAAGAGAAAGCCATAAGTTGAAAAAAAAGGCACCGAGTTGGTTTATAAGTTTTTTTTTTTTCCTAAAGGGGCGTGGGAAGGGATCGAATCTAAGATTTCACACTTTGTGAAATCCCAACTCTACCACTGAGCCACCCCTAAGGACGAGTTGGGTTATAAGGTGGGTGAGCCTCCAAGTTACAATATTGATCTAATAAATTAGGTGTAATTAGTTCATTCTCCTCCATATATATATCAATTCTATTATTCAGTTAAGTAGTTTGGTTATTTGGTAGTTTAATCAGTTTGTTATGGTTATTTCGCTGCATAGTTATTATTGGTATGTTATGTCTGATTATTTTGCTCAGAGTGTTAGAGATTATTTAATTCCAATACGTTGGTATCACAGTATTGTTTTTAATCAATTAGACAGACAATTAAATATTTTCGGTTGTTTACAGTTGGTTCTCCCAAACTTTCTTAATCGATCGAATGGATAATTTCATCGCCAAAGTAACTGTAATCCAAAACTATCTTAATCGAATGTGTAATTTCATCGCCAAAGCTATCCCAAAAAGAAAGAGAGCAGCGGAACAAGCTATTGACGAGAATGACCATCACATGGCTGCTATAAAGAGGCAGAAGGTTGCTGTTGACAAGAACCAACTGGATCTTGCAATCGCGAACAAGGGTGATGAGAAAAAGGAACAAGCTTCAAAAACTCCAACAGAAACACATGCCACTCCAGAAACTCAGAAGAAAACGATAAAGCTCTTTGGTGCAGAAATTGTTGTAGAACCAAGTGCAAACAATGATTTTGATGAGAGTTTTAAGGATTGTGCTGATGTAGAGGAACAAGAAACTTCAAATAAAGAAAGCACCTCAAACCCAAGGCACTCCTGAAGATGTAGTAGGCACAGGATCGAAGAAAACTATAATGCTCTTTGGTGCACAAATTACTGTCAAAATGAATGCAAACAGTGATTTTGATGAAAGTGCTGAAGTAGTAGAAACGACTCTCGAATTACATGGTAAATATCTGCTAGGCCCTGGTGATAGGGTTAATTTGGCCAACACAAATGTTGCTTACACGACAATAATATATACTACTGTACTTAATTTGTAGGATCTGAGGTATTGGTGTTAGGCTTGATGTGATAATTTCATCTCCACGGCACGGGTGCCCAAGTTCAAGCCTTTACTCAATTAGGTGTATTGTATCTTTCAACGTTCGATTATTGGTTCATTTATTTCATACTCCCTCCGTCCCTAAATTATTGTCTGGGTTGACCCGGCACACGGATTAAGAAAACTCAATTGACTTGATTATTAATATTAGAATAGTATTGAAAAAGTGTGTTGTTTCCTTTAATGCCCATGTGTATATGGCCCATAATTAAAGTAGAAAGAAAAAGTAAGGGTAAAATAGTAAAAGTGATGTTCTAAAAAGGAAAGTTTCAAACAAGACAATTATTTTGGGATGGACGAAAACGGAAAGGAAGACAATAGTTTAAGGACAGAGGGAGTATATATTAATAAACTCTGGCTTTGTTTCATGAAATATAAATATGTTTGGTTCTGGCATTCAAATGGGCAACAACAACTATTCAACAAGACATATCATTGAACATACTTAAAAAATAAAAATTAAAAAAATGCAGCCATGGTATTAAGCTATAAAAAGCTATATTATTAGTTCATAAGCCATAAGCACCCGGGTTGGTGCTGTTGACTTATCCTCAAAAAAACACGGAAGGATCCTAGTTTAATGAGATTTTCAAAATTTCCAAGATTGCCCTTCTATTACTCATACTAGGGTTCAGTCTTTTCTTCTTTCCTTCTCCAAACACAGCAGCCGCAAACATCGACACAGCACTGCCCAAGTTCGTGGGTACCTCCGCCGCTGCTTCCAGGCCAGAACCACGATACCTCCGTCGCTGCTGTCGCATAACCTCTCTCAATTTCTTCGATCGACAATCCTCGTTGTCCATATTTGAAGCCCTAAATCACCAGGAGCTCTTCTGCGAGCAACTATAAATTACTGATAAATCAACCCTTTGTGTGGTAAGTTCTTTCCTTATACAGAGTTCTTTGCTAGTTGTTGGAGCAACAAGCCCCTCAATTCTGAAACTGGGGGTGAACATTTCTATGTGCAGGACATCATTTTGTTTTAAACTTTTGACATTTCCAAGATTTGGTTATGAGGCTTAATATCTGATGTTGTGTGCTCAATGTGTTTTCAGTTTTCAAAGTCCTTTTCAACATTCTCATTTCATAGGGACTTTTGATTGGTATTTTCAATGCTGCCTTAGCATTTTAATAATCACAGCTTTGAGCACTTTTTGGTCCATATATATCAGATGTTCTGTTGAGGCTTGTAAACGAGTCAAAACAATTTGGGCTTGGCTTGCTCTAGCTTCAAGTAAAATCTTGGTTAGAGTCAAAATCCGACAATGAAAGATTCAAACTTGATCACATCTTTAGACCGGTAGTCGCATTTGGTTTGGTTGTTATAGTCTGGTTTATGAGGCAAACAAGTCCAATTTAGTCTGTGTTTGCAGTCAATTTTCAGTTGATTTGAAGTTTTAATTTTTGACAATATTATAATGTAAATGTTTCAGTTTTGAGGTCCATCTTTACCAATGTTGAAAAAGGCAATTTATGTCAAATAATGAAGGAGATATTACTCTTTATCATAAAATCTAGAGATGTTAAAAGGGTTACAAACCGTAGGGTTGACCCGTTTAAACCGAAAAAATTAGGGTCAGAGTTGAAGTTTTTTGGGCCGTTTAAATATTCGGGCTAAACGGGCTGACCCTATAGGGCCGCGGGTTTCGCGGGCTGGCCCGCCGGGCTTTTGGGTTGGCCGCGGGCTGAGGGGTAAAAGAGTAAATATTATATTTTAAGAAACCCTAGCCTTTTAACCTTGAGGTCCTTACTCCTTCACGCCGCAGGAGACAATGCCAAGGTCATTTCTCGGTTTCTCTCATCTGGCCCTCATCTCTCACTCTCTCTCAGTACTCCCGTATCTCGCTCTCTCTCAATACTCTCGTCTCTCACGCCGCAAGGAGCCAAGCCCGTCACTGTCGTCACCGTCAGTCCGTCACGCCGCAAGGAGCCAAGCCCGTCACTGCCCGTCGGCCGTCTCCCGCACCGCAAGGCCCCAACTCAGTCAGACGACATCTTCTCCAAATCCTACTGCCAAGCCGCCTTTGTCAAGAAAACCATCTCTTCCTATTCAATCGTCATCATCTCCAAATCCTAATGCAGTATGCTCTTTATCTCTCTCCCCCTCCCTGAATATTGATATTTATCCTCTTTTCTCAGTGATCTTTATGCATGCTTCAATTGGAATTTGAATTGGGTAATTTGCTTATTCGGTGAAGCAATGTTGCTGATGATTAGTTCTTAGGCAACCACTTACATTTAAAAATTTTGCTTATTCGTGGAAGCTATGTTACTTGACACATACGTTGGTAATCAAAGTCACATTTTTTATTTTGTGATATTGATGTATAGCTGGGATATATCCACTAGTATTTACTATGTTTATTGTTTGCTACTAAATTTTTTAGCATTTATTTGGAGATTGTGATGTATTTATTTTTTTAGTCGTGGCCCGTTAGTGACCCGTTTAACCCGAAGCCCGCTAGGGTTAGGTCCGCGATATCAGTGTCCCGAAAAAATTGGACCGTCTAACCCGAAGCCCGTTAGGGCTGGCCCGAAACTGCTAGGGCCAACCAGATTAACATCTCTAAATTAAAATCTAGTTTAGATTGTATAGGAGCTGGTTGAGATGATTTCTTAATTGCTGATTGTAAAAAGCAAGTTTATCTGTTTATTCCTTCATTTTATTTCTCACCAACTTTGAGCACTTACTTTGAGCTTGCATGTGCAATGAAGGGATGGATCATTAAATAAATATGATACAGAAATGATAAATAAGAGACTAGAGACTGTAATTGATGTTCAATGGTAAATAAATTGATTTGAAAGGGCTAGAAAAGAACGTGAAGGAGAAAAAATTAACATGAAGCGGTTATGATAAAACTGAAAAAATGATAAAATATGGGCTAAAAATAAAAACTGTTGATTTTATCTTTGTTAAAAATAAACTAGTGGGATAATAAACTAGCTAAACTAAATAAATCACCGTGAGGTAAAATCTAGAGATGTTAAAAGGGTCACGACCCGTAGGGTCGACCCGTTTAAACCAAAAATTAGGGTTAGGGTCAATTTTTTTGGCCCGTTTAAGAATTCGGGTTAAACGGGCTGACCCCATAGGGCTGCGGGTTTCACGGGCTGGCCCGCTGAGCTTTTGGGTTGGCCCGCGGGTTGAGGGGCAAAAGAGTAAATTTAATAATTGTTTGACAACCCTAGCTTTTTACCCCTTCAGCCTTCACGCCGCAGGCTGCCTTGCAATTTGCAAATTGCAATTCACACTTCAGTGAAGAAGAGCCAAGGGTCCAAGCTGCCAACTACCGGCTGCCGCCAAGGTCCCCATGCCGCCGTGCGACCTGCCTGGTCTGGTTTTCACTCCGTCCGACCGTCATTCGCTCTCTTCTCTCGTCTCTCACTCTCAGTCTTCAGACGGACAGACCTCAGTTCTCTAACTTCTCACAGAGTCACAACTCACAACACAAGCCCGTCACCGTCACCTCCGGTTGAACCTTTCTCTCTCGCCTCTCGGCCTCTGGCAGTACGGACGGTGACAAGGTATAAAACTATGAAAGACTTGTAATTTTTCCTAATTAATTGCACTGATGAATTTGAAGGAGTTGTTACAGATTTTTTAGGATTTAAAAGTCAATTTCTGTTTTAATAAGTCCCTAGTCTGTATGGTGATTTGCATTTGAATTATTCCAAGTCTGTTATCACTTGGCTATAGTTTAGCCAAAGCAGTTTGTTTTATGTTGATCCTATTTTGTACTGAATGGCTATTTAAGCCATAATCATTGTCAATAAAATCAAGTCATTCAATCCAGTTTGTTGTGGTCTTCTTCACAGCTTTGATACTTGTTCAAAGTTCCCAACAGAATTAGTGGTTAAAATATGTTTTTTTTTTTTTTTTGAAACTTGGCCAATTAACGATCGGTTTGAAACTTTGAAAGACTTGTAATTCTTCCTAATTAATTCAAATTCAACATAATGTGATATTTTATGAATGATTACACTAAAGAAGTTTGAATGCCAAAACCCCCCTGTCTTACTCCTACACTTAGAAATTAAAGCTTATGATTCATTGATTTGGTTCAAATTTCTTTACACAACTTCACAGAAAACCTGCAAATAAGTGATCTTTGTTACTGAAGCAGGATTAATAGCTGAAGTAAATCCAAAAAAAGTATGCTGGTGCTCTAATTGCCTTAAATTAATCATATATATACACTTTTTTGCAGCTTGTGGTTGGAAATAATTAGTCTAAATTGTGTACTTTTCTTTTGTTTGTATCTTTTTTAGCTTTTTTTTTAGATTGTGATATATTTATTTTTTTAGTCGTGGCCCGTTTAGCCCGAAGCCCGCTAGGGTTAGGGTTAGGTCCGCAATATCAGTCGCCCGAAAAAATTGGACCGTCTAACCCGAAGCCCGTTAGGGTTGGCCCGAAACCGCTAGGGCCAGCCCGATTAACATCTCTAGTAAAATCACCAGTTTTGTTTATTCAGTTTAGCTAGTTTATTATCCCACTAGTTTATTTTTAATAGAGAGGTAAAATCACCAATTTTCATTTTTAGCCCATATTTTACTATTTTTTCAGTTTTATCGTGACCGCTTCATGTTAGTTTTTCCTCAGTTTCTTTTCTAGCCCTTTCAAATCAATTTATTTACCATTGAACATCATTTCAGCATTTTGGTCATGTCTACGCCTGCTTTGTGCGAATGCGATTGTGCGACTGTGTGAGTGCCAAGTGCGACTACTCCTTAGCTCCTCTCTCGCCTCCCACGGCAGTATGATTCAAGTGCCAAGCCGCCGCCGCTTTCCTCAAACTGGCATCATTTTTAGGTAGATTTTGTTATGTTGATTAGAGATCTTTGTTTCACTTGTCAATTGAAGGTACTTATACCACAGGGGTCACGCTCAAGAGTTCATGAAGATCGTCTAGAGATGGTGCATCGATCCAGAAGATTTTTATCCCTTCTCGAAGAAAGTGCCTTATGAAATCAAGGAGCAATGGTACGATGAGTTCTTGGTAAGATAAAGAATAAAGTATTTTTCTTTCATTTTTTATGAAGTTCAAAAAGTATAGTTCCTCAGTTTGTGAAGTTCAAAAAAACTTTTACTTAATACCATGAGAGATATGAAAGAAAAGATAGTGATTTAGATGCAGCATAACTTCACAGTGTGCATATATTTGATTCTCTAGTTTTGTGTTTCCTTTTTAGGCCTCGTTCCATGTATAGTTGTTTATTCTTTCACTAAGGCTTGGTTCCATGTGTATTTGTTTAGTCTCTCAATTCCATTTTTATATTTCGCTCTTAAGACCTGGTTCCATGTTTATTTGTTTAGTCTTTCACGAATGTTATTTATAAATAAATTAGTGCTAAATTTGGTTTTTAAAATATTAAATTAATTTTTTAAATTTTACTAACAGAATATTCCGTTGGTATATATTTAGAACTGCTACAATATTATGTTGTCAATTGCTAGCAATTTTGTGCTGCTTCTGGTCAAATGCTTAATACAAATAAAAGTGCTATTTTTCTTTCTAAGCATATTAGAGAAGACAGGAAAGAAAGGATTCTCCGTGCCACTAATTTCCAGCTTGGGCATCTTCCTGTCACTTGTCTTGAGCTCCCTTTTTTCTCAGGAAAAAAATGGATGGGTGAAAGACAAGGTTGCTTTCTTTTGGAGGCAAAATCGCTTCGGTCAGTGTTGAGCTCAATGCCAGTGCAGATTCTCTCTGCTCTTCCTGTTCGAGAAACAACGCTGAAAAGGCTTGAAAGTATCTTTACTGGATTTCTCTTGAATAATGATAGTCATCACAAGGCTCATTGGATTTCTTGGGAAAAACCTTTTCAACTGGTGATGACTACCATGCAAGCTAAATTGGCTTGGAGTTTTATCGAAGGATCATCTTTATGGTCCCAATTTATGCTATCCAAGTATGGAGGTGTCCAAGAAGTGGTTGATCAACCTCTTTGGTTATCATGCTGTGAGTGCAAGTACTCTATCCAACCTCTCATCATGGACTTGTGGATGCAATGAAGATGGTTCATCGGAGAAGTAATGTAAGGTTTTAGGTAGGGGTGTCAATTCGTGTTCTTGTATCGTGTTCGTGCCGCACTATCGTGTTTTCATGTTATTTATCTTATTTGATCATAAATATTACAATAAATATTATTTTAACTAAAATTTTAATTTTGTGCTCTCGTTTCGTGTCGTGTCGTGTTGTGTTGTGTAACACTGTGTCATTTCTCTCAGTAATTTGTGTTTATAATCGTGTCGTGCTCGTTCGTGCATTCGTGTCGTGTCAGTCATAGCAACCATAGTTTTAGGGTACTAATTGGAGTGGAGAGGTGTTACACTGTTACAGTGTCCAGAGGATATGAATCCGCATATCACAGTTCAGTAGGTTTTAATTAATTCTGATTTGTATCAGAGTGTAGTAGCTCACTTGCCATCTCATGTTCACACCTTACTTGATGTTGTCATTTTAAAGGATGAAAAGGATAGAATTATATGGACAGAATCCTCTTCAAGTTGCTTCCAGTCTTAAGTACTACAAGGCTAACAGAATTGTGGGAGATCAAGTCATGTGGCATAGCAGAATTTGATGGCTAATAGAATTATGGGAGATCAAGTCATATGGCATAGCAGAATCTGGAATAAGTGGATGCCTTTTAAATTGAGTGCTTTCTGTGGAAATTCATTTATGGTGCTTTACCAGTTGATCTTAATCTTTACACTAAAGGGGTGAGTTTTGCCTCAAAATGCAGTTAATTTGCTAGTCCAAGCCAGGAATCTCTGACTCATCTTTTTGTGAACAATGATATAGCTAGGGCTGTTTGGGGATAGTTGAGGGTTAGGCTTAATATCAGCAGTTCAGTGAGCTCCTTGGGCATCCTTTTTCTAATTTGGATATATTGAATCTTCATCGGGAGCAGATTGTTTTCACTAGAATTTTGGCTTCATGTTGTGCCCTTTGGGAAATTTGATATTGAAGGAATAAGCCTAAATATGAGCCCGAGGTTCAGTCAGGTTCTGTTTACGAAAGTGCTATGGTGGATTAGTAGTGTATTTATGCTATATCTCCCAAAAAGACGGCCTTCTTTGATTGATAATCTGTGCCTGCAGGCTTGTGCCCTTCAAATTCATTCTCCAAAGTGCAGAAAGGTTACTGCATTAAGTGAATAAGTGGGATCCTCCAACTTTTGGTTTTGTGTTGAATACGATGGTTCATTGCACATGAGGAGGTATCATTGGAGATCATAGGGGCTACTTCGTGGTTGCTTTTTCAAAACATTATGGACAGGGTACTAATATGTTGGCAGAGGTTCAAGCTCTTGCAGATGGTATTTTGTTAGCTCAACTGTTAGGCATTCATCTACAAGTTATTCATAGTGACTCTCAAGTAGTGGTTCAGCTGTTCAAGGTAAGATTCAGGCTCTATGGATAGATGCGTATTTGAATAGGAGATGTCAAGGCGTTTTCAGCATGGCTGCAGAGAAGCAAATAGGATTGCAGATTCTCTTGCAGCTTATGCTCACGAGTCATGAGCATCAATTAGACTTACTCTTCACAGTTTTTGATGCGTTACCTATTGCTACTGCACAAATTGTGAAACAAGATGAGATTGGCCTTTTTTCTTATAGAAGGAAAGGTAGAACTTATAGGTAGTAGGCCTTGTTTTCTATCTAATTGTTGATAGGGCTAAGGTTTGTCTCCCCTCTGGTGGTGCTTCTATCTTGGTTATTAATAAAATTTCTGGGAGTGCTGCCTCCTTTTCTTTGAAAAGAAAAATAAAAAATATCGCTACTTGTCCACCCTGAAACCCGAGACGTTCTTTAATCGTAGGTGTTCATCTGTATACTTTCTGAAATAAGGTCTAATGTACAAGGGATACAATCAACAAACGAGATATGGAATTACTTCTTTCAACTTGATATCCCAATTCAAGAGAGGCTAATACTTAATTTGAGTTTCCATTTCAAGACCGGAGCAATGTCCTTCAAATTTCAGCTAAAAGGTTGGCCCCGGATCTTTATCATTTTACTCCAATTGAGGCTAGACATGCCCAAATCGGTTCCGGTTCGAAACTGACGGTTCCACAAATTGTGACAAGGCAAACTGAAACCGAAATGTGGATGACTCGTTCCGGTTCCGCTTCGCCGATTCCTGTTCTGGTTTCCTAGTATAATATCTATACATATTTAAGTATAAATTATGTTTTAGAAAAATAAATATGTAGTAGAAATAAAGAGTGAGAGAATATAAGAAATGAAAATGAGAGGATGTGAGTATATGAGAATGAAAGTATAACTTTGAGAGCTTGCAAGTTGAAAGTTGAAGAGATTATATCTGTAAATGAGAAATGAAAGTATGAGAATTGAGGGATGTAGTAGTAGAAGATTGTGTGAGAAAAAATAAAAAGAGGGGGAGGGAGTATTTATATTATAGGTGTGCCGGACCAAAATGAAAATTGAAAAGAGAGGGAGAGAGACGCTGAGTGTGTTCAAGACTCTCAAGTCTCAATGGTCATGAATCACTCTTAAAAAAAAGAAAAGAAAAGACATGAATTGGTGGAATTGATTTAATGGCTGCTAACTACCAACTACAAGGACAAGGAACTTAAGGAAGGAGTGAAGGAGTCAAAGGAGATAGGTTTTTTTTTTTTAAAAAAAGCCAATTCTTGTAGAGGGGAAGACTGCAGGAGGTAGTAGCAACACGGAGTCGAGGTAGGGGGGAGGGTCTTTAAAATTCAAATTTTTAGAAAAAGTGACGATTTCTACGGTTTGAAACCGTCGGAACCGGTGGTTTGGAACTGGGACAAAACCGGCGGTTACAGTTTTTGAAATTACAAACGAAAACCAAACCGGGCTAGGATGGTTCCGGTTCATGACGGTTCACGGTTTGTACGGTTTAGCCGTTTGGCTGGTTCGGTTCTGGTTTTTGGAACCGGTTGAACATGTCTATGGATAATGTCTCACATAAATGTCCAAAAGAGGTATTATAACTAGGTTAGTATAGTAAGTCGGTCAACCCTTTTCCCTTTACCTTTTCGCTTTCTCTTTCGCTTTCTTTTTCCCTTTCTCTTTCTTTTCTCCTTTCCCTTCCCATTTCACCTGTTCCCTATAGCCTTTAGGTTTTGTTTAAATCGGAAGTACGATGTTGTCTTATCACATTGAGTAAGTTTTTCAAAAGTAGCATACATCTCTGACTCATAAGAATGATCAAAATCACCAAACTCGCTAGAAAATCTACAACACTGTTGCCTCGGGAAATATAATGGATGCACTCCATTCTTAAAGACACGAGCAAATAAAAAATTGTACTGCAAAAACAATAACAATTGTACTTTGGTTATAGGGATAATTTCTTATCAAAAATAACAATTGTACTGCAATAACAATTGTAATGCAATAACAATAACAATTGTACTGCAATAACAACAATTGTATTGCAATAACAATTACAAATTACTGCAACTGCAATAACAATTGTACTGCAACTGCAATAACAATAACAATTGTACTGCAACTGCAATAACAATTGTACTGCAATTGCAATAACAATAACAATTGTACTGCAACTGCAATAGCAATAACAATTGTACTGCAACTGCAATAACAATAACAATAACAATTGTACTGCAACTGCAATAACAATAACAATAACAATTGTACTGCAACTGCAATAACAATAACAATTGTACTGCAACTGCAATAACAATAACAATTGTACTGCAACTGCAATAACTATAACAATTGTACTGCAATGCAATAACTATAACAATTGTATTGCAATACAATAACTATAACAATTGTACTGCAATACAATAACAATAACAATAACAATTGTGCTGGTACTGCAATAACATTTGTACTACAATAACAAATTGTACTGCAATAACAAAATAACAAATTGTACTACAATAACAATTGTACTTTGTACTGCAATAACAATTGTACTTTGTACTGCAATGACAATTGTACTGCAATAATAGTTGTATTGCAATAACAATAACTGTACTGCAATAACAATAACAATAACAATTGTACTGCAATAACAATAACAATTAATGCAATAACAATAACAATAAATAACAATAACTAGTAAATCTATGTAGCTGAAAAATTCGGTATCTTCCGGAGGAGGTAGTTTCTTCCTCTCTGACTTGTACACAGTTCCCATCAATTAAAATCTTTTCCATTCCGAGCTCCAAGGCTTGAACAATTCCAAAGTAAAGAGCCATAAGCTCATTCTCAAATGTGGACTTTGCCACTCCAATATAGTCACGCCTATGTACAGAAACTACCTCTTCATTTTTGTCCCTAATAATATACCCGGCTCGAGTCTTTTCTTCCTAATCATAAGAACCATGAAAATTCAGTTTATGCCACCCAAGTGGAGGGGCTCCCAAACTACCCTAAGAACAAGATTTACTAACAAGGTTTTTAAAAATTGATTTTTGATCATCATGAGATTTTCTATAACAAAAATGTTTCCCTAGACATCTGCCTAAACAAGTCACGTATGTGGAACCTATGAGTGATCCAAACCCATGACTGAAAATCCATGGAAGTAAGATAAATAGGATGTTTTTTGTTTCCGTTGGCTCTATTTACAAATTTTTTCAGGGGTACCCTAATCAATTTCCCCATCCCCTCAACAATCTCTAAAGAAGTCTTGTTGTCAAAGTCTTTCTCATCCATCTCAAAGAAATGTTTGTATCTTAAAAGACTCTATAAGATTTTCAAATTCCTGCCATTTATTAAAAAAAAATAGTTAGCGTAAAATATGTATACAATTTGTCCTGTCGTTACCAAACAGTGGGTAAAAATGTGACTTACTAATCGAAACAAGCTAGGTAAAAATTCTCGTTTTTAGAAGTCGGGAAGAACATCATACTTTTATGTAGATTACTGAAAATTACATATATTTATCCCATCAAAAACCTTAAGACTAATAAGTCAAACTATTTGACCATGTTGATCTATAAATAGACATGCCCATTAGGTTCCTTTTTGATGGGATAAATATATGTAATTTTTAGGTGATCTACATAAAAAATATGATATTCTTCCCCAACTTCTAAAGAACGGGAATTTTTGAACTAATTTGTTTCGATTCGTGAGTCACATTTTTACCCACTATTTAGTATCGATTGGTCAAATTTTATATATATTTCAGGCTAATTGTTTTTTTTAATAAATGACAGGAGTTTGAAATTTTATATATATTTCAGGCTAATTGTTCTTTGAGATGGACGAGGACTTTGACAACATGACTTTTTTAGAGATTGTTGACGGGACGAGGAAATTGATTAGGGAGCCCCTGGAAGAATTTGTAAATAGAACCTACGGAAACAAGTCCATCCTATTTATCTTGCTTTTATGGATTTTCAGTCATGGGTTTAGACTACCCATAAGTTTTATATACGTGACTTGTTTAGGTGGATGTCTGATGGGAACATTTTTGTTATAGAAAATCCCATGATGATCAAAAATCAATTCTTAAAAACCTTGTTAGTAAATCCTGCTCTCACTGTAGTTTGGGAGCCCCTCCACTTGGGTGGCATAAACTGAATTTTTATAGTTCATATGATTGAGAAGAAAATGCTTGAGCTGGTATATTATTAGGGACGAAAATGAAGAGGTAGTTTCTGTACATAGACGTGACTGTACTGGAGTGACAAAGTCCACATTTGAGGTTGAGCTTATGGTTCTCTACTTTGGAATTGTTCAAGCCTTGGAGCTCGGAATGGGAAAGATTTTAATTGACGGGGACTGTTAGAGAGGAAGAAATTACCTTCTCCGGAATATACTGAATTTTTTAGGTATATAGATTTATTATTTATTGTTATGATTATTACTATTTTGCATTTGTTAAATTTGTTCTTTTTACAATACAATTTTTTATTTGTTCGGGTCTTTTTAAGAATGGACTCCATTCATCATATTTCCCGAATGCAACTATGTTGCAGATTTTCTTGTAAGTCTCGGTGATTTTGACCATTCTCATGAGTCAATGCTATTGTTGAAAAACTTGTCCAATGTGACAAGACAACGACGTACTTTTGTCTTGTACTTTCGATTTGAACAAAACTTGAAGGCTATAAGAAAATTGATGAAATGAGAAGGGAAAGAAAAAAAAGGAAGAGAAAGGGAAAGGGGGTGATTGACTTACTATACCAACTTAGTTGTAATACCTATTTTGGGAATTTATGTGGGATATTATTTATAGACATGTTCAACCGAAACCGAACTGGCCCAAACCGTCATGAACCGAACCGTTCTAGCACCGTTCGGTTCCGGTTTGTTATTTTCAAAAATCGTAACTGCCGGTTTTGTTCCGGTTCCAAACCGCCAGTTTCAGCGGTTCCAAACCGTCACTTTTTCCAAAAAATTGAATTTTAAAAACCCTCCCCTTCCCTGCTACTGCCTCCCGGCTCCTCTGCAAGAATTGGCTTTTTCTTATTAAAACCCCATCTGCTTTTTTTTTAAAACCCCATCTCCTTTGACTCCTTCCTAAAGTTCCTTGTCCTTGGTAGTTCGCAGCCAACAAATCAATTCCTGTCGTTTCTTTTTCTTTTTCTTTTTTAAACCCAGAGTGACTCATGACTGTTGAGACTTGAGAGTCTTGAACTCACTCTCAACGTCTCACTCACTCTCTTTTCGATTTTCACTCACTCTCTTGTCAAATTTGTCATCACTATGGTCACACTGTTGATATTTGCTACAATCGGAACAATGCAGCCTATATCGCCACTTAATCTCCTCAACACAACCCAAACTTGTGTCTTGATTCAGGGGCAACACATCATATCACATCTCTACGCTCAACACTACAGCAATCATCTCCTTATCATGGCACTGATTCACTTACTTTGGGTGAAGGCACACAAACGCCGATTTCTCACATTGGGCCATCCAATTCCTCCTCTGGTAACAAAAATTTCAAGTTAAATAACATTCTTTGTGTTCCTAATGCCCATAAATCTTTGCTTTCCATTCGTCGTTTTTCTTATGATAATCATTGTTTTTTTGAACTTGATGCGTTTGGTTTTCGTGTCAAGGACCTCCACACCAAGAAGACCCTTCTTTTTGGGCATAGCTCTGGCGGTCTTTCCCACCTCGCATTTGCTCGTCCTAGTCCCCTTACTCTCGTTGGAGAACGATTAAATCAAGACGTATGATACTCTTGATTAGGACATCCCTCCTCTCAGACGTATGGGGACCTTCCCTCGTTACATCATTAAATAAATGTCGTTAATATTTCTCCATCGTTGATAATTTTTTCTCGATATACGTGGTTATTTCCCCTAACTCGTAATTCTGATGTCATTATTGTGTTTTCCAATTTCAAGATCCAAATCGAGAACCAACTTTCTCGTCGAATTGAGGCAATTCACACCATTAAAACAATACAAACTATTGCAATAACAACAATTGTATTACAATAACAATTACAATTGTACTGCAATTGCAAAAGCAATTGTACTTCAACTACAATAACAATAACAATTGTACTGCAATGCAATAACAATAACAATTCTACTGCAATGCAATAACAATAACAATTCTACTGCAATGCAATAACTATAACAATTGTACTGCAATGCAATAACTATAACAATTGTACTGTAATACAATAACAACAACAATTGTGTACTGCAATAACAATTGTACTACAATACAATAACAATAACAATTGTGCTGGTACTGCAATAACAATTGTACTGCAATAACAAATTGTACTGCAATAACAATTGTACTTTGTACTGCAATAACAATTGTACTGCAATAATAATAACAACTGTACTGCAATAACAATAACAATAACAATTGTACTGCAATAACAATAACAATTGTATGCAATAACAATAACAATAAATAACAATAACTAGTAAATCTATGTAGCTGAAAATTTTGGTATCTTCCGAAGGAGGTAGTTTCTTCCTTTCTGACTTGTACATAGTTCACATCAATTAAAATCTTTTTCATTCCGAGCTCCAGGGCTTGAACAATTCCAAAGTAAAGAGCCATAAGCCTATGTACAGAAGCTACCTCTTCATTTTGGTCCCTAATAATATACCCGGCTCGAGCCTTTTCTTTCCAATCATAAGAACCATGAAAATTCAGTTTATGCCACCCAAGTAGAGGGGCTCCCAAACTACCCTGAGAACAAGATTTACTAACAAGGTTTTTAAGAATTGATTTTTGATTATCATGAGATTTTCTATAACAAAAATGTTCCCCTAGACATCCGCCTAACAAGTCACGTATGTGTAACCTATGGGTGGTCCAAACCCATGACTGAAAATCCATGGAAGTAAGATAAATAGGATTGTCTTTGTTTCCATTGGTTCTATTTACAAATTTTTTCAGGGGCATCCTATTCAATTTCCCTATCCCCTCAACGATCTCTAAGAAATGCTTGTTTCCATTGTTTCCATTGTCAAAGTCTGTCTCATCCATCTCAAAGAAATGCTTGTATCTTAAAAGATTCGATAAGATTTTCAAACTCCTGCCATTTATTAAAAATAAAAATAGTTAGCGTAAAATATGTATAGAATGTCATGTCGTTACTAAACAGTGGGTAAAAATGTGACTTACGAATCAAAACAAGCTAGGTCATAAATTTCCGTTTTTTAGAAGTCGGGGAAGAACATACTTTTTATGTAGATCACCTGAAAATTACATATTTTTATCCCATTAAAAACCTTAAGACTAAATAAGTCAAACTGTTTGACCATGGTGATCTATAAATAGACATGCCCATTAGGTTCCTTTTTGATGAGATAAATATATGTAATTTTTTGGTGATCTATATAAAAAGTATGATATTCTTCCCCAACTTTTAAAGAACGGGAATTTTTGAACTAACTTGTTTCGATTCGTGAGTCACATTTTTACCACTATTTAGTATCGATTGGTCAAATTTTATACATATTTCAAGCTAATTGTTTTTTTTTAATAGATGATAGGAGTTTGAAACCCTTATTGAGTCTTTTAAGACAAACATTTCTTTGAGATGGATGAGAAGGACTTTGACAACAGGATTTTTTTAGAGATTGTTGAGGGGACGAGGAAATTGATTAGGGAGCCCCTGGAAGAATTTGTAAATAGAACCTACGGAAACAAAGTCAATCCTATTTATTTTACTTTTATGGATTTTTAGTCATGGGTTTGGACTACCCCTAGGTATTATATACGTGACTTGTTTAGGTAGATGTCTGATGGGAACATTTTTGTTATAGAAAATTCCATGATGATCGAAAATCAATTCTTAATAACCTTGTTAGTAAATCCTGCTCTCACTGTAGTTTGGGAGCCCCTCCACTTGGGTGGCATAAACTGAATTTTCATGGTTCATATGATTGAGAAGAAAAGGCTTGAGCTGGGTATATTTTTAGGGATGAAAATGGAGAGATAGTTTCTGTACATAGGCGTGACCGTACTGGAGTGACAAAGTCCACATTTGAGGTTGAGCTTATGGTTCACTACTTTGGAATTGTTCAAGCCTTGGAGCTTAGAATGGAAAAGATTTTAATTGAGGGGGACTGTGAGAGAGGAAGAAACTACCTTCTCCGGAATATACTGAATTTTTTAGGTATATAGATTTACTATTTATTGTTATGATTATTACTTTTTTGCATTTATTAAATTTGTTCTTTTTGCAATACAACTTTTTATTTGTTCGGGTCTTTTTAAGAATGGACTCCATTCATCATATTTCCCGAATACAATTGTGTTGCAGATTTTCTTGCAAGTCTCGGTGTTTTTGACCATTCTCATGAGTCAATGCTATTGTGGAAAAACTTGTCCATTGTGACAAGACAACGACGTACTTTCGATATAAACAAAATCTAAAGGCTATAGGAAAACAGGTGAAATGGGATGGGAAAGGAGAAAAGGAAGAGAAAGGGAAAGGGAAAGGTGGTGACTGACTTACTATACCAACCTAGTTGTAATACCTCGTTTGGAAATTTATGTGGGACATTATTTATAGACATGCTCAACCGGAACTGAACTGGCCCAAACCGTCATGAATCGGAACCGTTCTAGCCCCGGTTCGGTTCTGGTTTGTTATTTTCAAAAACCGTAACCACCGGTTTTGTCCCGGTTTCAAACCGCCGGTTTCAGCGGTTCCAAACTGTCAATTTTTCCAAAAAATTGAATTTTAAAAACCCTCCCCTTCCCTCGGGTGCCGTGCTACTGCTGTTCTCCCAACCCTCTGTAAGAATTGGCTTTTTCTTTTTAAAACCCCATCTCCTTTTTTTTAAAACCCCATTTCCTTTGACTCCTTCCTTAGGTTCCTTGTCCTTGGTAGTTCGCATCCAACAAATCAATTCTTGTCTTTTCTTTTTCTTTTTTTTTAAAACCAAGAGTGACTCATAACCGTTGAGACTTGAGAGTCTTGAACTCACTCTCAACGTCTCACTCACTCTCTTTCATTTTTTCTGACACAATCCTCTGCTACTACATCCCTCAATTCTCACACCAATATCAGCCATCAGCCTATCCATCAGACACAGACCAGAATCAAACATGTCAAATTTGTCATCACTATGGTCACCCTGTTGATATTTGCTACAATCGAAACAATGCAGCCTATACCGCCACTTTCTCTCCTCAACACAACCCAAACTGGTGTCTTGATTCAGGGGCAACGCATCATATCACATCTCTACGCTCAACACTACAGCAATCATCTCCTTATCATGGCACTGATTCACTTACTTTGGGTGATGGCACACAAACACCGATTTTTACCATTGGGTCTTCCAATTCCTCCTCTGGTAACAAAAATTTCAAGTTAAATAACATTCTTTGTGTTCCTAATGCTCATAAATCTTTGCTTTCCATTCGTCGTTTTTCTTATGATAATCATTGTTTTTTTGAACTTGATGCGTTTGGTTTTCGTGTCAAGGACCTCCACACCAAGAAGACCCTTCTTTCTGGGCATAGCTCTGGCGGTCTTTTCCACCTCTCATTTGCTCGTCCTAGCCCCTTACTCTCGTTGGAGAACGATTAAATCAAGCCGTATGACACTCATGATTAGGACATCCCTCCTCTCAGATTCTTCATATTCTCCACAGGAAGTTCAACTTCCCTATTCAAGGTTGACTTAGTCCAAATAATTTTGCCAAACATGTCCGTTAGGCAAAGCATGCAAAATTGAAATTACCCTTTGTAACACACTCATTCAATTCGAAAGAACCTCTAACTCTGTTACATTTGGATATATATGGGGACCTTCCCTCGTTACATCATTAAATAAATGTCGTTCTTATTTCTCCATTGTTGATAATTTTTTCTTGATATACGTGGTTATTTCCCCTAACTCGTAATTTTGATGTCATTTTTGTGTTTTCCAATTTCAAGATCCAAATCGAGAACCGACTTTCTCGTCGAATTGAGGCAATTCACACCATTAAAACAATGCAAACTATTGCAATAATAACAATTGTATTACAATAACAATTACAATTGTACTGCAACTGCAATAGCAATTGTATTGCAACTACAATAACAATAACAATTGTACCGCAATGCAATAACAATAACAATTCTACTGCAATGCAATAACAATAACAATTCTATTGCAATGCAATAACTATAACAATTGTACTGCAATGCAATAACTATAACAATTGTACTGCAATGCAATAACAATAACAATTGTGTACTGCAATACAATAACAATAACAATTGTGCTGGTAGTGCAATAACAATTGTACTGCAATAACAAATTGTACTACAATAACCTTTTGTACTGCAATAACAATTTGTACTACAATAACAATTTGTACTGCAATAACAATTTGTTCTGCAATAACAATTGTACTTTGTACTGCAATAAAAATTGTACTTTGTACTGCAATGACAATTGTACTGCAATAATAGTTGTATTGCAATAACAATAACAATACGTCAATAATAATAACAATAACAATTGTACTGCAATAACAATAACAATAACAATTGTACTGCAATAACAATAACAATTGTATGCAATAACAATAACAATAAATAATAATAACTAGTAAATCTATGTAATTGAAAAATTCGGTATCTTCGGAGGAGGTAGTTTCTTCCTCTCTGACTTTTACACAGTTCTTATCAATTAAAATCTTCTCCATTCCATGCTCCAAGGCTTGAACAATTCGAAAGTAAAGAGCCATAAGCTCATCCTCAAATGTGGACTTTGCCACTCCAATACTGTCACGCCTATGTATAGAAACTACCTCTTCATTTTTGTCCCTAATAATATACCTGGCTTGAACCTTTTCTTCCCAATCATAAGAACCATGAAAATACAGTTTATGCCTCCCAAGTGGAGGGGCTCCCAAACTACCCTGAGAACAAGATTTACTAACATAGTTTTTAAGAATTGATTTTTGATCATCATAGGGTTTTCTATAACAAAAATGTTTCCCTAGACATCTGCCTAAACAAGTCACGTATGTGAACCTAAGGGTGGTCCAAACCCATGACTGAAAATCCATGGAAGTAAGATAAATAGGATGGTCTTTGTTTCCGTTGGTTCTATTTACAAATTTTTCCAGGGGCACCCTAATCAATTTGCCCATCCCCTCAACAATCTCTAAAGAAGTCTTGTTGTCAAAGTCTTTCTCATCCATCTCAAAGAAATGTTTGTATTTTAAAAGACTCGATAAGATTTTCAAACTCCTGCCATTTATTAAAAAAAAAAAATAGTTAGCGTAAAATATGTATAGAATTTGTCATGTCGTTACTAAACAGTTGGTAAAAATGTGACTTACGAATCGAAACAAGCTAGGTCAAAAATTCTCGTTTTTTAGAAGTCGGGGAAGAACATCATACTTTTTATATAGATCACCTGAAAATTACATATATTTATTCCATCAAAAACCTTAAGACTAATAAGACAAACTGTTTGACCATGGTGATCTATAAATAGACATGCCCATTAGGTTCCTTTTTGATGGGATAAGTATATGTAATTTTTTGGTGATCTACATAAGAAGTATGATATTTTTCCCCAACTTCTAAAGAAAAGGAATTTTTGAACTAACTTGTTCCGATTCGTGAGTTACATTTTTACTACTATTTAGTATCGATTGGTCAAATTTTATACATATTACAGGCTAATTGTTTTTTTTAATAAATGGCTGGAGTTTGAAACCCTTATTGAGTTTTTTAAGACAAACATTTCTTTGAGATGGATGAGAATGACTTTGACAACATGACTTTTTTAGAGATTGTTGAGGAGACAAGGAAATTGATTAGGGAGCCCCTGGAAGAATTTGTAAATAGAACCTACGGAATCAAGTCCATCCTATTTATCTTACTTTTATGGATTTTCAATTATGGGTTTGGACTACCCCTAGGTTTTATATACGCGACTTATTTAGGTGGATGTCTGATGGAAACATTTTTGTTATAGAAAATTCATCATGATCAAAAATCAATTCTTAAAAACCTTGTTAGTAAATCCTGCTCTCACTGTAGTTTGGGAGCCCCTCTACTTGGGTGGCATAAACTGAATTTTCATGGTTCATATGATTGAGAAAAAAAGGCTTGAGCTGGGTATATTATTAGGGACGAAAATGGAGAAGTAATTTCTGTACATAGGCGTGACCATACTGGAGTGACAAAGTCCATTTTTGAGGTTGAGCTTATGGTTCTCTACTTTGGAATTGTTCATGCCTTGGAACTTGGAATGGAAAAGATTTTAATTGAGAGGGACTGTGAGAGAGGAAGAAACTACCTTCTCCGGAATATACTGAATTTTTTAGGTATATAGATTTACTATTTATTGTTATGATTATTACTTTTTTGCATTTATTAAATTTGTTCTTTTTGCAATACAATTTTTTATTTGTTCGGGTATTTTTAAGAATGGACTCCATTCATCATATTTTCCGAAAGCTACTGTGTTGCAAATTTTCTTGCAAGTCTCGGTGATTTTGACCATTCTCATGAGTCAATGCTATTGTTGAAAAACTTGTCCAATGTGACAAGACAACGACGTACTTTCGATTTGAACAAAACTTAAAAGGTTATAAGGAAATAGTTGAAATGGGAAGGGAAAGGAAAAAAGAAAGGGAAAGGGGTAACTGACTTATGATACCAACCTAGTTGTAATACTTTTTTTGGGAATTTATGTGGGACATTATTTATAGACATGTAAAAATTGTTCGGGTATTTTTAAGAATGGACTCCATTCATCATATTTTCCGAAAGCAACTGTGTTGCAAATTTTCTTGCAAGTCTCGGTGATTTTGACCATTCTCATGAGTCAATGCTATTGTTGAAAAACTTGTCCAATGTGACAAGACAACGACGTACTTTCGATTTGAACAAAACTTAAAAGGTTATAAGGAAATAGTTGAAATGGGAAGGGAAAGGAAAAAAGAAAGGGAAATGGGGTAACTGACTTATGATACCAACCTAGTTGTAATACTTTTTTTGGGAATTTATGTGGGACATTATTTATAGACATGTTCAACCGAAACTAAACCGGCCCAAACCGTCGTGAACTGGAACCGTTCTAGCCCCGGTTCGGTTCCAATTTGTTATTTTAAAAAATGGTAACCACTGGTTTTGTCCCGGTTCAAAACTGCCAGTTTCGGCGGTTCCAAACTGTCACTTACTCTCCTCAACACAACCCAAACTGGTGTCTTGATTCAGGGGCAATGCATCATATCACATCTCTACGCTCAACACTACAGCAATCATCTCCTTATCATGGCACTGATTCACTTACTTTGGGTGATGGCACACAAACACCGATTTCTCACATTGGGTCTTCCAATTCCTCCTCTGGTAACAAAAATTTCAAGTTAAATAACATTCTTTGTGTTCCTAATGCTCATAAATCTTTGCTTTCCATTCGACGTTTTTCTTATGATAATCATTGTTTTTTTGAACTTGATGCATTTGGTTTTCGTGTCAAGGACCTCCACACCAAGAAGACCCTTCTTTTTGGGCATAGCTCTGGCGGTCTTTCCCACCTCGCATTTGCTCGTCCTAGTCCCCTTACTCTCGTTGGAGAACGATTAAATCAAGACGTATGACACTCTTGATTAGGACATCCCTCCTCTCAGATTCTTCATATTCTCCACAGGAAGTTCAACTTACCCATTCAAGGTTGACTTAGTCCAAATAATTTTGCCAAACATGTCTGTTAGGCAAAGCATGCAAATTTGAAATTACCCTTTGTAACACACTCATTCAATTCGAAAGAACCTCTAACTCTGTTACATTTGGATATATATGGGGACCTTCCCTCGTTACTTCATTAAATAAATGTCATTATTTCTCCATTGTTGATAGTTTTTTCTCGATATACGTGGTTATTTCCCCTAACTCGTAATTCTGATGTCATTATTGTGTTTTCCAATTTCAAGATCCAAATCGAGAACCAACTTTCTCGACGAATTGAGGCAATTCACACCATTAAAACAATGCAAACTATTGCAATAAGAACAATTGTATTGCAATAACAATTACAATTGTACTCCAACTGCAATAAAAATTGTATTGCAACTACAATAACAATAACAATTGTACTGCAACTGCAATAACAATAACAATAACAATTGTACTGCAATGCAATAACTATAACAATTGTACTGCAATACAATAACAATAACAATTGTGCTGGTACTGCAATAACAATTGTACTGCAATAGCAATTTGTACTGCAATAACAATTGTACTTTGTACTGCAATGACAATTGTACTGCAATAATAGTTGTATTGCAATAACAATAACAACTGTTATTGCAATAACAATAACAATTGTATGTAATAACAATTCCAAAGTAAAGAGCCATAAGCTCATCCTCAAATGTGGACTTTGCCACTCTAATACAGTCACGCATATGTACAGAAACTACCTTTTCATTTTTGTCCCTAATAATATACCCGACTCGAGCCTTTTCTTCCCAATTATAAGAACCATGAAAATTCAGTTTATGCCACCCAAATGGAGGGGCTCCCAAACTACCCTGAGAACAAGATTTACTAACAAGGTTTTTAAGAATTGATTTTTGATCATCATGAGATTTTCTATAACAAAAATGTCCCCCTAGACATCGGCCTAAACAAGTCACGTATGTGGAACCTAATGGTGGTCCAAACCCATGACTGAAAATCCATGGAAGTAAGATAAATAGGATGGTCTTTGTTTCCTTTGGTTCTATTTGCAAATTTTTTCAGGGGCACCCTAATCAATTTCCCCATCCCCTCAACAATCTCTAAAGAAGTCTTGTTGTCAAAGTCTTTCTCATCCATATCAGAGAAATGTTTGTATCTTAAAATACTCGATAAGATTTTCAAACTCCTGCCATTTATTAAAAAAAAAATAGTTAGCCTAAAATATGTATAGCATTTGTCCAGTCGTTACTAAACAGTGGGTAAAAATGTGACTTACGAATCGAAACAAGCTAGGTCAAAAATTTTCGTTTTTTAGAAGTCGGGGAAGAACATCGTACTTTTTTTGTAGATCATCTGAAAATTACATATATTTATCCTATAAAAAACCTTAAGACTAATAAGTCAAACTGTTTGACCATGGTGATCTATAAATAGACATGCCCATTAGGTTCTTTTTTTATGGGATAAATATATGTAATTTTTTGGTGATCTACATAAAAAGTATGATATTCTTCCCCAACTTCTAAAGAACGGGAATTTTTGAACTAGTTTTGATTCGTGAATCACATTTTTACCCACGATTTAGTATCGATTGGTCAAATTTTATGCATATTTCAAGCTAATTGTTTTTTTTAATAAATGGCAGGAGTTTGAAACCCTTATTGAGTCATATAAGACAAACATTTCTTTGAGATGGATGAGGACTTTGACAACATGACTTTTTTTAGAGATTGTTGAGGGGACGAGGAAATTGATTAGGGAGCCCCTGGAAGAATTTGTAAATAGAACCTACGGAAACAAGTCCATCCTATTTATCTTGCTTTTATGGATTTTCAGTCATGGGTTTGGACTACCCATAGGTTTTATATACGTGATTTGTGTAGGTGGATGTCTGATGGGAACATTTTTGTTATAGAAAATTCCATGATGATCAAAAATCAATTCTTAAAAACCTTGTTAGTAAATCCTGCTCCCACTTTAGTTTGGTAGCCCCTCCACTTAGGTGGCATAAACTGAATTTTCATGGTTCATATGATTGAGAAGAAAAGGCTTAAGCTGGGTATATTATTAGGGACGATAATGGAGAGGTAGTTTCTGTACATAGGCGTGACCGTACTGGAGTGACAAAGTCGACATTTGAGGTTGAGCTTATGGTTCTCTACTTTGGAATTGTTCATGCCTTGGAGCTCGGAATGGAAAAGATTTTAATTGAGGGGGACTGTGAGAGAGGAAGAAACTACCTTCTCCGGAATATACTGAATTTTTTAGGTATATAGATTTACTATTTATTGTTATGATTCTTACTTTTTTGCATTTATTAAATTTGTTCTTTTTGCAATACAATTTTTTATTTGTTCGGGTCTTTTTAAGAATGGACTCCATTTTTCATATTTTCTGAATGCAACTGTGTTGCAGATTTTCTTGCAAGTCGGTGATTTTGACCATTCTCATGAGTCAATGCTATTGTTGAAAAATTTGTCCAATGTGACAAGACAATGACATACTTTTGATTTGAACAAAAACTAAAGGAAACAGGTGAAATGGGAAGGGAAAGGAGAATAGGAAGGGAAATGGGGTGACTGACTTACTATACCAACCTAGTTGTAATACCTCTTTTGAATATTTATGTGGGACATTATTTATAGACATGTTCAACCGAAACCGAACTGGCCCAAACCGTCATGAACCAAAACCGTTCGGTTCCGGTTTGTTATTTTCAAAAACCGTAACCACCGGTTTTGTCCCGGTTTCAAACCGCCAGTTTTGGCGGTTCCAAACCGTCACTTTTTCCAAAAAATTGAATTTTAGAAACCCTCCCTTTCTCTCGGGTGCCGTGCTACTGCTGCCCTCTGCAAGAGTTGCCTTTTTCTTTTTAAAACCCCATCTTCTTTTTTTTTAAAACCACCCCATTTCCTTTGACTCATTCCTTAAGTTCCTTGTCCTTGGTAGTTCGCAGCCAACAAATCAATTCCTGTCTTTTATTTTTCTTTTTTTTTAAACCAAGAGTGACTCATGACCGTTGAGACTTGAGAGTCTTGAACTCACTCTCAACGTCTCACTCACTCTCTTTTCAATTTTCACTCACTCTCTTGTCAAATTTGTCATCACTATGGTCACACTGTTGATATTTGCTACAATCGAAACAATGCAGCCTATAACGCCACTTACTCTCCTCAACACAACCCAAACAGGTGTCTTGATTCAGGGGCAACGCATCATATCACATCTCTACGCCCAACACTACATCAATCATCTCCTTATCATGGCACTGATTCACTTACTTTGGGTGATGGCACACAAACGCCGATTTTTACCATTGGGTCTTCCAATTCCTCCCCTGGTAACAAAAATTTCAAGTTAAATAACATTCTTTGTGCTCCTAATGCCCATAAATCTTTGCTTTCCATTCGTCGTTTTTCTTATGATAATCATTGTTTTTTTAAACTTGATGCGTTTGGTTTTCGTGTCAAGGACCTCCACACCAAAAAGACCCTTCTTTTTGGGCATAGCTCTGGCGGTCTTTCCCACCTCGCATTTGCTCGTCCTAGTCCCCTTACTCTCGTTGGAGAACGATTAAATCAAGCCGTATGACACTCTTGATTAGGACATCCCTCCTCTCAGATTCTTCATATTCTCCACAGGAAGTTCAACTTACCCATTCAAGGTTGACTTAGTCCAAATAATTTTGCCAAACATGTCCATTAGGCAAAGCATGCAAATTTGAAATTACCCTCTGTAACACATTCAATTCGAAAGAACCTCTATTTTGACTATGACGAAACGTTCAGTTCGGTTGTTAAGTCCGCAGCTATTTTGTCTCCATAGCTCACTCCAGGGAATGGCCAATTCAACAGGTTCATGTCAGGAATGCTTTCATGAATGACTTTCTCTCGGAAGAAGTGTACATGGCTTAAGCCCCCGGGTTGATTGATCCAAATAAACCCACTAAAGTCTACAGATTACATCATGATTTATATGGCTTGAAGCAATCTCCAAGGGCATGGTTTCATCGTCTATCCAAGTCCTTAACCCACCTTGGCTTTTATTCGTCATGATCACTCCTCCACCTTGGTTATTCTTGTATATGTTGACAATTTAATCGTCACGGGCTCATCTACAACCGATGTTTCGGAATTCATTGATCGATTGTGTGCTACTGTTCACAGTCACCAGCTTGGAAACTTGGGTTATTTCCTTGGTATTGAAACCACTCGAACCAAGGATCATCTTCATCTCCGACACTAGCTATGCAGTGGATCTTCTTACGTGGTTCTATACGAGAGACTGCAAGTTGTGTGCCAGACCTATTGCTCTGCACACACGTTTATCTCTTCACTCCAGTGACCCACTTCCCGATCCTACTCTTTACCGAAGCATAGTCGGCTGCCTCCAAATATCTCATGTTAACTCGTCCCAATATTGCTTTTGTTGTCAATCAAATTTGTCAATTTATGCATCAGCCTTGGTCAACCCATCTCCAAGCAGCGAAACGAATTCTCCATTATGTCAAAGGTTCTCTCGACAATGGTCTGATTTGTCGGAAGTCACCCAATCTTGCTCTTTTGGCATATTCCAATGCAGATTGGGCTGGAGACCCGAATGATCGACGCTCAACTACAGGCACCTGCGTTTTTGTTGGCTCCAACTTAGTTTCCTGGTCAGCCAAGAAACAAACCACCGTCTCCCGTTCCAGCAGCGAAGTAGAATATTGAGCCCTTGCTACCACAGCAGCCGAGGTTCGTTGGTTCGCTTATTTATTTCGGGAACTTAACATTCCACTCCCTCAACCTCCGTCACTGATGTGCGACAATATCTCTGCCCCTCAAATGGCTCGGAACCCAGTCTTTCATGTTCCCACTCGCCACGTCGAGATTGACCACTTTGTCCGGGAGCTAGTACTACGAAATTCCCTCAAGTTAGCATATGTTTCTACTAATGATCAACTCGTGGACTTTTTTACTAAAGGCCTCAGCCACCTGAGCTTCGACCATGTTTGCTCCAAGCTGCGCCTTCAATCACCTCCGTCTAGCTTGACGGAGGGTGACAGCAGTAATTCTTGGACAGTATCACAAGAAGGTTCCTTGCAATCATAACCTTCCAAAATTGCAGATTCCAATCTATATCAATCCCAATAATTTAGGAATAATCCCATGTAATCCAGTCTAATTGATCATGTAAATTATAGGCTATCAGTGACAAAGATGTAACATGGTTTTTGTATATATACGAAGGAATCACAGCAGCCCAAAACTAACCTGGGCACTCAAACAGTTTAGCTTTCTTATATGTTTACACTCGATCACCGTTGACCATACCCAAGATGTTGAAGGTTCTGGGTAAGGTTATGTAGTGTTGTCGATTTCTATTTATTTCCTTACAAGTGCATGTGTGGGTTTAGCCGTATGAGGACATGTTATGAAGTATTATACAAGTACAATTGCTTGTTCAGTGGCTTCGTGTTGCATGTGGTGACTCTACGTGACCGGCCTCCTTATCTCTCTTTCGCTTTCATTTTCACGTCTAACATCCATACTGGGATTTCATTTCGAGAATCATCCACGTGATAAGTTTGGTATTAGAAGAAACTCTTTATTTGGCTTGCCCCTATGTGATTGCCTGGCCACGCTAAGCCTTTTGAATGTGCATCAAGTGTTCAAATTCTGTCTTCATTTCTGTCTCTTAACACTTGGGTTGGGATGTGATTGTGAGGGTTGTGCATGTGATATGTTATGTATCCAATATGTAGGACATTCATGATGAGAAAGGAGTTGAATGTGGCTTGTCATTCTTCTCTTTATTATATTATGTTCACGTCACTATCTTGTAATTGGTATGTGATATCAAGAAACTTTCAGTTCAGAAGGTATAGAAGAAACTATCATTCGTGCGTGCTATGTGACTTGTTTCTATGTGTGGGTGGAAACATAGATGGGCCTTTTTAATGTGCTTTGACTGTTTAAATTCCGGCTTCAAGAAGTTGTTTGTACTAGGTCATGTGAGTATCTGAAGCTAACTATATTATTGCCTCGCTACATTAATTGTTCTCGTTGATACTTTCACAGGCCGATCTTTGTTTGTGATTATCAAGAATCTTGCGACATCTGTGATTTCTGGTGAGAGCTCAAAGTAGTCTGGACTTCTTGGAGAAACATGGCTTGTTATGTGGTGGCAGTGGTGTGCACTCAGACCTAACTTGCTTGAATTGAAACCCCTTCTCCATGTTTTTGAAACTTCTAAATGCATTTTTTCTATTTTTTATGTCTGCGCATCCCATCTTATATCAATTGCTATGTTCCCGTGGTCTCTCTCTCTCTCTCTCCTTTTTTGTTTCAATCAATCATGTCCGAGAAATTAATTAGCTTCAAATAAATCCTTGCATGACTGTTTGTGTTGAGTGTCAAAATGTCTTCTGATGTTTCATCTGAAGCTCATCATTTGAACAATACTTAGGGGTACATCTGAATCTTTCAAAGAGGGTCAAATAAAGGTATCCACCTGGCTGTGTACTTGCAATGCTGTAGTGGAAACGTTAAGCACACTCATGTATCTCTGCTAAAGTAAGGTTGCCTTAACTTACATAATTTTGCATGAGAACAATCAACACTTATTTTGGGATGGAGGGAGTAATAATTCAAGGTGAAATTGAAATATCAGCAGAATAATTAGAATAAATTAAGTTTTATCTTTGTTGCATTTTCACGCATTTCGAAGTTTTCATAGAATTCAATTGAGCGCAAGTATTATTCCAGAATACGAGATCGTCTATGATGATATTGGGAACTTGCTAACAAGGTTTTACAACTGGTACTTCTTTTATTTTGGTGCTCTAGCTACACTCTAGGTGAAAAGCTTTATGTCCCATTAACTGTTCAAACAAGAATGCAAACCTATTCAATGTTCAGCAAAGACCAGTACTCATTTAGCGGTCCACGAGTCCATATAACATCGCTGTCAAAGAATGATGTTCCAAGCTCTCTCTGAATCATAAGCCTAGTCTAGCTAAAATGTCCGCATCACTTTGCTAGTTTAGGAAGCCTTCTTGCTTCGCATCCAAAGAAGTTATCTAATAATCTGCATGGTTTAATTTTTATCAACATGTGGCCTATAGGTTGAGGTTTCCTGAAATCAGTAATTAAAAACATATGTTATTTAATTTGTTGTCTTAGTTGAAATGACTTCGGATGGATTCCTCCAATTCTAATGTTTTCCTTTTTCGTTTTTATCTTTTTGGTTCAAGTGATGCTAGAGAAAGAAAAGATATTATGCTTTCGACTGGAGTATGCGGTAATTGTTGCTCTTTTTTTAAGGGAGTCGCTCATTCTTCATCCTTGTATGTCATATGGTTACCCAATTATGTTATTTTGTCTTCATTTTTTTCTCCTTCTTACAGGAAAAGGGACAAGTGCATCTCAGATTCAGAATCTCAGCGTGCCAGACCTCTTACCAGCTGGCAGTTTTTCCAAATAGAAGGTAGGCATGTCGAACCTGTGATAGGTCTTGTTAGTTTTAATTGAGTGGTTAGAAGGTTCTAGATAAATACTTGACCTACCTCCTTTATTTTATACTTCTGTATTACCAGTTGGTCAAACTTGGGTACTAAAATAAGGCTTAATCAAGTTTAAGACATAGGAGGCCTACTGCCATAGCAACTTCATTATTTTTATTTGCTTGTGATTTTATATTATGACATTTTTTTATTTTGTAAGTGCTATCATCCTGTCAAGCTTCTTAAGAGTTATTTACAACTGAGAAGAAGTTCCAGGAATGATGTATGATGGCATTAAGGGACTTGTTACTGTTCTTGTATGGTGATTAATGTGCTTTCAACTTTTTTTTTTCTTTTTTTTCTTTTTACTGCCGCAGTCTGTTGATGACCCGAGTGTCATGATAAGATTAGATTTTGGTATTCTTATCTTATCAATGATTTTTGATTTAGATGAGCATGCAATGTGGTCTTGCTGAGTAAACATGAGATAGTAATTATGTAAAAATAAATAAGTGGTCTTTCCTTTTAGGTTGATGTTTGTTCAATTGACTACAAAACCCACTGGCATTGAACTTAAATTTGTTGGGGTTTGATTCTTTTGCTCAACAATGGCTGTTTAATTCCTTTTATGTGGTTGCTTATACTACTGAAAAAGAGGTAGCTATCTTTGTCCCATTCGTTAGAATACCAAAATGTTGTCCTCATTCCTCGAGGTTTATGAGACTCTTGTTTACAAGATATTGCATGTTTTGACCATCCAAAGGGTAGCATACATTTCGTAAAATTGAGCATCTTATGGCGTTATGTATTTCTTTCCGCCTTTTGCCTTTCTCAGAATACTTGATGAAGCAACTTTTGTAAGCCTATTTTGGTTACTTGTATTTTGAGCAGAATACTCTGCTTGCTAACAAAAGAAAGGAATCCTGGAGGATAAGTTACTTACCATATTTGGCCATGGACTGAAGCCGCAGCTCAAAGATAGCACCTTGGCAAGGAACTGAAGATGAGAAATGTCAAAAAATACTTGAATCTCGAATGAAGCCGATGAGAATGGAACAAATGTCTGGCACGAGGTTTTTCTCTTTGTCTGTAACATCAGAAAGTTGCTGAGGCGCATGTAATATATCTTTTATGGTCCGAGGAAGTCAGTGATCGTTTCTGCACAGTTCCATCTTTTGCATGTATTGCCCAACTACTCTTGCACGCAGAATGTTTGAAATCTTGACAAAACTATTATTGAATTAAATTTTTTTTAACAAATATATTTTCTAAATAATGCTTATGACTCGTCTCATGTTTCTTTATAAGAAATTTTTTTAAATCAATCGATCAAAATTTTAGAAAATATGTGATATTTTATAACTAAAATAAAAAAAGCTTTGATTTAATTTAAACATTATTGTAAATTCAATTCAATAATAGCAATATGTTAGGTATTGAATTGATCGTCGGATTCAATCAATTCAATATTTAAAATTTAGAATCAATTGTTATATGTAGGCGAAATGTTTTAAAACTTTACGATAATATATCACAATATGATTTTACTATTGGATTAATTCTTACAATTAAATCTTTTAAATTTAACGATGAATTATATTTTTGGATAAGCAAAGATCACATGTTTTTTTCAAAGTTCTGACAAAAAATATCCTTATGATATTAGTTTTTCTATAAGACAACATGACTCTAGTCGAGAGCTTCATTAATTAAAAATTAAAATAAATAAATAATGTCATTCATGTGAACTCTAATCAAAGATCATTTAATATATTTTGAATTGGAAAAGAATATTGAAATATAATTAGAAAATTAACTTTATTAGTCAACTTAATATGAGCAAGTGATTGAGGTAATTTTGTCTAAACGTGTATTTGTTTAATGTAATAATTAATAATGTAGTGGATTAGTAAAAATTGTAGTGAAAATAGCATTTTCTTAGAAAAAAAAAATATAGTGGAAATAGCCTCTCCTTCTAGTATATTGGGGACCATAACCAGGGTAACTTATCTAGTGATAGGGTTCCCAATAACACCATAATACAATTCTATTAGGTTTCTGCTCATTGTTTTCATATTAAACTCAAGAGCCTTAGAACTTTTATCTCAATTAGATTACCTAATTAAATTTCTAAAATAATATAAATGGCTAATATAATTGCATACAAAAAATATGTAGTCCAAAGTTAATTAGGAACTAAACAATTTCCTAAACAAGAAATAGAAAAGGGGTTTTTCTGGGTGGAGAAGGAGAGAGGAGAGAACACTAGCCAAAAAAAAGAAATCGTTTGCCAAGGCCAAGTTTAGACACCAAGTAATTTACCGATGGCCATCCAGTTTAATACAACATGGCATCTAATAAAAAGGTCGGACCTTTTAACCTTGGGGAAAAACATGTATGAAGCACGTATTCAAATTTAACGGCTGAAATGAACGGAAGGACCGATTCCACGAATGAATCAGTAGATGGACCAATTAGGTCTCTCAAGGACCAATCCCAAAAAACAAAAGTTCAGGGACCAATTGTGAAGTTTTCCCTAATATAAATAATAAAGGGTAAATTACAAATAATCCCCTCAACTATGGGTTGGGTTTGAATTGCCCCCTTAACTACCAATTGAAGCAATATGCCCCCCTCAACTATAGTATTTTCTTTAATCGTAGTTTCTGTTTAGACACTGTCATTTGAGTTGACGTATAATGCCCACGTAAGACTCATGTGACCATCTTTAGACATTCTTTTTAACCATAAAACCCTTTTGGTATTTTAATTGACTATATTACCCTTATTGTTCTAAGACCCTCTTTGTACATAAAAATGGTCATTGAAATAATTTTTTATCTTTATTTTGAATATTATGGTAAAAATCATACGTACAGACGGTGACGCGAGTCTTTGGTGGAAAAATTTCGTGAATTCAAACAGCGGTGTCTAAATCGAAGGTGCAATTTAAGAAAATATTATAGTTGATGGGGCACACTGCTTCAATTGGTAGTTGAGGGAGGCAAATCAAACCTGACCTATAGTTGAGGGGGTTATGTGTGATGTACCCAATAATAAAATAGACTTAAGTAATTTTTGGTCCCTCCTATTTAACAAATATATGCGTTTAGTCCCCCTGTTACAAAATAGTTCAATGCAGTCCCTCAATTTGTATTTCTTGGTTAGATCCCCCTTCATGCCGTTATGGCTAGAATTTCCGTCAATATTTTTTTTTGAATATACCTAAATTACCCTTACTAAGTTGAGGGACCCAATCCAAGCCACAAATAAAACTAAGTACACGGGGTCAAAGTAGAGTTTAAGAAGAGTTTCATGGACAAGGAACAACAACTTACAACGTGATTCTTCAATGATTGAAAGAAAAAAATTCAAAACACTTTTACTACTGTCTACTGTGTTGTTGCTCATTACTTTTCTCGTCGCTTTCATAGCTTTCGTTGCCCACTTCATCTTCTTCTTCTTCTTCACTCTTTATAACACTTCATTCACCTCTTCTCAACTAATAAAATCCTACAATATATCACTTTCTCTCTCTAATACCCACACACACTCTCTCATTCTTTAAAGTCTCTCTCTCTCTCTCTCATCCGGACTTAACGAATCAGCTGGTGGGAAGAAGATTTTAGGAGAATTCGGTGGCCGAAGGTTTAAATAAAGGGTTTGATTATGGAAGGAATGAGAGGAACTTTTGCAATATCATTGGGAAGATACAGAAATGAACTTTTGCAATATCATTGGGAAGATACAGAAATAGGGCGAAGGTTTGATTTTGGAATTGAGATTTTTCTTTGCTTGAAAATGACGAAGATATCTATCGAAGCGGCATCTCTTTGTCTCCCCATCTCCATCAGATTTCTTAGTTGATTATGGCTTCTCTGACGGCGACTTTTTTCTTCACGAGCAACGACGACCGTTTTCTTCACCGGCACCAATCTCTTCTCACGCCTCTCTCTCTCTCTCTGTCTCAAAACACAATTTATGGCAGTGATTGATAAATGTTTTATTTGGAGAAAATTAAATATATGGATTAATATAATATGTGACAATTTAGCTCTCATAAAATATACTGAATCAAGTTTCTCCCCGCCATTCAATTTTGACGCCATCAGAAATCCAAGCACCTGTCATTCAAACAACATCATGGTGGATAAGCGATGCCACATCTGATAAGTTTGTGCAATTCTCCAAGACAGAGCAAAGAGAGCTCTGATAGTGCCGTTTCAGGGTTGACTAGCTAGCAGTGAATAAATACGTAGTACTCTAATTTGTTTCAACCCCTTCTTCTCACTCCTAACCTCTAGTTCTTCTTAAAGGGGAAAAGATCGCCAGAAAACCTCCAAGAAACTCAAAGATTCTCGCATGACCAACAGTCTAAAAGGTACAGGTAATTATCAGAAATACCAATTATTTGCTAGAGTTAGTTATAACAGCATTAGCATCAGTAGATGTTTGGCAGAAAATTATATTAAACTTACTATAGCAGAATGTATATCTAGAGTATTGCTTTGAGTAAAATTGAATGGCAAAGACCATTCATGGACAACTGAAAAGTTGGGAGAATCTCCATTCTGTTTGGTAAATGTATCAATAAGCAAAATTAAGATGTTGCCCTAAGAAGATCAGAAGGATCTCAAACAATGGGTTGTTGAGCTAATATCCATGCATGATCAGTCGCACCTTTACCTCCTGCCTTCCGGTCATTAGCACTGTCCAAATACCCCAGGAGAAGTTGGAGGAATTCAAGTTATGCTTCTCTATTCCTTTTCACCTCCAAACCACCCCGACCCCGACCCCTGGCCCCAGCCAAAACAGCAACGCACCCACACTGCAGTTCCTTTCAGCAGACTCGAATATCGTAGTTTTGAGCCATGGGCAATTCCTAAGAGCTCATGCCCAAGTCCTCATAGCCTCTTTCCTTGAATCCTTTCAGTTGCATTTGGAACTAAGTATTGAAACTTGGCTGGATAAATTTACATTACACGTATGTAGTACCTATCAAGCCCTGAATACCAACTAATTCAATGAAACACACATGCACACATATTTCACACGCATGCACACACTAACTAAATTTGTGAATATATTATCTCATCTGTGCATAATGTAAAAAATTTAGCAAGAGAACTGACACAGTGAAGAAATCAGAGGGAGGAAGGGTCAAGGTCCCAAACAAGATGTACAAGAAAATCCAAAATTGTAAAATATTTCAACTGTCCAGAAACCATAGGCAAGCACTGGTTGATGGAAATTCCCTTCGGCGAGGAAGGGCACATCAAGACGACTTGATAATGGTCAAATTGGAAATTAAGTTGAGGGAGACGGTCTTGAAAGGCGTGATTTGGGGAGACAATGTCGTGTTCCAAGGATGAAATTCTTGGGGTCACTCTAAAATGATAAAGAAAGAAGCCTCAGCATATCACATGTTCCAAATCATTACCAGAACCCTTTTCAGTTCTTTCTTCCTTTCCTTCTCAGAACTGTCCTCAGTTCTCGGATACTTGGACGGATAAATCTTAAGGAACGAAAAAGTTCATTAGTCCATTGAGAAGCAAATAAGTAATCCGCAAAAAATGAACCGACAGAAGATTAATGTAGAGAGAGGCATGACAAGGATGGAATTGTATTTCATTCATGAATATACTTAGCTATTTGTACATTTTGGCATGGTACACTACATACAATGTCAAACCAGTAACTATTGGCATCACCATAGGGAACAACTAAACACCAATCACCATGGTATCGAGCTACAAACTGCTGAACAATAACAAATATTGACAATTCATGGCTCGGCTCATACGAACCAATTAGATGCCATCAGAAATCCAAGCATCTTTCATTCCTTCTTTCCACATTCCCCATCTCCATCTCACTCGGGGGAAATGAGCCATTGACCTAGACATAAAGTTTCTAGAGACGGTAGAAACAACATCACGGTGGATAAGCAATGTCACATCTGACAAGTTTGAGCAAATCTCCAAGACAGAGCAAAGAGAGGATAGTGCCATTTCAGGGTCGACTAGTACTAAATAAGCAGTAATTTCTTTCAACCCCTTCCTCTGGCCCCTTGCTTCTGAACCTTTTGCGGAATCGGACCACTCTAGTTCTGACCAAGCACCAGATCCCAGCGTGAGAGAACTCATGCTTGGAAAAACATTGAACAATTCCTCAAGGCTAAATTTGGACTTTTCAACTGGTCTTCCCAATTTCTGGGAGTCCACCGTTAGATATTTAACTGTTCTACCGAATGAAAAGTTGTCGAGTACGTCACGAAGATGTGAAGATTCGAGCCAAAGAGTTTTCAAACTACAAAATTCTTTCACTTCAAATTTGACTGCCATCTGAATTGCAAGATCAAAGTGAGACAACAAGGGAGCTTCAATAACAAGGGCCCAAGGCCTCACACATTCCAGTTTAAGTGTAACGAGGTTGGGTGCAATTAGAGTCAAGGACCATGGAGCATTAGACACTGTCCAATGACAGGATTTCAGGTTCATAAGATGAATTTTAGGCTCTTTAAGTCCTCCAACTCCTATCAGGTTAAGAACTTGAAGAGAAGGGAAGCAGCTATTCACCCTGTCTAGGTCCTCATCATCTAGTCTTATAAACTCAAGCGTCAAACTTGTAAGCTTAGGCATTGGATTCAACCCATCAACTGACAACCATGCATTCTTCACCTCTAATTTGAGAAGACTGTGACCTGCAGGCATGAAAAGCACCTCCGTTAGAAATAAAATTACGCAAAGGTTGAGCATGTTAAACTAAGGAACATGCTGTAAGAACATACTTTCATGTATTACAATGGCAATGACATCACAGTGGTGAAATTGAGCAAGAAAACTTGTTATTAACATAATCAATTTTTAAAATGAGGAACATTTTCAGAGGTTTCTACGTTATATCAGATGACAAACATTCTGTTCTTTTTTGCATATTCACAAAAAAAACCCTTGGCTAGCTTTAACTAACCATAAAAAAATATGATGAGATTGTTGAATCTTCAAATTAAGAGACGAAACTAGAGCTTGTTCTCTTCTTAAAAGGAAAAGATCACCAAAAAGCCTCTAAAAGAATTCATTTCTGAAAACTAAAAGATACCCATATGTCCAATTGTTAAAGGAACATACGATTATTGGAAACTCCAATTTTGATGGAAAACTTGTAACTTTTTGCTGTTGTTATAACAACATTAAGGACATTAGATGTTTGATAGAAAATTATCTTTATCTAATATTGCAGAATATATATCTAGAGTGTAGCTTTGAATAGAAATGAATGGAACACCATTCACGGACAACCACATGAGTGGAAAAGACTCCATCAAGTTTAGTTAAGATACATAACCACAATTAAGATGTTACCCTGCGATAATGGCAAGGATCTCAAGCGACAGTTTGTTGAAGTAAAGTCCAAGCACGATTAGCCACAACTTTACCTCCCCATCTTTAGCACCAGTAACATACCCAGGCAGAAGGTGGAGGAATTCTAATTAGGCTTTCCTCTTTCCTTTCAGCTCGCCCCCCCCTCTTCCTTTTACATGCTTGTTTCCTCTTCCAATTTAAACTCCTCTTGATTGGGTTATTCTCCTTTCACCATCTCAGTTTCCTTCTTCTCCAATATGTGACGAAAGGGTTTACAAACACGTCAAAGCCAGATTTCTGTTGATAATATGTGTGTGCGTGCGCGAGTGTTTGTGCGTGCCAACCTAGTAGAATAGGAAATGCTCAGCAAAGCACTTCACATACTGCAGTTCCTTTTGACAGACTCAAATGCTGTAGTTTTGAGTCATGGCCAATTGCTAGTCCCTTTTGCAAAGTCGAACTTTTTAGTATCGTACTTTTGCTTCTCTATATTTCCTTTAAATTGACAGAAGTTAAACTCCCTCCGTCCAAAAAAAAAAAAAAAAAGTCTCGCTTTGACTTTTATTGGTCAACTCAATCAAACTTAGACCTAGGAATTATAAAAATTTACTTGTTCTTACCAAATTCAGAAAGTTGTTATTGATAGTTTTCTTAATAATTTTTCAGTGATTGACATTTCATAACCTAAAACATAATAAATGTATGTTAAATAGTAATTTAATATAGTCCTAGGTTGACTTTCCATTAAGGAAAGGGCACTCTTTTTTTCGGGGACGGAGGGAGTATTTTATACGCATGAAGAGTAAGATTAATACTGTGTGTTCAAAAAGAAAGAAAAACTTTTGAAAAATTATGATGATTTCGTTCGTAGCATAATTTCCTAAATGTGGCCTATTCTATTTTATTATCAAACCAAAATGAAAAGCGTGACTCATTTCTAGGATGGAAGGAATAATTAAGTCCTAAATGGCAACAAAACCATTGACTTGATGTATACACACAAGCAGAGACTAACTAACTAATTTTGTGTAACTATCATGTGTGCAATATTTTCTGAAACATGATATTTATGTTAATATCATGCAAAATTAATAATAATAATAAAAATTAATGCAACTGAAATGAAATAGAGAGACAAAAGTATGACAATAAGAATTTGTCTTTCCAAATGAGACTTTTTCCGGGGCAGAAGAAGCAATAATTTATCCTGAATGCCAACTATAATTCCATGACTTTATATACATCTAAACACACTAAGTACCTAACTACCTAAATTTGTGAATATAATAGGCGTGCAATGTAACAAATTTATAGAGAGAACTCACAGTATGAAGAAATGAGAGGGAGAAGGGTCGACCGTCTCCAACAAGACTGAACCCAAAAATCCGAAATCGAAAGACATTTCAACCGTCCAGAAACCCTAGGCAACCACTGGTTGACGAAATTCCCGTCGGTGAGGAACAGATCATCAGACTCATCCTCGACGTCGTCATACGACACATCCCGAAGAAGCTTCTCGATGCCGATCGAGACCGACTCGATGATGGTCAAGTTGGAGATTAGGTTGAGGAAGACAGTTTTGAACGGCGTGATTGGGGGAAACGGAACGGGATTAGGAGGACATCGGGATCTCAGGTAGCGTTCCAAGGAGCATTGAAGGTGGACGGATCGAACCTCGCGAGAAAGGATGTCTAGTGTTTTGGAAACAAGCCTGCACCTAGCTAGATCCGCTGAGTCGTTGAGTCGACTCAGTATTTCCAGGACGAGAGGTGGAGGAAGCTGATCCATGGAGAGAGACCTCAATTGTAATTGCTCAAACATTTATCGAGCATTTCTGAAAATTTTCAGTAACATCCCTGACCTTAGGCCCAATTTGAAAGGTCTCCCTCATTTATTAAAAATCACAGTTACTTCTACTATGAGCTTAAAAAGTATTTGAACTCGTTATTTATGCGGTGCGGTTAAGGATCATACTTCATTGCCAAGAAATTAGTTATGAAATTAGGTATTTTATAAGAAAAAATTAATTTGAATAAATTTATATTTTATTTTTAATAATTTATAAACGAGTCAAGCAAAACTTTATCAAGTCAAATCCAACCAAGCCTAATTTTGGTTTATCCTCACTTGTTTATATAAACAAGGCAAAATCCTGATTCTAACTTGGATCATTTTCTTACCAAATAAACCAAGCCAAGCTAAGTTCGAGAGTTGTTTGCTTTGCTTGCAGCTCGAAGGTGGTTCGTTCAAACCAACTTGTTCGCCCCTCAATTTAATCCAGTGCACGCCCCACAGTTGACTAGCTTATACATTTGGGAATTACTACCCAGGTATTGGACACCAAAATCATAACCTAAATGAATACTAATAGATCAAACTCATCTATCACTCGAACTAATTCATATGTAAGGCTATTATGCGATCTGCCCTGAATCGAGCTCGCAAATATACGATTCGAGCTTAAGCTCATGAGTAGATTCGTTTATGTACACGAGCTTGAGATCAAGTGGGTTAAGCTTGACTTCTGAGCTCTCGAGGTCCCGAAATCATATTACTCTCTCCGTCCCAAAATTATTGTCTTGCTTTTTATTTTTATCCGTCCCTAAATAATTGTCTTATTTAAAACTTTTCTTTTTAGGACATCACTTTTACCATTATACCCTTACCTTTTCTCTTTACTTTAATTATGAACAACATACACATGGGCATTAAAAGAAACTACACATTATATCAATATTAATAATTAAGTCAGTTATTTTTTCTTAATCGGTGTACCGAGTCAAACAAGACAACAATTTATGGACGAAGGAAGTATTTAATTAGCTTAGTTCGTTTGGGTCAAACATGCTTGCGATTCTTAAAATTAACTTTCTTAAGAGTCTTGTTAACTTATTTCCTAAGAGTATATGTTAAGGAGTAATAATTATGATCCTTCATTAATGATCCTGAACATATGCCGTTAAGGCACAAATTAACAAAATCTATAATGAAAGCATTAATAGAGAAATTTTGAAGGGGATTATATGACAAACTTGAAAAGGTCAAGGGGCGCCGTGGCCCCCTTTGTTTCGCGTTAGAAGTTAGAAAGCACTTTACCCTAGTCCTTTCTCTTCGGCGCAACAGCATCTTCCCCACTCCGGTTGGCCAAAGAATGGGGGAAGCCATGAAAAAGGAGCAAGTGATGGAGGCGGCTTTGAGGGCAGTGGTATTCAAGGAATCGGAAAGTCTTGAAGGATCAACTGATAAGATTGAAGGCTACGATTTTAATCAAGGAGTTAACTATTCTCAACTTCTCGCCTCCATGGTCACCACTGGTTTCCAAGCTTCTAATCTCGGTGACGCCATTCGTGTCGTTAATCAAATGGTGAAATTTAATTCCTCCACTCAAACAAACACACACAGAAACACTTTGAATTTCAGTTTGTGTTTCTCTTTTGATCTTGGGATTGAATTGGTTATTGTAATCTAGCTCCATTTCATGCTCTCTCTCTCTCTCACACACACACACACACACACGCAGAGTTCCTACCAGCGACAGTAAACAGATACTCCTACCGTCCCAATTGAAGAGTGAGGTTTTGACTTTTTTTTTTGTCATTTTGATCAATTTTTGGATGGATGTTTAACACGTTCTTATTTAGTTAGAGAAACTTAAATTAGTAACTGTTGGAAACTACCCTGATACTACTTTAATCTAGGTGTTCTATAAGTTACGAAAAAAACAACTAAATCATCGGAAAAATATCCATCTGAGTCAAATTGACCAAGAAAGTCAAAGCATCCCTCTTTAATTGGGATGAATGTTCTTTTTGTTTTTGATTTATTTGTTTGATTTTGGAAGGGTCTGTGTTTTTTGATATTGGGTTTAATTAATGGGTTGAAGCTAGATTGGAGGCTTTCCCACGAGCAAGTAACTGAAGATTGTGGTGAAGAGGAGAGAGACCCTGCATTCAGGGAATCCGTGAGGTGCAAAGTGTTTCTAGGTTTCACTTCAAATCTTGTTTCATCTGGTGTTCGGGACACAATCCGCTATCTAGTTGAGCATCACATGGTGAGTTGTTTAATTACAAGTCTTTCCTTTAATTGACTGAAGTTTAACCTATATTCTTCTGGTTATTGAGCGAAAATGCTGGAATTAGTTCATTTTATATTTAGAACATGACAGACAATAGTTGAACTCGCGAATGTTTAGAGTTGTACAATATCTGGGTAAAAACTTCTGCTTCAAACTGGTTTCAAGGTCACCTATTAGACCCCAACTGTGGCCTTGACACTTGGAGAAACATGAGATCTATTTTTGGGATCTCGCTATTGAACATCATCTATGCCTAGCTTAGGCATCGTGAATGCTGCTTTGAATTGCATAATAAAATGGGTTATTTTCAAGTGCTTTGAATTGCCCACCCTACGAAATGTGTAGTTTTGTACTCTTGGGTGGAAATTACCAGCCACCTAGCTAATTGGAGAGACAACGTAAGTATTGATCGAGTTAAATGAATAGCTAAGAAATTTGCTATGGATTTGTATACGGGCCCTACTATTTTATTTTCCTTTTTTTTAGTTTAATTAAATCATTCGCATTATTATAATATTAAGATCTGAATGTCTTGTTATGCATATGTAGGTTGATGTAGTTGTCACAACAGCTGGTGGAGTAGAGGAAGATCTCATAAAATGCCTTGCACCCACATATAGAGGTGAATTTTCTCTACCTGGTGCTGCTTTGCGCTCAAAAGGACTTAATCGTATTGGTAACCTGTTGGTTCCTAATGATAACTACTGCAAATTTGAGGATTGGATCCTTCCAATTTTTGACCAGATGTTGGAAGAGCAGCGTGTTAAGGTAATTTCTACATGTGTTATTGTTTGAATTGTTATAAGCTTTCTGAAGACTCCTTATAATTTCCCACATATCTCAACTCGTTAGCTTCCAATTTAGCAATTCTCAGCTTAAATTAATCATTGTTGATCTTGGAACTTAAAATTTTCTGGATCTGTTGGAGTCATTAGCCATCTTTAGTAGCATTGTGAGTTCCAAGTTTTAACAAAGATGAGCAGTTTGTACTTGTAACAAGACATGATACCATCTGTTTGGCTGGAGTTCCATCCAAAAGAAAAGCCTAGTACTTTCTCTTGACTTGAACAAGTTCACATGACCATCCATAAACCAACTGTAGGTAAGCTCAAATGCATCGTGCGGGAAACTAGAGAATTGGGCTCATGTGATGCCTGTGGAATTTGTGTATTATAATTCTCTTATTTCTTAATTTATGCTTGATGTTTTTTTTTATTAATTGTAATTTTTGACAAGTACTTGTGTGTAATTATTCTCGAGAGTAGTGGAAGAAGTTGTGGACGGTTATATTTAAGGGAAGTTTTTGAAGTAAGGATGATAGGAATTTCATTTTAAATGAAAAGAAAGTCGGGCCCCTTCTCTTGTTAAGATGATTTTGAACCTCTATAATCACTGTCATGATGGTATATCTAATTCTCAAACTAGCATGAATATCTTGGGTGTTAAGAGAATAACACCTGGTTTTCTTTCTCTTAGTATTTTTCTTTCCTCTTGTCCTTCTCTTCTCTCCGACCAAGAATTTTTCAACTATTCATGCTAGGGAGTTATGTCACTATCTTTCTGTTTTGTCTTACAGAATGTATCATGGACGCCCTCAAAAGTCATTGCACGCTTGGGGAAGGAGATCAATGATAAGAGCTCATATCTTTATTGGGCATATAAGGTAATCACAAGCTCTAATCCTCTTTTAGTGCATTTTCAAATATTCCTTGCCAACTCAACTCAACTCAGCTATAGTCCCAATCACTTGGGGTCGGCTACGTGAATCCTTCAACGGCACTTAGATATTCCTTGCCACTAGTAATTATTTGTTCATCCCTAATGAGTGCCATTTTAAAATAGATATTGTCCCAATATGAGTGTTAGTTTTTAATGAATTTACTAGATTTCACCTTTGCCAACCGTCAAGTCCATTTGAGCGTTTGCAATGCCATAATATAAACACTAAGCATATTTACGTATATGTGGTAAAATTGTTTAAAAGCGAACTTTCTTAATATATGTGAAAACCTAAAAAGGACACTCATTTTGGGAGGGTCGAGATGGGGAGGTAATGAAATGATGTTAGTCATAGAATAAAATGTGGCTGGGTGGAATGGGAAAGTGCTTTCGGAGTATTGTATAATCAACGTATACTGGTTAAGTTGGAAGGAAAGTTGTACTGGATAGCCATTAGATCTGCATTACTTTATGGAACAAAATGTTGGGCAACTAAGAAAAGAACATGTTAACAAGATGAGTGTAACTGAAATGCGAATGTTAAGATGAATATACGGTAAAACTAAGAAAGATAGAATTTCTAATGAACAAATTCGTGAAACAGTAAAAATCACCCCAATACAAGATAAAATGAGAGAAAATCGCTTAAATGGTTTGTGCACCCGTTAGGAAGAGAGAGTGTATCAACATCCATGAGACTAGAAGTAGGGGAAGGTGAAGACCAAGACTAACATGGTCATCCGTAATAAAGAAAGAAATGAATGAGTGTGGTGTGTGTGATGACCTTGCTTTGGACTGAATCGAATGGCGGAAAATGATTCATGTAGCCAACTCTAACTGATTGAGTTGGGTTGAGTTGAGTTGACACTCATTTTGGGAGGGAGGGAGTACAATTATTGTTACCTTACAACAAATTGTATAATGAATAAATGTTAGAGCTTCACATGCCCCTTTTGTGGTGTTTAATTTCTATACTTGAGCTGATTTACTCCATAAATTTGATGGACTTTGTTTTAGAACAATATTCCTGTCTTCTGCCCCGGCTTGACAGATGGATCCCTGGGGGATATGTTATATTTCCATTCTTTCCGCAACCCTGGTCTAGTCATTGACATAGTGCAAGGTAATATATAATTTCTCATTGCCTGTCCTGATGAGTTACAACTAAAAGCAGCAAAGGAAGTTTATTGATAGTTGCTAACGCTAAAAAAGCAGATATCCGGGCCATAAATGGTGAGGCAGTGCATGCAAATCCCAGGAAGACAGGGATGGTCATTCTTGGAGGTGGCTTGCCCAAGCATCACATTGCCAATGCCAATATGATGCGTAATGGTGCAGATTATGCCGTCTTCATCAACACAGCACAGGAGTTTGATGGGAGTGATTCTGGAGCCCGTCCTGATGAAGCTGTATCATGGGGGAAAATACGAGGTTCTGCCAAATCTGTTAAGGTACTTGCTTTTATATCTTCATCTTTGATTTAAGTTAAAAAATACAAACACTTGTCTATATCTCTCTTCAGATTTGAATATTTAGGTTGTCTATCTACTGTTTTGGGGCTACAGATTTCTTGTCTACTGGTTCTAATTAATTTTCATCATGTTTTATTGGTTCGAATCAGGTGCACTGTGATGCAACTATTGCGTTCCCTTTACTGGTTGCGGAAACATTTGCTGCAAAGAAAATGAAATTTGTCGAGACAAAACCCTAAACTTAGTTTTTGTTGTAGTAGTAGTTTCTTAAGTAGCCTAGAACTAGTTTTATTGAATCGCTTGGATGGCTAGGGATTTTGTTTAGAAACTACAGTTACCGATAATTTTTGAGGGAATCCTATTGATACAGCAGCAGTTGATGCAGATTTAGAGGGAGTGGGAGTGGAAGTGTTGTACAATTGGGTTGCTTGCAAGTACTTTCCACTTCTGGGATTACGAATACTGTGAAATTGTATTTCATGAGATACATTTAATTCAAATACAATTACTCGAAATCATATGTTTTTATTTGTAGCCCAAAAAAAATAAAAATAAAAAATGGACATCACTAAGATTGCCAGCTCTTTAAAGACTTGCTCCCATTCATATCCGATGCCAGTTGGGGTATAGAAATCATTTTTTGTTCATCTATTAAGAAAATCATTCACCTAAATAATAATTAACCAGCTACAATTTTTTTTTTAAAAAAAAACCACCCTTGATTTCATTATTTAATATTGATCATGAATTAATAATTGTAAAACTAATATATATATATATATATATATATATACATACATACATACATAAATATGGAGTATAAAACAAAAAATATATGCACATTACGCATATGTGTGTGCGCTACCTTATTAGTTAATTCACATGCATGTGCACTTTACTTTTATATTTTTATTTTATTTTATTTTGTCTTTAATTTTTATTTTAAGTATTTATTTTAATTTTTTCTCTTTGTTTATTCACTTCAAAATATAAAGAGCTAATTATAATACTTACGACGCATATACAATTTTCTTGACTAAATTTATTGCACTTTATATTTAATTAGAGAAAGTAATGCACAAGTTATCGGTACTGTGATGAGCCATTTGTATAGTGGATCAAGTATATAAGTAATGCACTAGTTGAAAATTAGATGTTTTTATTAGTGAACCCCCTCTTACAAACAAAACACAAAAAGAAACAGGGAATCAGAACGGGATTCGGAATTATGTTTTGAACAGAGTTCAGTTGAACTTATTTGCTTGAAACTACGTAGGGATGGGAGCATCCATCAGTAGAGGCGCCTGCAGATAGTCATACCATCACCCAAAGGAGTGTGACAGATCTGAACACGAGTATCGGAAGCCAGTAATTTGTTTAGCTCTATAAATGCATGCATTCCAGCTACATCCTCTGCTGGAACTGATTCCTCTGGCATCACAACCGATCCACCCCAAAGCGTGTTATCATACACTACGATCCCCCCAACCTTCAACAACTTCATCATTCTTTCGTGATAATTCTTGTAATTTGGCTTGTCCGCATCCACAAAAGCAAAGTCAAAACTTGCTTCATTATCAGCCTGCAGTCCAGAAACACATACCCACACAAGTTAACTACTCTATGAAATTAAGGCAACCAGCAGGCAGTCTCTGATGGTAAAAGCTTACATTTTCTAGTAGATTATCAAGAACTGGCAGTGCTGCAGACTCGATATACTCAATCTTGTGCTCAACCCCGGCTTTTTTTATGATTGGCAACCCTATCTCATATGCCTCGCGATCCACATCTATGGCTATAATCTGCAATATTGTACTTGCAGAATCACAAAAATTAAGTTGAGGACAATAAACGATGAAAAATAATAAAAAATTGTGGTGGCCGATAACTGAACAAACCTTGCCGTCATCTGGAATTGTAAGAGCAGTGAGGAGCAAGGAGTATCCGGTGAAAACTCCAACCTCGATTGTCTTTCTCGCATCTAATAGCTTCAAGAGCATGGCGACCATCTGACCTGCGTCCGGTGCTGTACCCATCAAGTACCTGGAATACAAACAACCTAGTTAGTTACCTTCCAAATTGAGTTGTTCAATTCTTTCGAGAAAACTTCAGGTACGTAGAAGAGCAATTCACGTACTCTTGGTGGCTTAGAGTAGCAGCCCTTAGCTCTTTGAGAGGCTCCGGTTCACGAGGGTACACACTTGTCTCCAGAATGTACTGCATTATTATGCAAAGCATCAACCAAAAAAGATTGAAACAACGGAAAAACATGGACTATATATATATGTAAACAAACTAGGAGATAGTACCTGATACAACTCGGTACTCTTCAATAACCCCTTATATTCCATTGCTCTCTTTCTTTCTGACTATTTCTTCGACCTTTTACACCAAATATGATACACTGATATTAATTGAGAGTAACTATCGGAGATATGAAGAGAAAGGTTGAAGAAAAGGAGAGAAAGCTTTTGAGAGAGAGAGAGAGAGAGAGAGAGAGAGAGAGCAATTGCTAGCTCCTTTGAAGGCCATTGCTATTATTTAAAGAAAGAATACATACATCACGAAAACCACTTTTGCACTTTGCACTTTAGCACTATGCAGCACTTGCACCAATTCTATCAACAGGAGTAACTTTTTTCCTACTGATGGGGTTGGTATCTGTGGAACACGTTTTCGTTGGTTAAGTAAAATGTCTCAATTTTGAGTCATTGTATACGAAGAAAATTTCTTTGGGAGATGTCTCTGCTTCTAGCTCTCAACAATATCTTGACGATTAGTTTTAAATCCTCGGGTACGAGAATACTCTAGAACCACCTCCCCTCCCAAGTCCCACCAACCAAAAAAAAAAATTTTTTTTTCCTTTTTTATGCTGAAAATTTGTTGGTTGGTGGCTACTTGATGTTGGGTCCTTGAATAAAACATATGAATGTAGCATAATGATACAAAATGATGATACTTTTGAATATATATATATATATATATATATATTTATATATATATATATATATATATATTCGGTTGGTACATATTCGATGCTCCCTTTCCCTTTTTCTTTTTTCGGTTTAGCGGTAAGGTAATGGTTTAATGTTCCTTTCTAATATTTGCTTTTGTAATACTAGTAGAAGATGTCTGCCATGCATGGGATTTAAATATGAGAATATAAATATCTTTTAGAAATAATAAAATGTCGTTTGATTGGTCAGTAATCAAACATATCAACCGAGTATTTAAATCATTTCATTCAACATTGTAATTTTTTTAGATGCTTGTGTAAACTTTTTTTTACACAGACGGTGTATTAAAAATAAATTCTAAAAGAAATTGAAGCATACAAGCTACATACAAATAATGATATCAAAAGGCAAGAAATGTTTGCTGAAACAATAAATCATAATTAATGAGTTGATTTGTATCAATACACAAATAATTAAGATTTTTATTTTTTTTTTATTTTTTATATTGTCACTTTTATTAAACTCCAATATTGCATGAAACATATATACACAGATGGCATTTTATGATTGATTATGTAGTTTGTAGGTCTGCAAGTAAGTTTTATCTGGCAAATCAACCATTGTCAACTAAAATTCTGTTTATAAAATTTTGTTCTCAATTTTTAGCACTAGCATTACTATTTAAAAAACGTATTGTGTAAGCAAAGAGTAGCAAACACATTGAACTTGAATGCTATTTATATGGTCACATTACAACTATATATATATATATATATATATATATATATATATATATATATAGTCCATTCACAGATCCATGTAAAAGTATTATAGCGTTGGTGAGTCGTACTCAAAGCTTGGAAATTGGCTTCAGGGGAGCTTTGGATGAACATGACTTGCTTTCCTAACAGAATCCTCTCCTGTGGAAGTTTCCCCACCAGAATTTGATGACTTTGCAACTTCATTGTCTCCTGATTCTACTGTTTTTCGCAGAGGCCTGATGGTTGTTGTTTTGGCAGTGACTTCAAACTGGCTTTGACTTGGAAGCTTCTGTCTGGAGCTCCCTAATTGAGTCGGAGTGTAGGCATAGGATTTTCCACTGTACGTCTTTCTTGCTAATGGAGGGTGGTTCTACTGCCTGTGACTTTAAACTTTCCTCGCGTCTTGAAATCTTAGAATTGAGCATTGGCTTAGAAGTTTATTTTGTGAAGCTAACCTAGTGTGACCTAGGTTCTGGTGGAGTTTCATCACCCTATGAAAGCCTACTTTCCTGCCACCATCTGAGGCAGAATTTACTGGCTCGGCATCAGGCTCGACTCGAGCCCTTGAAAAATAACTTATTTCATAACTTGAAGAAGCACCTTTTGTTCTTCAAGATAACCCTGCTCCCAGACAGGCCCTGGTGAAATTCTGTTTTCCAATATCATCCTCAGAATAACCATCATCTTGATTCAAGAATCCAGCTGGGGGGGTTGGGGGGGCTCTTCAAAAACAAGATTTTGTGTTTTCTTCCTTGCTTGTTTTCGGAGAACACTGCTCTATGAATATCAAGCTTGAATCGTCATTAGAATCTGAAGCAGAACATGAGTGGGTGAATAGTGGATTCTTTCAGTTCAACTCTGCTTGCCACTGAATTAAAAGAACTCTTGAGCTCTGCTAAATCTATTAAAGTATTTGCTTTTCTTTTTACCTTCTATCATCTTAGGGAGACTTTCGTTCCAGTTAGTTTTCATCGTTTCTATTGGTTCGAATCAGGTGCATTGACAATTTGTGATGCAGCTATCACATTCACTTGACTGGTTAGAGAAATATTTCCTACAAAGGAATTGAAATCTGACAAGATAAAACAAAAGAGATAGGGGGGTTTTTGCAATGCCATCTCATGTATGCTGTTCTTCGTTCTTTCTGAAATAACATCTTTATTTGATTATCTAAGTCTATAATGACGAAACAAACACTGAAGATTGTCCTTAGTTACTCGTCAAGGATCATGTTCTGGAAATAAATTCAACTTACTGTTACGCGAACAATGCTTCAGTACAGACGCTTGCAGATGGTGATACTGTCACCCAAAGGAGCCTGAGATATCTGAACGCGGCGAGGATCAGCTGCCAGTGATTTGTTTAGCTCGATTGTTGCATGCGCTCCATCTTTTAAGTCCGCTGGAACTAATTCCTCGGGCATCGCAACCGTCCCACTCCAAAGCGTGTTATCATACACAACTATCCCACCCACCTTCAACAATTTCATCATTCTCTCATGGTAGTTCTTGTAATTGATCTTGTCCGCGTCAACAAAAGCGAAGTCAAAACTTCCTTCGTTATCATTCTGCATAAGCAAGAATCAATTTTTTTCGGAGAGACGAGGAAATCAGATCGAGAAGAATGACAGAAAGTAGCAACCAATAAGTGGTTGTACGATTGCATTTAATTGCTATTCTGTTTAAGAGTAGTATTCTCCATTTAGATGAAATCAACTTTGGAAGGCAACCAGGCAAAATCTTACATTTTCCAAGAGTTTATCAAGAACAGGTAGTGCTGCAGACTCGATATAGTCAATCTTGTGCTCAACGCCGGCCTTTTTTATGATTGGCAACCCTATCTCATATGCCCGACGATTCATATCTATGGCTATAATCTGTAATAATGTACTTTCAGAATCAGAATCATAAACATGCAGTTAAAGACAATACATGATAAAAAAAATAAAAATTTGGTGGTGATGGATAACATAGAACAAACCTTGCCATCATCAGGAATTGTAAGAGCAGTGAGGAGCAACGAGTATCCGGTGAAAACTCCAACCTCAATTGTCTTTCTCGCGTCTAATAGCTTCAAGAGCATCGCAATCATCTGACCTGCATCTGGTGCCGTAGCCATCAAAGCCCTAAAAATCAACAAGCTAGTTATTTTCCTAGAAGGCTCCATTGAAATTTATTCTCTGCCCGTTCCTTTCAAGGAATATTACTTGCGAAAAGGCATTTTCAGACCAATTTTCCGCGCAAAGAAAATGAAGTATCTTTACATAATACAGTATGACTTCCTGAAAGCATTTTCAAAAGTTATTTCTCGTAGTTTGACTCATGACACTAGAGAAATCTAGGCCATCAGCGACCGTTCGAGAATCAATGATCTTAGAGCTAAATAAAAAAAACTGAGAGGTTTTGAGAAAAGGTAGAAGAGCAATTTACGCTGGGTGGCTTGCAGTAGCAGCCCTTATCTCCTTGAGAGGCTCAGCTTCACGCGGGTACACACTGGTCTCCAGGATATACTGCATTTTTTATGCAAAGCACCAACTAAAGAAAATCGAAACAACAGCAAAAGAAATATGGACTACATAAACAAGAACGAGACTATGACAGAGTACCTGATACAACTCCGTGCTCTTCAATAACCCCTTGTGTTCCATTGCTCTCTCCGATTACTTTACCTTCTACGTCAACACTGATATGATCAGCACATACACATAGAAATATGCACACACACACACACACAGAGAGAGAAATAAACTTCCAGGTGCTGATTTCGCTGGATAAGACCGTTGTGAACAGTAACAATACTTTTATTTACAGTTACAACTCTTTCAAGAATTATAACTTGACAGTATACACAGATTGAAAGTGTAATAAGGTGCCTCTGACCCTATATTATATGCTTGTTCATTTCGGCATAATATGTTTCCACGAAACATTGACTTTAAAAAACAAAAACCTAGAAAACAGAGCATAGGAATGTTTTGTCAACCAACAACGATCAAGGAGTGACGGACGAGGTAGCTATTTTCCACAGAAAGGCTAGGACACATTCCACTACTGTAACTATGTATCTGTGCATGTGTGTGTGTGTTTGAGAGAGAGAGAGAGAGAGAGAGAGAGAGAGAGAGTACCTGGATCTGGATTATTTTTGGTGTAAGAAAGTAAGAAACAAGGTGGGACTGAGCTCTTCGAGGCAATAATGGAATTAATAAGATTTCTCCACTTAACTTTGGCGACGCGTATTCGTCACTTAGCATCTTTCTCCATTTAATCTGACGACTTTAATGTCACCAACCAATGTGATATTGCAAAAAAAAAAAAAACTAAAAAGATGTTGAACCTTGACCTAGCTTATTAAATTATTTTGTATAACTTCTTCGAATCTTTTTGTATTGCGTATATCATGATTTGATTACGGAATGAGAAATTAAATATTTAGTAGTTGTAGACGCCGGCATGCATCTTTCTCCATCCCCATTTCCCAAAATGGCATTTTTTATTTAAGTAGCATTCCCACTGTTTTAAGTAAAGAGTACACTATACTATTTTAAAATATTTTTGACTTAAAAAGTCTACTTTCGAAAAATTATGTTTATAATTTTCATAATTTTTTATTTTTCCATCCACATGAGTTGTAATCATCTTGATTATGCTTAAGTATTTTTATAATTACGATCAACTTCAATGACACTAATATATCACTTAATAATTAAACTTTTCAAACGTGAACTTTTTGGGTGAAACGAATGGAGTATTACATACACCTGTCATGACTGTGACATACCACCTTCCACCAGCATGGTTCTCCATTTTTCAATTCGTATGTGACACATTCACCTCCCTTATTACGGCTTGTGTCAACTGAACATATCTCCACTCTTCTCTTAGTACATTACGGTGATCACCCCTAAATCCAACTTTTCCCAAACATATTGCCTCAATCTCTAGTTCTATTACATTCTATCCATCTCCTCATAACACACACACACACACACACACACACACACAAACAAATAAATAAATAAAGTAAAAATTTATTATTTACGCACAAGCAAGAGACGTAACAAACCAATGAATATCATATATCATGTCTCCCAAAACTCCAATATAAGCATCAAATATACATCCATTTTCCAAAAAATGTAGTCCTATAAGCAAAGAGTAACACACAAAATGAACTCGTATGCCCGTGTATATCACGAAAACTCTACAATCCTATATCTATAGTCCACTCACAGAACAACAATCTTATCAAGCAGCTATGCCAAGTCACTCGTCAGCGATTCATCCGCAAAGCTTGTAGACGGGCAGCTATATCATCGTAATCAGGAAGCTTTGGATGAACATGACTTGCTTTCTTAACAGAATTCTCTCCAGTTGAACTCTTCTCCCCACTGGAATTTGATGGTTCTAATGTATTTCTCTGAGGGCTGGATGGATGCTCCGCTGCCTGTGACTTCAAACTTTCCTCTCGTTTTGAGCTCTTAGACTCTGGCTTTGCCCTAGGAGCTTCCTGTCTGGAACTTGCTGAATAAGATCGAGGGCCAGCATATGATTGCCCCCTGGATGGTTGTTCTGCTGCCTGTGACTTTAAACTTTCCTCATGCCTCGAGATCTTAGAATCAGGCATTGGCTTAGACATTTCTTGCTTAAAACTACTTGAGTGGGAGCGAGGCTCAGGTCGAGCTTCATCACTAGAGGAATGCCTTGTTGGCTTCCTCCCAGCTTCAGAGGCAGAATTCACTGGCCTGGCATCAGGTTCGACTCGAACCCTTGAAAAAGAACTTGTTTCCGAACTTGAAGGAGCAGCTTTTGTTCTTCGAGATAACCCCGTTGCCAAACGGACTCTGCTGGTGGAATTTTCTTTCGGAATGTCATCCTCAGAATCACTGTCATCATGATTCAAGAACCCAGCAGGGGGTTCAAAACGAGATTTTCTGTTTTCCTCTTCTGTGACTTTCAAGCTTGAATAGTTAAAATCTGAGCCAGAACTTGGATGTGAAACACTTGATTCTTTACGTTCAGCTCTGCTCGCAATTGAATTGAAAGAACTCATGACAATGGGGGTTGGCGTGGGCTCCAGATTTGAAGAACCCTGGTCAATTGATTTCTTGGACAAAGATGATGCATTACCTGATGGATTCCTAGTATAAGGTGGATGTCTATAACCCTTGTTACGAAAGCCACCTGGCAATGTTCCTAAATTCAACTCCTGCCCACTTTCTGAATCAGCTGATTGTGGCACTTGAACATCATCCTGGAACTCATCTCTAAGTGAAAGCTTTGAAGATGGCTGAGACTGGGGGGCTTTCTCTTCCTCCACAGGACTGTGAAGAGATGACACGGTTTCCAATAAATCAGTCAACTCAAATCGAGATTTTCCACTTTTTGGGGACCCCAAATCTGATCTTGCCCCTGGCTCATTCATTTTGTTGAGGTTTAAATCAACAGAAGAGGAACGTGATTGTAATGTTCTATCTGGTTCATCTTCATTATCAAAATCTGGGCCATCAGAAAGATCAAATGCAGCAGGAACTGGGTCTGGTTCTGAAGGAATTAAGGATTTTGCTGAATGTTCAGAATGCTCAGATAAGGATTGCCTTTCTGAAAATATCTGTCCTTGAAAACCAGATTTCTCGACTGATTCGCTCATAATTGTTTTGGGGCTCCATGTATTTGTATGTTCTAGGGAATGAATTGGTGATTCCCTACCTGGCGATGGAAAAAATGATTTGACATCCACTTCATCAAACTGGGGTCCTGTATCAAAATTAGGACCGTCGTCATCACTTTCAGCTTCATCAAAAGCAATCTCATCAGTAACATCATCATACATGCTAGTTTTTGGAGTTTCTCTATAAATGCTTCGATGGTCAACACCAACAGAGGGACCCTCAACACTGTCATTCCCAAACTTCAGACGGTCAGATTTAGGAACATTATATTCATCATTTGAATTGATTGAATGAGAACGAGAGGAACTGGTGCTTGATCGATTTCTATTCATCTCTTCTCCATTATAACCATAATTGTCTGATTTGAAACTGTCTTGCTGACGATTATCTAATTCAACCTTGGATTCTGTTCTAGTCTGTTCGAGGATACTCATTTCAGGAGAGAAAGTACCTTTCTCAGCTTTAGCAGAATTTTCTTGAAATGAAGATTGTTGAGAATATCCATACACCTTTCGCACTGTGTTCACTGCATTGACATTGTCATCATCAACTGAATCTTTCCTGGGTCTCAAGGAGGCTGCTCGGCTAGATCTTCTTCCATTACCATCTTCATAAAACCTTTCAGCAGCTGTCTCTGTAGGAGCATATTCATCTCTATCTATTTGCTGGTCCTGCCTCTTGGGGTTTCTGTCACTGAAGGAGCTGTTAACTGAACCTCTAGAAAAATGTTCATCTGGAAAATCTGAAGCACCATATCTTCCAGGTCCTTCCTCTCTAAAATTTGAATTCCGTGAATCAGTTGAGTACTGCCCATTATTCTTTCCTTGCCTCGAAAGTTCTGCAGCAGCTCTAGCAGCCATACTTGCTCGTTCTGCGGACTCTGCAGCTGCTTGCGCTGCAGCAGTAGCATCCTTGAATTCCATATTCCAATTCTGCCTACCATACGAACTATCATTGCCATCTCTAGGGAATGATTGCCTGACTTCCGTCCTCTGACCACCCCTCGCTACAATCAGCAACACATGAAGGACAATTGAAAACATTGAGCTACGAAGTAGTTGTTATTCTGTTTCACATAATTATACCCAAATTTGGAAACTCCAAAGGTTCCAAGGAAATATTTGTATATTAGATTTATCTGTACCAACTAAAATCAAATGCACACCAAAACCAGTATCTGGAGAACCATAGTTCCTAGTACCTGAAGGTCTCGCATCAGCAAGAGAAGCAGCGGATGATGTTTGAATATCACCAGTATCTGTAGAAGCATAGTTCCTAGTACCAAGAGAGGATCTTGAGTTCTGCTGAGAATAGTTAACAGAGTCATTGAGTTCTTGTTCATGGCTATATGGAACCTGAACGCTTGGGGCAGCTTGGAACTTAGGAGGATCAGCATGCATCATACTGGCCTTCTCAAACGTATTGGGTCCATTCTGCTCAAATAAGGGAAATCAATTAAAAATTCCCCTACTACATAGACCAAGTTTTTAGATGCTTTTTCCATTTGGTTTTACCACTATTCAATTATGATGGCAGACCACATGAAACATTAACACCAAAAAGAAAAGAAATTTAGTCTCACCAGCAAGTCATCTGGAGGCTTTGATTCTTTTTCTTCAAAAGCCTTTGGATCCCACTTGATGTTATATTCCTCTGCGATTGCATTCAATACTTTAGTCTTGGTCTGCACGTCAGGTGCTACTGCAGATAACTTCTCAATCAACTGAAACAAGATAGAAGAAATATCATGATAGGAAAGTATATTGGCGAACTTTTTTTGACTGATGAATTAGAATAACCAAAAGGACAAACGGGCAAGCAGTGCAAATTTACCATGCGGCCTACACCACAATCCGGCCGCAGCTCAATAGCTGCAGAAATGAACTCTTTTCCATATTTTGTGGTAAAATGTTTCCGGACATCTTGAAGTTCTGGTATGTCTGCACATCTTGGAGATGCGAATATCACACTCGTGACTGCTTCCTTCAAGTCTATGGGACAATTCCTACAGAAATATCAAGCATGTCTCAGCTAAGGATAATAAAAGAGAAAAACAATTATCCAAAAATTGTTTTCCAACAGTGGGGTCACTCCTTCATCAGTCACTTTGCCTTTATTAACTTTCAAAATAGTCTCTAATTTATGCCAAGAGTTAGAGAAGATTACTGGAGAGCTGAAACGTCTTAATTGGTCTGTAGGTATATTAAGTTGGAAATATTTTACATTGAGAACACCTCACAATTTAGTGGGGACACTCTCCCATGTATTGAAGGGCATTCCGAATAAAAATCTTTCTAAACTTATATAGTTAAAGGCATTTCAAGTTTGATAAACCTCTACCAAAAGAATAATACTGATTTTGTATTCTACTAATGGTAGCTAGCTAGCAGGTAAACGAGGACATTTTCCTTAAAAGGGCACAGAAGAAATAACTGAATGAAAAGTACAGAAGACGGGAAATGTCAAAATCATTTAATATTATATGTATTTCATAATTACATACTTCTGTGATTCAATGATAGGCAAGCGTGCTGCAATAAGTTCACAATATATCTCAATAAGATCATATGCTGCCACCATCTTCTCTTCCCTGATTACATGTTCAACCTGAAATAAAAGTAGGGATGAAAATATAAGGGTCATTAATGACAGCATGCCAGGCCATTTCATACCAGTACACAAATCTAAATCATCCGGAAACTGATATACTTTGATCACCTAAACTCAAACATCAGAAGAGAGGTATCAGGACATAAGTCGACAGGGGCATATCTGCTGCACTTGCAAACAAAACTTACAAAACAACCAGTTGGCAGGCATATATCTGTATTTTATGGTCTAGGGGGGATATGAACTAGATCAAATCATGTAAAAGCCAAATTTCAATAATGAGCTATCAAATTTGTCAGACTTCGACATTCACGCAGACAGATAAAGGTTGATAATAATTTATTCTTTTCTCGAATTAGGATAAACCAACCTCGGTTGGAATGAGGACTCGAGTCTTATTTGCAGACTAATAGGTGTAGAAGGCTTCCCGACAAAAGTTGTCAACTAACGAAGAGAAGTCGGGCTACTTATGACAAGTTAAAAAACAAGTGAGGATGATGTATCCATCCCCCTCAGATAATTTTGCATATCAAATCAACTTCGCATTGCCAACAACTTCACAAATGAAGAGCCTCTAGAAATTACGCTGTCAAACTAGAAACAGAAATTTCTGAATCTGCAATATCAAAATACGTCGCAATCATATTTGCAAGACCCCATAATGAAATCTGCAAATCAAATTACTCATTAAGAAATGTACTAAATACTAATTATCTAATTTCAACTACTCCAACCAGTTATAATCTTATACAACCTTCACATGTAAGTGATAAGTGGTCTTCTTGGAAGACACTTACATCTTGACTCAAGTACGGTGAGCTGCATGTTGTGCCAAAAATTGATGACTACGTAATCACTAACTGGTCATGATCAAGTATCAACCTTAGTAATGTTTGGTCAACTCAGAAAGTAAATTTTCGGATTACAATATCATCATATCATATCGAATCTTAATTAAATAATAAAAAAAAGGACTAAGAATAAGCAATAGTTACTCGAGTTCATGTCAATTATAGTACAAATAACAAAAAAAATAAACCAACATCATTCTAGATCAAACTCAGTACTCGAATTCGTGCAGTCCGGTCCTGGCCGGTTTCGAGCAATTGAGACAATTCTCTCTTCATCTGATTAATTTGTACTCCCTTCTTATTCTTCATGAGCTTTATCCGAGACGTCGCTAGCTTCAACGACGTCTTGCTGCATCATTCAAAATGAAACAAAAAGAATTCCACTCAAATCAACCACCATATCTACGAACATCTGTAACAACGTACATACACACAAACACGCACACACACACACAAAACAGCTGTAAATTACCATTTGGAGGGCTTGAAGCTCCGGTGGAGCATTGTTTGCTCTGAAAACGATGATTTAGGAAAATTTTGGTTGATTCGATTTGATCGAATTGTTGAGGTGATGTGGATGAGCAGATTAGGGTTGCTTAGAATAAAGGAATTCGAGGAAACTTGTAGAGATTGAAAAGGTGATTGCGAGGGTAAATTCAATCGTTGGTTCCTTGAATCATTATTGGGAGGAAGATCAGATTCGTTTCTGAACGATGGAAAATATTTATTGGGGACGTGAAATGGAAGTAACGGAGAAATAAAGATGCGACATTGACTAAATTACCCATTTGACCAAGTCACGGGATAGAAACAAAATTGCAAAAATAAAATACTCCGAAATTAATAATTTCGTCTTTATTGAGTAAATGAAAGTCGAAAGTACAAATGCTATCTGACAATAGTTTTCTTTTTTCATTAATCTGTTTGGGAACCCAATATAATAGCTTGAAATTGGAATTGAGAGTATAATTTAAATTTGAGTAATGTTATGGGTACTTAAAAAATATTACTCCCTCTGTTTTAAAATATTTGTCGTTTTAGCTCTAAAAATTTATTTCAAAAAGATTGTCGTTTTAGGTTTCTAATGCATGTTTTGCCTAATTTACCCTCAGGGCCGGCCCAATACTTATAGAGGCCTAAAGCGAATTCTAAATTGAGGCCTTTTTAAAGTAAAGAATAAAATATTAAATTTTTATTTTTAAAATTTATTTTCTTATTTTTTTGGGATGCAAAATTATTTATTAAATTATTATAATTGATTTCATTTAACAAATTTTTTTTCAATCGATAATAAAACTCTATTTAATCATTGTTGATACATCGTTAATCTTAGATAAGATTTTATTAATTTTAGTTTTGAAAAACTTCTTTCTGCCGAAGCAACAGTTACGAAAATCATTAACATTATCTTATAAGTGATATTCGCATTTGGAAAAGAATCAAGCTTTATTAAGTATATGATTAAGTATGTCAATTGGTGTATCATTTTTTACTTTTATAATTTCTTTTAAAAAATTTAGTTCAGTAAATAACTCTAGTCCATCAATATTAGAATTGTCATTATGTTTTAATGAACTTTCAAGGTGAAGAAAATTTTCTTTTAAATTGTCATTATCCAAAGATCTTAATTTTTTAATGCTAAATAGAAAACTAAAAATATTTTGATATTTTTTAAATTGTTCAAATCTACTTTGAAATGAAGTTATTGTCTAATCTATTACTATCTCCGTCCCAAAATAATTATCGTGATAGCAATTTGCACACAGATTAAGGAAGCTTTCAAAAAGACTGATATACCCATATTAAAGTTCAATTATTATAGGTAAGTTGTAGGAGTACTTTTTCTATTTATTCTTACCAAACCCTCTTTAATGAGAGTAATAATTAAGAGCAATTGTGAGAAAATATGAACAAATGTTTCTTAAAATCCTATAACGATAATTATTTTTGGACAAAAATTTTGCTAAAATAGCAATTATTTTAGAACGGATGTAGTATGTACAAGAAGTGATCAACTTTAAATGATTTTTTAAGATATTTTATAACTTCATTGCCAAGAATTTTGTCAAATTGTTATATTGAGAAACATTAAGTTAGTAACGTTGACTATTAATGAGTGAGTGAAAAAAATTAAGAATTACTCTTAACATTTTTAAAAAATTAAAATAAATAGTAATTTTTTTTTTGAGGCCTAAAGCTCTTGGTTCCCTAGCTTCACCCTTGGGCCGGCCATGTTTACCCTTGTCTTCTCATAAATTCCAATAATTGAACATCTCTTCATTAAATACTTTATCTTTTCCCAATGACTATCTCTTTCTAATTTATCTTTTCAACTATTCTTAGCACAAAAATTAAAGATATTTAATAAGGGTATATTTGTCAACTTATAAAATTTCTTAATATGTGTGCACAACTCTAAAACGTCAATCTTTTTGAAATGGAGGGAGTAATTTTTTGCATCAAATGATGTGTCAGTTAATGTGGCAGCTGATGTGATGTATTAATTATGATTTTTTATTTTATTTTTTGTACCACATGAGTTGTCACATCAGCTGACACATTATTTGATGTAAAAATTTTGGTACTCTTTAGGTACACATAGCATTACTCTTTAAATTTTGTGGAACTTAAATTGTTCATCCAATTCTAATTTCAAAATATGACATTGAGTAGCCAAATATAGCATAAGAGTAGAGTCAAACTTTGATGTGTTTGAATTTGGCTCTTTAGCAATTTAAAAAGTTGTCGTTGAAATCTTGTGTAAAAGTGATCTATTTAGCCAAATGTTTCATATTTGACTCTCTAAGTATAAATTTTCTTAAACTAGTGACAGACTCAATATGCTAGAAATAATAATAATAATAATATTGGCTTATCTGGTAGATGAAATTTTAGAAAAGTTTGAATTCAATCTGTTTAATGAATGAAGGAGAGAGCGAACTTTGTTGTATTTGGATTTGACTCATTTAGTAAATAAATTTAAAAAAAAAAAGAGTTTAAGCTTGACTCATTTATTATACGACAGAGGCCGAGTCGAATTTGCAAAGACCCAAGCTTTCTTGCGACCTGATATAAGTTTATTACAATTTGGTACTATGAATTACATGTTTTAAAAAAAAAAAAGCATCAAATTTTTATTTGTAAAACAATTGGTTTGACCCAAAAAATCAAACATGATAATAATTTAGGAATGGATGAACTATAAAATTTGAAAACTTAATGCTCATTATTTATGCACCAAATCTAATGAAATACATTTTAATAATGGAAAATGATAACAACAATTATATGTTGAGGCATATTATAAAACTAATATCTAAATTATATCACTGCATATTTAATAATTTTCATAAAAATATTCTTTTTATATAAATTAGTATTTTATTCCAAACAAGCCAGATCTACTTGACCTTCCTCAAATTCCTCAATGTTGTGATTGAGTTCGCTTCGTTTAATTGAGGAACATGATTAACCGAGTTAAGCTAAGTTTACAAACTGTTCACGAAAATATAATTTATTTATTTGTAGCCCTAATTGTATGCATGTTTAGTTGTGCGACTCATAATACCTCCATCACAAAAACTAATTAGAAAAACGTAGACTTAATTGGGACAAATGTTGATTGAGGTTTTTTTTTTTTTTTCTTGCACTGTATATGAAATTAAATCTTCATTGCAAACTCTATCCTCTAAGTGTTACTTTCAAGTTTATGTTAGTTCTAATTAAGTTAATTTAAAATTGAACGATATGATCTTAGCAAAAAAGTGGCTTTAAAGAGAAGTCTAGCTAGTTTAATTGGAGTTATGACTAATGAATTAGGAGGAGTGTTTATTGGCAATGTAATTAGAGTTTTGTTAGTATATGTTTCTTTGCCAAATACTCACTCTTTAATAAAAATCGCAAACGTAATAAGTTTTAAAGATGTTGAAGAGCTTCTTCATTTGACTTGCAAATTACTCCCTCTATTTATTTTTATTTTTTAAAAGTCAACATATAATTAAATTAAATCAAAATTTTATATACTTTACTTATATTTTAAGAAATAAAATTTTATTAATTAAAAATTATTTTAAAAATACTATAGATTAGAACTTTCATAACTTTGTAAAAATTACTAAATTTATGTTAATTATTAGTTAAATTTTAATTAAATTGATAAAAAAATTAAAGTCGACTCTTTAATGGAACGGAGGGAGTAATCATTAGTAGAGTTTTTTATTTTGGGTACAAATCAATAATGAAAATTGTTTGACGTTTTTTATTTTGGGTACAAACCAATACTGAAAATTGTTTGACTTTGATTTAATAATGTATGGAGGGAGGGGTATGAGAAATTGACATACTCAAAGCCTCGTGGGGCGGGGGGTGAGGGTCATGTCATCATTATCTGCGTATATAATGCAACTGTTGTGACGGGTAATTTCGTTGGTCTGAAGGAGGGGGGGAAGTGTCAAAAAGGCGTTTTAATAAAAGTAGGTGGTACGAAGGTCGTAGAAGCGACGTGTTGGTTGACCCAAACCAAAGACTTAACGAGGCCGGGCGGGCAGGCGTCCCCTAACACGCTTATGCACATGAGGGTTTTACCCATTTTTAAGAACTTTCTGTTTTCGTGAATACATGAGAAAATACAAGTGGTCATATGTCAGGCTTTAACTGGGATGACAAGCTTCTGCGGCTGACACCTTTTATTTGTCCATTTTGATTGGCTATAACTGTACTAATCATAATCATTGCTGATGTAATTAATATATGGAAACTTCCATTTTGGAAGTTATTGTTTTACCCCTAATTTGCCTTTGCTATTCAACCCCATTAGAGTTAAATGATATCACGGACTCGAATTTGTGATATTCTTATAAATTTTAATGTTAGTATTGTTGTATGTTTTAATATTAATTTTAATACTCTAATATTTTGTTAAGTTAGTAATGATTTGGATATTTATGTCACCACTTAAAAAATGACAAATTTAATCTAACAACGTAGAAATATAAGTAAATTTGATGTGACGACACTTACACTAAAGCCTGTAAGAATACCACAAACTCAAACTCATAATATTATACCTCCTCCACTTATCTCCAATTCCTAAATTACTTATTTATTATATATCTAACTAACTGAATGATCAACTTTAAAAGTTTGATCTACTTAGGAGCGAGTGAGCATGTTCAAATCAACTTATCTCCAACATCTAACTAATTAAAAAATTAATTAATGAAAAAGTTACTTTAAAAGTTTAACGTGTGCATAGCAAGACCGCAAGACTCAACTTATGACCTAATCGATTTTTCAATTGGTTAGGTGTCAAGACTCTTATCTTCCGATGAGAATATTCAAAGATTGCTATGAATACCTTTCTTTATTATTATTAGAGGACACGCTATTCGCACCGTAACTTTCAACTAAAGTACTTCACATGTTGCTTTTGTTTGACTTGTAAGCAATGCATTATAATATATATATACATATATATATATATGTTTTATTATTATTTTTTTTGCAATGAAGCGCACTCTAGCTTCATTATATATATATATATATATTATATACATATATATATATTATATATATATATATGTTTTATTTTATTTTATTTTTGCAATGAAGCGCACTCTAGCTTTTGGCCAAGGTACTTTTCATGATGCTTTACTTTTACTTAGGGCCTGTTTGTTAACCCAATTAAGAGCTTAATTAGGAAATTTTTAAGTGAGTTTAAAAATAAGATTGTTTGATAATGCAATGTTATATCATTTAAAAATTTAAGTTTCTCTTAAAAATAGCCAAAATTTTAAGTCAAAAAGGATGTCTTAAAATTTTCATCTACTTTTCGACATCGTTTTAGTTAATTTTCGCTTTAACAAACAGGCCCTTACTTGTACCCACTTTATACACTATAAATTGGAGTGCATACGTGCTGCTTTATGTCACTAGTACGCGCTGTTAATGCATTGTACGTAGTATCTTGGTAGAAAAGCAAAATGAAATTAGCATGACCCAACTAAAGAACTGATTTTTATTTTCATTTTTCATAATAGAATTGCAATTTTAATTTCAATTTATAAGATATTAATATTTTCTGTTAATATTATAACGATCAAATTATCAATAAAATTTCAAACGTATCTTAATATATTACCTTTATAATTTTTAATATTATAAAAGAAGAACAACAAAGGTCTGATAATGCTATATACTCCCTCCGTTCCAGGCAAAGAGTCCACTATACTATTTTGAGATGTTTCACTTAAAGAGTCAACTTTTAAAAAATTATGCTTACAATTTCATAATCTTTTATCTTTATCCTCCATTTGTGTTGTAATTATTTTGGTTGTATTTAAGTATTTTTGTAATTATGACCAACTCTAATGACATTAATATATCATTTAATAAGTAGACTTTTCAAACATGGACTCTTTGGGTGAAACGGAGGGAGTATATATTTCTTTTCTTTTTTTCAAGACTGACATTCAGAGTAATTGTGCAAAATACAAATGTGATCGATCCCCCCCTTTTTTTTTTTTTTTTAATATTATCCAATCCGTAATATTTTCACAATTCCAATTTGTGGCCATCAATTTTGAGATCTAATTGGTTTAATAGAAGAACTAGCGCAGATTTAAGTCATATCTATAAACTGAAGTAACCATTCTGGATTGAGATGCAGGTCGAGAGACCAACTCTTGTGATCAGTTGCAATTGCAAAATTACAAGTATAAAGAACTTTTCACAGCATGAATAAACAGGAATCATCAACTTACTGGGGATCCCGAACACCTTGACAAACTGCTCAAAATTTCATAAACCTATTTCAGTCCTGTAGTTAATGAAAAGAATGACTAGAATTCACTTGGATTCCATCGAGGTTACTACTTTACTCGAGTTAGAGTTCAAGCTTCGAGTTACCGAATTGACTAAACAAGATGGCCATGTCCATACCCTGTTCCATTGTAGGCACAGCTGTATCATATGGACAATCCCTAGAAAAACCGAGCTTTCCTGACTTTTGTACTTTCTTAATACAGCGTTTAAACTTCTCGTGGCATTTCACATTTGTCATCCCTGAAATATATTAGATAATGCTAGTCAATTATCAGGCAAGGAGCAGTAATTCATCTCAGTCAAAGAATTCATAAACAGACAACAAAGATTTGAAAAAGAAAAACATGCCAAGTGGAAGTACATAGCCAGTGAGTCTTTTTTCCATTTCATATCAGAACCTATATTCTCATTTGCCTTATGTAATATCAATTGACAACTAAAATACTTCTGACCTAAATGAATCTAGCTTTTGTTAAAACTTAAGATAAGCAATGTAGGAAGGTCAATTTCTCTGTGACAAATGCAGCTTGCACGAATCAATTTGACTTGCATTTAGGGACTGTAAGAACTTAATTTTGTTAGGCCAGTAAGGTCAGCTAAGGAAAATTAGTAGTTTCTCCCTCCCAGGTTGTACTATACAATAACTTAAACAAACATTATTTCACTTCCCATCTTCGCCTCAATGAGCAAAGCAAATCTAATAATCTTTTCAACAGGTTTTGACACAAAGATCTCAAATATCATTGTCCACTCTCAATTCTTATACAGTAGAAGGTAAAACAGAAAAATTAGCTAATAGAACATAAATTCCACCAAAATGGGTGTTTGACAGTGCTTCAGATACTTGTATCCTAAGGAGAGCAAAAAGGAGACGAGCCAAAGACAACTAGTGTAACAAGCAAACAACCTTACTAATGATTGTTCACCATGATTGTTGGTATTTCCTATCCTTACACCCGAGTCTTTCCCTTGTCTAAGTGAAAAGTTAAGTATCTATATGAAAATGTGCCCCCTTTTAGAAAACCAAATTAAAAATTGTTTAGTCCCCACCTACAGAAAGCCAATAGTTGGCAGCCAAATAGTAAGATGTGCAAGGAGTTTGACTAAATAATTATTTTCTCTTAGAACCAATTATATGGCAGCAGACACTGTCATAATTTAACAAGTGTGCAAGCGGAATTCCAATAGGTATCCAAAGGTTGGATAAATGAAATAGAAGTTTCCATTTAGCAGGATGAGGAATTGACAAAAGTTTTAGGCCATTATACCAGCTAATTGCACAAGTACACTCTACCTATTGCAAGGTCAAAATCCCTACTGCTGGCCATGGCAAGCCTAGTCAAGACCATTGGCGTCCTTTCCAATCACTGCTGCCTTCACTGCCACTTCTTCGTTTGAGACTCCATATATAAACATATATATTTCCATCTCTGGCCCCAAATTTGAGATCAAACCAAGGATACATGTTTTAGTACGAGCTTACAAGCAATATTACATCAGAATTAATGGTGAACAGTTTAAACCTATATCAATTCAAAGTAGCATATACGAAAATATCAATGTAGGTTTGGGAGATGAATTTGAAAACAACATGAATCCAGAAGATAGCTCACAGATGGAGGTGTGGAATTTGGGGTACTTTGAGTAAATACGTGTCCTATCTAAGACATACCTAACAAAGGTAGGACAACATAAAAAGATCACTAAGCCAGTACAAAAGGCATTAACGTCGTAAATGGAACACAAATATCAAAAAGATGACATGCTAGAGGACTCGCCAAAGTGGGTGTCTCTAGACAGCTTCATCCAGTATGCAGTAGACACCCCCCTAAGGGTATAACTTAGTCACACGTTTATCGTGAACAAAGAAAGTTGGCGGCATAACCTCCAGTTGAATATTTAAGGGCATGAAGAGAGATCAACCGAGACCATGAAGTTTATTGTTCATTAAAAACTAGGAGAATAGGCATTCTGCTGCCTAAGCATATATATCCAAGCAGGGCTGGTTATGTATAATGCTGGTCATAGTGACCGGTGGGCGGTGACGATGCTAAAATTGCTTCAATCAATTCAGACAACCAATGGAGACTCCATCCCCTAACTGTACAACTCTTAGGAGCTCCATTTCTGAGTCTTTTAAGCCTCGACCTTTTGAAAAGGACTAAACCAAGTGATCCCTCAATGGTAACAGAAAGTTTTCTACGGCTTCAGTCAGAGGGTGGTTGGCTGGTAAACAGTTTCCATTGGTGGACTGGCATAAAAAGGTTCTGTTTAATGGACATTCCCAAAAAAATGCTCCAGCACTGCAGCTTGCTTTCAGGGAAAGATTGAGCAAAAAAAGTAAGCTTGCGGTGTGATTGAAAACAACCAATTTGTCCTTTTCGGAAACGAGGATGACTACAACAATCACCTTTTTTATCAATGTCTATGTTCTACCAAGAGTTAGGAGGAAACCCGCTAGAGGAACTTTTGTAATGAAACCCAAAAATGAAAGATCTGGAATGAATAGCAATTAGCACGAAGTTGCAACTCAAAGTAACTGGGGAAGGACCCATCAAAGCCAGAATGAGGAGCTTAGCTTAGTGTCATCTATTGCAGTCCAAAGGAAATCAATAATCGATTTCAAAATTTTCAGATGCTTTGGAAAGTATTCCATATTTCTTGGGATAAAACGAATTCTCAGGCAGGGGAGAGGAATATTGAGAAAGGACCAAGATTTAGGGCCAACAAGAAAAATTGCAGGTATAGCTTCTTGAGCTTAAATAAAGGGTGAGTTTAGGAGGGTGCCTCCAAGTGTGTATTCTCCAAGGCTATCCCCCCCTTGATCGTGTTTACTCCTGTATTATTATTGGCTTTGTTTAGGGCTAACAATGACCTCTACCCAAATAAATAAATAAAATTTCTAAGTAATATACCTGCCTAGGTCTACCCTTGTAATTGAAGGAGGGACCGAGGGAAAACTTGATTATTTCATATCATATAAGTTATGACTTATGGATAGTAGCTTTTCACTCCTCAGGTAACAGTATGCCATAACCACGAAGCATGTGACTAGAATGTATCACTTGATGACTAAACTATCAAAATCCTTAGAGAAATGCCTATTCCACAGTACTATATGTTCCATGTAATCAATCACAAACAAGCTAATAACTGAACTACACCAGTTAGACAATAGATTCTTATCGGATAAGATTTAATAAATGGCGCAGCCTTCATGAATCTATACACCGAATTAATCTCAATGCTTTCTAGCCTCAGCTAAATTATTAGCTCAAGCAAAATGCACATACACACACGTACATACATATATATAATTAACGATCAGCTCAAGAAAAATGCACATGAGGGCGCGTACACACGCACATATGGAATTAACGATTAACCAGAAACATGATAAAAGGCGATTAACAGTGTTAATTCGTTGTATTACCTTTCTTCTCGACGCAATCATCGTGAATCTGGCAACAAGCATCGAGATCATCGCATGGTTTTTCACCGGGACATCCTGTCCACCCTACGCCACAGTACTTGCCGTATCTGATTCCAATCGCTATACATTCAACCAAACAAATCAATCGATCAATTAAGCAACAAAAAAATATTTAAATCAATTTCTGTGTTGTTGTAGATTTAGAATAAACAAATTGCTTTCAATTTCTGTGCTATAGATTTAGAATAAACAAATTTTAGAAGATAGATGCATACTGCTACAATTTTCGGCGACGCACTTTTTGCTGCATCTGGTCTGAGAGTTGTTGGAGCATTCTACAATCACAATTAGGAAGAAGACGATGAAGAAGCATGCAAATGATGTCCTTCTACGTGTCCGAAGCATTGTCTACCTCTTGGCTATGGCGTCTACTCAACGGAAGAGAGAGCGAGAGAGCGAGAGAGAGAGAGCGAGAGAGAGAGATGTTTGACCTTTTTGTTGACCTGTTCGGTTTTCTCCCTCTCTTACGGTCTCTCGGCTCGTCGTCTTCCCTGTTCGTTCTCTCCCTTCGTAAGACATGGAGACATCCAAGCCTTTTGGAGTTGACGTGTTTCCGCGCTTCTGATTGGTCATCATCTTTCTTTTTGGAGAACTTTTATTTCACTTTGTTTCGCTTGATTTGCTGAATGTGAGTTGATATTCACGCCCAAACATTTATTTTATTGAGTACACTCTTTTTATATATTATAAAAATATTATTATAAATTTTAACTTAAATGTCTTGCATTTTTTAGGTAAAAAAAAATTATTACTGTTTGGTAGCTAACCCAAATAAATCTAAACTGTTTGGTAGGAGTGTCGAACACTTATAGTAATATTTGGTAGGTGTCGAATACTTTTATGAATGTTCGGTAATACAGTACTAAACGAATCATTTAAAAAAAAATGAGAGGAAGGGGGCGGACAGCTTGACTGGGTGTGATGTGGGGGAGGGGAGAAAGGAGGAGGAAAGGGATAGGTTTTGTGGGGAAGGTGGGAAAAAAAAAGTAGAAAGGGCGGGTTGGTGTGGTGTTGTGTGTGTAGGGGAGGGGGAAGGTGGCGGACTGGATTGGGTCGGGTGGGGTGGCGTGGGGGGAGGGAGGAGGAGAAAAGGGTGTGTTTTGTTTGAGGTTGGGTGTACTTAGTAAATTGTAGTTAATTTTGGAAAAAATATTGATAAGGTTAAAATAGAAAATTAAGAAGGTGTACTCAATATTTTGAGGGTTGAAAATATTGGAAGTGAGGTGTACTTAGTAATGGGGTGTACTAAGTAATTTTTGGGGTGTAAATATCAATTCTCTTACACAAATCCTACAGAAAAACAATGGTTAATTACACCATTAGTTCTTTAACTATTAACTTTTTCACGATTAGTCCCTTAATAAATGTTTTTCAAATTTTAGTCCCTAGAGTAACAAAAAGGCACGCGGCTAGTCCTTTTGATGGATGCCGTTAGTAAAATTCGATTAAATGACCCATGTGCCTCCTATGTGCATTTGAGTAAGGGCGAAAATGAAATTTCATATGCCCCTTTAATAGCTTTATCTTCAACCTCTCTACTCAAAGTCTTAAACCCAAAAAGTAAGGATTTTCAAACTCAGAAAATACGATCATTCAATGGCTGAATTTTGTTTTACAAACAACAGAAGGAATTCAACTTCCATATGCAGTACAAAAGACGGTGATAAATATACAATACATGAATTCTCTTTGTTGTTTGCACGCGCACACACACACACACACACACACACACACACACACACATATATATATATATATATATTATATACACACAATCAGATTAACCATTCTTAGTTGAATTAAACTACAAAATTTAACAGTAATCAATGAACTTAGCTACAGTATGAATTTATAGAACGGAGATGCAATCAAACTATAACAGAATTAACAATTTCGAAGAGAGAGAGAGAGGAGTGTACATCGCCCATCAATTTCTTGAGATTGCTAGTGTTGTTGGCGAAGAAATACATAAGTCCGATCAGAATAGTAACGTACACCGCGAATTTCGATATCTCCAGTATCCCCTTTGAACTCGACTTTTTCGGCTGGAGAAGAAATCCTCCGTCGTTGCTCACTCCGTCGATTCCCAATTGACCTTCGTCGTACCACCCAAAAAATTAAACCATTTGTACTTCCTCCACCACATAATACACCATTCATCTTCCTCTATACCATGGTTGACCTATTCACAAGAAAAATAAACCCTAATTTTAAACCCAAAATTCCCAACTGACCTTCCTTTGTACCATGATTGAGTTATCACGAGAAAAATAAACCCTAATTTTAGACCCAAAAAAATTAATTCGAAGCAAACATCAGGTTAGCAATACACTTGATGCCGAAAATCACATCTGGATGAACTAGATCAGTTGAATATTCCTGAGACTCAATACCAGAGCTGATCCTCCGAGAAGCTTCTTCAATGGAATCATCCTCTGTTGAAACTACAGATTCTGCATACTTGAAGTTGTTCTCTTCGCAAGAACGGAAAGAAGTGTTCTCAGATTCGAAAGATTGCATGTTTTGAGGGATGGGGTTGAGATGTTGTGGGGGGGGGGGGTTGGGGGGAGAGAGAGAAAAGAATATATTGTTTAATTATTTAGTATGAATTTTCCATAATACCATTGAAAAATGGCATGTACAACGCACATGTGTGACTTAACAGAATTTTATTAACGACATCCATCAAAAGGACTAGCCGCGTAACTTTTTGGTACTCAAAGGATTGAAATTTGAAAAAAAAATTCTTAAGGGACTAATCGTGAAATCGTTAATAGTCAAGAAACTAATGGTGTAATTAACCCTAAAAACAATTTACTAGGAATAAGTATCACGTGGGATAGTGTTAAAAGGACCTCATCTTATTTGTCTAGTGCTAGCATTGCTCCAAAAAAAAACTTGTCCACAAATTCGTCGAGGCAGGGTTGATTACTCATGAAAGGATAAAGATATATTGCAAAATTTATCATTCATTTAGGTAGGGTTGATGGTCGATGAAATGATAAAGATGTATCGCAAAATTCATCATGAGGGAACGTTGTAACCGACGTAAGGGTGAACACTGTTGAAGCCATCATGATGAATGGCGAAATTCATCGGGAGGGTAGGGTTGATGACCGATGTAAGAGTGAATGTGGTTAAAGATGAATGACGAGATTTATCATGAAGTAATGATCGATAACCAATGTAATAGGAGTTGGTCTCATGTGAGACCGTCTTACGGATCTTAATTCATAAGACGAAATTTCACTCTTTCACAGCTCAGCCTACCGATATACGGTGGGTCGAGTTATGGAAATTAGTCTTACAAAAATTATCCATAAAACGATTTTTTTTAAAGTTTTTGCCATGTTATGGTGAATATGGTAAAAGTCATCGTGTGTTGTTATGTTCATGGCTTGACTTCATATGAATCTGAATCAATAACCCAATTTGTATGAATTTGAATGAACACCCATGTAAGTGACCTTCATATGAATCTGAATCAATAACCAGACTTTGTATGCATTTGAATCAATATCCGATGTAAGTGAAAACTATGCTGAGCGCAATGGTGCATATATTGAAACAACTTTGATCATTTGCCCAGGAAATACCACATAACGTTGATGTAATGAAATTTAAGAGCATCGTTAATGCAAATGTGAGTGTGGAAAAGATTGGGTGTCACCTAAGATTTACACATTTTTTGATAAAAAGAAAAACTTTGAGAATGTAAATACATCCTGATCAGCATTTTTCTTATTGAATCCAAAGTTTCTCTTTATCCTCTACCACTCTAGTGGTGGGACTCACGCCAAATCAACCGTTGCATTGAAGATGTCTCTTTTAATTAAATGTGAATAAATAGATAAAAATTGTCACATGTAATTGAAGATGTTAACCAGTAAGCTACATGGGATCAAAATCCAGACTTGCATTGATGATGCTCTAAATACAGGCTTAGAATTTGCACAATGACCTAAACAACATTGACTTCAAAACATTGATTTGCTGATGTATCGAATTCTAAATACTGGCTTAGTGTCTTGGAATGAGCCACTGCAAGTCCTTCAAGGGACATTGATCTGCATTAGTACTTATTGTTTGGGTTAAGATTTCCATATTGTTAAAGGACTCCAGGAGATATATTAAACAATGTATTATGCATCACGGACTAATAGAGAGATGATCAATCAATATGGCTCCACATAGATGCACAGTATAGAAGTCTGGCTTTCTCTGCTATATCGGATTATGAGCAAAACTCAGCAATAATTATCCCATTAATACGCATCAGGTTAACACCAAAGACTAATAATATGATATCCTCATTTCGAACAAGCTAAATAGGAATAACTTCCAAACACAACTAGCTTTCCCAATTATAATCCCAGCTTGGATTTGCACAAAATATGGCAAATATAAATTCTCTCTGAACTGTTGATGACCAAAAAAAGCAGGCTAAATTCAAAGCAAAACTATAATCGTTATCCGAAGTAGCAGTAGCTTCGTACAGGAATACCAGAGGGGCTACAAAGTTCATCAGACTAAGTCATTCATTCCACTGTTGGATTATTTGACGCAATCAAATTTAACCACTGATTCCTCAGCTTTTTCAAAAATTTTGCAGAAAATAAAATCTTGCATGTAGAATTCTTAGTGATCCAAATCACTCTAATGTGAACAGAAAGCTCTCCACACTGAATTCTAACCCAGTGGGTTGCACTCAGACATGGTAACCAGTGAATGTGAATCCCCTTCCCACAATCTCACCAGCACAATACCACGCAAAGCACTCTAGACCGAACAATGCGGCAATTCCAGCATCCTCGACCTTCAACTCCTGCCTGTTCTTCCATATATTCTTCACATAATCCAGTTCCTTCCAGAATGATTCAGCGCGGCTTGGAATACTGTAAAAGAGCATAAATGAATAAATTATCAGAATTATGCAGACTTTCATCCACAGAGCAGCCAAGACTTAATCATGATTCCAAGATGCTGCACTCTACTTCAATAAAGCACATAACATTTCTATTTGAATTTTCACCATCCACTCTCAAAACTCTTTTTCATTGGTCCTTAAAATGCAGAAGTGAGCATACTCCAACTCTCCAAGGCTACCTCTCAGTCTCCAAACACTGATGGCAGCTAAATCGACATAGAATACAGATACCATTCTTATTCCATGACACAAGTACACCTCTCCTGAACAAGACGGAATGGTGATTCGCAAGTTAAACTAAGTGCTTTAACCAGCTAGTTTGAACTTTTTTGTCGAGGCATTTTCGGGAATAGGGAGTTTTCAGAAATGCTCCACCTCTATTTGCATAGCAACTATATGTACCTAGAAACGTTATCCCTGCCCTATTGGTGGCAGCAGCTCTACTGCCTCTGTTGGCTCTGTAATTAAGCCAGAGATGGGGCTCTCCGGATCAATGCTTACTAGGGTGAATTTCTTTCTTAGCCTTTATTACTCGTCAAAATGGAGTTGAGACTATTTGCTACTCTATATTTTCATAAGTGAGATGATACATATTGGTTTAAGCATCCATGCCCTTGACTTTTGGGGTTGATGCTGCTTAGACTTCAGTCTTCTTATTAACCATCCAAATTTTAGGCGACAAGTTTCTCTTCAAAAACTTTATTTCACTTTCCATCCTAACTGCTCTCATGGAAAAATCAATTACAAATTCTCTAGCTTAGAACATTAAAACAAAGTGACCTAAAACTGTAAAAGAAGCCAAGAAAGCTGTAAGATGTCAAAATCTCAACAGCTTCAAATTAACACAACCCCAGCTGGGCTAATTTGTTGAATTACAGGCATAACAGCTTGCACGACATGAAGCTAAGAAAATTTTGGAAAAAAAGAGAGCAAGAAGTAGATATTTAGCTCAGAAATTTACCCTCAGGTTTAACCTTCCAACTATTATTGCTGATTGGAGGATCTTATTGACACCTAACTTATTAACAGTTCTCTTTTACCAACTACATAGACGAAGTAAAGGACTAACTTAACAGTTACACAAGAATTAGCACCTAAACAAGTGGTCGAGGACTCCAAATTTCCAGAATATACATCCATCATAGCCATTGAACTCTGACCTTCAATGACACAAAACAGCTGCAGCAATTCCTTCCACGGCTACAATTGGTCAATGAAGGGAAAAAAATGGCCACAGCACCAATCACACAGTTTGATTGGCTTAAATATTGAAACATGACTAAGTAGCAGCATCAACAACTCAAAAACTATTCGTTTTGTTTACTAACCATGAAAATGCAACAAAACAGTCGACATCTATCATATACAGCAGTTCTCCTAATATGCCCTAGGTAAGACATGGGCACATATATATATCCCACCAAGAAATCTGAGTACGGATAAAGAGGCTTACCACGGGAAATGACTCTATAGGTAATAGGCTAGTACTAAAATCCTAAATCCTGTAAATGCACCAAAAAATTACATATATCATGCCTTTAAGCAGAGAAGCTACTGCTTTATATGTGGGTTCACATAAATATCTGCTTGTAAATATTCACCTATACACTTGCATGTTATAGTAACATCTGGATACAAAATTGCATAGGAATCAAATATAAAGCCAGGATACACTATTGTATCCAAATTTTACTATGTAGCATGCTTGCACCTATACCTTACGAAACATTATCCATGAGCTGCAAGTCAATTTAAACATGACGTGCCAACCAGATACAAGGAATCTTATTAAAATCAGACAGCAAGGTAAAGAGCAAATAACCTAGCGAGGCGGGTGTAGAGCAGCTGCTTGGACAATTCGTTGCATTTCTCAACAGTCGCTGGCTCCTGGATGTATTGCTTATTCCGCTCCAACATCTGCTTGTAGTAGGAAGTGCCATGCTTGGCCACAAATTGTGAAGCTTGCCATGCCTTTGATTGCAATGCTTGCAATTTGGACGCCATCAATCCTCAATTTAAGCCTAGACATGTTGATTAGAAGTTAGGACATCAAAAACCCAAAAAAGTTAATCTAAAATAATTGCTAATCAAATCAACCATTCAATAGAATATATTGAGTGAGAAAACCTCTCAAATAGCAGAGTAAATTAATAAATAACAGGGCCACAAGTTTACTCCCCCCAAACTAACTCATAAAAGAAGCCAAAATCCACTTCCTCCACACACATTTCAGCCAGTTAACCCTCCCTCCCAACTCCCAACTCACAACTCCCAATTCCCAATTCCCAACCCCAACCCCAACCCCAGAAGAAACAAGGAAACAGAAGCCAAAATTCAAATGAAGATGCAAGGAGTCTTATGAAATTTGATGGGAAAGAAACCTAAGATAAAACATAATCAGTGACAGTGTAGATACAACGCATACAAAAATTAAGATTTATTTAGCATACTATCGCCCACAATGCTACAGACAATCATATCTCAATTGGAGCACATATAATATGGATAAGGCTTCTATTAATCAAGCTGCACAACTTTAAAATTTAGGAAACAATTTCTCCCCCCACTTAAACCCCCACCTTCAGCTAACCCCCTAAACTAACTATGCTCCATATCAAAACTATCAACACAAAATTTTTCAATTGAGCTGAAACGGCAAACCAAAACCGTAATAAGGAAATTGTGAACCATAATTACAACAATTAATTAAAAAGAGAAAAACACAAAGAACCAAAATTCATATATATACTGAAGGATTGACCTACTAAAGCAATAGATCTGAGAAATCCAATGGGATGCATTACAGTTAAAGACCATATATAATAGCTAAAGTAGATCGGATAGTATAAAAATCAGATTAAACTGGAAAAAATTACCGAAAATTTTCAGATTTCGATGAAAGCAAAGACGATCTGAGCCTTTGCTTCTCTAGCCGCCGCGATTGATCTGAAAGAGAGATGAGTCGACTGTTCTACTTCTGTGAAAATCGAGAGAGAGAGAAGGGCAGTATATCGAACAATTTTTTTATTTTTCACAGCGTGTGCTTTGCTTACTGTGGTTTTTGTGTTTACTTTACACAGTGGGTTTTGTTTTGACATGGAGATCAGATGTTTTTTTACCCCTCCCTTTCGGCCTCTATTTGTTTAGATAATCTTCTGGGCCTCTACCGACTATGTCACCTATCAAACTTCTTCTCTCTTTGGGCTCACTTAGGGTCTTTTTGTTCACCAACAATTCGGATTTAACAACAAAAATTAGGTCACAAGTGTATTGAAAGTAGGTCTTATGTGAGACCGTTTTACGGATCTTAATTTGTAAGACGGAGCTCCACTATCTCACATCTCAGTCCACTAATACATGATGGGTCAGATCAGAGATATTCGTCTTATCGAAAATACCCTTAAGATAATTTTTTCTAAGTTTTGTCAATTTATATTTAGCATCAAGTTCATTTTTTAAGTCTGAATTTTATGAGTTCAGTCCAATAGATTTACAAGCCTTATATTAAAAGACCTAGCTTGAAAGTAGGGATGACAATTTTGAACCGAACCGTGGATATCCGAACTGAACTGAATTGAAGTTGACGGTTATTAACTGGTTTAACTGGATATGGGGTGGGTAATGGGGATAACCAAAATGAAAAATTAGGGAACGGTTTGGTTTGGTATTAGCAGTACCCGCCCAATTACCGGAACCGTTACCCGAACTACTTATTTAGTACTAATATAATTTTACCCGTATTTTCATACAAGTATTTACCATATAACTTAGGTATATATATGTTATATTTAAAACACTAAAATTTAAACATCTTTCTCATTTATGTTAATCTGCCGCTCAGAGCACTTAGTCGTTCACTCATGTTCATCACTTAATTATTTAATATTTGGTGAATTTGTGGCGTGCACAACTACTTAACTTGACTTTTTAGCTTTTACGAACATGATTATGATATAATTTTAAGTATAATTATTCTCCTTTATCAAGTCCTATGAACTTGATTAAATAATATGTTATTTAAAAGTTCTTTTTGAGTATTTTTTCTAATCATTAAATTATTTTAAGCTAAATTGTTAGTTTGACGAATTACCCGTGGATATTTCTTGATTAACTGTTACCCGTAGAGAATGAATATAGGGGGACAAATTAATTACCCGGTGGGGATTGGGGTGAATATGGGACATAAAATTAAATTAGGGAATAGAAATATTATTATGCATAACCGTCCCCGAACCGCCAAATTGTCATCCCTACTTAAAAGGTTTGGCTCATAGGGAACGGTCGGCTTGTAAGGGCGGCCAAAAATAAAATTTCTCTATCTATCTACTCCATCTGTTCTAGGCAAAGAGTTCAGTTTTGATTTTTTTGGGTCAAGTTAATTAAAATTTGACCAATAATTTACATAGATTTATTTATTTTTACAAAGTTATAAAAGTTGTAATTCGTAGTATTCTTAATGTAGTTTTTAATTAATGAAATTTTATTTCCTAAAATATAAGTAATGTGTGTAAGATTTTAATTTAATTTAGTCACATGTTGACTTTTAAAAATAGAAAGTGGACTCTCTACTTGGAACAAAGGGAGCATAATACTTCCTTCGTTCCAGGTAAATAGTCTATTTTTGATTTCTTTTATCAACTTAGTTAATATTTGAACAATAATTAACATGAATTTTGTAATTCTTACAAAGTTATGAAAATTGTAATTCATAGTATTCTTAAGAAAGTTTTTAATTAATAAAATTTTATTTCTTAACACATAATTAAAGTATATAAAATTTTGATTTGATTTAGTCACACGTTAACTTCTAAAAAGAGATAATGAACTCTTTGACCTGAACGAAATATATATATTTAAAATTGGTGAGGATGCCTCAATGACTTTTCATTTCTAAGTCATTAGCTAATAACAATACCTAATAATAATAGGTTTTACAAGAACTTTAAGAAATAAAATAATGTTGTCAATGAGATTTGAACTCACACACTTTTAAATATGATTATACATCTTAAACCAACTCAACCAATTATATTATATATAAAGATTTTAAAAATATATTATATTATTCTATAAATTATTTTATAATATAAATCAACTAGCATTTATTTTTGATACTCTCTCCATGTCAAATTGAGTCTCATATTTTTATTTAAGACGTCCTAAAATAATGTATATAATATGTGATCCATATCAATAAAATTTTAAATTATTTATTCAAAATCGATGCTTATATTTTTTTTGATATTTGTGTAAATTTCTTTTTCAACGCGATAGTGTATAAAAAATATGTAAATATAGTATCCAACTGAACATTTTCTAATCATTGAATGATCTCCAAAAATTATTTCAAAAAATATAATTATATTCAATCCTTAAACAATTCTCATTTGTTCAGAAAAATGTTATATTTCTTCAATATGTTCCAAAGTAAACATTTTATTTTTAATTTTGTAAATTTTTTTCAAATATTGTCTAAAATATTTTTACTAAGTGCAAGATGAAAAAAAGAGATAAAGAAACTCAATAATATGATATCATTAAAGGATACTTAAAAAATTAAAAAATGTATAAAAATAAAAATACATGTATTGACCACCAATAAAAAATATTTATTTTGAAACGAAAATATTATAATAAACGGCTATCAATTTGCATATATTGACAATACTTAACTTTTTTTAGATATTAAGTCAACAAACTTCTATATTCAATAATAATAATTTTTTTTAAAAATATTTTAAAAATATATCAATTAAACATAAAAGTTAAATTACATTGCATGGGCTCTATAACTAGTGGGTAGTATACAACAAGGGAGTGGATTCGTATGATCTGTTCAACCGTTTTGGACTCCTCTCTCACCTGCCTCTCGCCTCTCACTGACATCTCTATTAGCCTCATTTTTTTTTTTTCCACCTACCCCCAACTTCTATGGATTAAAATTAAAATTTGCAGAAATTTATTTCTAAAATAAACAGCCAAGTAAAATAGTTTCATAAATAATTAAAAAATTAAAATTTAAAATGCGGTTTTACTTGAACTATATATTAAGGGAAATGATCATATTGGACTCTCCAAAAGCTTTTGACTCATCTTCCTTTTTTTCCATTCCTTTTCTAACTACACCTAAATTCCACCAATAAGAAAATTAAACAATAATTATAGAATTGCTTATTCTTAAATAATTTTCCAAATCAAATTAATTTTAAAAATAATTAAATAATACGCACACGTAGTGTGTGCTCTTTTATCTGTACCGTATAAAAGGATAGAAGAGTTGGTCTCTCGGACTCTCATTTTTCTTTGATCTCTCCCCCAATTTTCTTCCTTTTCAAGTAAAATCTACTTACAAAATTATTAACCGCACCATCTAAACTGAACAATAATTTATATAAATCAGAATCTTTTTATAATTCAAAACAATACATTGACAAACAATGAAATAAATAGATGATAATACTCTATATTAAATATCTTCTATTGACTTTACACGATTTTTATAAAAATATTTAACGAACTTTTCTTTAAACACCATAACTTTATAAACTAGTAGTATCAAATGGATGACCCAATTTTCTTTCTATCTCACCTTTAAGGCTGATAATATAGATAATTTATTTAGATTAAATTTTTTTTTTTAAAAGAAAGTAAACACTTTTGAATCCAATTGCAGCTAGCAACACCGATCTCTATTTAATCGTGCGTTTTGGACAAAACGTAGGGATAAAATGTAGTTTATTTGCAAAAATTGGGCTTCAATGCTGCGGCAGAAAAAACTGCGTTTTCAAAACGCAACGCTGAAATTCCCAGTTTTTTTTCAAAAGCAGCTAGAAAAAAAAAACTGCATTTTGAAGTGATATCTCAAACGCATTTATAAGAAAAAGGCTGCGTTTTGAAAAATATGTGTTTTATAAATGCTATATTTTTAAAACGCTGCATTTAAAAACGTTGCACTAAACGGGTTCTAATTAAATATATTACTCCAGGAATTTTGAATAAAAGGGTGGAGTTCTCTTGATTGGAGTTCATGGAGTGATCGAAGACGTGGACGGTTCTGATTGGAGGCAGCCTTTGCCTGCTCCACACCGGACCACACCTCGAATAGTTGACTTCAACTTATGCTTATAAAATTGGGTTGAAACGAAATGAGCGAGTTTTGTTGACTTGTCAATTTAATTGAATGAACTGATGATTATGAACAAATTGACAATTCAATTAAGACGCAGAATCAAAATTTCATGGGTTAATTCGAATGAAATGATGATCATGAACAAATTGACAATTAACATGGAGGGATACTAGTCCAGTGACAATTAACAAAGCCTAAGTATCAAATTGAATCATTTCTTACGCGCCTTTAAAGAATCAGAAAAATAGCAAGTGTACCAAAAGTGAGCAGAATGTGATTTTTGAAAGAAAATGCCATCATTTATATCCAGCTCACATTATTCCTAAAGGATTAATATATAATTTGGTCCCTGAACTTTCCCAATTCTCCTAATTTGGTCAGAGATGTTTCAACTTTCGTACCTTTGTCTTTAAACTCAACTTTTATTGCCTTATTAGTCCCTCATGCCGTTAAGTTAAACGGAATCGTTAAAAAAAGTTTAAAATGACAAAATCGGCCTTACTTGAATCTGAATGAGATGCCTAGGTGAAATTATATCTAGCGGGAAGGGATAATATTCTTTCCCTCTCTCTATCCACCTCTCCCTCTAATACGAAGTCACGCTCTTTAACAGACTAAGTCAAACCCCTAAATCTATTCTCCGTCTCCAGCACCGTACCCTCTCACTGAAATAGAAGAACCACACCTTCCCTCTCTTAAACTCTGTCAAGTCGCAGCTGTAGCAGACTATCATCGGTGAACTCCCTCCTGCCGTCGTCACAGCCTCTCTCTCACCGCCATGTTCCACCTCGTCAATCTCCTTCTCTTGTCTCTATCAGCAATCGTGAACCCCCATTTCTTAGGCCTCGCTGTCTCTCAAATGAGAATCGCAGCAACATCTTCACCGATGAACTCCCTCCTGTCGACGTCATCTTGTTCACCATCTCTTTAGCTCTAGTCGCATGCGCCATTAAATACGACCATATGCTCTCTGAGTGCAAAACCCTCTCTTTTTTCAATTGAATTGCAACCCTTAGGGCTTACAATTTTGGGGCAGCCAAACAGTGATTCTGTATCCTTCATTCAATGCAGCGTACCGCAGCAATTGGCACTTAGGGCTTGGATTTGATTCCCAATTTTATCGATTGCAAGTATGTTTATTCAAGATTTGTTTGATTTTGGGATTAATTTATGTGTTCTTGCTATAATACAATGGCTAGCTTGCTTGAACAGACTCAATACCAGAAACAAAATATTCGAATGGGGCCTGCGGGATCATAAATGCGGTTTGTGCAATAATGTTGAAGAAACCATTGAGCATTTAGTCTTTAATTGCAGCTATACAAAGAAAATCTGGTTTCATCCTTTCAAATGGGTTAAAATGTATTTTTAAAGGTTTATATCCATTTTCTTTACAATACAATAAAAATTATAGGATTTCTCAACACACAATGGAAAAGGCAATTGAACAATTACCGTTAGAAGCTTTTGTTACACACACACACACACACACACACACACACACACACACACATATATATATATATATATATATATATAATGCCCAAGGAATAAATCAGTTCTTCATATACCTTGACCTAACCGTATATATTTTTTATCAAAATATATAGAGCAACCCATCGTTGTAGTTGGAGCAGCTCATGAGATGACTCCCAACTTCGGACACCCATAATTGATGGAAAAATTTCTGCTTACTTCCATTACCAATTGCATTAACATCGTCATCGTCATAGTCATCTATGTTCCTTCCTGATGTAGAGAGAGGGAAAGCGAGTCGCTGGTGGGCTGGGAATTCTACGCAGTTCGCTTTTTGAGAGAGAGAAAGAGAGAGAGAGAGGAATTTTTTTAAAAGTGAGAGAAACAGAGAGAATGATGAAGGCTGCAAAAGGTAAGAGAGGAAAATAATAGAGGGAAAAGTATACTCAATTCCCACCAGAATATGTTGTCCATCTAGGCATCTCAGTCAGCCTCAAATAAGGGTATTTTTTGAAATTTTAAGAAAATTTTAACGATTTCGTTTAATTTAACGGAACAAGGGACTAATCATGCAGCAAAAGTTGAGTTCAAGGACCAATGTAGGAAAGCTAAAACATCTTTGACCAAATTATGAAAATTGGGAAAGTTCAGCAACCAAATTATATATTAATCCTATTCCTAAACCGTATTCTAAACTTCTAAGTCCTAACACTAGTCACTTGTCTCCTCATTTCTCACAATATACTTTATCGTTTTCATTTCAATCTAAGCGTTTTTTCCTCGTAATGGAATGACATTTGCAAGTGCGATATGCAAATAAACTCGAGTACGTGTCAACCATTTTAGTTTCAAACTAAATTCATAAAATGTGATTCTGCGCGCTGTTCATTTTCTGCGATCATCTGTTTTTCTTTTAATGAACCAACAAGAAGCAAAGTCGACAAAATGTATTGGAATATACCATACTTACAAGTGATCACTTGACAATAAATGAAAAGAAGAAAGCTTCCTTCAGCATCATGAAGATTTAAACAAAATCTTAGGTTGACTTTGACCTGTTATGGTTTTGCAATTTGCCAACAAGAAATTATATTTAGCGGTGGAACACAGCCCCAACTAACTGTCTTGACAATTTCTACAATTCATTTCAAAAGCTGATTATTTTTATTTTTCTTTTAAATTTCTATTTCACACTAGTTAATTTATACTAACCACTCGACGCTAATGAATTTCATTTTGTCATTCTGCCCGGTAAAACTATTCTTTCTTCTTCTTCTTCGTTCCGTTACTTAATTTTGAGATTTTTGCAATAGTTGGATATGTTGCCGATATTAATATTGCAGTGTTGCTATTCCTAGAAAGTAAAATAGTACTTCCTCCGTTCTAGGCAAAAAGTTCACTTTCTTTTTTTAAAATCAACATTAGACTAAATCAAATCAAATCAAATCAAAATTTTACATATTTTACTTATGTTTTAAGAAATAAAATTTCATTAATTAAAAAATATCTTAAGAATACTATGAATTATAATTTTCATAACTTTGTAAAAACCACTAAATTTATGTTAATTATCAGTCAAATTTTAACTAAGTTGATCGAAAAAAGTCAAAATTAAACTCTTTGCCTGAAACAGAGGGAAAGTACTCCCTCTGGTAGGGGTGTAAATGGTTCAGTTTAGTTTGGTTTATGACAAAACCATGAACCGAACCGCCTCCTGACGGTAACATTTTTTTAAACCGAACCGAATCGTCTGAGACTTGAAACCGAACCGAACCATTCGGTTTGGTTTGGTTCGGTTCGATTTTATGGTTCAAAGTAATTTATTTTTCAAATATTGAAAAAGAAGAAAATAAGGTCAATTTTCAAATATTGAAAAAGAAAAAGAAAGTTGAAACTATTTTTGTAAGGTCGAGAGAGATCTTATGATGGTTGAGAAAAATTTTGGTCATATGAGATGTAAGAAAGAATGTCAGAGAGGTGAAAGAGAGAGCGCCGACGAGGTGAGAGGGACAATGACGGACTAATGGTGAGGCGCGACATTGCGTTGAGGTGAGAAAAAGAGAGAGAGTTGAGAGACCAAGACATGCGATTACCATATTTATTTTTAGTTTTTTCTAGATTTTGGTACAAAATTTTCAAGACAAATCAATCAATATTAATATCAAGAGTATTATATATATAACGGTTTGGTTTGGTTCGGTTTGACTCAAACCGAACCGAACCAATCGGTTTATAAAATTTTCAAATCGTGACCGAACCACCCTAATCTAAAACCAAATCAAACCGCTCGGTTTGGTTTGGTTTGGTTTGGTTCGGTTTCGCGGTTCGGCGGTTCAAATTTACACCCCTAGTTCCAGGTAAAGAGTCCACTTTTAAAAAATTATGATTACAATTTTAATAATCTTTTATCTTTACCTTCTACTTGTGTTGTAATAATCTTGGTTGTATTTAAATATTTTTGTAATTATGACCAAATTCAATGATATTAATATATTCCTTAATAATTAAACTTTTCAAACGTGAGCTTTTGGGGTGGAACGGAGGAAGTATTAGTGAAATAATTCCTACAATTGCGTATAGTCGCTACATTATCCAATAGTGGTAACTATATATATATAGCTTGTTAAAGTCAAATAATAAAGTAATTTAAGAGTATTAAGCAAACCTGGCAAACATCATAACCAACGACCAGTTCTAGTTCTAGCAGGAGGTTAGTTTGCTTTGGAAAGTCATTTGCCAAAGACTAAGCAAAATTTGAAGGATGGGAAGAGCTTAACTTCTGATTTGACTTGAGAAAGTAATTGATTATTTGGTCTTTGATTGAATTTGAAGGATTCTTAGAGTCAAATGGAACAATTTGATTAAGTACTAATTATAACATGATTTTAAAAACGAATAAGAGTACACATCAATGTTTCCAAATTATTATCTGTCTTACTCTCCATGATGCTAATGAGCAGAGGTACTAGTTGATATATAACCCTTCTTTTAGTTTTCTTTGACTTGTTTACGTGAATATTTTAGGTGGAACAAATATATGAATTAGGAGTAATTAAAATAATAGAGTTTGACGTGTGGAGAGGACAGGCTCGTGCATCAACTCTTGCCATATGTAGGTCTAGGGTTTGAAAAGTGTCTACGTTGACGAATGCACTTTCGGAATTTCAAGAAAAGGCCCACAATGCTTAGGTTAATTATCGTTCTTAAGCCAAGAGTCGGCCTTCTTAACGGGGATTTTCATGGGTCATTGGGTGTATGCAATGACATATACCATCCATCATCTCCTTGATATCATATTAATCAAAAGTAAACCGGCCGAGCTTGCTAGTGGTTCTACTCGTCAAACCACTTTTTTATATCACTAAACTAAATATGGTTGAGTTTCAATATATCGACAAAAATCACAAAATAATGTGTGTGTATAATGTGGCCAGAGATCAATTCTAAGCCGGGCCAATCCAATTCCAATAACCATGCTTACAATGTACGTAACAAGATCAATTTTCAACAGTAAAATAGTCCAACCGGCTAGTTCAAAACAGTTTTAATTACCATGCGTATAGTATGTAGTATGTGCTAGATCATCGGAACAAGGGAATAACAAGAGATCAATCCTCGCTATCGATTCTAATAACTATGCTTGATAATTGTACGGTACAATAAGTATGTAAACAAATTAATTAGGATATGTGTCAAACTAATCTTTATATCATGTCATGGGCCTATTATAAAAATTACTCCACTAATAAAAGTTGATATTTATATATAGCATGGCCCAAGCTAGCTATTATAAAAACCACAAATCCTTATCGGACAGTGTGTGCCGGTTGGTATGCTACTGCCACCACCAATTGCATGATAGAGAAAAGTAAGAATCGGAAACTGCTTGCTGAATTAATTAATACGACGTCGTAATCAAGCGTGTTTCTCGATACAAAACATATATAATCAACTGTAATGTCAAAGCTTACAAGTAATTATGAATTTATAAACCAACCTTTGCAGATAAACTAGTTTAGTTAATTACTCAGTCAGCTACGAAAGCTTTTACTAGTTTTTTATTATACAAAAACATAGTATTAATATGGGAAGGAATGTCACTCCATCACAACTCTTTTTAGAAACTTACTTAATTCCCAAGTCTTCCTTCGATCACCACTTGATCAGCTTATAACAATATTGTCTTAATTAATTACAATGCTTATTACCCATACTCTGATGGCATGGCATTTTCCCTTCCCTTGTTTTATATATATATATATATATATATATATATATATACACACACACACACACTACTTCTACTACTACTACTAAAAATAGTTTTGTATTCTGTCAAAGTAATGTGAACTAATTGGAAAGAACTCTGATGGCATTTTCCGCAATTATTTAACTATTACTAAAAATAGTTTTGGATTCTGGCAAAGTAATGTTGGAAAGTAAACTTATTGTCAAATGGAACTATTTGTTGGGATGGATGAAGTACTATGAATTGAGTATTGAGAAAGTACTATGGAGTATTATTAATTTGACAAAAATATATTACTCTCTTCGTTCCAAAATAAGTGTATCATTGACTCTACACGGGTTATAAGAAAGTAGTTAATTCTATGTAATTTTACTATCAAATACTTAATTCGTTCCACCCAAAGAGTCTTATGTTTGAAAATTTTAATTATTAAGAAATATATAAGTACCATTAGAGTTGATTATAATTACAAAATTGCTTAAGCATATTCAATATGATTATATCACATTTGGAAGTTCAGAGTTGAAAAATTTATGTAGAGTGAAGGCATAATTTTAAAAAGTGGACTCTTAAAATAAAACATTCTAAAATAGTATAGTAGACTCTTTGTCTGGAACTAGGCCTATCTGACAGTGCGCAAATTTATATTTAGTTGAAATAGTAATTATTAATGATTAAATGTTCAACATAAGTAACTTATATATGTATAGTATTACTATAGTTCCTATATCGGATTGGATCGGGTTGTTAACGGATCGGATCATCCTTAATCCAAATTCGATTTGTTAAGCTTTCAGGTTATCGAATTCGGAACACAATTGGATAATCGAATTAAAAAACTCACACCATATCCTAAAAATAACATCAAATTTGGATTGAAACCCGATCCATTGATAGCCTTATCTGGAACGGAGGGACTAGGCACGGGTCCTCCTAGCTACTTAATCGCTGAGTCACCGTGATTTTTCCTCTCACATTCTCATGGGACTGGGGTGGGCGGGCTATCAGGGGGAGAGTTTGCCCTTTTGGAACTGGAACGGAGGGATTATGTCTAAGTGATATCAAATCAATGAGTCCCACTTTTCTCTTCATTTCGCAATTAATGAGATTATGTCTAAGTGATATCAAATCAATGGATCCGACTTTTCTCTTCATTTCGCAATTAATGAGAGTAATATGGATAATTTGCTTAACTAAGAAATACTTATTTTAGAACGGATGGAGGAGAGAGCAAATAATTTGGACATACACGCGTGCGTGAGCTAAAGATGTTGCAATCAGTGTGTATATATTGATGACAAGTTATGGATTTTAGTGTTAAAATGGATGGAATTGCTATATGGGTGTTTGGTACAGCAAACATGTGGTTGGTAGAACAAACACATTCAAGTCAGATGAGCCGATCATCTTCATTTATAGACAAAAGAGGTTTAGTGCAAATTGTGCAACATTGCCAATTAAGAGATGAAAACTAGTAGTGGGAACCACAATTTGAAATTTAACATGTTCATGCAACACATGTAATGCTATTATAAACCTTACAAATTGATGTTTGATTCGGGTCTCTCTCTCTCTCTCTCTCTCTCTCTCTCTCTTATTTATTTTAAATTTTATTTATTTATTTTGTATGTGTGGTGTCTTAAGGAGGCGTGAGAAGGGAGAGAATTTTGTAAAGCCTCAGCTCTACTATTGTGTCATCCCCTTTCAAGCCATACTTTTAAAATTCAAGTTCCTAGACTGAATTTCTCATTCTAACTTCAAAAAATTGATGTGTACTAAGAATAAAACGCATATCCATAAAAGTCAAATGCACTAAAAGAATTGTAAAAGAGCTCCACAAGTGGAAACTTGTAGGAGTTGTTCTCCATTATTATATATAGGAGTAACTTGTACTTCTTTGAAGCTTTGCCAAGCCAAAGAAATACAGCAAAAAAACATAATCAGATTCAATCTGATTTACAGTATATGGAGAGTACAAACCCAATTCCTGATATGGGTTTTGTCATCTAAAGCCCTCACCAGGAAAAAAGGAAAAAAAAAAAAAGTAAAAATATGAAAAATCAATTAACTAAAAATGGAAATTATTTTTCTGTGCGTTCCTTCTATCCATAAAATCATGTATTCTTGAGAGTGCAACTTGTAGTGTCTGCTCACTCATGTTGGCGAAGCACACTCTAAACCAACCCGGCTCAGAGCAATGGCAAGAAGATCCCGGCGAAATATTCAACCTTACTTCATGCAATATTGAGTTCCAAAGATCCAATTCACTCTCTCTCGTAGGCTCATCCAAACATGGACTTAAATTCATCCAGCAAAAAAGCCCCGCGTTCCCTTTCAAGCACTCAATACCAGCTTTCTTCAACCCGTCGATGATTATTTCGTATCTTTTTCTCAACCTTTCTCGATTAATCTTTATGTATTTCTCTGTAAACTCTTTATCTGACAACATGGAACCTAGAAGTTGTTGTGTTTGTGATGAAATCAAGGTGAAGCTAGACATTCGTCGTGCAGTCGTCACAACCTTGTCGTTGTATGAATATATCGTTCCAACTCTAAAACCGGGAAGGCCTAGATCCTTGGAAAGGCTATAAACAATGTGAACTCTTTCTGAATCTTTATAGTCACGGGATTCGAGTACTTCTGCGATACTGACAAACTCATTAGAGAAGAAGGCGGATCCTGAGTAGATTTCATCTGAGACAAGATGGATGTTTTTCCGCGTTACAAAATCTAGAAGTTCTTCTAGAACTTTCCTCTGAATGGTTGCGCCTAATGGATTCGATGGATTTGTTATAAGTAGTCCTCTCACTTTTATGTTCATTGATTCTGCACGTGCATATGCTTCTTCTAATGCTTGAGGAGTGATCTGAAAATTGTTCGAACTGTTACAATGGACTGGTACTATCTGTACACCAGTTCTCCACCTCAAATCTCGATCAAATCTGTACCATAAGAATAAACATGGATCAGGCTAAAGTAGACGCAAAAATGTACTCCTAAGCCTGAGAAAACATAGCAAAATTTCATTTAACTGAGAAGTGTTTCTTACCCTGGATAATAAGGAGTCGGTACGAGCAATGCATCACCGGGATCAGCTAAAATGAAGGTTAACAGCTCGTTAGCAGCAGTTGCGCCTGCTGTTAGAACAACCCTATCCGGGTTAAATTTGGCTTTTCCTCCTCGTACTTGTTCCATGAAACTTGCCATTGCCTGTAAAAATGCACAAGTATGTATCATTTGGTTAGACTTCTCCTCATATCGCATGAAATAAATGTGTGTGTGTGTGTGGCTGTGTGTTTGGTAAAAGGAGTATATATATATATACCTTTCTAAAAGATTGTAGCCCATGATAATCTTGAAACAAAGCATTTTCTCTAAAGCCTGAAGCTTTTTTACCCCAGCTAGCTCCTTCTGAATGATGTTCCAGGTATTCTTCTAGCAAATCAAATGAAACCTGTCATAGGAATAACAAACAAGGTCATTTCCAAAATTCTGAAAACATTTGTATCACGTATTATAAAGTGTTCAACACTTGACTCGATTATCTAAATGTGTATGGCTTCTTACTTGATTTTCTGCTAATCCCATCTGTATGACTCCAGATGGATTGCTAGATTCGTCGTAAGGATTTTCATCGTAAGCCTTCCATCCTGCAAAATACGGGGAGTCTTCTCCGTGAGTTTCTGAAACTGCCATCTTTGATAATCCAACGGTGGGTTGTTCAATTTCTATCGCCATGATGGTATGAGTAGCAAGCTCTTTGTTTCTTGCAAGTAAAGAACTTCTGTTTTCAAAGAAAGAGTGAAAGAATGTTGTAACTAAAGAGATGAGAGAGCTGAGAAGAGAAGCGTTAATGAAGTAGCCTTTGTCAAAGCTTTGCTTATATATAGGAAGGGCTTAGACACAAAAGGGGTCCACAAACTAGATGGAATTGATAAAATTCTCTATCTCTCTCTCTCAAAAAAAAAAAAAAAAAAAACACAGGGACCAATGATTGATTGTGTTGAGTAAGCAAGATCAAAGCTCACCTTTTACAAATATAGTTTTTATCACTGGTGACAACTGTTAGCTTCTGTCATCTTTTCAAAGCCTTCTACATCTCAATCTTTCATCTAAAGATTCACATCTATTATGGTGGTTGAAGGGGTGGTTCCTGTTTTGTCAAAGGGCTAAGGTCAATTCTCTTAACTCTCTTTTTTCTATTTTCAACTTGTAATTTTCGGATAGGGAACCTTAATTTGCAGTCAAAGGTTAATTGGCCGCGTGCTTGGATGAAGCTACTCAATCAATGAGGACGCATCGAACGGGTTCAAAATACACGTTGTGGTGGTCTGACAATGTAATCCCCCTTAATGTTAAAACATATTTACCAGGGGAAATATATGTTTCACTAAAGGGAGAAATATATTGAGTTATGTTGGATGTGATGGCTCGATGCCCTGGCAAGAGGCCGGTGCCCTCCGAGGGCGCGGGGGGCGGAGCCCCTCGCGGTACGGACTATTCGGAATTTTGGAAAGCATGCGGACGCATAGGGCGAACGCATGACACACTGGAATTTATGCGGCCGCATAAGGCGTCCGCATAAGTATTCTGGAATCCATGCGGTCGCATAGTGCGTCCGCATGGAAATCTTGTGAATCGCATGCGGCCGCATAGTGCGACCGCATAGCGGCGGTTTTAGGGTTTTCTATTTTGTTGTATAAATAGTTGTATACCTAGAACGTTTAAAGGTTAAGCCTCTAATAAAATTTCGACAGTCTGTTGACCCCAATCTCTCTCTCTTTCGATTCTCAACTGCTTTTGTGTGCTGTTTTTGTCAATTGCTTCCGCTGCATTGCACAACAAGTTAGAAACTAATATATTCAACTAAAGGGTCTGGAGGAACCGATCAGAACAGCAGAGGTTCCGGATCAGTAATTTTCACTGTCTTGAATTTTAGTATGACTGGTGGAATTCTTTCTAGAAGTCTCCACGACATCGTAAATTTTGACTAGGCAATTCTAGCTTTTCTGATTTAACCATTGAAATAATTTGAAAATAAAACCATAAACATGTAGAATATTAGTACTATACATACATAATAGAGGCAAATATTTGAGGAGATCTAGGAGTAGTTAAGTTTCTGATGACCTGACAAAGATACTAATTTGCTCAAGATTAAGATTCTGATTTGCAAATAAAGTTGAGACAAAAGAGGGGATGCAGAAAGATATGTTGCATGGTCCCACACCTCTTTGAATTTCTATCGATAGAATTTATAGCTACCTTATTAGATTTAAGGATTTTAATTAGTCACAAGTACTTCATGATCTAATCATGTTTAGAGAATTTAATCTTATGTTTATGAAACAAGAGCAGTCATCGTTTTTAATATGTTTGAATGTCTAGAAATGTTCTGAACTAGCATTCTCGATTAACATATGAATATGCATATAGATATGTATACAAAAAATTAAAATATAAGAAATAATGTGGTGAAGCCTGCAGAAACGTCGGAGTTGAGATTACATGTTGGGATTTTTCTGTTGTTTATGCGGATTTCAACTAACTTCTCAAGAATAAACAACTGCATAAAAGGAGATGATAATAAAGAATACTATGGTTTTATATTACGTTGGCGTGGGGCTCAAGATCATGAAGATCCATGTTCAAGAAAAACGCAACAGCATGAGATTTGCACAGAGAAAGCGCAAAAACAGAACGTGAAAGGAGTAGTTTTGATGACTGAATTGTCGATTCTTCAGCCTATGAGGGAATGACATGTATGATTTTCACCAGATATGTGGATTTTATTCTTTTTCCGTTTAGTGGGATGATGGAGTACTAGTTATTGGCAATCACACTATAATTTCTTACTCAAGTAATGGTTCTATACTGGCAGATAGAACTAGAATCATTGGTTGCAACGCACCAATAGGATAGAATATGTCGCTACAGCTTATAGCTAGCCCGTCCTCGAGATAGTCTAAACATGTTACCTTATGTGTGTCAGTGTGTGTGTGTGTATGAGAGAGAGAGAGAGGGAGAGTATTCTGCCATTAAAAAAACAAGCCTCGCCTTGTTAATTGGTTAAAACCGGGGAAGGGGGGTGAGATAATTGTTAATGTTTAATCTAATTAGTGTACTTACATTCTTTATTAACAATGTCTAGGAATCAACAAGACCAACATGTATATATGCCATGGAAAGAATTTACAGAAGTAGTGAAGTGTCAGTGTGTTAGGTAAACTTAAAAAGGAATATTATCTCATAAGGTTTATTAATTAGAAAGGGTTTTATTTCTAATTCAAGTGGATTACACTTGTAGTGATCAAAGCATTTCACGAGTAAAAGAGTTTAAAGGAAAGGGGGACAGGATAATTGACAATATATAAACAGGACAACTGGAGTGCTTGAAGAAGAGGGGGTTTCAACAACAAATTGTGCTATATTAAGTTAATTAGTGTTTTCGAGAATCAAACATTAGCTAGACAAATTTAATCGCTAACAGCTCACATTGTTTCCGTATATGCAGTGAAGGACAATGTTGATTCCTTCGTTGCTGTGCTTATAATGGACTGCATACTGAAAGAGACCGAAAAAAATCTCAAAACTACAAATCCAGTAGGCCAATGTTGTTGCCTGTGATGCTTTTGTTACTTCCTTGCTCTCTTCCAAATTGCGGTCCAGGGCAATATACTTAGTGATCACACAAGCAACAAAATAGCTATAGCAATAACTCTGTCTATGACCTCAATCAGCCCCTCAGTTACTCAATAGTAGCTTTCAATAGGCTATCCCTCTCTCTCGAGCTGAAGGAATCTACCAAAACTTTATGCTGCAGGCTTTTGGGTTATTCAGTTTGAAAGTTAGTTCTTATCGTGTATATTCAACGAGTACTAAGTGTTTTAAAAAAATTACGAGATCAATTCTTCACTTTTATGGTGATAATGATAATTGACTTTTCCAATTATTTTTGTAGTTTTATACTTCCAGTGTGTGTATACACTGTAGTTTGAATGAGATTAGCTTAAAGAAAAATGGTTGACATTTGGTTTAAGATTTATATATATGGGGGAAAATGGTGACCCTCAAATTCTTGAAAATTATTAAATTTTAACAATATATATTCAAAGTCAGAGGGGTGTGTGTGCCGCCGGAGTGGAGTGGGGGGAGATTAATTAGACTAAATCACTCATGATCAAAGTAGGTACGAGAAGGTAGGAGGTGTTCTAACCTTGTACTCTAATAAGATGGTTCTGCGAAGATACTTAGAAAAAGCAATGCAAGTAACAACGATCCAGATCCACGTAGGAGAAATTTTATACTAATCATTCATATCATAATTCATGCCAAATAGAGTGACTAAGAGCCCGTTTGTTCACGCGTTTTGGCCAAAACGCAGGGTTAAAACGCAGCTTATTCCTTAACTTAGCGTTTCAACGCCGCTAGAAAACGCGCGTTTAAAACGCAATGCATTTTAAAACGCCGGAATTCCTAATTTTTCCCAAAACGCAAGAGAATAAAGGCGTTTTGACATAATATCCCAAACGCATTTATAAAGAAAAAAGTCGCGTTTTAAATAATCTGCGTTTTAAAAACGCTGCGTTTTTAAAACACTGCGTTTTCAAAACGCTACACCAAACAGGCTCTAAGTAGAATATTGGGTAGTTCAGATATTAGTACACTGACTCTTGTTCTATTGAATAAGTCGAAAAGCCTGTGATATGATTTAATGTGTTAACAACTCTTTTTTTTTTTTTTCTCTATTTCTGTTCATTTATCTACTTAATTATGTCTATATAATTAAGAAAACTTGGCATACTAATTCGTGATGCCAGCCAGCTCGTACTCACACGCTTTCTGAAATGTACAATTAGGACTGACGAACTTCAAGGTCTGGAGGGGTATCAGTCGGTGATTAGTGTTCATTTGCTAACTTACGTGTTTAGGAAATTTCCTGCACTCGAGCGATCGAGTGTCTACCTTAACACATAAATCCACCGTTATACAAGTCGTTAATTCCCTCGGAGCGGTGCAAAAACATGGTTGTAGTTTGTAAAACATAAAAATGTGATTGCTTTGACCACCAAACCAATATTACATAAATATGGAATTTTTAATCATCTAATTGCACTTAAAAGTGTTTAGTTTTCTTTTTACCACTTGCATTAATTTGTTTTAGTTTCGAGGAAAATAATGTTTCCAATGCAAACGCCAGACGAGTACCTCACTCACATATGTCCCAAATCACCTCCTATATTACATAAGAGTGCAAGTATTTTATCATCTAGTTTTTGTTTACCACTTGCATTTGTTTTAGTTCTACCTGATTAATGATTCCAATGCAGACAAGTACCTTACATGTTTTCCAAGAATCACTTTTTGATGTTTTCGAAATTGTTAATTTTTTATAATCTAATTGCACTTAAATTTTTACCACTTGCACTTATTTTAGCTTCTACCAAATTAATGTCTCCAAATTAAGCACACAAGTACCTTACATATGCGCCAAGAATCACCTTTTTGCGTTCTTTCTTTCCCCAGCTAATCATGCCAACCTATGTTACACGGATTCAGGTACGAAAATCGGGTCTGGGTGTCCAATAGACCATTTTAAACTTGTTGTGCAACAGTATAAGCAAGCAAACAATAAATTGAGCAAATAACAATTATCAAGCAGTTTAAGACTTCTATATATTGATATTCCAACTCCCTCGCCTAGAATCGAGCCATCTATATTCTTGCAAAACTAAATGTAGGTGTCCAACTGTCACACGCCCATGTAATGTCATGTGGACAGTGGTACTTTGGCAAAAATGAGGAGTCCGTGTAGCATATATGCCAACCCCTCGAGTCTTGATACACAATACACACACATACATCTTGTATTTATTGTTATATAGATAATTTTTCAATATTAAAATGATTGGGATTAGAAGAATCGCTAAAAGTCCCTAAATTGTGATCCAAGACCATCCACAGAGGCTTAAAGATAAGGCTACTTGACCAAGGATATTTTGAAACACTCGATAGTTTATTTTCTCAGAAAGTTCAGAACTCATCAATTCTTTTCTCATTAGGATATTCACTTTGTACTTAATTATTGTTGTAGTCTTGTATTATATGCAGAATCCAGCTCCTAGCCAACCATGCAACTTCAGAGAAATTATCACATACCAAATAACATTGGAACTCATGAAAAGGCCATATATTTAAATCTTGCTTATTGGTGAGACAAGACCTCAAGAGGGAAAATGCATGTTTGACTAATTATTTTGGAAGTGATTGAAGCTGATTTAGATATTCATTTAACAGATTTGAGTACATAGGCGTATAATCTTTTTGTCAGAGTAGTAGTAATAATTTTTTTTTTTTTTGCTAAGCAGTAATAATAACTTCACCTCGATCATCTCTGTTGTCGTAACAAAGATGAAAGATTACGAGTGCTAAATTATCCGCAACACACAATGTTTGTTGGCGTTGACTGCAAACTTTACCCAGCTAGGGAGCTGATTGATCTATCAGGTTTCCTTTACCTTTTGGGCATTGATATATGTCATCTGACTAAGAGGCGTTCATTTTTGATACGTGCATAACCAACTATACTAGGCTTCGTTTATGCTAATGACAATTCTTGACTAACTCAGAAAACCATAGTAATGCTAATACCGATACATGCATGCATAACTAGTCTAAACGACAAATATGAAAACAGCTACAAATAGTTTTAAGGTATTATACCTACGTATTATATCAACTACAATTACAAAAAGGCTAGCTGTACAAAACGTTATCTTACATATTCCAATTTCTAACACTGCAAGCTAGCTTGGCCTCGTCCAGAACCAAAAGTCGCAAGGGGTGGCAATTGCTGATCTTTCCTCAATACAAACGCATCTCAGAACTACACCAGATTAATTACCACCTCTAGTGCTCAAAGTGCTGTTTCAAAACTTGTATTATGGCTGAATTTGGACGAAACTCAAAACCAATAATTGGTTAATTATTAAGTGGTAGATTCGATATCTTAATTTCAAAGCTTTAATTACCATGGAATTTCACATCTAGCATTTACTAGTAAAGTATAGGATATATCTACATACATATGCTTATATATTGGCAACTTGAAGTCTACCAAAGTTTCATACTTGAAACGATCATTGTTTCAATTAGAACATTATCAACCGATCGATTACTTCAAATAATATCAGTATAATCCTTCTGTTAATAACTGTTAATGAAATTTAACAGAATGTCTACGTGGCATCGAAGTTGGCACTGATATATAAATGCAATAAAGAAGCTTCTTTTACTTGAAAAAAAAAAATGTTGAAGACTCCGAGTCCGGTGAGCTTCCCAAGCTTCTCTCCGAAGCTCTTAAGGCTCGCAAAAATGACATCAGTGTCAAGGTTTGGTACTAACTTTTCTAGATCCAGTTCGATTAAAGCACTGGTACTAATGATTCTGCGATTTATTTGAACTGATTAATCTTCGTAGGTATAAAACCTATGAAAATATTGGGGAAATTGTGTGACTATGTCTTCTGATTTGATCTTCTTTTGGTGATGAGATTCGAACTGGGTCGGTCGCGGGTATGGTGAGGCAGAGCTCCGGCGAGGATTCATGGCGGAGGAGTGAGTTTGAGAAAGAGATTTACGGGATTTGCGTGCGGTTTGAATCGTTTGATATTTTATGGGAGTTACTCGATATCTCACCTGGGTTTCGAAAAAAGTTCTATTCTTTGATCATGTAACTTACGTTGAGTTTTGTATAGAAGAAGTTTATTGAAAGGATTCTTTTTTGAAATTTTTTTTTCGTTTTCTTTGTCGATTTTCTGGAGTTCGTCGGAATTCTGTCATGTTTGGTGGTTTTGGAGTGTCTGGAATTAAGGCATTCTTTGATGAATTAAGAACTTCAAGTTAACTAGAATTGCTATAATGCTTCAGGGAATCATTTCTTGAGGTGGGAGAGGCGGAGCCCTTTCTGCAATTCATGCAAATTAAATTTGAGAGAGAGAGAGAGAGAGGATGAAGATGGATGAAATGGGTAATTGATCCAATTGGAAGCAAAAAATTATGTCAAACAAACAGTGGGAAATTGACAATAAAATGAATACAATCTTCACAGAACTCAAAAGCAGCCACATCAATCCAGAACCTAAAAATTGTAATCTATAGAAAGATAATTTCATTCAATTACAAACAGAGTGTACGAATTTCTAAGAGATGGTGTGCTATTACTATAACACGAGAACTGAGAAAAATCAAACAATGCCCAGAAAAAGAAAAAAGGATGAAACCGAAAACTCAAAGAAACCCAAAACATCGAAAAAAAAGAAGATGAATATCTGAAATTAAGGCTTTAGTTTGTTCTCTCTCCATTATGTGTGTAGAGAGAGAGAGAGACAAAGAGAGAGAGAGAGAGAGATGAAGATGGTGGGTGAAATGGGTTGATCCAATTTTGGTTAGAGAGAGAGAGAGGGATGAAGATGGGTGAAATGGGTTGATTCAATTTTGGTTGTTAACTCTGATAAGCAAGTATAGAAAGATGAGAGTGAAGACAGGAGAAAGAGAGAGAGAAAGAGATAAAAGAAGAAAAAAAACATTAATTTCAACTCACATATTTGACCACTGTGGAATTAAAGTCAATATTTAGTAAGTGTATTTCGGGTATTTCAGACCTTTATTAACATGTAAAATGATGGTCGTCACTTGAGGGACGAACTGTAAGGCTTAAAGTACGATTTAGAGACCAAAATAAGAAATATCAAAGTTTTAGAACTGAATCAAGAGAATATCTAAAGTTCAAGGACCAAATTATATATTAAACAAAAAAAAAAAACCATACGACTAATATAATACTACCATACTTCTTAAGGAAAGTTTGTAATTTCTGTACCTCCTCACTGACCACCTTCTGCTCATTACTCTCCTCCATTGAGCAGCCTGCAACCACCACCACCACGGCCACCGTCCCACATGTTTTAGTATAAAATTTCATTTCGTGATAGTTAAAATAACATGAAAATGAATCGCAACTGTGTACTAAACTAGCAATTAAACATGTCACATCAGAGGCTTTCTTATAGCATCAAGAACTCATATAGGAACATCTTTCGACCATAGTCCACGTTTGAAATTCAAATATTTTTAATAAATAAGCAATCTTCTTCATAAATAGTATTGATTTGATTTTAAAGATTAAAATAATCATGCTAATCTTTTTGAAACTTAAGAGATTTAAGTAGCTTAATCTTAAGAATTACTCCTTCCGTTCCAGGCAAAGAGTCCACTTTCCTTTTTTAAAAGTCAACATATGACTAAATCAAATCAAAATTTTATACACTTTACTTATATTTTAAGAAATAAAATTTTATTAATTAAAAACTATTTTAAGAATACTATGGATTGCAACTTTCAAAACTTTGTAAAAATTACTAAATTTATGTTAATTATCGGTCAAACTTTAACAAAGTTGACCGAAAAAAATCAAAAGTGGACTCTTTGCCTGGAACGGAGGGAGTAGCAGTAATTCATTGAGGCATTTAAACGAGCAGTACCTGTGCTGGCGTATATATGCTCCGGGTTTTGGAGTGCCTTGGTTGGTTGATAATTGGAATGGGAATAACAGTAATAGCCCTTTCGATAGGTCGTGACAGTTACAAATCATGCCAGTAATGAGAGGACTAATCTTTCCTTATTTAATCGCATTAGCAGTATTATTTGGTTTCTGATCCTTGCTTAAAGGATGTTGACCTGAATCGAAATTGTAAATTTACTAGCAAAAAAAGAGGGGATTAGATAATGAGAGATTTTTTAAATCGACATGGATTTTGAATATACTACTCCCTCCGTTTCAGGTAAAAAGTCCATAATTTTATTTTGAGATATTTACTTTCAAAAATTATACGTACAATCTCCAAAAACTTTTTAACTTTACCATTCATATGTAATATACTTATGTTTACTTTGTTAAAAAAGTTTTGTAAATATGACCAACTTTAATGACACTTATATATTATTTAATTAGTAGACTTTTTAAATATAAACTCTTTAAGTGGAATGAAGGGAGAATTATTTTGTAGAAATTTGGAATTTGAAATTCAAGTTATGTTGTGGTATTAATCAAACTACTTATTATTTGATTTTCTTCGTACAAAAAAATAATAATAATAAAGCTAAACCAACCAATAAGACTTTTGGCTATTAAATTCAAACTTATCTTAAAATCTCTAAATCATGAGAAAATTGGATTGAGTCCTCTAATTAATTTATAGGAAAATTAGGGATTAATTGCAAAAGTCATCACGTGCGATTTATGGGGGTGGATTTTGCACGATGTTGTTTTGATATGGTCGTAGGAAACTGGTATCAAAGGTTAAGGTGCGTAAGAGCTAGTCTAACGAGGGAGCTAAAAATGGTAGTTTATTTTGAGATTAAATGCACCAGCGGTTTTTTTTACTTTATAACTTTTTAGCATTAATTTTTAATTTTAAAAAGTAAAAATTTGGGTCCAAAATGCACTATTTTTGTTCATCCGTTGTCCCTCCGTTGGATGCCATTAGAAATTAGACCGTTAACTCACTATGTGCTGCGTATGGGAGTTTTTTTAGGGCAAAAAAGTAAATTTTATTTTTAATTTTTAGATATAACATTTGATTAATATTTCCTTTCTCTTCTATGAGGCTGGGGCGAGCGTGAAATGTGATGAGATTGACGAAATTTCTTCTTCTTGGAAACAAATTCCTAAACGAAAAATTCATATACAATTGATATGTGATGAGATTGACGAAAACATCGCAACAAAAACAAAATTGCATATCATAAAAACCAACGAGATAATTTGTGATAAGAAAGAGGAAAAGCATAAATTCAATGAATGAATTCAACTAAAATCTTTAAATCCAATTGATTAATCAAAACCCCCAAAACATGAAGGACTAATCCGACTCGAAGGAGAACGCAGCGGCGAAGTACCAAGCACCGAGTCAGGCGGATTGTAACTGCCGACTTGCAAATTATCGACCGATGGCCGCCTCAATTGTGAAGTAGGAACAGGCACGTCGACGGCACGCGACAAGTTATCCGAAGCATGGCGAGGAGGAGGAATCATGACGGAGGAGAGAGAATTTTTGGAGGGAGAGATGGTGGAGATTGGAGGAGAAGAGGAAGGAACGGCGGCACTGGATTGAGTGCAGTCGGGTAGAGGACCGGGAGCGAAGAAGCCGACCTTGGGGTCGATTACGCGGGAGGTTTGACAAGAGTCCATGGAGAGGTCGGAGTGAGATCAGTCCGTAGGACACTGACGGTGGTAATGATGGTGGTGGTTGTAATTGCGGTGGTGGTGGAGGATTAGGGTTTTGTCGATGGAGCTTTTATTGATGAAGTTACTTATTTGCCCCCTTAAAATCTCACATGTTTTGCACATAGGTGGTTAACGACGGATTTTCTAACGACTGTTAATGGGAGGATCACTGTGAACAAAAATAACATACTTTTGACCCAAATTTTCATTTTTTGAAAACATTAACTAATGCTAAAAAATTGTAAAGTACATGAACTAGTGGTGCATTTAACACTTTATTTTGCTTTTTGATAAATTTTATTACAAAAATACCATTAAGCTACCCAGTGATCAACAAAAATTCCCTTCCAATGGCACAAACTTCAATAATTTTACATACCCCACCATCTTTATCTCCATTAACTAGATTTGATTTTGAGATTAATTGATATATTTTAAAAATATTTTAAAAAAAATTATCATTATTCAATATCGGCGTTTGTTGACTTAATGTCTAACAAAGGTTAAGTATTGTCGTGTCAATATATGTAAATTAGTGGTCGTATATAATATTTTTATTTCAGAATAAGTAATTTTTATTGGTGGTCAATATATGTATTTTCATTTTTAAATTTTTATTTTTATTTTTAAGTATCCTTTAATGATATCAAATTGTTTGGTTTCTTTTTTTTTTACATCTTGCACTTTACAAAGATATTTTAGACATATATTTGAAGATTTTTAGTAAAATTAAAAATAAAATAATTACTTTGGGACAAATTTAAAAAGGATAACTTTTTTCTAAGCAAAGGAGAATTATTTAAGTATTGAATATAATTATATTTTTTAAATAATTTTTGAAGATCATTCAATGATTAGAAAATGTTTAGTTGGATACTATATTTACATATTTTTTATACAATGTCATTGTGAAAAAGAAACTTACACAAATATAAAAAAAAAAAAATATCAATTTTGAATGAAATGATTTAAAATCTTGTTTATGTATCACATATTGTAGACATTATTTTAGGACATCTTAAATAAGAATAAGAGACTCATAATTTGACATGGAGAGAGTAACATTTATAAAAATAAAAATTAGCTGGTTTAAATTATAAAATAACTTATATAATAATGAAATATTTTTAAAATTATTGCATATAGTATAATTGGTTGAGTTGGTTTAAGGTGTATATTTATACTTAAAAGAGTGTATGTTCAAATTTCATTGATAATATTATTTTGTTTTCTTTTAGGAGAAGGTATTACCTAATAATAATACCTATTGTTAAACCTATTATTATTAGGTATAGTTATTAGTCTAATGACTTAGAAATGAAAAATTATCTCACTTCGATGCTTTAGAATTGAGAGAAATCCAAAGGTTGGTCAGGTGTCATAACCTAATGCATCCTCTAGCTCCAACTTTATATATATATATATATATATATAGATTTAATATCTTTATAAAAAATTTGTATTAAACAATAATTTTGTTTATACAATTTTAATTAGATATTTGTTTAATCAATATTTTTGAAATTATATTAATGTTTAGTATAAATATTTTCCAAATTAAATTACATATAATTAATTTCCGTTTTTCTTATGGCCTGAGTTATCTTAATTTAGAGAGTTTTTCTTTTTAGGGGAGAAAAGACAGAAAGCCAATGATGATGTAATTAACTCAATTTTTTAAAAAAATAAAAATATTAATAATTAACAATAATAACAACAATACTACTACTACTACTAAATGATAATAAAAACAATAAATAATAGTAATAATGGAAATAATAACAAAACAATAACAATAATGACAATAATATTAATATCTAATTTATATAATAGCAATATTAATAATTAATATTTTAACTAGTAAATAATAAAAATTAGTAAGATATTAAGTTATAAAATAACTTAATATTAGGGAAATAATCAAATTTGAAGAGAGAGAAGAGGGAAAAATGGAGGAAAACTTAAAAATCGTAGAAATTTGATTGATATCCAAATGAAGTAAACCAATTATTTATTTATAGATAAAAATGTGTACTTTATTTCAAAAAAAACTATTTTTTGTTGTGAAGAATAACCAAAAACCGCAAGGAGGAAATTAAAGTGTCGGTCCACCCAGGACGCGACACGTGTAAAGCAAAAGTTTGGGGTCGTTGCCCTCTTTTATTTTTTTTCAAAACCCAGTGCCAAAAAGTTTTTCTTATTTTTATTTTTATATATCAATAGCCCATTGGGTTGTGTGTTTTAACCAAAACGCAGTTTATTTATAAAAATTGTGTTTCAATGATGCGGCAGAAAAAACTGCGTTTTTAAAATGCAATTCCATTTTAAAACGCTGGAATTCTCAGTTTTTTTTTCCTAAAACACAAATTTTAAAACGCTGATTAAAAAAAAACTGCGTTCTAAAGTGATATTTCAAATGTTGAGAATGAGATGGCTTGATTACCCAGGCAAGAGGTCAGTTCCCTCCGAGGAAACTGGCCAAGGCAGGAAGTAAGACTTAATTGGACCTCAAATGGGGGTGGGGGGCGGAGCCCCCCGCGGTACGGACTATTCAGGATTTTAGATAGCATGCAGTCGCATAGTGCGTCCGCATGGAACACTGGAATTTAAGCGTTCGCATAAGGATTCTGGAAACCATGCGGCCGCATAGTGCGTCCGCATGGAAGCCTTGCAAATTGTATGCAGCCGCATTGTGCGACCGCATAGCGGCGGGTTTTAAGGTTTCTATTGTATTCATATAAGTAGTTGTATACCTAGAACGTTTGAAGGTGTGAGCCTCTAATAAAATTTCGACAGTCCGTTCACCTCAATCTCTCTCTCTTCTTTGTGATTGATCCTATTATACTCTGTTAATTTGTTTGCTAGTCTTCCGCTGTGCACATCATCTAGATATCATAGGAAGGTTAACCTGAAGCCAATGATTGGACATGAATGCATCTTAGTAGCTATCGATTCTTTCACAGGGAGTGCTCTCACTTATTTAAGCTCCCCAGGTGAGGAAGGATGATGCAACAGAATAATTTCGATTAAACCCAAATGAATAATCAATGACTCTTACCACGAGGTCAAACATGTAGAAGCTTAACCATCCTTGAATCCATTAGAAAGAGATAATGGAATCCACCGGATAAAAAGAGTAAACTCTAATTTTATTGAAGATAATGAATTAATTCCAAATTACATTGAAGCATATTATTATAAAACTTGTTAAAACTTCCTAAAAAGTAGCTTAACCTATATAGTAACGTTATAGAACTTAAATAAGTGCCTAAATCTATTTCTAAAGATAAAAATACTATCCTATTAAATATAAATTCGAAAATTACAATAAAAATAAAAATAATCAAATTTAAAAGTAAAACTCCACCAATCTTGTCCTACATCAAAGGAAGGCAGGCATATAGACATATTTCATGATCTTGTGAAGTCCTACCTTCATAAGTTTCGTAATATCTTGTGTTTTTATTGAAAATCCATCACCTTCCAAAATTTGAAACTCTTCCTAGAGACTTTTTAAGGCAAAAAACTTGACTTTTAATAGACTTTTTAAAGACCAAAAAAAGTAAACACTTGTTACTCCTAATCAACAAAATCATTGGCCAGCTTTACCACAAAGTTTGAAACCTCACAAAGCCTCACACTTTGGGCCCCAGCTCTACCACTGGGCCACCCCTTAAAGACAGAGTTAAGTTAAAAAAAAAAACTAACAATGAAAACAACCAGACAAAGTAAGATTAACTTGTTTATTTACTCGTTAAAGCAAAGCATTAGCTTTCCATTGCAATCAAACAAGAAGAAAATTTGATACTTAACCAAAAGAAAAGGATAAGGAATATCCATCGTTAAATCAATATAATCAAAGGGGTGATCAAACTGAATATAAGAGTGATTAAGGCGGCGTGTAATCAATATATGAATCATTGCATAAACCAATCACAAATTGAATTGAATATATACCTTTGATCGAATAGGAGCTTGAATTAAGTACGTACAAATTCTGCAATGAAGACGGACCAATGTGAATTCGTTAGACTGAATCGACGACCTATACTTTAACTAAAGGCACAAGGGAATCAAGAGTTCAAGAGTACATAAACGCACATGGGTCTCCTTGAAGAAGGAAGAAGAACGAAGCCTAAGATCGGGGCGCACTATTCATGTCAAGAAGCCTTTATATATATTGAAGGAGGAGGGAAGAAAAAAAGGAAACTAAAGGAGGAATAATTAGCTAGGAAGGTGACGCAAAAATATAGATATAAACAACATTAATTATCCGTGATATCCAACGGTTGGAATAGGATAGAGAATACCTTTTTAGTATAGAGAATCATATCTGCAAGAGTACAGCAGTGGCTATTAGGAAAGTTGGAGGAAAAAAGGAAGGGATTTCTGAAAAGAGGAGCTGTGCCCTTTTGAATTGAAGTAAATTTCCGTTTTTATTAGGCCAATTTGATCACCTTCACAAGCTAATATAAATTGTAAAAATCGAATATAACGTTATCTTTTATAGCTTTGAGTGATGATCATCTTATCTATACTTGGTACGGTTGGCACTTGGCACCCTCGCTAACATTGGTTTTATTACTTGATACGAAATAAGTCCGTTAGCAGCGCTACCCACTCCACAATTATATGTATCGTCCTTTCAAGCGTAAGTTTATTTGGTTTGGCTTCCAATATCGTCATTTTATTTGAATTAGCTTAGAAATCATTTTTTGTATACGGGAATTGAAAGAAATTTGATGAAAAAGGACATGTTTAGCTGGATTTTGTTGAACTGTTTTGGTGTTTTCCATCGATCGGGGCTACGGTGGCTCAGTGTATTTGATTTGAGTTATCTAGTAGCTAGGATCACAAATGTTCTAAATGTGGTTATGGTTTTAGTGAAAATTTACGATATCTTCATTGAAATGAACAAGTCGGACTAGTTGGTTCATAAACAATACAGTATCTTTTTTTTTTTTAAAAGAAAAAGTACTATATAAATTATTGTAAAACTTTTTTTTCTAACTACAGTTATTTTTATTTTTCAGTGGAACATGTAGACATTAGACAGAGGGTTCAAAAAAAAAAATGAAGAAGAAGGCGTAAACAGATTCAAGTCTCAGGATAAAACAAAAGGAGTAAACTATTGGTACACCTTGATTGAGTGAGATTACGAAATGTCGAAATGCATTGTTCTGCTCAAATGAGTCAATATATAATATTGAACTTATTTGTCTCAGATAGTCCATTCGAGAATCAAGTAAATATAGATTGAATTTTGAAGAGGATGAAATATTTCGTGCCTAGAGATCAATTTGGATATTAGAACAAAGAGACTAAGTAACATATGAATATTGGTAATAGATGAGTTTGAGTTGAATCATCGACATTCTTATTATTTGGGTAGCAATGATATATTACTAGATGTTGCTCATCGCTTGTGATACATTAATTCGGTTTAAAATATTTATACAAGGGTTAAAAATCATTTAATTTGTGCAAGACTTTGTTAAAAGGCTAAGATATGTTCATTTAATTTGTTGGCATTAATTTTGATTTGTGGCATTAAAGTAGATATTTTATAATCTCAAAACGTAAGGGGTCATATCCATAAATTCTCAATTATCAATCAAGACCGAGTCCGCAGATACTTCTATCAGACTCGGGAGGTAGGAAATAATGTTAGTCATAGGATAAAATTAGGTTTGGTGAAATGGAGAAGCGTATCGGGAGCATTATGTATACAAATGTTGGGCTATTAAGAAGTTAACAAGATGAGTGTAGCTGAAATGTGGTAAAGCTAGAAAAATAGGCACATATATATATTAATTTGTGCATCAGTTAGGAAGTGCGCGCGTATCAACATCAACCAGAATATAAAATAAAGGGAAAGGAAAGACTAAACTAACACGAACATCTGTAATAAAAAAATATATGAATGAGTGGTGTGTGTGATGATTCATGTAGTCGACCCTAATGATTGAAAAAAAATGCTAACTTGAGTATAGTTGTATACATAAATTTCTCTTCTGAAAAATAGGTAGAATGTCAGATGACAACATATGTGTGTGTATATTATATATATATATATATATATATATATTATAGGACACGACAAGGATGATATGAATCAATTTAGTATTCAAATTATTTCACGGTATAATGGAATTCAATGAAATTTTCATAGGTTCAATTACCATGTTTGGAAGCCTATGGATAAGTCGAGTTCAGCCGGGGTGAGATAGAACATTTGAGGTCTTGATTTATAATTATCTTAAAAGTTTTGTTTTGGAAAGTAAGATTTAAGAGTTTTTGTTGAGTATTTTAGTTGGTTTGGTAATTGCTTTAATTACTTGTGAACTTTCATACTTTATTTTTTTATTATTATTATTATTTTTGAGAACATGAGAACTTTCTTATTGTTTAACGATTATTTAATTTTGTTTTAATTCAACCAATTATAACACTATTAAGAAAATTATACTTCTCTATTCTTTAATTATTGTCTTGTTTGATCTGGACACATAGATTAAGAAAACATAATTAACTTAATTATTAATATTAATATAATATGTATTTTTTTTTAATGTCCACGAGTATATGACCCATAATTAAAATTGAAAAACAAATAAGGATAAAATAGTAAAAGTAATGTTATAAAATAAAAAAATTATTTTGAGATGAATAAAAAAGAAAAAAAGATAATAATTTAGGAACCGAGGAAATAAATCATAAAACGAACCTTTTATTCAAACGCGATCTATCGGACGTGTTGGCATCCAAGGAATCTCAAGATTCACTTTCATACCCTTTGCAGGAAGGAATCTTAAATTTACGTATCACCGATGTAAATGTGAATGTGAAAAAATTGAGTGTTACTTAGAATTTACATATTTTTTAAAGAAAAAAATTCTTCAATGCAATTGTGGAGAAAGAATATGAATATCCTCCTTCACAATATGCATTAGAAGTAAAAAAATTAATTATCTAATAATTAATAGGAAATAATTTAATTGACTCATCATATTCTATAATTACATTAAAAAAAAATTCTTTAAAAAAATGTGTAATTCTAGGCAGTAACCAAGCCAATTTAAGAGCGGTGCTATTCTCACCCCCAAAATTGTTAAGTATACTCCCTTTACCATTATTACAAAATTACCACAATTTTGAAAGACTATATTACCCTTAAAATTTTTAAGAACCCTAAGATATGTACGGCACCCCTTACCGCACGCTTAATGGTATGTGCGGTGGACCAGTGCCGCACATTCCTTAGGGAGTGCGGTCAGGGAGTGCCGCACACTCCATTCGCAGTTTCCTCCAAAAAATTTAAAAAATCATTAAAAAAATTAATCAAAATGCGTGTTTCAAGCCTAAGTAGTGGTTTGACTTTGTGCAATTTTTTGAAAGCTAAGTCGAAGTAGATGAAACTTCAAAACAAATAGAGAGAATAAAGAGCAGATAATAGAGAAAGAAATGGAGAGTATTTTAATTTTGGGAGGGAGGTGGGTTGGGTAGATTGTGTTTTAATTTGGGTGGGTGAGAATTGAGAGTTTATTGTTCAAGGGTAAAATAAGAAAATAAGTAGGAATATACTTAATAATATAAGTGGTATAATATTTAAAGAACGAGTGAACTAAGTAAATGAGTATATTTAATAATTTTGGGGATTGGAATAGCAAGTCCCCAATTTAAACGGACACCCAATTTTCCCAAGTTCACGTTTGCACCGGTGATCGGTGATGCTCTTAACAAAGGCTACACGAACTTGACTCGACCGCAGCCGAGCCATCACCATGGCTTCTTCTTCTTCGTGGTCGTCGTCTTCATCTCTCTATCCGCCTCCGGCGGTTCCGATGGAGCTCCACCGAGTTAACCGAGACAAACTCTTAATATCTCTCCAGCAGCATCTCTCTCTCTCCTTTCGCCCTCTCCATGGATTTGTCCTTCTCGAGGTAAACCGTCCTTCCTTCACCTGTTTCAATCCTTTCGATTCTTCATTTTCATTCTCCAAGTTTATAAAAATTTCAATCGATTTCAATTTGGCAGGGCGGCAAGGAGCGAACTCGATACTGTACCGATCACCTTGAACTATTTAGGTGCTTAACAATCATTCTTATTTTTCTGTCGATAATTTTTATATATGCATTCGGACGTTCATTCACGAATCCAGATATTCCAAATAGTGAAATAGTCGCTTATGATACAGGAGTATTCCACGAATTTCACTCATAGAGGATTAGTATGGAATTCAAACATTTTAAGAGTCAAAAGTAATTTTCTTAAACACTTGAATTAATCCGCTTATGAACATCCTAAATTGTTGGGATTGAAACAGTTCCTATAAATCTAAGTTTTATGTAATAAGGTTACGTTTGGATGCTCAATTCCAGATTTCGGAATTGGAATTAGAAGAAACTCAAATTGTTCATCCAATTTCAATTCTAAAGCTTGGCATTGAGTAGTCAAACATAGCCTAAATGTTATTCAAACTTCTAAAATCTGATAAGTCAACTATTTTAGTTGAGTGGAAAGTCCAAGAATAAGACGACAGGACTATTTGAGTGAAAAGGAGGGAGTATTTTCCTGAGCTTGTACACGTTAGTAGTTGTATTGATGCTTCCAAACCTGATAGAGATGTATTAAATGGAAGTAACTTCTACAGTGCAATGGATATAGGTTGATTTTGCAGCGTGTAAAGCAATATGGGGCACATAATTGGATCATTTGCTTACATTTGGAGAGTCCATTTGCAGAGGGCTTCTTCTAGAATTAAAGTCGCAACTTCCATGTTATTCTAGCTCTATCCCTCGTTAATAAGTGAACAAGTTAAAATATTAAGGAGAGGTTTTATTTTAATGATCAATCTCAGAGGGCAATTATTCATGTTAATGAATGTTTTGACTTTGCATCCACAGAAGACTTTATAGTGCATCTGGTGCTATGTGTAACCATTTATTTGGTAAATTTGTTTTGGATGGGTCCGCTGGATTTTTTTTCATTTGTGGGGGCAATGTGACCCATATTATCTTTAGAAAAGTAGTATTAGTTGGTAATTATAATTGTGATAAATAATCAAGAATAAAAGCACACAGTTGTGATTATCCATCACTTTTAGTTATCTCATATATAAAGTTGTCCTTATATCTTTTTATTGCGTTTTAAAGAAAATTGTCTACGAGAGTTCCTGGATGGCACTGACATAGTATTCCAAGTGATGACTGATTGATATATTAATTGTAACCGACTTCATTTCTAGACAGGAGAGCTATTTTGCATACTTGTTTGGAGTACGGGAACCTGGATTCTATGGAGCTATTGTGAGTCCATTCATTGAAGTTACTAGTTTTTCTTTCTAATGCTTTACCTTACAACTCTAGGTAATCGTTATTGTGATTCAGTGGGGTTTTCCTTTTTTTCTTCTCCCCGTAATTGGCAACCATATGAAATATATGGTTATCTTATATCTTTCATTTATCTGGACTTATTTACTGTCTCACAGTGTTATACGCTACAAGTTTCTTCCCATTGAAATTCATGTGATATTAGCTGTTGAAAAAAGTATCTGTGATCAAGCGGGTCACGTGAAAGATAAGTAAAAGAGTATGAAGGATCTCGTATAGCGAGTGAGTTTCGTAAAGGAAGAAGTCATTGGTATTCCTCCTCACACTTTGCATAAGATCTTTGATGGCATGGGTTGCTAAAAAGACCGTTAAGCGGCAGTAAACTTCTGTTTATTGAAGTGATGGCTTATGTTATTTGGGCTGGTATCTTTTGACAAGCACACACCTAGACTTTGTTATTCTAGCATTCATAAGAGTTACAGTTGATTTCAATTTGACACATTCTTTTGCTCTTTTTTTTTTTCTTTTGTGTGTGGCGGTGGTGGGTGTGCTTGCAGGATATAGCAACTGGGAACTCTATCCTCTTTGTTCCAAGATTGCCTGCTGAGTATGCTGTTTGGTCTGGAGAAATAAAGCCATTATCCTACTTTAAGGTGATTCCACTGTGGTGCTACCATTTGTGATTACAATATCGTCCTTATCTTAATAGGACAAGTTCTAGCATTTGATGTAGTTCATTGGTTAATTCTTACACTCTTCTTTTGCAGGAAGCTTACAAGGTTAGCATGGCCTTCTATTCTAATGAGATTGCCCAAGTTTTGAATACTCAATACCAGGGTTTGGGACAACCCTTGTTGTTTCTTTTGCATGGGCTCAACACTGATAGCAATAACTTCTCAAAACCAGCAGAATTCGAGGTACTTGGAATTTCAGCCGTCACTTCCCCTCCCTCCAACGATATGTGCTAATGGCTTAAAAAGAAAGCATGCTGATTCAATTATATCAATTTGGGTACAAATCACCAGTTTCGTGATGGGCCGTTGTCCTTCTGGGGATTGTTAAGGCCACATTTGCTTGCTGTTTCTTCCATGCTTACTCTTTGAAATCACTGACAGAAAGTCTTGCCAATCAAATACGTGAGAGTTCTTTTTTGAAGTAATTTATGCTGACATCATTGTTGATTCGTTGATAATAATGTTTTGAAAGAGTGCAAAACCTACACTCATTCGGAAAGGTTTCTAGTTTTAGTCTGAAAGTGGAGACTAAGATTATAATGCAGAAAGTTATTAGTACATTATCCTACCATTTCTTAAGGGCTCTGAATCAATGTGTTCTTTACTCCTGTGATGCAAGTCCGCTGTTCTTGCATATTATGATTTGTGAATATATAAACTATTGGCATCTGGTTGGGGAGAAGTGGTAACTGATTTTGATTCTGTTCAGGGAATTGGAAAGTTTGAGACAGATCAAAATACCTTGCATCCTCTTCTGACTGAGTGCCGTGTTTTGAAGTCAGACCTGGAGCTTGCTGTTATCCAGTTTGCAAATGATATAAGTTCTGAAGCTCATGTTGAGGTGAACTTTACTCAACTTGTCTAGTCGGGAGGATTGATGGATTGTCTTGTCAACTATATTTGCTTCAACAGGATTTCTGTGAATTTTATTCTCGAAGTTGTCAGTTTGACCACTTCCTTAATGCAAATTGCAGTCTTAATTGGTAGAAAATTATGTGTTATGCATGTTTCCGATAGGAGTTTATTCTGCTTCTTATTCTTGAATTTCTTTGAAGAACATATTCATATGTGTATCACAGGATTCCAGTTGATATTTCATAGTGGTGCCATTAGAGCCAACATGCAATTACTGAAGTTTCAAGGTGTATTAATAATATGGGCATGCACTCGTAAATACATTGATTTTATCTATATGTAGGTGCTCTGCATATTTTCGCAATATAGAAACCGTGGAAGAACTTTTCTGAAACCAAAATTGAGAGGCTTGGCATTTCATACTTCCTGAAAGGATGTCAGATTTTTAATGCATGATTCTAAAGTTGTGCTATTATTCATTTCCTCGATAAAGTGGAAAGGTGCAATACCTGCATTGTAGATTGTGCTTTGATTACTTAGATAACATGTGTCCAGAGAAGGCACCTCCAAGGGTGAAATGGCTCTTTCAAAATCTGCAACAGAAGGGGAGGGGAATATTGAAGCAAGAAGAGGAGTGCATCTTCTGTAGTTTTTAAGCTTTCACTCTTCTGTTGTATGCATTGATTTGAATCATAATCATTCAAAACCATCTCCAAATCTGTAAGATATAATTCCATTGATGCATTTTTGGGCATTTTTCCATGTTTAGTAGAGAAATCCTGGGGATAGTCGTAGTCGTTTTCAAACCACCACCACCACCACCACCCACACCCCCCGCGCGACCCACGACAGAAAAAAAGTTTTAAAAGATCGCCATAGATGAAGAAAGTACATTATTCAGGGAATCTTGACATACTTTACTTGTTGGTACTCCAGTTGTCCTCTTTCTTTTTGGTAACTTCACCTGGATTTTAACTCTTAGAAGCCATATCAGGACAACACATTGGATTTTCATTGGTATGCTTTTGAAATTAGACATCCTGTAATGAGTCCCATTATTCATAGAGGAGCTTTATTGATTGAAACACACTGCAGTCTGTTGGAACCTGTTATGGAATTCTTTTTTCGTTGTTTTCCTTTATCTATTTCCTTGTCCTTTTTTTAAAATTTTTTTCTGATTATCATATTGAAATTGGAGTACAGGCTTTATTGTTCTATTGAGTGATTGATGTTCTTGTGCGTATTTCATGCCACAGAATCAGAATGTAGTTTTTCAGTTGCTTACTTGCTTATCTGTCTTGTTGAGTAGGTTATGAGGAAAACTAAAGCAGAAATGAAGGAGTATCAGCTGGAAAGCATATTTTGTCACCATACCTACATGTATGGTGGCTGTAGGCACTGTTCATACACCTGTATTTGTGCGACCGGTGAGAACAGGTCAATCCCCTTCTCGTTCTTGATTTCCCCTTTCAGTTACCCACACTTGCGTTATGCGATAGGCGTAGCGGCTAATCAACAACAATATAGTGGCAGCAGGAGGACAAACATCCTTTTGGACATATGTCTCATAGAATTAATAGAAGGCCTAAATTGCATGTTGATTGTTTATTCAACCACATTCTGCTACTTGGTCCAAAGAAGAAGCAATTCCTAAATAAATGTTAATGTGATCATAACTCATACCGGTAGATGATTGAGCATAACGAAAGCCAACTGAGGATGACCCTCCTACTTGGTGTTTGTAAAACTTAAATGAATCCGTTACTCCATTTACCTCCTTCAAAACATGATTTTCTGTCAATCCAAAAACTATCACACATGCCTTTCAAATATAATTCTTGGTGCTCTTTTTTTTATCATTTTTTTTAGGTTTAATATATAATTTGGTCCCTGAACTTTAAACCTTTTCCTGATTGGGTTTCCGAACTTTGACCTTTCCTATTTTGGTCCCTAAACCGCACTTTAAGTCTTACAGTTCGTCCCTCAAGTGACGACCGTCACTCTTCTTCTGGGTTTCTTCTTTTCCTCATCTATCTCTCTTCGTTTCTTTTTTTTTTTTCTCTCCTCTGTCTCTCTTCTCTCTTCTGGCTTCTCGCTTTTCTTTCTCTTTAAATCTATTAGAATTAGAAAGGTCAATTGGGGTAACAAAAGGGAATCACACGCATAGAGATTCAAAATCAAATCGATGTAATTCAAATTAAAATCTTCCTCAACCAAGTCAATACCATGCTGCTAGCGCTAGCTATTCCGTGCCTTGTGTCACCACTCGGGGATCAATCTCGCTGGAGTGCTCTGAAAGACCTGGGGGTCTATCACTCTGTTTTCTAAATTTTGACTCCGAACCACTCAGTTTCTGTTATTCGAGTTTCTGTCTATCACTCAACCCTTTTACTTGATACCTCACCTGCGTTTCGAAAAAAGTTCTATTCCTTGATCGTATAACTTATGAGTTTTGTATAGAAGAAGTTTATTGAAGGGATTCTTTTTTGAATTTTTTTTCGTTTTCTTTGTCAATTTTCTGGAGTTCGTCGGAATTATGTCATGTTTGGTGGTTTTGGAGTATCTGGAATTAAGGCATTGTTTGATGACTTTAGAACTTCAAGTTAACTAGAATTGCTATATTGCTTCAGGGAATCATTTCTTGGGGTAATTGTTGAAAGGGGAAAAGGGAAAGAAATTTGCGGATTTGTTGATGGAGATTATTGTGTGAACAAGTCGATGAAAAGGGGGGTTTGGAGAGGGGAAGGGAGAGGGAAGTGGATGCGGTCTTTGGTGGTAGGAGGAGGTGGTGGTGGTAGTGGATGATTTGGGTTTTGTCCTTGTTAGATTAAGATTGGCAGTCTAGCAAGGTCTTGAGATTTGGGGGGGGGGGGATTGGAATTCGTTTTTAAGGAGAGAGAGAGATTGATAGCTTGCGTTTGCTTTTTAAATTATTCGATTTCACTCCTTTCATTGATAGCTCACTTCCCACGCAAGCCTGGATTTATTGTGGTTTAATTTATTAAAACATTTAAAAAAATTTTGATACAGACATATATATATATATATATATATATATTCTAATTTAGGTGATAATTGTATAATAATTACATGCTTATTATTTAAATTAATATAAAAATTTATAATTAAAAATTATATCTCTATTACTATTTATTCTCAAATTTATTAATTAAATTCCAACTTAGCATCTTTGACCACCTAGGAATCACACTCAGCATTCAATAAGGGCATTTTGGGTATTTCAAACATTTATTAACGTGTAAAGTGACGGCCGTCACTTGAGGGACGAAATGTAAAGCTTAAAGTGCAGTTCAGGGGGATTTCTTCATAAATGGCCATGTCATAGATGTCAAATTCATAAAGAGCCACACTTATTAAAAAACATCTTTTATGGCCACTTTTCATCCAAAAACCCTAAAATAACCTTACTAAGTCGATTAATCGACCCAAACAACCCTGAGTCGATTAATCAACTCATAGGTCGATCAAAACAACCTTGAGTCGAGGTAATCGACCCATAATCGACCCATAGGTCGATTAATCGAATCATGGGTCGATTAATCGACCTGAAAGAGAGAGACAGAAAGAGAGACAGAGAGAGAGACGAGTACCTCGATGGTAGTGGCGAAGGAGGCGTAAAACGACGTGGTTGAGACAAAGGATGACGGTGGGGGATATGACATTGTGAGGGAGGAGGCGGCGAGGATGGCGGGAGAGAACGACGGTGAGAAGCGGAGATGAAGAGAGAGAAGATGTCGCAGAGGAAGGTTAAGAGTAGTTTGGGGAAGAGTTTGGGCTATTTGGGAAGTTAACAAAAAAAATTGGTCAAAGGCCATAAAACATACCGGGTCAAATGGCTATACTTGACTAATACCACAACCAAAATAGGAAGAGTCAAAGGTCGGGAACTGAATGAGGAAAAGGTCTAAAGTTCAGAGACCAATTTATATATTAAACCTTTTTTTTAGTACGTATACAAACATCCAAATAAAATCTTCTAATTTTTTATCCCCCTTTCTATTAATGATAGACTGTATAAAATGGAATTTATGGTATTCCTGGGCGCTTAATGGTTTCCCCATTTGTATTCCTTATACTGCAATTGTTTCACTCTACTCCATTTTGTTCGAAAGTGTTCTACATATCGTGATTGTAAAGCTACTCTCCTTTAGCATTAGCTACCTCTTTATTCATGTTAATAAGGGCAGTGTCATCCGCAAATAACAAGAAGCATGAAATGTTATATGGCGTATGTTTAGTCAATCCATCCATCAGCAAGGCTAAAACACAAAGTTTAATGTATCTTTGATTTATTTCTCCGCGATCTGGGAACTCACAATTTTCTCCGGAATCATCTCTCTTAATACATACTCCCTCAGTCTTTAGAGAAGAATTGCATTTGAAAAGTCACTTTTTAATATCTTACTTTTGCTTCTCAATATTTCTTTGAAATTGCTCTAAAGTTATATGTACATACAGACACACACACATATATATTTATATTCTCACACACAAGATAATATTCATGTTTCCAAAAAGAAAGAAAAAGATTGAAAAAATATGGATACTTAAATTTTGGAAATGCGACTCTTATTTTGGACAAACCAAAATGGAAAGTGTGACTCTTTAGTTGGGACAGAGGGGAAGAGTTCTTATGTTAAGTATAGCTGAATGCTGATCAGTTCTAAGAACGGGGGGGTTGTTGAATGATATGACGTGAAAACAAATGAAGAGAAATTCTCCTTTGATTATCCCTTGATTTGCTTATCATTTACTTGGAAATTTAAGGGTGCAGCCATTCTATTACTATAAATAACCATTGTGTCTTTCTGCAACTGTCTTGTATCTTTCACTAGAATTGTAATGATAAACAGCTGACATATTTACTATTTCATCCAACAGTTCTGTTCTCCACTATGGGCATGCAGCAGCTCCAAATGACAGGGTATGGTTACTTCAATTTCTTACCTTTAAAATGCTTTATTGGATGCTTCTTATATAGTTTCACCAAAGAGGACTGATTTTCTGCTGTGAGAATTACTCTTTACTTGGTAAAATATTTGTGTTTGGTTGTCTTGGGTAAAAATTCTGGTGAGTGTATGTACCTGATAGTGTATATGCCTGGTGTAATGCATGTGTCTGTAAGTACACTGGCATTTATGCATTTCTATAGCATGCACTTTCTTGTTGGGAGTTGGTTAGTCTTGACTTGGCAGCTGTTCATTTTTGCTACTTGTTGAGTGTTTTTCTTAAGTTAGAAAGCAAAGAAAATGTCTAATGGACCACCCCAGCGCCTCACAAATAATCTTCATATAGTGAACAAAAGGAAAAGCGGACCTAGATTTTTCTACAAATTTAAGAGATTTGGTTGGATATTATCTTTATGTAAGTCAGTGGGTGGTGGGCTAAAAATTACAATCAATATAATCTTGTCACTTTCTGCTACTTTCCTCTGCATTCTGTTAATAGAACATCAGTGTCTCTGGCTGTAAATTTATGTTAGATGTGAATTCCTGGAAAGTTTCTGGATATTATTAGTGGGATAAACAAATAAATCGATAAAGTACGATTCTTGTCTTCGTTGGATTTACCAAAGCTGACCAGATCTGTCAATTGTAAAATACAGCAGAGATCTTGACTTTTTCCCAAATTCTATTAAAATTTCAAATTTGCCCGTTGTCTTGGAGATTTGCAAAATCTTAACCCAACTGGTAATTGTTTACTGAGTTTGGGCATAAATGAACTTTGAGCTGTTTACTTATCATATACTTGGCAAGTCTTCGGTTGATATGGAAAGGAAATTCTGCAATTCAATTTGTACTTTGATCTCTTGCTTAACTGTTGAGTAACATGTTACTGGCTTTATGCAGACATTGCAAGATGGAGACATGGCCTTGCTAGATATGGGAGCCGAATTCAATTTTTATGGTTCTGACATAACTTGTTCCTTTCCAGTGAGTATATGCATTTTTGACTCATCATTTTATCTCATAGAATTATAAAAAGTTTAATCTTCTTGTGTCTTCACCTCTTCTATTCTTGATTATCAAAGATGATGTGTGCTGTAGGATCAATTTTCCCCTGATACTACACTGGTTTAGAGTTATTTACATAACCTCTTTCCTTTTTGCAGGTGAATGGAAAATTTACGAGTGATCAGCGCCTTGTGTATAATGTAAGAGATATGCTTCTAATGTCAGAGATCACCCCAAATTAATTTAATCAAGAAGTCCCTATATGGACTGTTCTTCATGCATATGCATCTTTGCTTGATTTTAATGTCTTCAAGCCATTCATTTTAAGGTCTACGTTAATCATTTCTTGCAGGCTGTTCTTGACGCTCATGATGCTATAATATCTACTATGAAACCAGGAGTAAGCTGGGTAGATATGCACAAGTAAGATTGGGTAGTGCGAAAGTTCAACGTTGATTTCATTTATTTTGTGATGTTCGAGTGTTGATGTTTAGCATAGTTTACACAGTTGTGTTACGAGGCTACAAACTTAAATATCCATTGAGTTGGCCGCTATGAAATCATAGATGATTTGACCTTATGTGGGTTTAGAATGCAAAAAGTGTGAATAACCAAACAGGTAATTATCTAAGCTGGCCTTGAGCTGTAAAATAAGGAGAAAGATCCCGTGTACTCCAAAGATAGTGAACAAATATTAAAATGGATAAAGCAAAGGCAGGCATGCGGATATAAAAGTTAATATGAATGATTTTGTTTTGTCATTTAAAACCTGACTTAAATTTCAAGAAAAAAGAAACACCAAATATCAGTGCCCTCCTCTAAGGTTTACCAAATTGTTTTGCCGCCAAGGTTTTAGAAAGAAGCAGGAACATCCTTCTGTGTCAACATTCTGTATGTGACTTTGGAACTTCGAGAACTGTTCTGAGATTCAGGTTAACATGATAATTATATTGCAATTTTCAAGTAGAGTGAAATAATGCATACAATTAGGAAGGCCCTAGTATTTTGAATATTTAGACCGGACTTTGCTACTCTTTGACACCACTACTCCCATTTCTCTTTTTGGGACATCCTATTTAGATAGACCTTTTCATGTTTATATAATTCTGACTTTCACCCTCATTTATGTAGAGCAGTTTAAGATTTTAATTGAAAGTGTTTTTGTAATGAGCATTTTCAAAGACAATAATGTACAGAAATATGTTTGACTTTTACGGGTGGTGGGAGTACTAACATTAGTAAGAGTTCAAGTGTTAAAGTTGATGATATCAGTATGACACAATTTTATTGGGCCACCTAATTATGCATCGTTATTATGATGCTATTGCCTGATTTTTTCTCCAGGTTGGCGGAGAAAATTATTCTTGAGTCATTGAAGAAAGGTTCTCTTCTAATCGGGTAATTTTTTCCTCTCACACTCTTGTTCATTGGATCTGATAGAATTTTGTGTTTTGTATCTGTCATGTGTATGTATACATGTATATATGCATATTGGATTGATCTGTGATTTTTGACTATAGTGATGTTGATGATATGATGATTGAACGATTGGGTTGTGTTTTCATGCCTCATGGATTGGGGCACCTATTGGGCATTGATACCCATGACCCTGGGGGTTACTTGAAGGTATGTAAGATTTAATATACATCCCCTCTTTTTGTTTTTCTCATTATCTTTAGTGATAATTTGGGGTCATCAATACTGGCTGACTAGTATAGCAATGACCTGTCTGTAGGGAGCAGAAAGACCTAAAGAACCTGGGCTAAGGTCTCTACGTACAAGTAGAAAACTTATGGAGGGAATGGTAAGTAAACTATGCTTCTGTCCCAAATAGAGTTTCCCTTTTTAGACGAAGTTACTAAATTCACATTTGCTACCTATGATGTCCAAATGTGCACTTGCAATACTATAGTGTGAACACTTGGGGCATCTATGTATATCCCTAAAATGGCCTAAAAGTCAACTTCCTTATTTTTACAAAAAACTAAAAAGGGACTCAGTTTGGGACAGAGGAAGTAGGAGTCACACTCATCAGTATGACACTTTAATGCTTTGTCATAATGAACTAGATATTACGTCGTTTACTAATCCTTGTTTACCAGACCGAAATTTGGGTTTCTCACATTGGAAATGATTTTTTGACAAAGGGTTCCCCCATAAATGTAAAAATTGTTGCTACGTTCGAACTTCAGTTTCAAATTTCCGTATTATTATGACCTAAGTAATTGATCTTCTCCTATTAATCTGAGTGAAACCCTTCAGGTGATAACAGTGGAGCCCGGTTGCTACTTCATTGACCCTTTATTAATACCAGCCATGGAAAACTCAAACACGTCAAAGTTTTTCGATCGTGAGGCTATCAGCAGATTCAGAGGTGCTGGTGGGGTTAGAATTGAAAGCGATGTGGTACTTTTCTCCTGAACTTTCTTTTTCACCATTAGTATAAATTATTATGAATTTTTCATAATTCCAATCCAACAACAGTGGGTTGTAGGCTTGTAGATTGACTGGTGTTAATGTGATTATTATATCTCCAAAAAACCCTCGTCTGTTTTGGAAATTTGCTCCCCTCAAGCAAACACCTTGCAACTGTTCTGAATTTTATGAAAGAACGTCAGGTCTTTTCTGTAGTAGTGTGCTTAGTCATACTCAACAAATGGTCCAGAGGCATGACTTGGATACAACATAAACCCTTCTTCAAAATGGGACCTTGGTCTCAATTGGGGTTTCTGCAGCAAATATTTATTATTCCCTCCGTCTCAAAATGAGTGTCCATTTTTGTTCACGTCCTTTTTGTTCATGATCACCACTCACCAGAAGGATTTTTGGGACATGGTAGTATTTCATAACCATGATGCTATTCTCCATTTATACCTCCATCTTTTAATCCATACTTTTCCTTTATTATGTAGTAATCATACTTGCACCATCTTTTAATCCATACTTTTCCTTTATTATGTAGTAATCGTACTTACAGCTGTTATTCTTTTTGCGACGTGTCCAGTATGTTACTTCCAGTGGTTGCTTTAACATGACTAATGTTCCAAGGAAGGTTGGTGACATTGAAGCCGTAATGGCAGGCGCACCATGGCCAATTAAGAAGTCCTTTCATTTTGAAAATGGAGGGAGCTAGCTTATTTCCCAGTGCTTGGCGCGAGCAATGATGGAGAGACAACTGCTGTCTGGAAAATGTTTGACTCAGGCATTCTCTGCCTTCCTTGAACTTAAGTGCCCTGCGTTGGAGCGTTTAGCTTCTCTAAAGATCCCTATAAGGATATCATATACCACAAAGCAACAAATGCAGGTTTGTTCTTAGTGTACAGAAGCTAGCTAAACCCTTGTCCTTCTTCAGTTGTTATTAAGATAAGGGATGATTGTGATGATAGAATCGTTAGTATCATTTGTTTGTTGGTTATCTTATGGTAAATTGCACTAAAATATGACCTTATTTTGCAAGTTACCCAAAAATAATAATTTTTAAATTATCATCCCTTTGTGTTTTGGCCGCGTTTGGATACTTGTTAATTCAGGTTTTCTCAGTTTGGTTTACTTGGATGGTCGATATCTTTGTTTTCCATTTATTTTATTTTTGATTTCAGTCTGCAAATAAATCCAAAATTTCATGCAACATACCTTTTTCATAAATATAAAGCAAATACAAAATTGTGTACGACAAGTCAAATGAGTAAAATGTCCCCTCAAGATTAATGAGTGGAGGGCTTCTTATGCGCTCAAATACACTACCCCCAAAAATAACTCCCAGAAGGGTATCCTGAAAAATGTACGGGCCAAGCCCAAATACACAAAATGTACTCACTTGCATGAAAGAAACCCAGACTTCTAGTCGAAGTCTCTCTCTCTCTCTCTCTCTCTCTCTCTCTCTCTCACACATGTTTAGCACACTCTCTCTCTCTTTTATACAATGAGATAGTGATTATTACATCGGAGGGCTTGAGTCGAACCACGGTCCAGCTTCCTAACGGTATTTTCTTTGATATCAAAGGCACTATTCGGCAGTCAAGTTCGAGCGATGCATGCTTTTTGAGAGTCGAGACATCCTATCAGTCAATTAGTTATACACGTGGAATCGACGCGATTGCCGGTATTTATTTTAGCGTGATCAATAACTATAAAGAACAAAATCAATTTTGAACATATATAATCCGGGGGAAGAAAACTGGCTAGGTTCTCAAAGAAACCATTTGACTTGCGCTGCATAATACCATTCGAGGAAAAGTGATTTTCGGTTACTACATGTGAGTGAGTTCAAAAAGCACCTGCCTATGCTGCAAGAAAGTCCATTTTTTCTTGAAGATTCTCAAGATATGTTATATCCCTTTTTCACAAAAAAAAATAATAATAATTAAAAAAAAAAAAAAAAAAAAGAGAGGTTATATCCCTTTTCAATCATTTCCTCAGTCATCAGCTAATGTATAATGTTTAGAAAAAAATCAGTTGTTTCTTGCTGACATTTAAGAGTCTTTAACGATAATATATAATACAATAATCAAATGTCGCAAATTTCAATCTTGAAAGAATTTGAGAAAGATATATACACTAGTAGAAGGGATGAGTAGTTAATTTAGTAATGAAATGATCGAAAACAGCACTATGTTGCAAATCCAGCATGCATGGAATCCACCTTGAATTAGACGGGATTAGAGTTGGGGGATATTTCAGTTTCAGAAATGTATTTTGGTAGGTGTACCTACTGGCTGGCTGCCTCTTGAAGGGCCTCACCGCTGCGCTGGTAATAATAGCTGATTGTGTGCCAAAAAGAAAATTGTTATTTTACCTGTGTTTAACAAGTGAGCGAAAGAAGCTCTTACACAAGTCCTTTACATACAAACTGATCAATTGTATATCACATCGCGAATAAAAAGTAACTAGCTTGGGTTGAGGTACTGACCAAGTTCGCAACCCAACCGAGTAAACGAAACTTATTGACCAAAAATTCTCAAACTAAAGGTAAATTCAGTCCAACCGAGTAAACGAAACTTATTGACACCTAGTCGCCCAAAAATTCTCAAACTAAAGGTAAATAGAGAAGGGATTATGAAGCCATAAAATTAAAAATAGATGTAGAGCAGGATCATCTCCTTTCACTTTACTGGAAAGTCTTTTTAATTTATAGGACAAAAAATGTAATCAATTTAAGTCAAGAAGTATGGCATTGTATAAATCAAGAATGGAGGGAGTATTTATTTAATAAACTTTAAGATATTCCTCCGTGCCAAAATGAGTATCCCCCGAAGGCCGAAACTAGTACTCCATATACCTCCTTATTCTTGCCTCGCTCTAATTTATACAATCAAAGTTATACTCCAAAAATTGTACCAAATATTCATAACCCAAACAAAAGGTTCTAACTCTTCATAACCCATATACAAGGTTCCAAATCTTGAAGACGCCGAACGCACCTGCAATGCAAATCCGCATTTAACGAATTGGGCTATTTGATTCTTAAATTAGGCTGGGCTATATCAGTACGGAAACCAGTTGAACGTAACCATCAGGCCCAGGTAAGCAATGTTGCAAAGGTCTCCAACAAAAGGAATTTCTTTGATAATGACAATTTTCTAGAAACATGGCCAGATCGAGAGCCAAATCACGTTCATTCATTTCTATAGAATAATTTTCTGACAACTCATGAATGCACAATTTAATGAAAGAGAAAAATGTTCCAGAGATTATATGCATGATTTCACGTTATGAAAATTAAAATATAAAGTGCTTCCTTCACACATTGATACAAATGTAAGAAATCCAGTGCATGTCAACCCACCACAAGTACGAGTGATCTGAATTGTTCAAACGAGAGATATTTCCTAGACTTGCAATAAGACTGAAGATGGTTTTCATCAATGTTTCCTAGACCCGTAAGTTTAACCATGTATGCCTCCATTCTACGTATATCTCGTGGAATAGGTGATTGCAATATCCCATCCAACCAACTAGGAGGAAGAAGCGGTGTGATAGTGCACTGCTTCGGCTGGCTATGACAACTCAATGGACCTGCATATCTGTTCTAGATGTGCCCACAACCTTTTTGATTATGCAAGCCTCCTTGTAAGAGGTTGCTTTGAAAGCTGCTGAAGAATGTAAAATTCAAACTAGTTTGGTCCTCGCCTAGAAAAATTCAAAGTTTCAAACAATTACAATATCAATGAGAAAACAAAATGCAAATATAGAGTTGGAGTTTTTGCGCTTTGCTGTAGTACTAAAAGATATGGATGTACCTAGTTGGTGAACAGCTGTCCGTGCTGCAATGAGCTGTGCGGACGTGGTTCCGACGCGTCTCTGAGCCTCAATAAATAACAGCTCGTTGAGCGCTTGAAGCTAAAGAGAAGTCAACAAATGTAACCCACCTTGGGATGGTGTATCAGAGACCAAAACCCACCCGAGATCTTGCCATGTTCAAACCATTGGCACACCATAAACACCAGATTAATTACTGGTAATAATTATTTAAAATAAAAATGTCCCTGCATCTTGATGCATGTCTCCTCTGAATAGATGCATTGTACTACTTGATCTTCATTAATAAGGCCATCTTTTATTAGTTTTCGAAATGCATTTTTGAATGTCATTTTCTCTTCTTTTTGGTAGGGGGGAGGGACAGTGGGGGAGTAGTACTTTGAATAACATTTATGTCCCAGCTGCTTCCGAAGAGAATCATCTCCCCATGGTGTTATCTTAGAGCAAACCTTCCCCAAGGTGCAATCATATACAGGTTGCAAGCCAATTCAACCTAATACATGTGGTGACAAGAAAAGTGTGGAAAATGAACAAACAAAAAGACCGATAGATCTAAGCACACAATGGTTCTATCATTATTCAATATGTATACTTAGTCATAGACAATGGACAGTACAACCCACTAGGCTTGATCCTCAGTGTGAATTAGAGAGATTGCAAGTTACAAAATGAAGAAGGTGTGAGGTCAGCGCACTATAATTCTTTCCATAGCCCCATCATTCATATTTGTGCAAGTAATGACATATCTCAGGGAGTAAACAGGGACAGAATTAATGGAGGGTGGAAGGATACATCGGAGAACTAATTATAACCTTAAAACCGTTAGCATCAGTTCTTTATAGTTAAACCCACAAATAAGGATTTCAGAGTCATAATGCTGCGCCCGTAACATGTGTTACACAGTAATTTAGGGACGGAGGGAGTACATCTTTGTCAAAACTTATGTCAGAATAAATCTTTGAACTTTTATGTTTTGAGGAAGCTTAAATTAAAGCATGCATCGCATTGATTTTCATGTTTTACTAAAGGTAAACAATTAAATGTATTGACATCTGAATTTTTGGGACAAAATGGACGAACGAAATAATGGAAACATTGCTTGGAGTACAAATTGTTATTCTATGTAGTTTTGAGCAAAATTTAATGCCTCAAACATCAACATCAATTAAGGCTAATGCTTGGTGCAAACCTCAAGCATAATCCCCCAGTGTCGTTTTTAAAATTACGAACGTTTTTTCTGCTTCACTCCAAACAAAGTCAAAGTATCCCAACTTTTCATCCCAAATAGATGTGAAATGGCATAAGATCACATCATTGAAACACATGACTAGTCACGTAGATTGGGATCAAAAGTCTAACTTTTTCACTCAGGTAGAAAATTGTACATAAGTTGGGACTGTGTCACTTTTCACATCAACCAAACAGGCAAATTTGATAGATTAATCTAAGATTGAAGCTTGTACCGTGCAATTCAATACGATCTCGAATTATAGGCCAGACTCGTAGGCTCTCTCTCCACCCCCAAGGACAACACCTTTGAGACTTGCCACACTGCACTGTGCATCCGGCTCTCGTCTCTCTTTCTCTCTCTTTCTCTCTCTCTCTCTCTCTCTCTCTCTCTTTGAGACTTCAGAGGGGACCGTAGATCTGATCTAAGAAAATAGAACCGAACATTTGGGAGCTTGGGCATAAAATGAAGTTGTTTCTGGCTTTGTATATGCGTCAATCATTCTTGTATAACCTTGCCAACAAAATTCACTATGAATTAGTTGAAATTACAGTAACTCAAAGAACAAAACTAACCCAATTCATACTACACAATCACATTGCATGTGTACTTTGGCCCAATTAAACCCATTTGGTTGATTTGTTCATTGTAAACTCATTTGGGCCCTAGGTATAAGTGCGCTTATGGCGGTGGTGCCATTCACTCCGGCCAAATGTCAAATCTATAAGTAAGCTATCAATCATATGATAGCTTCGAAATTTCTGATTGATACCTATATCTCCTCCCCCGCCCCAAAAAAAAAATAATAATAATAATAATAATAATGTAAGTCAAGACTCGTCTGAATGTTGAACTTCGGCTAATGGAATTGGAGCCGTCGCCGCAGAATTGAAAGGTCGATCTTGAACACAATCACTAAACATTGGGATGATTTTCAAAAATGGTGTACGATTTTCCGGATACGGCTTGAAATGATAATAATTATTTTGGATTTGGAACTAATAAAAAAAAAAAGAGTTGGGGAGTCCTGAAAAAACTCTCCAGTTATGAACACTTAGAGAAAAACTTGTTTGCGATAGGATTCCAAAATTTAGGATTGATAGGAGAGGTAAATGGGTTTGCTTGCAGAGGGAAAAGATGGTGGTGACAACAAGGATGGATGGCTACACCTGGGATGCAAGAAAGACGGGCATGCACCTAGAATGTGTCCCCCTACCATAATCGAATCGAGATAAGTTGTGGAAATAGATACTCCAGTTAAAGCCCGCTTCTCACAATAAGCTATTCGACGCACAACAAAGTCAAAATCAAATAGGAGGAGGACCTTTCGTTAAAGAGAGAGAGAACTCAAATTGTATTGTAGTTCGGAAAAGGATCGGTGGTTAAGTTGTAGTATCTAGTTGATCGTCAATGAGTTTAGAGATTAGACGATCGATCGATCGATGACACATTTTGAGCTTGAATTAACAAGCAAACAAATACTACTCAACTTCATACTTTATATTAATTCTAACACGTATCAAATTACTGTATTTCTTTTTAAGTACCCTATCATGATCCTCAACCTTATGCATGCAACAACATAATAATAAACCACCTAAAAATAAGAGATAGACATCCTATCCACACAAGTCATACATAGTTACAACTGTTAAAAAATACAGAACCAATCAAAAAAGGAACCCCCCGCTTAAAAGTAAAAAATAATAATAATAAAAAGGAAGGGGTGTTAGTGTTACATTATTTTGGCTTTTCTTTCAAAGTTAACTAGTTATAGAACTCGTGCTTTGCACAGGTGTAATTTAACACAAATAATTTAACTTTTGTGTTTAATTATGAATAATTTTATATAAAATTATCATTATTAGATATGAGCGTGATCGTTAGTATAGTATTTTCGTTTCAAAATAAATATTTTTTATTAGTGATCAATATATGTATTTTCATATTTATACATTTTTGTTGGGTTGCAGCTCCTTTGCTTTGTTTTTTTCTTTTTATTTTCATCTTGCACTTAATAAAAATATTTTGAACATATATTTGAAGAATTTTTTAAAAATTAAAAATAAAATATTTACTTTAAAATTTATTAAAGAAAGATAATTTTTTTCTGAACAAAAGAAAATTATTTAAGGATTAAATATAACTATATTTTATAAAATAATTTTTGAAGATCATTCAATAATTAAAGAAGGTTTAGTTGGATACTATATTTACAAAATTGTTTATTTTTAATACACTGAAATAATAATTAAAATAAGTGGATATTATAGCACATGGGTCTCGTGACCCCTACTTAACTATAATATATATAGTATTCTAAAAATATACATATAATGTAATTGGATGAATTGGTCTAAGGTGAATATACATATATAAAAAAGTGTGTGTTCAAATCTCATTATGAACATCATTTTGCTTTTCATTTCCTTGTCAATACCTAAAGTTCTTCACCTATTACTATTTACTATTATATATACTCTTTATAATAGTTATTGTTATTAGGTAATATTATTACCTAATGACATCCTCTCCTAATAAACAAGAATTTGAAGAGTCAAATTCACCAAAATGAAGATTTAACAAAAATTGTGTAGGTGGCAGACTCATAAGCTTCCTCACCAACTTTAACATATATATATATATATATATATATATATATATATATATGATTTTCATTTTAATTAGGGTGCAGGTGGGGGAGGAGGAAGGGGTGTTACATCCAAGTAAACTCTACAAATAAATTTTGCAATCCAGTGGCAAAAGATCAGTTAAACCATTTACAATCAACACTTATGGGAGAGTACCCTGAAATGCCGAAAACCCACTCCCAGTCAATCAACAATACACTGGTAAATAACCTATCTCGATAGATTCTTCACAACAGCATATACCACTAAATCCAATGCCATAGACTCGGGCAAAACTCCATAACACGCCATATACTATAATAATAGCACACACTGACTACCCTGTAATTCTAGAGGCAAAAAAGATGTTAAAGCAAAAGTCCCTTGATAGCAATCTGTTACCTCCACTGTGCTCCTCCCTTCTCGAGCATTGAAATTCACATTTACATTCACAATTTGCTGGGGTAGAAGTGAGAAAAATAAAAATAAAAAAGATGAGAGAAATTAACAAAATTGACATAAATAGAGTATTGATCTTCAATGAAAATGTATTTTCATGACATAGATTACCTCCTCCTCAGGAAATTCTCAAATTCCCCAAAGACCTTAGTGATATACTGTTTCTGTACCATCCCTGATTCAATCTGGAACAATCACAGCTTTCTTTTAGACAGAAAGAAAGAAGTGTCTTTATTCGTAGAATACGAGCTGTTGACAGCCAAAAGGAACAAACAAATTGACCAGCACAATTCTAGTGAGAAGAAAGTTATACTTTTCAATAAATAATCCTGAGTAATATTTTATACATGGTGATTATTGAAAAGATAGCAAGAGTAGTTTCTTGAACAGAATACACTATTATTAATGTGTTACTCTCAAGGGCAAAATGATGAAACAGGTGCCGTAGAAAACCCTATTCCAACATGACCTCCCCACTGACAATCATGATTCATGAAGATAATCCACTACGGGGAAATGTCATGGCAACTAACATTAAGTACCACTTTACAATTTCAGTTATTTTTGGCTAAATATAGAATATAGCACCACATCTGGCTGCCTCGGTTTTTCAATACAACCTCAGTTAATCCAAAACCCAAAGAAAGCTAGTTAGGTTCTTGCTTATAGTTTTGACATGATGGTGGAATTTGGTTCAGGCTATATCACAATCAAAACAACCTGGATATAAAATATGGTGATGCCTTGTGATGGAAGTTGTGGTATCTAATAATACATGCTACCACATGTTATTAAGTACACTTAATATGCTTTACATGCCCATTGTTTCTTAGACTACAATGTGCAGGCTTGGAGAGTTTCCATTTGTAGGAACAGCCTATTGACATTTTTATTAATGAAAATATATTTTTAATTGTGCATTTACATTTAGATTTCTGACCAAGAAAATGAGAATCTAGGTAAAATATAGAGCACTTTCTACCTTCTTTTTCTTGTTTGTGAGCAATCACTTTAACATCTGCAATAAGTCCTCTTTTTTTCTTTATATGGAAAGGAGTTTTTTTTTTTTTTAGGGAGTAGGCGAAAAGCTCCAGTTACTCAGAAACTAAGTTTAGACGGACATGGACAAAGCTCCCAAAACTCTGAAGAACTTGGGTAGATAAAGTTTCAAATGCTCAGTAGGTTCTCGATCTTGCATTCCAATTAAGATGCGTGCAATAGCTAAATTGTCATTCCCCAATATACTGATGTATTAAACAATTGGCATTGGACATGATGTAAAATGTATGTATTTTGTAACGTGAATTGTCTGGCCAATGTAGTCCTAAAAACTAGTTAATTGCGAACAGCCAACTCCAGTAAATAATCGGATACCTGCTCTAAAAATGTGTCAGTAGGAAAGAAATGAATTAGCAATGGATATGCTTATACCTATTATCAGAGGGCATGTAATCCAGAAGAGGACAGTATTGATGCCACAATACAATATACATACAAATAGGACATTTAAACGGCATGGTCCAGTTATCATCAGGTATCAGATTCACTAACACTAGAACCATTGCCCAAAGCAAATATAGCTTTTGTCAAAAATGCAATGAAGGATCATACCACATGTAGGAGGAAAAACACTATTTCCTTGGTAATAATCCATTCATTAGAAACCTCTACAGCAGAATGATGCAAGTTTGATCAAACTTAACCTTTTACCAGGTCACAGGCAAACACAAGTGTAAAACTTACCTGTTGCCTAAAGAGGTCAGCCTTGGAAGCACTTCTGGCAAGAATAAGAAGTCCTGAGACTAAACGATCTCGCCGGTGAATAGCTGTAGTGTCAAGGAAGACAAGAAACTTGGAACTGCAAAAAGTTACCCACAGAGTGAGTGTTTGGAGAGAGAGAGAGAGAGAGAGAATATTCTGCTATGGGGTAACAATTGATGCTAATTCATCTGTTGAGGATATAATTGTCAATGATGGTGATCAGCCAAAGAGAGTTGGATACGAAATAGAGGCGCCAAGTCATGCTCCGCCTGAAGAATACCAACAATTGTGTTCTTACGATATTCTAAAAGAGCAATAAACAGAAAATTAATGCCCTGCGAAACACAGTCAATGTAAACAGAGGTAATACATGGCATACATGCCAAGACTTCACATTTATAAATATAAGTTGATATTACGAATCTTTATACGGAGTAGTATTTATTTGAGTAATATTATCATCCAATCATTCCAGTGTTTCAACTTTCTAATACAGATCACCCTCATAAATCAACCCTGGAAAAGCATTAGAATCAAAAAACAACACAAGGTTGCTTCACATCAATCTTCCATCCAACCGTTATTAGAGTAATATTATCAACCAAACACTCCAGTGTTTCAACTTTCTCATACAGATCACCCTCATAAATCAACCCTGGAAAAGCATTAGAATCAACAAACAACACAAGGTTCTTCTCATCAATCTTCCATCCAACCCTTATATTTTCAATGGCAAGACATGCGTTCTAAAGACACAACAAAGGTATTAGTGGTGGTGGTGGTGGTGGGGGTGTGTGTGAGAGAGAGAGAGAGAGAGGAGCAATTCATTCTCAAGGTAGCCAGATCTTAATAGTACGAAAATGACTAATGCATCCAAAACAACCTTAGAGGCTAGATATCTGTGTTGCTAGATATCTGAGGTGAACGAATTTGATTGTTCAGACAATCTCTCCAGACCAACTTCCTTACAAAGTCCATGCATTGGACTTAAATAATTTCTTGTGGAGACACATTATCTTGGCTGCCTATGCCTAGAAGTCTCAATTGCAGGACCCAGCGAAACTAATCAAGATAGAAGCCTTTCTCATTCTGTTACAAGAACATATAAGATTTTTGAGGATACACGCACACACACAAACACTCGCACATATACTTGTGCAGTAAATGTACTTAGCAGTTAGCTGCATCGCGGCATATTCCACAATTCGATGCATCACTTTCCATAACAGATTATAAATCAAATTGCACTTGAGTGAGGAAATGAACAAAATCTAAACTGAAACCCCCAATAAGACCCTTCTCCTTTACAAGGGCAAGCACTGTTATGTTTTGGGCTGTTTCTGGGTCGAAACAAAAATGAGCCACTCATTTTACTAAAATCCTAAACCTCATAATTATTGAAACGAACTAAACCACCTTAGTTGGGTTCTGTATGATTGAAGTTTCAGGCCCAGTTAGTTTTCCCTTTGGACAGTCCTCTATTTGGCAATGAAATTCCTCATTGTTGAGAATATCTTAGGCAGGGTTATAACATCACACCTTTACCGTGCTGGTACACATTGTATGAAAACTTGGTGTTTTAACCTGAGTTAAGCTCTCTTATGGTTATTGAAACTACCTTGTTGACTGTTTGATATCTGCAAGGAACTCATTTTCAGAGCTATATATACTTGGGAAATAGAGATAGAAAGAAGATGATCCTTTTCCTGAGGAGTCCTATTGCAAACAAAGCCGTGCAAGTTCTATTAATGACAGGAACGTGGTTAAAATCGGGCACACACAATAAGGTGGTCACAACTTACAGGCAACCTAAACCCAGATTTACCAAATGAATGTCAAAGCCTCACAAATCTACAACGGACAACCTCACACTATCTTGGGAGTTGATCAAATCCCTTCATCTCATTTCCCATAACCTGACACCTAATCAAGCTTCCTATTGTATTTGTCACCATCTTCAAATCCTCCAACCTGTTTCCATTCGCCAATTTCTTGTACAAGTAGCTCTCGAAAGTCATTCGCTGCACGTACTCATCCCCACACAACTCCACCAATGCCTCCCTAGCTGCATTGCTACCATAAAACACCTTCTGCAACAAATCCAAGAACCTAAATGTGTTAATGTACTTGGCATCCCACTCCTTCAGATACTCCCTCTTCAAATCATCCTCCGTAACCATTCTGTCTCCCCCCTCCGATGCCCTAACGATTGCCTCCCCACACATCCGACCGCTCTTTGCTGCAAAGTAGATCCCTTCCCCCGAGCACTTGGTCACGTATCCGGCTGCATCACCCACCAAGGCCACCCGTCCCCGAACTCTAATCGGGCGGGGGTGTTCGGGTATTGGGTGGGCCTCCACTTTTACCACTTTCCCGCCTGCGATCTTTGGCTGAACCCTGGATCTAATAGCTTGCTGATACTGTTTGATATTTGGCTTGGAGCAAACCGTGCCTGTCCCCACAGCCACGTGATCGCACTTGGGGAAAACCCAGGCGTAAAAATCGGGTGACACGTCATTCCCGACATACATCTCAGCTAGATTTTGGTAGTACTCCATTTTGTCGTCGGGGAGTTCGATACGCTCTTGGAAGGCAATGGCGCAAGCGTAATCACCGGCGCGGATCGACTTGGCGACTCGGCTGTTGGCGCCATCGGCGCCGATTACGACATCTACGGCCAGGGACTGTAGTGAGTTGTTGACAGTGTAGTGGACGACGTAAGGCGCGGATGAGTAGGTTGGGACATCGAGTTTCGTGACGAGAGCTTTGAGGAGGGTAGCACCTTTGGACTCGGCGCGTGTGCGGAGGTAGGAATCGAGTACTTCGCGGCGAAGCATGGAGATGAACTCGTTGGGTTTGAGAGTCTTGCCGAAATCGACGGTGCGGTTCGAAGGGGAGATGATCTTCATGTGGGTCACTTTCCGATCGACGAGCTCCAGAGGGATGGAGAATTCGTCGAGCATACAGAGAGGGATTGCGCCGCCGCATGGCTTGGCGCCACTGGGGCTGCGTTCGAAGAGGAAAGTCTCTATACCACCATCAGCTAGGGCCTCGGCGGCGGAGGAACCGGCCGGGCCGCCACCGATAACGGCAGCACGCAGCTTTCGGCCGGAGATGAGAAGGTTGTTAGATGCAGCAACAATAAGGGTTTTGGATTTGGGAAGACGTCTGACGGAGATGGGTTTTGGCTTTTTGAGAGTGAGGGAAAGAGAGTGGAGTGGGTGAGGTAAGGCGGCCATTATCAGTTTCTAGTCAACTTTCTTTCAGCTAGGTTAATTCGATTCAGATTCGCAGAGCAGAGTACGCACCCAAGGAAGATGGAAATATATAAATAAAAAGCAGTGACGGAAGAAGACGGTGAAGGTTTTAAATTAAACTAGTTTTCCATCCGTGCGTTAATGCAAGGACATATATCTTTTGAGTGTTGTTATTTACATTCATGAACTTATTGAATACACTTAATTATTGGGTGTTGCTATTCTCACACCCAAAATTACTTAGCATACTCACTTACTAAGTCTACCCCCCATTTTAAATTCTATACCTCCTATATTACTAAGTATACCCCCCTTATTTTTTTATTTTACCCTTTCACACAAAATCTAAACCCATGAATCAATTCATTTACAAAATTGTGAAAGGATCAGATGAAGAAGTATTGATGCAAGTGGGCAGTGTGCACAAGTCTCCAACAGAATGGTATACTTTGATCCTTCGCAAGATTAAGGAGTCAGTTGAAAACCATCTCATGAGAATGGTCTCAAAGGCTATAATTGCAGTTCCTCGTCATTTTGATGATCGTCAGAAGGAACTAACAAAGGAAGCTGGAGAAAGTGCAGGTTTAGATGTTCTTGAAATTATTGATGAACCCATTGCTGCTGCATTAGCCTGTCGCGGGAACACGAATGATGGGATTGAGGATTAGTGTGTGTGTGTGCGGTTTAATAATTTTTTGATTTTTTTTTGGAGGAAACTGCGTAGTGTGCGGCACCCCCCCGCCGCACACCCTAAGGAATGTGCGGCAGTCCGCCGCACATACCTTAGGGCGTGCGGCCGCAGTGCCGCACAGTATGTTAGGGTTCTTAAAATTTTTAAGGGTAATATAGTCTTTTAAAATTGTGGCAATTTTGTAATAATGGTAAGGGGGTATACTTAGCAAAATGGGGGGGGGAATAGCACTGCCCTAATTATTAAGTACACCCCACCTAATATTTTTAACCCCTTAAAAAATTAAGTACACCCTTTCATAATTTTTTATTATATCCTTAAGAATATTTTTTTCAAAATACTAAGTACACCCCACCTCAAACATACCTCACCCCATTCTCCTCTTTTCTAGTACACCCCTCCCCCACGCCCACCTCCTTCCACCTCCTTTTCCCCCCCCCACCCACCCACCCACCCACCGCCCCCTGACCTCCCTTTACTTAAATTTTTTTAAACACCCCTTTCCTCCTCCTCCCCCCACCCCACCTCCTTCCCGTCACCCGACACACAGCCCGTCCCTTTCATTTTTTTTTTAAACAGTTTGTTCAGCACTGTGTTACCGAACACCCATAGTGGTGTTCGGCACCCCCTACCGAACATCACTATAGGTGTTCGGCACCCCCTACCGAACATCACTATGGGTGTTCGGCACCCCCTACCGAACAGTAAAAAAAAAAAACCAAAAAAAGGTATTTAGGTATAAATTTATAATGACATTTTTGTAATTTTTGTTAGAGGGTGTACTCAGCAATTTCATGGGTGTAAATAGCAACTCTCATATCTTTTTCAACTAAATAACACTCGAGCAAAATAAAGAGAAAAATTAAAATAAAAAGAATAAATGGAGGTAACGTAATGTTGGAACTAATTAAATAGAAATACAATGATATATTGTTAATATTATAGTTTCTGAAAAAATTTCTTATACATAAAATTTGTTGTTTTATTTCTTGGTTTTCCCTCTTTATCACATATTTTTTAATTAAATTATTTATGAATGGTATAATTTACTTTTCCTTAAATTATATTACATAAATTGAAAAAAAAAAGAAAAATAATTATAGTGAAATTTACAAAATAATTATAAGACTTGGTTGTCATTGTATAATTTCAGGTAATTACATAAATTGAAAAAAAAAATGTTCTATTTTAAATACAATTTTTTAAAATTATAGAATATTGTTTTTATTAATGTAATACTCTATAACATCTTTATAGAGTATAATTTAATTTTTCTTAGTTATTCTTTGTATTTTGTTTTTCCTCTTTGTTTCAAAAATTAATGATTAATATTTCGTATATTCAAAATTTACATAATTAATAATTAATATTTCAATTAAAACTACATAAATTGGAAAAAAATAAATAAAAAATATTGTTTTCATTGACAATGATTCAATTGAAAATATTGTCAAATGAAAAACAATACGGAAGGAGAGAGAGAGAGAGAGAGAGAGAGAGAGAGAGAGAGAGAGAGAGAGAGAGAGAGAGAGAGAGGGTTTGCCACTTTTTCTAATTCATGATTTGGATGTAATTAAAGATTGTATTATTATTTTTTATTTATGATTTTGTATTTTCGAGAAAAATTTTAAATGTATAATCAGTTTTATCTAATGAAGTTGACTTTCTATTTTTGGTAAATAATATTTTGGCGGGATTTTTCCTTATATAGACTTATTAGGTTATATATATATATATATATATATATATATATAGATTAAATGGAGTACATACTTGTAAACCCTTATAAAAATGTTCAACTTTGCATAATTAATTTTATAATTATTCTTACAACAAAGTATTAATGAAGGGTAAAATTATATTTTTCTAAAATACATTTACCTTTTATCAAGACTTATTTATAAAAAAATTGTAAATCTAATATTTTTCAAAAATATTTTACACATTTACTTTTTATCAAAATTTATTTGTAAAAAAAATTGTAAACCTAATATTTTTTACAAATATTTACTTCGTATAATATTACCACTGGCCTGGGTGGACGGAATGAAAACCACGTAGAGTTTTGCTGCACCTGCACGCTTACAACTCAATGTGCAAATGTTTTTCGGGTAATATTCAAACATAGGCGCTAAACGCAGCCCCTTTTCTTGTGAAATTACTAATGTATCTTTTTTTTATTTTATTTTTTGAAATTTTAAAAATTACAGTCCGCCCCCCTTCCTTTTTAATTTTTACAACCTCCTTAACTTTTTAATAATTACAGCCCCCCATACAGCCGCCCCCTACACCCTATCCCTATAAAAACTACATTTAGGCCCTCCAAATTTTATATTTTGCACCTTCCCCTATAAATTACACTTAAACCCCCTAAAATATTACATTTAGCCCCTTGACTTTTTATGTTTAAATCCACCCTATAATATTTACGCCCTCCCCCCTAATTTTTTATATTTTACACACTCCCCCTTTAAAATATTATACTTAGCCACTTCACAATTTTTTATATTTAAAGTCAATAGTTTGACACAAATCAGAATGTGCATGTTAAAAATCATTTCATACTAAATTGGTGATACAGTATAAACTAAAAGCTCTGCTAACATTGTTATCTAATCGAACACTTCTAAGTATAGTCATCGTAATCAAATTAACATTTGAATCAATTGAACTTTGAAAAGGTCACTAAACTGTGCGATTGTTTAATTAGACCATTTATGCATTTTGACCTATATTGAACCATTTGAACTATATTTAACTGATTGGTTTTTCTTGAGCCGGCTATAAAACCATAACAAAGAAAATTGTGGTGAATGCGAAAAAAAACTCAAATACTAGTGCCATGCATAATTATTTTTGTGTACCACACATCATTTGATACGAGTTAAACAAAAAATAGATGAACTTTTATACTTTCTTCGTAGAGTTCATTTTCAAAAATTATGCTTACAATCTTCATAATTTTATAATTTTACTCTCTACATGTGCTAAAACATTTTAACTCAAACATTTTTGTAATTATGATAAATTCTAATTATACTTTTATATTCTTTAATTATTTAATTTTTTAAACGTATACTCTTTAAATGGAACGGAGAGTGTAACATTTTTAGAGTTTAACAAAACATTTCAACCGGTTGAATTAACGGCGGAACTGTGTCCTTAAGGGGAGGCCTAGGGTAAAATTGGTCTTCTTAAAGTGTTAGGTCTTAGTTTCAATTTCTTCTCACGCCCCTTGATAACACACATACAATATATATATATATATATATATATATAAATTTGTTGAACTGTTAAAGCATAGACCACCCTTTTGACCAGTTCAATATCCAATCCAATTCTAATAACTATGCTCTTATTATGTCATGCTTATCAAAACTTATGTTCCGTGTCATTAAATATGTGTGTGACCTTATCAAAAAGTGCGTAGATCAACTGTTAAGGATTATTCAAGATCAAACATAGGTGTCGTGTTCAAGTCCTATAAAATGCAACTGTATTAAAAACTTGTTTGGAGAGATTTTTGGGAAACCAATATATATATATATATAGGCTGAAGTATTAAACCATGAACCACCCCTTTGACCAATTCAATATCCAATCCAATTATAATAACTATGCTCTTATAATGTCATGCTCATCAAAACTTATGTTTTATGTCATCAAATATGTGTGTGACCTTACCAACAAGTGCGTAGATTGGCTATTAAGGATTATTCAAAATTAATCATAGGTGTCGTGTTCGAGTCCTATAAAACGTAACTATATTAAAAACACACACATACAATATATATATTATATATATATAATATATATAATATATATATATAAATATATATATATAGATATATATATAAATATATATATATATATAAAATTTGTTGAACTGTTAAAGCATGAACCACCCATTTGACCAGTTCAATATCCAATCCAATTCTAATAACTATGCTCTTATTATGTCATGGTCATCAAAACTTATGTTCTGTGCCATCAAATATGTGTGTGGCCTTACCAAAAAGTACGTATATCAGCTGTTAAGGATTATTCAATATTAATCATAGGTGTTGTGTTCGAGTCTTATAAAATACAACTATTTTAAAAACTTGTTGGAAGAGATTTTTGGAAAACCAATATATATATATATATATACACCTGTGTGTGTGTCCTTTAAGTCTTATTAGTATATAGTACGATTTAGGAACAATATTCCTAGGACCATGGACAATGGGGATTAATATTTGGGGGAGTTTGGAGGAATCATGACTAACAAAAGCTACGATGGTGTTTTTAAGGGAGCGTCTGGATAGCTAAGTTAAGTAAAAGTGAATTGGGGAGCTAAATAAGTTACCGGAGCTTAGCAACAAAAAAATAAAAGAAACCACTCAAAACGACGTCATTTAAGCTGCGATGAGCGGGAATTAAAAAACAAAAATAAAACAAAGAAAAAGGAGCTGACACCTTTCAACTGTCGCCCATCTATTGGGCCGACACAAAAAACCTCCCTCTCCGATTTTTGGCCATTTTTCACAAAAAAAAAATTTAATATTTTTTATATTAAAGTATACATTTTTTTCTATAAATAAAGACTTGGTTTATTTCATTTGGTAATCAAATTAATTTTTTACAATTTTTTAAGTTTTTATTTATTTACCTCTCTTCTCTTTCTTTACGCTTATTGAATTTTAAACTTATTGGAGTTTGTGTCATAATTGAGAGAGATTTTTTGTTTACGTAACTTATAGGTAACTTAAATGTATCTTAGAAATAAATTTGGTTAAAAAAAAAAAAAAACATTGGCCAAGCTCTCTCTTTTAGAGATGTTAAAAGGGCCACGGCCCGTAGGATTGGCCCGTTTAAACAAAAAAAAATAGGGTTATGGCTCAATATTTTTGGCCCGTTTAAAATTAGGGTTGACCCGTTTAACCCGTTGGCCCGCCAGGTTTCAGGGTTGACCCGCTAGCCCGCATAATATTAATTCGGTCGTAAAAAATTTAGAAGATACGTAAAACAACCACCATGAGAATAAAACCAACAACCTTTAATCCAAAATCAAACACATTTATCCTTTGCACTATAGGTCTTCTTTGTGTACTTGTGAATAAATACTGAATAATAAACAAAAATTTTGAAAAGAACTGCTAAGTAGAGCTATTACATAATTTATTTTGAGAATAACAAGTTGGAAATTATAACACATCGATGTAAAAAAATATCTAGTTTATATTTCTTTTGAAAAATATAAGAAACTCTCAAAGTTATGAATGATTTATCGATTCACTATTTTAAAATATTGTTGTATTATATCTTTAATCGTGGCCCGATAGTGGCCCGTTTAGCCCGAAACCCACTAGTGTTAGGGTTAGGTCTGCAATATTAGTGGCCCGAAAAAATTAGACCGTTTAACCCGCAGCCCATTAGGGCCACAACCCGTTAGGGCTAGCCCGTTTAACATCTCTACTCTCTTTGCTCTCAGCCATTGTTCTTGCTGGTTTTCAAACTTTTGAAAATCAAGATTTGAACTTACAATTCTTCTCTTATCAGTGCCTTCATGTGGCAATTATAATTTAGAGTTACCTTATTCATTATGTACGGTGAATGACAATGATATCTCTCTACAATTTTGAGTAAGATATTTCACTGAATTTAGTAGAAATTATCATATATTAATATTACGTGAAAAGAAAATCACATTAAACGTGTTTGTTGAAAGTGGAACATGTTTGAATCCAAAGAATTTCTTCAATGAAATACGAAATAATACTTAAAAGATTGGTTTAAGTAATGATTAAAGCTTGCTCCTTATATTATTTACTTGGTTTAATTTTTGTGACCAATATCTACAAAATAATTCACAAATTAAGTTAAAATAGTTGCAAACCTTCCTATTTTATGTTCAATTTCTTTGGTCAATATCTGCAAAATAATTCACAAATTAAGTTGAAATAGTTACGAATTGATCAAAGAACACAAAGCCTAAGCTCTCAAAGTGCAATTATCGATGCGTAGGGTATACTTTCCGTTTAAAAAGTTTAGGAGTATAAAATACTCGAACAAAGGCGCAAAACACTTGCAGAGCTCCGAGAGACGCTTGCGCTTTCAAAAACCCTAACTCCAGCAATTCTCTCTATCTAAAACCCTAGAAACCCTAAAAATGGATCTAACACAGAACAGCAACAACCAAAACCCTAGTACAATTGCCGGCGAGAACAGGGCGTCGAAGATAAGGTTCGAGTATGAAGACGATGACCAAGACGAAACCATTGAAGAAGCAGCCACTGGCAGCTCCAACCTCGAGGAGGATTCGGCCATGCGCGAGCCAGATGATTCTATTCTCGGCGGCGACAAGACCAGCGCTGACTATTACTTCGATTCATACTCTCACTTTGGTACTATTACAGATATTCACACTTCTAATTTGTTTTAGTGTTTTTTTGTTAATGTCTATATTTCTGCGGTATATTGTGGTTTTGAATTTGGAGCATTTTTTTGTTTAGTGTTTCATGTTATACTGTTCATTGCTTAATGTTTTGCTATCTTAACTCTGCTCATTGCTTAGTGTTATAAGTACGTGTGTGTGTGTGTATGTCGTGTAACTCAAATCAACTCAACATAAAACAACACAAGCTGGCCTATTTAATATGTTTTACCTACTTGAGGTTTGCTAAAGGAATCCTTTTTTGTGATTATGTTGTGTCCAAAAGCTAAAACTTTTAGTGTCTTATGGATATTTTTTACCTTATGAGATGTAAGTTTGGATTTCCTGGCAGCTAATTTACTTATGAATTTTATTTGTCTACCTCGCCCTAAATGTAGTTGGTTGTTAGTTGGACTAGCTTATTGCCTTATTAAATGTAGTTGGTTGTTAGTTGGACTAGCTTATTGCCTTATTATGATTAAGGTGATGTTTAAAGATTAAATATCTTTTGTCAGAAGAAGTATTTCTTTTCTAGGTGATCTATCTACTTATCATATATGAAAGGCAAAGAAAGAAAAAGGAAATTCAACTTGGCGTCTCGGGGTTCGCCCAACATTTTGAGGTTGCCTATTAAGATTCCATATAATGAGAAATCTTCATTGAGGAGGTTGAAAACTCTGTCGTTATAAAGGTAATTTATCGTAGGAGTGATACCTCTCGGATTATTATTATCATTTTTTGATAAGTAAATATGTGCATAAAAAATTTCGTCATGTGGGCAAACATGTACAAAAGGAGCAAAATGGATTCGCAAAATAAAATAAAAATTCACAGGCCAAATGTTGCTGAAAAAGGAGAAGACATAAGAATATGAACGGAGCAGTTAAGTACCCAGCCACACACACGCCCCCCCTAAAAATCCACACAAGGGATGATTGCATTGGGTAAGTACTCATTGAACCCGAAAAATAAAGTGCTGAGCATTAAAAATGAGAGCTTATGTATCGGCAAAGCAGTTCCCTCGAAATTCCTCCTGTTCCTTTCCCGCCAGGACCACATGAGGCAATGTGGAGCAGCTTCCCAAAGTTTTCTTTCCGAAGCTGAAATGCTTATGCCACACCAAGCAGCCAAAAAACCTTTCACAGGAAGGGGCATGGTCCAAGATAAGCCAAACAAAGAGAGAAGAATGCTTCATGAGCTCCTGGCTATGTAACAATGCAACAGAAGGTGGTTCACTGTTTCTTCACTCCTCACACACATACAACAGTGATCAACTAAAATCTTGCCTCTTTCTCTTGTCACCAGTAAGAATGGCCTCCCAAGCTGCTCAAATGAAAAAGGATACTCTTAGAGGGGCATCTGACCTCCATATCTGATTCCATCAGAATGAAGGGAGGAGTCCCGACAAGATACAAATAGAAAGACTTGATTGAGACCTTTCCTTTCCTATTGGCTGTCCATCGTAAATAATCTGATCCTTCACTAGGCATGGGGGCATTTGCCAATACTCCAGAACTTTCCTTTCCTATTGGCTGAACTAACTCTCTTTGAATAATGTATGATTTCTTATGTTTATGAGCTATTAAAGTAACACTGAGGTGTCAAGATCATGTCTTTCCTTTTGTTTACTACATAAAGTAGCCGCTTTGCATTCTGTTAGATATAATGTGTTTGTTTGCTTATCTGATTTGCAATATAAGTTGAAACCTTGAATTTGTAACATGTGTTATCTACTCGCGCATGTATGTAAACTGTTGTAATTTATTAACTGCTTCCCTTCTTTCTTGCTTTTTGCTTATCGACTTCTTTCATCAAGTTCTCTGATCTCTTCCTATTTTGGCTTTGTGGTTGCAGGTATTCATGAAGTAAGTTATTCGCATCAGGATGTACAGCTGTGTGTTGTTAAGCAGTTTTTTTCTTTCTAGGGGACATACTTTAGTTGGAATGGCTTGAATTCATGTTTTCTTGTCAAGTCAGTTCTGCTCTACCGAATTCGTGACACTTCTCTTCTCAGCCAAGATGCAATGTAGTTTGATGCTTGGTTGTCAGACTGATGCAATTTTGATTAAATGACAAACTTCTATTGCTCCATTAACCCCCAACCCAATCCCTGTGTCAGAAGAAGATAGAAAGAAAAGGTCTTAGGGGACTCTACATATTTGTTCTGCTGCCATTTTGTGAAGTGATGGAGACTGTGCTAACTATTCTTCCCAGGGTCATTTTGATTTTTGTCCTTGTAATTTCAGATAGTAGGCTATTAGGCTCCATGTAAAGTATAAAAGTGTGGGACAAGATATAGGAATTATCGATCTTGTCCCTTGTTATGGTATTTGGGCTTTGTCTGGAAAATGTAATGAATAAAATCTATGTTTATCTTGAATTTCAGGAAATGTTGAAGGATGTTGTGAGAACAAAGACCTACCAGAACGTTATTTATCTGAATACCTTTCTTTTCAAGGACAAGGTTGTTCTTGATGTGGGTGCAGGAACAGGAATTCTATCACTGTTTTGTGCAAAAGCAGGGGCAAAACATGTGTATGCTGTATGTATCTCTTACTTCTTATCTAACATTCTTTGCTTGTTGGTTTTTCCTGTGAAGAATTTTCATGATCAATGAGGTTATACAGTACCTACCAATATGCCTTCTTGTGTGAGTCATCGTATATTCTCTTTGTCCATGTCTATGATTTTTGTAAAATATTGCATTGTCTCAGTTGAACTAGGCTGGCACATCTGCTTAACTTCATTGATGCAAACCTGTGCAAAATTACATGTTTCTGCATTGCTTTTGTGTGGCTTCACCTGTTCACCTCATTGTGTGTAAATGCCTTCGGCTTTTAATTTTGGGCTTGTTATCAGGCTAGTTGTCTATTAGATAGGTCTTAAAAGTAAAATCAGCGACTTTCCATTCCATGTGATTTTACATTTTGAAAATATTATGCCTACCTCCATGGCTAATGCATTAGGTTATGCAGTTTAAGGTTGGTTTTACTCATTTTCTCATACAACTGTCTGATTGCAGGTTGAGTGTTCACAGATGGCTGACATGGCGCAAGAGATTGTTAAAGCAAACAATTTTTCAAATGGTATTTAATGCCAGAAGTCAAATATTTTCTGATGTTTGTGACTTTACTTCTCAACTGGTTAATCATAACTGTTCCTCTCTGTTTTTGAAAATCAGTTATAACAGTGTTGAAGGGAAAAGTTGAAGATATTGATCTTCCAGTTTCTCAAGTGGACATTATTATTTCTGAATGGATGGGATATTTTTTGCTGTACGAGAACATGTTAAATACTGTCTTGTATGCTCGGGATAAGTGGCTGGTAAGTTAGGCTTTCTTCTGCATGAGACTATCTGATTAAAAAAATTTAAACTATATCATTCCTCTTGGAATAGTAGAAGCACCCTATTGGTGGATTTGGCTATGTACAAATCTCAAAACATATTCCTGTTGTAAATATGTAATGTGTTTTCTCTAATCATCTTTGACCAATTATCTACCTTTTTGTGGGTATTTAAGCATGGTATATGTTGAATATATAGAGAATAGCAGTTGTTGGTCACCTAGTATAATTTCTTGCTGTGTGGATTTCTCTTATAGGAGTACCCTCTTTTATATGTCGAAAACTGTTCATGTCAATTGAATTTCCTTTTTATTGAAAATTAAATCTCAAATATGGGGCAAATCTATGGCATAATCTTGTATGATTTGACAGGCACTTCTTGGATCATCTGAATATGTTTTGTCTTATTGATTTTCAAGGTTGGGTATTAGATGAATCTGATATGTAATAGTCATGTATCTTAGTTCCTATGTAATAGCTCCACGGGGCTATCCTATGAGTAGTCTTTGATGAATGACTTTGTTGCTGCACTGGTATGCATAATTTATCCAGGTTTTCTCCATTTGATTGCTCTTAACAGGTTCCCAATGGACTTGTACTACCTGATAAAGCTGCTCTCTATTTAACAGCAATTGAGGATGCAGAGTACAAAGAGGATAAGATTGAATGTGAGCTTACTACATCTTGAATATCTTCTGCTTGGTACAAGGATAAACTGCTGTTCATATATTATTATTTCATTTATTTATTTAATTTCTTTCTTGGCATTACTGCAATTGCAGTTTGGAACAATGTATATGGCTTTGACATGAGCTGCATTAGGAAGCAATCCATGATGGAACCTCTTGTGGATACAGTCGACCAGAATCAAATTGTTACGAATTGCCAGCTACTTAAGGTGGGATATTAATAGTATCCTTATTGTCTATACATTAATTTTATTTAACTGACCTTTCATCTAAGCCCTTCCTTATGGAGGACTTCCAGGGATCTGCTGTCTCTGTCTCTGTCTCTCTCTCTTCTAAAAATGCGTTAATTTACTTCTACAGACCATGAACATCTCCAAGATGACTGCTGGGGATGCTTCCTTCACCGCCCCTTTCAAGCTTGTGGCTGAGCGTGATGATTACATCCATGCTCTTGTAGCTTATTTTGATGTTACTTTCAGTGTTTGTCATAAATTGACAGGCTTCTCTACAGGTTTGTTTCTTTGTCTTCTATGCATTAATTACTCAATCATGTTTTATGAGATGTAAAGTTGTAAACCCATCGTTAAGCCCTACCTAAGGACTCGTCTGTCTGATCTGCCTAATTATCTGGACTATACATGTCTAGGCTCTACAGGTGTATTCCAGTTCCTTGAAAATAATTTCACAAACACCATGCTTAGGTATTGTACGAATTCAAATTTATTGTCCTATTGTCCATTGTAATCTATGTCCCAAGGCATGGGATTGGTTATACATCACACGCTTCTCTTCTAGTGCCACAGTTGAACCAATCACATGTTTACCGCATAGACTTGGACGAAATTTTTGGAAAAAAAATTTGAATCCCAATCATTTTCCATATTATAATAAATTCAGTATGGGAAACCTCATTTTTAGGCTCACTGGCTAGCACTCCTTTCGTTCCAAAAAGGGTCGCATTTGAAAAGTTGAACTTTTTTACTCCGTATATTGTATTTTTGCTTCTTTATATTATTACTCCCTTGGTCCCAAAAAAATAGTTCAATTTGACAAGTCAAACTATTTCAGGATGTTGCTTTACATGCTTGTACCTTCAAAAATATATATTATAATTCTATCCTTTTTTAGAAATGGGACCTTTCCTTTTTGGATCAACCGAAAAGGAAAAAGAGAATATTTTTTGGGGACGGAGGGAGTATTTTTTCCGTGACACTTAAAATAAATATCATGCTTCCAATAAGAAAGAAATTTTTTAAAAAATAAATGATGAATAATTGATGCTTAAATTTTACACATGCGACACCTTTTTTTGTACCGATGAAAAGGAAAGTGCAAGTTTTCCTGGGACAGGGAGTACAAAACTGCCATGTGTGGTAATTGTGGCTAACCCTGAGAAACTGGTGCTGGAGTTTCTGTTACAAATCCAACTATGTAGCTTATTTAAAGTACTGTATCTATGCTCTTACACTGTTTACTTATTATACAGGGCCAAAGTCACGGAATACGCATTGGAAGCAGACAGTCCTTTATTTGGAAGATATGCTAACTATATGCCAAGGGGAGTCTCTGGTTGGAAGCATGACTGTTGCACAAAATAAGAAGAATCCTCGTGATGTCGACATCACCCTCAAGTATTCCCTAAATGGTCAGCGTTGCATAATCTCAAGAACCCAATCCTACAAGATGCGTTAATGGTATCTACAATTTTAAGAACTGCAATTGTTTCTAAGAGTGTATCCCCCATATTTGAAGCTTTACAGGGTGATAAAAAGTTGGAAATGTTCCTATCTTGAGGCCTTCTGATTTTAATTTTTTTAAAAACTATTTTGGGGACAATTTTTCATGTAACATCATTGATTATTTTCTCGTCGTAAGGAGATATTTTAGTGTAGCATTTACATTTTTTCTTGCTCAATTCAACATGATCACACTGTTGTACCTTAACTAGTTTTAGTTGACCGGACTCGCAAGAAGGACGAGTGTAGACTTTTTCATGGCAATTGACTTCTAGAAGAATATATATATATAGCCTGTATTGGATAGTCTTAGGAAGACGAGTCTAGGTGTAACTATTCTGCTGTTCAACCACCATCTATAAGGAAAACGAATCGTTAGCTTTGAGCTTCGTAAATTGCAACTACTTGTGGCTTTGTAAGTCGTAGTTTCACGTGGGGTCGAATGAGGGTCCAAGAGAGATTAGAAATTGTGGAGGAAAGATCTTTCTTTTTTCAGGTGATTTTCATTTGGGCTTAAAACTCACCAGTCCACTAACGATCAGAAATTGTTGAAGAAAAATCAAGATCATAATTTTGTCAGGCAATTGGAGAATGAAGATCAGAAATTGTTGAAGAACAAGATCTTCCTTTTATCAAGCAATTGGTAAGGAGAATGACTGGTAATCTTTGAACTTTGCTAGTCATTTTTGTGGAAAATAAAGCTCTCCTGTTTGACTTGTGTCTGTCTACCTCTTTTGAATGTATTTTTCCGTCATTTGTTACACAGAAAATGATTTGGTTAAGGAATTTTCGGACCAATCTTTAATATGTTTACAATACAAAAGTGACTAGGTTTTTTTTTATTAAATGATCTTTCATAGAAGGGTTAATTGCCTTTTACCGTCCTGTAGTTTGCTAACTGTTGCACTTGGGGGTCCGTAGTTTCAATTTTTGTACATTAAAGTCAGAAGATTACATTTTTGTTGCAATTGAGGGTGATAAAGGGGGTTTCCATTAACTTTTGGACGTAAAGTCATCACGTGCTATTCACATGCATTTTTGTAAGGTTTTTGTGCTTGAGACATTTTTTAAAAGTCATGTGATTGGTACACGGAACAATTCTGCGGAATCAATTACTAGTAATGAGATTCCACAGAAATAGATGAGAAAATGATTCCTAAAATGTGTTTGGTAACATAAGGAATGTGATTACTAATACAGTACAATTTTCTATTATATTGTTTGGTAAAAAATAAAACAACTTGGAATGCAAAGATAAAATTATGGTAATTGACAACATTACCCCATTATATACAAGTATTTGTTAATGATTTTCATGATAAAAATTAGATATTAACATTATTACTGCTCCACAAAATAACAAGCTCTTTGATCTTTTACAATTTTGGTGAAACATTTAAATTATCCAACATTAATAAAGTAAGAAAAAATTATTAAATAAAAAAAACTATTGTTATAATTAAACTAGTTCAAATAAAAATAGTTTAAATATTTGAAATAATTAGAGAAAACTACGTGTAATTACTTATTTAAAATAATTACTATTTTATTCTTTTATATAGTTCTAAGCAATCACCGTTATCATTATATTTTGCGTAATTGTCATACAAAACATGTCAATTCTTTTTTAAAAAATTCTTATGGTGTATTTAATCTAAATCTTGTAAGATTAATCAATTCTAAAGCATGCTAATTCAAACGTAAAAATTAACGCTACAATCATAAAATTATAAATTATTATTAACAAATTAAATCAGATGAGAAGAGTAAGAAAAGCTTTATGAAGAGCCCAAGAACAACGACGACAATGAGGAGTAAAAATGAACGACCGTAAAGTAGTTGAAACCAAATGAAGTTATAAATATAAAACAAATACTTGACTTAATAGAAGGATATTATCGCCCTTTTACATGGATTCCAATTATTAAGAATCTAAATCCAACCTCCTCCATCAGGATTGTAATTCTTTAAATTTTAGTAATCATTTCCATGATTTTAGTAATACATTCATATTCTAAATATAATTCTTGCACCGCCAAACATTATTAATCAATTCCATAGAATCAATTCCGCGAAATTGATTTTATTTCCGTGTACCAGTAGAGGCCTTAATAATGAAATGATAAGGACGAAAATAACCCCCCACAAAAGACCATATGGATGATACATGAAAATTTTTCATCTAAAAATAAACAGAAAATCCCTTTTGACCCGCAATTACAACAAAATAAAAAAATGCAACCTCAGATCCCAAAGTGCAATATTTGAAACTATAGACCCCCAAGTGCAATGGTGATCAAACCACAGGGTGGTAAAAGACAGTTAACCCTTCATAGAACCATTTTAACAAACGGAGCCCCCGAGTCCTTGACAAGTTGACATAGAGGTTGCACTTTATGTGTCACTAATGCATTATAGAGGGTGGTTGTTAGCACGAGTATTGCCCATATGTCTTCGCAAGCTCATTTCAGAGCCGATTTTTCTGGTAATTGGCATGACCAAGAATTACAGAATAATCTGTGTAGCAATTTGAGTTTAGTTTCAGAGTACGATGCCTGAAATTGGGCAGTGTCAACTTAAAGTTCTCTAAAAAAATACAAGCGAAATCCGATTACTATGCAACTGTTATTTTCTCTAAAGGAATCAAAATTGTACATAGAAAAATGTTGATTACTCTTGAGGGTATTGTGGAACTAAAGTTCAGCTTTGTTAGCCTTCAAATTCTTTGAAGCTGCTTTCATTCCTTTCCACCACTTCTGTAACCGAAAGGAGACTTTGGTTGCATGTCTTTTCAGTGCCTCGCTTGTGTCTTGAATTCCTTTTGTTATCTTTTGTTTCCAATCGCTCTTCTTACTTTCTTTCTGCCTCAAAACTTTTCCCTGCAAGAACATTTCAAAGATAAGCCTCTAGCAATATAGGCAACGCAACAGGTGAATGTCAAACAATATCTATCTGAAAGTTTGCTGAAAGTATACCAAATTCGAGGGGAAGGATGTTTCTTCGTTGTCATCATCGTCTTCATCTGCATCTTCGCCGTCAAGATTTTTCATTAGATCTTCCCTTGAATACATTTTCATTCCAGGTGCTCCAGGCATACCCTGATACATAGTGCAGAAGGATGAGCCACAAATTTAGAGGTTACAAATAGATCACGTGTATTAGCTAAAACAATCATTACCTCCATTGATTTTAGTATTTTGTCCATTTCAGCCTCTTTCGACGACTTGGCAACAAAAGGTTCTCCTGGAGCCCGACCCTGAAAATTTTGAAAATAAAACTTGAGGGTCTTGTCTCTCCCCGAGGAAAGCCATTTCATTAACACAAAAGATATACTTCCTCCGTTCCTCTCCAAGCGACCTACTTTTCTATTTTGGGATGTTCCACTTAAAAGGTGCTATTCAGAAAACTAAACTAAAAATTTCCAAATAATTAAGCTTAAAACTCAGAGAACAGTAACTCCTCAAAATAAAGAGTATTTGAGGAAGCTATTTTTAATCTTGCGGAGAACAAGATTCCATACAGGTTCACAATTCTGCAACTTTTCAAGTATACTTTCTCTGTCAAGTGTTAAAATCAAAGTTCCAATGTCACAGAACTGCAGAAGTCCATGGATTTGGCTCCTCCACAGCTGCACTTAGCATGCAGTATACTTGCTCTCCACAACATTGGCAGGGCGCACATAAGGATGAGTTCTGGGGACCCCATGCATGAACGGTAGGAAATCCGATGCACTAGACAATGTGATGTAAAAGAGGATCGAGAAGGGGCTGTAATTATTTTTTGTCTGGTACTTCTAGCAGGTCAACTTAAAGTTAAAATAAAGTTCATAGATCATGTTCATGTGAAGTAAAAATAAAATAACAACCCTTTATATAACCCTGAACACCCTGTCTTGGACCTCAAGTAAATATTGGCATCACTTCAGATAGTGGCAATGGCAATAGACAGAAATTTGGATAGTTTTTCTTCTCCGAAGGAGAAAAATCATAAACTAAACTAGATATTGGACCATGGACTGATACATGTAGCATATGTTTTATACATAAAGGGGGAAAATGTGTAGCATATATGTCGAGATTGTGAAATCTTAGATAGTTAGTATTACTTCAGTTACCTTGGGAACTGGTGGTGGCTTAGTACTGCATGATTCACTAAGATCTTTACAGAGGAAGTTAACCAATACATCAATCTGAGGCTTTTTCTTATACAAGTATTCAGCAACATCTGTGTCATAATACCCTATAACCTGCAATATTGTAGAGTAGAGTTGTTAAACATTACAACTCTAGACGTGTTCAAGAAGTAAAATTTCTTACGTCAAGGAAAACATGTCAATCAATTCATTTATTTGATAAATATTATTAATCCACGAGAACAAAAGAAGTATTCCATACATAAGTCCAACTTACGGATTTAACTGGTCTACCACATAACAGATTATTCGGTACACGTTTAGTTAGTAATAAAAGAAAAAGATCAGCACTAGCTCACCTCTTGGCAAGCCCGCTCAATAGTTTTGCATTCAGAGTTGCATTGTCCTTCAGAATCTTGTTCAACAAGCTGCAAAGAATTGAAGTCAAAAGTAAGTCTAACTGCATTTTCTACGTAGCAACTGGCAATACAATCCTGTTCCGCGAAAAGGGACAATGAAGATTCAAAATATAACAGGAAGAGCCCAATAAACTGAATCCTATACCAAAATTAACAATTTATTTACCTGCAATCTATCCCCTTGTTCCACAATATCAATTTTAAGGATCCAATCAGCTTCTTGCTTCTTCAAATTACATACATTCTCCGAAATTTCGATAATATCATACTCTGAGATCTGATATAAAAAACACAAATTTCCACAGTTAAATACAAATAATATGACAAATACCCACCAACCCAGTTCCTATAATAAACACATATAGAAAGCTGACAGATAAACCCAATAGATTAACATTGAACATTAACCCAGAATTCTATTACACGCAAAAACACTCGCATAGACATTGCTGACCCAGTGAAATAGCAAAAAAACGAGAAATTGAAAAGTGACCCAGTTGAAAAGATTACCTTTTTGGGGGAGATCTGGGCTTGTTTCTTCTGAACTTGATGGTATAATTGATTTGCGAGCTTTTCACAGACCTGACATTTGATGAACGGTATGTCTTCTTTCCTGGCTATTCCGACTGGTTTCTTTGAGCTGTAGCAGATTGGTACCCATGAAGATACAAGTATCAGTAATAACATTAACACCACTACTCTATTAATTTTCCCCATTTCACACACGCGCACGCACTTTTTCTGTTCTTGATTTCGGAGAAAAGAGTTGTCTACTTTGATGATACTCTGCCGTTGGAGTTTGCGAACAAACGCCTGCTAGCTTTTGAAGTTTTTGGACGCAATTGTCCCTGGTCTTTCAACGACGCCGTGGGATTGTTGGCACACGTCGTTTGCTGTTTTGTGATTGGCTGGTTCTTAGCCACGTCAGCGAGTGGCATATTTGCAGCCAATAAGAAGCTTTGAGCACGCTTGTCATTGCCGCTGAATCTTAAGTAGGAGTAAAATAACCGAACGCAGCACTGAAAAACATTGTTATTATCACCCGAAATGCCTTGAGTAGAACCTGTTTGGTGTAGCGTTTGTGCAGTATTTTAAAAATGTAGGTTCTTTCTTATAAATGGATATCACTAGCTGTTTTTTCTATTGCAGCATTGAAACACAATTTTTACAAATAAGCTGCGTTTTATCCCTACATTTTGGCCAAAACGCACGAATCTTATACTCATTTTCTAAAGGGTTAATTACACCATTAGTCCATTGACTATGGACTATTTCACCATATTCCCTTAACAAATTTTTTTTCAAATTTTAGTCCCAAGAATATCAAAAAGTCACGCAACTAGTTCTTTTAATAGATGTCGTAAGTAAAATTCTGTTAAGTCAATCATGTGTGATGCACATGCCATTTTTCAAGGGTATTATGAAAAATTCCATTTTCTATATATAAAAAAGAAAAACAAAGGCCCTAAGTTCTCTTCCTCGTTCCCTTTCTCTTACAAAAACCGCAGCAGCAACAGCAGCAGCACAGCACAGCAACTCCAGTTTGACCTTCTCTATTACAGCACAGCAACTACGACGACGTTCTTCATCCTCAGCAACGATACATCAGGATTTCCAGTCGTCGTCTCCCTTCGCCCTCAGCAGCCGCGAACCCTGATTTCTCAAACTCCGTCGAGCCGCAACAGTAGCAGTCTCTCCCCATGCACTTCCTCCGACCATCTTCTTCGTTCATCTCCAAAAGCTCCGGTGGCCCCATCATCTCCTACAGATCCGGGAGTTAACCCCGTGCACTCCTCCATCTGTCTTTCTCTCCTCTGCGAGCTAGAAATCCGAGCCTAGGGCTTGGATTTGGAAGATTGAGTGCCCGCAAGTTGGCATCAAGGAGGTAGTTTACCTCTAAATAAGCTAAAAGGATCGGTCCTTCACTTACTAACCCTTCGACCAAGAGCGGGAAAGAAGGGGGCGGCTCTCGGACCAACTAAATAAAATTTCTGATTTTTGAGGGATCTTTAATTTCTCGATCCATTCCCATCTCGTGAGTTCACAAAAGCACAATCGATCGCAACCACTCGATCCTCTTTTCGAGCATCACACTCGTGGGGTGGCCTGGGGAATCCCCTTCACCGGAATAAAGAATAAAGAATAAAGAATAAAGATAGAAAAGGTCAAGAGATAATACACTTGACAAATTCGACTTGCTCTTATTTCTAATTGGGCTGATAGAAAACCTAGATCTAGAAGTTTGTGATTTGGGTTTGAAATAATGCCTGATTGAGTGATGATTTCTTGAGTTTTCATGGAAGTTTGTAATTTTTAAAAGTTTCTAAAAATCTAAACCATAACTGAGCTCAGCTGAAAAAAATTGTATTTTTATCTTTTTGAAATATTACAGATCTTTTTTTTTTTTATGTGTAAGAGAGAGAGAGAGGTTGTAGAAACCCAGTCAAATGTTTAGGTTTTTGTTTGAACACTATGCCGAACTTCGCTGGATCTGGGGGAAGTGATCGGTGATGGTTTGATTGTTTAAGTTTATTTTTTAATTTGACCAATTAGTATAATAATTATTAACTTTAATTTTGTTTGAATACTATTACTAATCTGTATTAAGTTAACATTAATATTTAATTAGATAAAGATAACAATTTGTTTATTCAAATAAAAAAAGATAAAAAATTTATTATAATTAAATTCTTCTAAGAATTTTCCATAATACCCTTGAAAATGGCATGTGCATCACACATGATTGACTTAACGAAATTTTACTAATGACATCCATCAAAAGGACTAGCTGCGTGATTTTTTGATACTTTTGGGACTGAAATTTGAAAAAAACTTGTTAAGAGACTACTGGTGGAATAGCCCATAATCGAGAGACTAATGGTGTAATTAACCCTTTTCTAAATATTCGTCCTTCTAAAATTATCAACATCTCTAAATACTAAATATACTCTTTATTTTCTATTTTATCCCTCTTAACATTTTCTCCAAAATCAACCCTTTTAAACACACACACACACTCACACCTCTCTCTCTCTCTCACACACACAAACACAAGAAATAAGATGCTCCGTTGCTCTTTTCTTCGTACTTGTTTTTTGTTTTTTGCATTTTAGATTTAAACATAATTTGTTTTATAAATTATTGTTAGAATTTAGTTACATTTCAATTTTTTTACAATTTAGTGTTCAAATTTCGTGTTTTATAAAAAAATCAAAATTATTAGGTCATTGTTGTTTGGCTCTGTGTTACCGAATACCCTTAATGTTGTTCGGCAGCCCCCTACCGAACAACCTTCTCTTAATGTTTTATTAAGGACATTTAAGTCAAAAAATTTAATGACATTTTTGTAATATATGGAGGAGGTGTACTTAGAGCATTTGTGGGTGTAAATAGCAATGTTCCACTAAAAAAATACTAAGCGTAGCACTTTTTCAGTTGTTGTGCCTATTTTGCCCTTTATAGATATTTGGATTTTTAAAATTTTTAAATTTTCTATTTAAATTTTTTGGACATTTAAATTTTTATTTCTAGAAATAAAACAAAATTTTAATTTTTTTCTAGAAGTGGCCGACCTCCACAATGGTCCATTACATTGAATGACCCAATGTGTGGACCGGCCATTTCCTCAAAAAATAAAATTTTCTTTTTGGTGAATTACAGGCCGGTCTCTTTTTCAACATTTGTAATTGCTCCAATTCACCAAACTTTTTTTTAAAACCGAAAAAAGCACTTTTAGGGCGAAAAGACTACGATACCCTTAATGAAACCAAAACACGCGTGCATCAGGTATCAGGCATCGGGATGAAACAATTGTGCATTGGGATACCACTAGTTTGAGATGTAAACAATTAGACATCGGGATTCAATTTGAGATGCAAACAATTGAGCATCGGGATTCATGAAATGATAAATTTTGTGTGCTCTGCTGCTGTATTTATAAATACGCATTTCAAGTTATCAGGTTTAGCGTTGGTAAGACTAACGAAGATGACAAAATAGTTATAGAAGAAACTGTGGTATTTTAGGAACAATTTTATAAAAGTGCGTTTTAGCGGTTAAGAAAAAAAAAAGGTGGACTAGAGAGAAAAAACATTATTAAAGTGGACTGGCGCAATTTCTCTCTTTTTTTTAAATTTTCCATATTTGAATTGTGGACATAAATCATTATTTCTGGAAAAAAAAAAAAACAAAATTTAAAAAATTTCTAGAAGTGGTTGGCCACTGCATTGATCCATTACATTGTATGGTTCAATGTGGGGATTATTATATTTTTGACCAACGTACTAATTGGGGATTCCTGATTTTACCAACGTACTTTCATTAACCCAAAATTGACCAACGTACTATCAATTTTGTTGCAATGTTGACCTGCCGTTAACAGACCATCCAAAAAATTAACGGCTAACGGTAAAAAAAATTACATTAACGGTAAAGGGTCCAAAATGATACTTGTGAAAAATGGGGGGCCCACCGGCTAATCACACCACCCCTTTCTTTCTCTCCCTCTTCAACTGTAATAAATTGACGAGGATGGAACGATGCAGAGAGAGAGATAGAGAGAATAGAGATGGGTATTAGCAAGGTGATCAAGTACGTAATTAGCTAATGCATTTCTCAAATTAGCGCTTTCGACTTAACGTACGGTTGTGGCTTAGCTAGCTAGCTCGAAATTCCCCAAGGGGGTTGAGAGGAGAGAGATATACAATTGTTATTATTCTTGGGATATTCTTATGCGGCGGCAGAAAAGAACATCGGAAAGGAGCTGGAGGAATAAGGTCCCCATTCGGTGCACTGTGCCTCCTCACGATCACGGACAACAACGGAGGCGGCCGGTGATCCGTTGCCGTTGGGTCCGCAACTACTAGTACTATTGATCCCGAAGAAGAAACATGGTGCAGCAGCGGCAGGAGGCGCAACACGATTTGGGAGGATCGGGCCCAACATGATCGGGGCGGCAGCTGGTGGAGTGCGGCGGAAGCTGTCGCTCATTTGTCCACCACGTCGGCACAGTACCGCCGTGCAGGGAATTTTGAGCAACTACGATCATGCCACTGTCACTTCGGTTGATGAGGATTTGTTCGGTGGTGGCGAAGATGAGGCGGATCGAGGTGGAAATGGTGGTTCCGCGGAAACAGTGGCCACGACAAGAGACGTTGGCTCTTCTCAAGATTAGGTCGGAGATGGATGTTGCCTTCCGAGATGCCACCCTCGGGCCCCTGCGGGATGACGACACGCCATATTTATCCGGTGCAGCCTTGGGTGTCACCTCTGAGGCTGCTAGGAATGTGACTATTTCATATCCAACAGGTTTGGAGACCTAGGGTTCCGGCGAGGAATTGGGGATTTAGGGTTTGGGCAAAGGTACGCTCCAAGCACTTGGGAATGGAGAAGAAAGGGTATAAAAATATAATTTAGCCGGTGGGCCCCCCATTTTTCACAAGTATCATTTTGGACCCTTTACCGTTAATGTAATTTTTTTTATCGTTAGCCGTTAATTTTTTGGATGGTCTGTTAACGGCGGGGTCAACATTGCAACAAAATTGATAGTACGTTGGTCAATTTTGGGTTAATGAAAGTACGTTGGTAAAATCAAGAATCCCCAATTAGTACGTTGGTCAAAAATATAATAATCCCGTTCAATGTGTGTATGGTCCATTATATTGGATGGGCCAATGTGTGAACCGACCATTTCTTAAAAAAAAATTTTAATTTTTTTTTAAATTTTAATTTTTTTCATTTTTGAATTATGGACATAAATTGTTATTTTTGAAAAAAAATTGAAAATTTTAAAAAAAATTCTAGAAATGGTCGACCACCACAATGATCCATTACATTGGATGGTCCAATGTCTGAACCGGCCATTTCTTCAAAAAAATAAAAAATAAAATTTAACTTTTGAATTGTGGACATAAATTGATTTATTAAAAAAAAGAATTTTTAAAAAATTTCTAGAAGTAGCTAGCCACCACAATGGTCCATTAGGGCGTCCATAGTGGTGCCCTCCATCCGCCCTCCACACTCTCTATAATTAATTTTAGATATTTTTATTCTCCTTTGATTCTACAGTGGTTTCTCTAGTCCACCCTCTATCTCTAAAACTAATTAAATCACCCTCTAAATATAGAGTAAGTTTTAACATGAATAGTGACTTAAATCCTCTACATTTTCTTCACTTTATTTGAGCACAATATACTTTTGTTTAATATTTTGGAATGAAAATTATTAAAATATACTCTCTCCGTCCCTAAATTATTATTATTTTTTTATCCGTTCTTAAATAATTATCTTGTTTAAAACTTTTTTTTTAAGAGATTATTTTTACCATTTTACCTTTACTTTTCTCTCTATTTTAATTATGCGCTATATACACATGGGTATTAAAAGAAACTACACATTATACCAATATTAATAATCAAGTCAATTATTTTTTGTTAATCCGTGTACCGAATCAAACAAGACAATAATTTAGGGACAGAGAGAGTACAATATATTTTTCATAGTATATAAATTTAAAATTTAAAATATTTTATTTTAATTGTGGTGAAAAAATATAAATAAAAGAGAAAAAATATAATGGTAGTTTAGGTTTGTTAGTTGAGATGAGAGAGATTAAATTTTTAGAGGATCGTATAGAGGGTACTTGTTGGAGTAAATTTTTTTTTAGAGTGTTGAAAAAGTGAAATTGAAACAAAAAACGAAGTGTTTAGAGTGTGATATAGGGAGTTATTGTTGTGGATGCTTTTACAATGGATGGCCTAATGTGTGGACCGACCATTTCTTCAAAAATTTTAAAAAAATTATTATTTTTTCAGAAATTCAAGGGAATTTTTTTATTTATTTAACAACATAATCTACATTAAACACAAAGAGCATAGGCATTATAGTAATTTTAAAATAACCAACCAAGGGCAAAATAGGCACAACACCGCAAAAAGTGCTACTTTAGCATTTTTTGTGGTGTTGCAATTAGTATTACTCTTTTCTTATAATGCCCTCGTCTAATATATTAACTTCCACACCTTTGTTTTATACGACTTGTCTTTTTTAGGTATGCTTTATTACAAACTCATAAGATAAAAGAGTCAAATTTAAGAAAAACCAAGTTTGATTCGATTTCGTTTATAAACTATTAGGAATAAATTATTAAATTTATACTTCCTCAATCCAAAAAAAGAGAGATTAAGTCTAACTAAATATGATTAAGTCTAATTAAACATGATTAAGTTCAACTAAACATGATAAAAGAGTCATGGCATAATTATGTGATGAAGTTATTTAATTGCGATTAAATTCAATTAAACATGATTAAGTCTTTAAACAAGATTAAGGCTAACTAAACATGATTAGACCTAATTAAGTGCAATTAGTCACACTAATCCCAATTAAGGCTAACTGATCATATGCACTTAGTTTATCTTTAATGCGACTCCTTTATCCTAATTAATCACAAAGTAAGGCAAAGTAGTGTCAAAAGTCGCTCATTATCAAAATCTGGAATTAAAGGCAAAAGAGTATAATAGTATAACACCTTTCAAGATATATACATTATGGAAAGAACACATTACCTAGTGAATGAAATGAACGCTAAATACTTTAACTAATGAATGAAATGAATGCAAATGCAGCTTGTTACATAATTCTTCCATGCTTTAAATATGCTGAATTACCTTATAGAGTAACCAACCACATTTTCACATGTAATGGGTATGAATGAAAATTAATAAGCTACGAGTGAAATTCTAGGGTGTTACAAATGAACCCGATGCTTAAAATTTCTTCTCAATGGACAGTTGCTAGTTTAGGCATTTATAAAGAAGAGGTGATGTTAATAAAAATCTCTTAAAAAGCAAACAGTTTGGCTTACTATTGATACTTGGTCATCTCCAATATGTCAATGAGCGGTGCTAAATGACATCCCCCCCCCCCAAAAAAAAAAAAAAAAAAAAAAACCCTGCTAAATGACACTCCCCTTTTGGTAAAATGACCATACCGCCCCTAACTAATTTAAAGGAAAAAAAAAAAAACAACAATCAACCAAGGTTGGCGCCTGTCCACCACACACAAGTAGCCAGGGTTGGCGCTTGTCTTCCTCACACAAGCAACTAGGGTTGGCGCCTGTCCCCCCCAAAACAGGTGGCTAGGGTTGGCGTCTGTCCCCCCAAAACAGGTGGCTAGGGTTGGCGCCTGTCCCTATAAAAAAAAAAAAAAAAGGAATACCCCCAAATGTTGCACAACTTATGAAGGTCAATATGGTCTTTTCACCATGGAGGGGGGGGGGTGTCATTTAGCACCTTTGTATGTCAATTACATGTGTGTGATTGTGCATTGGGTTGATAATCATTGGTTGTTAAGAAAACTTATGTCCGATTGCTAATCCTAAGGGTGAGATAATTGGGAATTTAGTTTATGCTTGCTCACAAAAAATGGGTATTGAGCACGTTTTACAATTTTTTTGACAATGCTTCATCAAATGACGGGGCTATTAGATTTTTGATAACTATGTTATGCATAAATGACACGATGCCATATTAGATTGTAAGTACATGCATTTGTCCATTGCAAAAATCAGAAATGCGGTGAGGTATGTTAGGTCGCTAGAGGTTCGTGCAAGCTTTAAAGAATCTATTGATAGGGCTTTGTCTTAAAAAAGTGTCTCCATTTTGAAACTAGATGGAATTCCACCTATTTGATTGATATAGGAAACTGCGGAGAAGAAAGCTGAAGCTTTTGAGTAAGTGTTCCTTCTGGGAGTTGTTACATGGTTCATAAACAATGGGAGTTGTTATATTATTTAAAAATTTCTTCGTGTTCTTCTTACATATCAGCCAATTCTGATGATATACTCCCGAGTTTCATCAAAACGAAATCCTAATTATGCAAATTCCAAGCATCAAAACAACGAATGCCTCAGTAAAGAGTATGTGTTGGTACAACTCTGTTTGAATACTTGTTACTGAACAAAAAAAATTGCAAGGAATGCGCTTGTCCATGGCGCAAAATGCTACCTAGGTCAGATTAAAACTGGACCTGATTGAGATTGAGATTAGCAGTTTGGTTACAATAAGACAACGCTCTTGATGCTGATGCTGATGCTGATGAGGAGCAGATGAGGCAACCAGAGCTATTTGCCAGAGCATGGAACTCCTTAATCCATTTATCAATATCAAGGACATAAACACTGGTTCACGTCAACCTGCAATGGATAAAACAGTTGGCACGTGTTTATAGTGTATAATAGTAAATAAGTCCATGTCAATGAAAGAAAACCTATATAGTATAAAAAAGGGTAAACAGCTACCTCCCGTAAGTTTTGATCAAACATCGTATGGAAGGCATTCTTTTTTGGATAATTTCGCAAACCTTCCTTCTGCTAAGGAATTTGGAACCGATTTCCTTCTCGGTTAACGGTCAGTTAAAGAGCTGAAATAGAAAATGCAGATGTTAGCAATATAATTCACCCAATATCAGTTTTGTACATGAGTCAACCGACAGTCCATCAAATTAAAACCAAAAACAAGAAATTGCGTAAATATAAAGCACTTTTTATAAGGATATCATTTTACCTTTTTTTCAATGGTCGTTTTTCCTGTTCTATCAGATGAGAGGTATTTTAAAAACAATGACATAGGGGTCTTATGTAAAAGGAGCTTGCATGTTTTTTTTTTTTCTTCATATTTTACCCTAAAAAATGTGTGCACATACAGTTCTGTTCAAGTAATTATTATTGAACAATAACAACTGCAAGGAATGGGGTTATTCATAGGGCAAAAGCATTACTCATCTTAGACTAACAAACACTGAGCCTTCTTCAGTGAGAAAATAAGTAGTTTTGTCTAACTAGATACCCTCCATAACAAATTTCCTGATCCATTTATCCATATCGAGAAGATATAAACACAGGTTCGCTTCCACCTGCAAGCTAGGATACTGCAATGGATAAGAAGTTAGCACCTAAATCGTGTACAATATAAAATTAGAGAAAAAAAAAATCTATATAATATAAAAAGTGTAATCAACTACCTCCCCAGAGTTTTGATTAAATATCATCCTGACAACTTCTTGTCTGGAGAATCTCATTACCAGTCCCTCTGTTATGAGCTTTGCTATTGACCCCTGTAAGTTAACAGTTCGTTAAAGCCCTGAAATAGAATATGCAGATGTTAGCGATACAATTCACCTAATATTAGTTTCGTCCATGAGCCAAATTTCACACCTATATAATTTTAGTAACAGAATCAATTGCGTACATGATTTGATACATCTACCAGCTACCGCAATATATGTATTCCATTTGAAACAAAAATATTCAGTTAGATGTGAGATGCATTAAAAGCAATAAGGGCAATTTATTCACTTAATGAGTTCTGCTAGTACTACAATATGAACACAATCTCAAGAGAGGTTAGCTTCTATTTAGTATTTACCTATGAAAAATAATCCCTCCGTCCCCCTCATAGAGTCCTACTTTCTCTTTTTGGGACAGGAAATTTGAAGGGTCTTGTTCAAAAACTAAGCTTATACGTTTTATGAGTTTGGCAAGTTTATCCTTGTTACATTGCACTTAAAATTAGGAAAACTATTTCAAACCTTAAAATTAAGCTTATCTATGAAAATTTATATTATTTATTAGATTGCTTGACTTTCGAATTTGGACTTTCTGAGTAACATGGAGGGAGCAAAATAAAACATAATTAAGAGGAATCTTCTGCAGCAACTCATCTGACACGCAGTTGGTAGTTGATTTTTACCTATAAAAAGTTATAGAGAAACATAATTCAACTGCAGCAGAATTAGAGGTCTAGATATATGTATATTTATTAGCTAAAAACCCAGTATTATAAGCAGTTCATGACCACAAGTTCCCGAAGCACAGGTATGAAGTATATGTACAGAAACTTGTCTAAAATCTAAAGACACTCATTTGAAGATCATGAGACACTTATAATAAGCTATAGTAACTGTAGAATGTGAGTGTCCCTGAGGGTGTGATGTGTGCCGGGTATAATGCTTGGCGTGACACGTGTATATCAAAAAACCTCAAAAGAGTAAAGGTTGGGGTGGAAGTCAAGACTGATCAGGTAATGAGAAAGAGGGCAAAGGCTGAATACTCACTAGCTCCAGATTATCGAATAATGATTATCCTGTCAAATGAGATTTATGACCTCTATTTATAATGAGTATGGGATGACACAGGGAATATTCCAAGATTCCTTGCTAGGTGTCATCATCCTAATTGACCATCCAATGATCATAGGACACGTGTCCCGTAAGCGGGGACCACAATCAGCTCTTTCTCTCTTCAGTAATCAGGTCACACGTGTCGCACGTGCATGATAACATACGTGTACAACAGGTGAGACTTTCTCTTGACCTCAGCCGCCAAACCAATAACCCTCGAGGTTCCCAAGAACCGGCCCGACCTTTTGGGGGTCTAGGGACCTTGGGCCGACCGTTACACTTAGAGTAGATCCCCCGGTATTGCCCTAAGCCGGGTCATCCCTAAAGGATGTAAGTGCTAGTGGTAAATTGTTGCCCTTTTCCTGAGGCATAAAGTTAATTCCTTGGAACCCTAATGTTCGGGGATCCGGGCTCCCTGCTAGCTGGATCTCATAGGGTCAGGCAAGAAGTTCTCTTGACGAAGCGTTTGGGCCCTTGGCTAACTTGCTCACGGAGACTATTAACAAAGCCGGGGTGCGGACGTGGAGACTCGAGTATTATTACCCTTAGGCTAAAGCACTCAATCTCGGCCCCCCTTTAGGCTATGTCCCTGAGCCTAGTACATTTTCGTACGGTAGGTCTTAGTTCGGGGAAGACTAGGTAATTACGTGGCAAATACTTAGAGTGATGTGGCACAACCCCTACTACAGTAACAATAAAAGACTAGTTGCAGGCAGAGACAAAGATAAAGTAACATACTTCTGGCAGTTCACTAACAAAGATAAAGTAACATACTTCTGGCAGTTCACTAACAAAACCTCCCATAATAAATCCCCAGTAGGAGATATCATGTACGTACCTGCAAGATTTTAAGAGCAGAGTACATTCTTTAATAAATGAGATGGAAGGAAGAAATCGAATGACCGGATACATGTCTTCCATCATTAAAAACCCATGAGAATGTTTCATCTACAGGATCCAAACAAATGAGCATTTGAAGTTAACGTAAAGAAACATAAAGCAAATGAGTTACCACCAGAAGTCGCAGAAAATGACAAGAAGATTGGAAATCAATCTGCCAAACATCAAATTACAACTACATAGTTCTTTTTGCGTTTTATTGAAACAGGGCAAAAGGTCCAAAAGAAAAGAATAAGACACTCTGTGATCATAAAAATTGTAAGGTAGACTAATTTTCATGAGAGAGAGAGAGAGAGATGAATCATAGGTCTGACTGTAGCACAGGATACTTGGGATTCGACATAATAAAGACATTCGGATCAAACTATGTACAGCTTGAAGTGGATAATCTGACAGACACATAATGCATATGCAACCTAATGAAATGGGCATCCTAGTACACAGGGCTCCTGCCACTACAGTGTTCAAGAAGGGTCAACAGTATGCAACCTAATGCTCAAGTCACAGTGGAACAGCCTTACTGTTGCGTCAAGGCCGGCCCATATTATGCACACCTTACTACAACCTACTAGAGCAACGAAAAGTGAAACAGGGACTAATTATGAAACTATAAACTTACATTTTCGTTTATTAGTCATGATTTAGCTCCATTTATCAGGCAACACAGTTTAGCAAAACAGGGCATGAAATTCACAAAACACTTACCTGCTTCTAAGGCCATCTCCAACCATTTGGTGCAGAAATTGCACTATCCCACTATAATAGTGCAATTTCTGCACCAAATATATTTCATCATCTCCAACCATCCTACTTCAAACTTTACACCAAAAAGAATATTCTAAGAATATTCTTCATTATTCTATTTAAAACATATGTTTTATCTCATTAAAATTATGTTAATATATTAGCAAAACAAATATATTTCTTATTGAATAGTATATTTTATTTTAGATAATACAATTTATATTAAATTAAATAATATGCACTAAAATTAAATAATTAAATACAATACTTTAAAATACAAGTTGAAAAATCATTTTATTGAATATTACAATTAACATAAATAATATTAGGTTGGGATTATTATATTTTTGACCAACGTACTAATTGGGGATTCCTGATTTTACCAACGTACTTTCATTAACCCAAATGTGACCAACGTACTATCAATTTTGTTGCAATGTTGACCTGCCATTAAACCTCCATCCAAAAAATTAACGACTAACGGTAAAAAAAATTACATTAACGGTAAAGGGTCCAAAATGATACTTGTGAAAAATGGGGGGCCCACCAAACCCCCCTCCTTCCTCTCCAAACCCCCTCCTTCCTCGTCCCTGAAGACAATCACCTCACGGTTATTGAATTCGACGTAAGATTCGAGATTAAGCCTCCTCACATCTGTCTTGCCCATAAACTTAATACTTCCATAGCCATGTCTTCCAACCACAAAGTTCTTCACGTGGCCGCAAAACCCCGGGTCACCCTTTCTTTGGTCGCCAATTCTTGGATTCGAGGTTCAAGATAGTAGTAAAGTTGGAGCTTTGGAAGCAGAGCTTCAACTGGGACTTTGACCGGCAAGTCCCTCTCTTTGGCCAAATCATCATTCTGCTCCAGGTTGAGTTCATATGAAAGAATATCCACATTGCCAGTGCCATTTTCACCTGAAAAACATAAAAAAAGTTTTAGGAAAACGCATGAACTTAAACATCACTACGAGATTTGAAGACAAAACAAATTAGCCTACACCCTCTCGCCTCAAAACAATGGGTGATGTCGAAACGTAATGCCATGAAACAATAAGTGATGTAAGAAAGAATGCAAGTGCTTGCTTCCGCATAGATCTTCGTATTCTTATCTACTAATAGAGTTGCTTAGCAAGCGTAAGAGTAGAAATCTATAGATCCGTGCCTTCAAATGTAGGAACCGGGCGGCAAGGGAAGAACACCATGGAAATTGCAACCTTAATTTTTGAAATGAGATGCTTTGGGTGGAAAAGAAACATCACAAAACAAATGGAAGTCGTGGTATGTAGATGCAGCACTTACTATTATCATACAAATGGGTAGATGAGAGTTACTGATTTGCTGAATTTTGTGGAGGAGAGGGTTTGGAGAGGAAGGAGGGGGGTTTGGTGGGCCCCCCATTTTTCACAAGTATTATTTTGGACCCTTTACCGTTAATGTAATTTTTTTTACCGTTAGCCGTTAATTTTTTGGATGGAGGTTTAACAGCAGGGTCAACATTGCAACAAAATTGATAGTACGTTGGTCACATTTGAGTTAATGAAAGTACGTTGGTAAAATCAGGAATCCCCAATTAGTACGTTGGTCAAAAATATAATAATCCCTATTAGGTTTTATATACTTTATTTGGTAAAATCTTTTATGTATAATACATTACCAAACAAAAAATAAGAGAGGTTTACAATTAACAAATAAAAAAGTAATATTTAAACAAAACAAAAATAAAAGAAAAAGAGGATAGCGCAGGCTTGTTTTGCGCCAAATTTGGCGCACACTTCGGACTGCTTCATCATGGTGCAGCGGAATAGCGGATAGAGCAGCCGTTGGAGGAAGACTTTGCGCTATAATGGTGGGATGGTGCAAAAAAGGGTTCCCATTGGAGTTGGCCTAAGGAATCTCAAATTCTATAAAAAGATCAGATGCATTTTTACCATCAACTTTACATCTGGCACTCAACCTTTTCATGACGACGTTCCCCATTTCGTACTCATGCTTCATAAAACGAAGCCACTCACCTGGACAAAAGAATAGTTTACTGTAAAATCAACAGTTCAACTGAAAAACATAACCTCAAAATAGAGAACTGGACCTAACAGGAATCTGAGCATCCAGGAATTAACCTTTGCTCACCTATGCTCGCCCATCAGGATGTAGCTTTGATACGGAAAGTAAGACGGAGGTAGCTTTCTGTTAAAAGTGGATTTCACTTGCGCAAGGCACAAGAGCAAATAGAGTAAGGCCTTCACTGATATAAGAAAAGGAGCAACGGATATAGAGCTTTACACGAGTCACAAATGGTGGAACGAGGAAATCAAAGATCACCAGTAATCTCGACATGAACAAGTGCCATTTCGGAAGTGGTGGAATCGGTTAACATCACGGATAATTATATCCCGATTCACTATGCCCGAAACAAGTTTCATATAGTTGTGGCAGTCCCCACAGATCCGGAGATTCTTAAAGATTCTAATTGTTTTATGGGAGATGTTAATGAGGGAAAAAGCAAGAGCCAACCTTTCACTGTGATATGCCAGATTTTCCCTTTTTTCTTTATCAGGGACATTATGAAGCACAAAAGCCGTATTTGGAACATAGCCCACTAAAGATAGTTTCTGGCCCAACTCCTCCAACTTCTGATAGATATCAACAGTTCGTGGATGGGAAGCATCTTGGGACAAGAAAACATGGGTTTCAGCATCAACCTCGACCCAGCTACACCCAGGTTCCTTCTTAACCCCTCAACTCGACATCAATGCCCTAATTCGTGAAACATCATCCCATATCCCTTTGGCTGCAAAAATGTTGGATAACAATATATAATTGGAGTCTATTTCTGGTTCAATCTCAAAAAGTTTCTCAGCAGCTCTTTCCCCTAATTCCACATTTCCATGAACCTTACAAGCCCCGAGAACAGTTTGCCAAATCAAACCATTAGGAGTTAGCTTCATTTCCTTGATGAAGCTTTCAACCTCATCAAATTTACCAGCCCGACCAAGAATATCAACCATGCAAGCAAAGTGTTCAATAGTGGGAGTGATTCCATAAACTTCTTCGATTGAGTGAAAATGATTTCTTCCTACTTCTACCAAACCCATATAGCTGCATGCTGAAAGGATGCCAATGAATGTAATCCCGTCAGGTGAAACACCTTCATCTAACATATTATCAAAAGCAACAAGAGCTTTCTCTCCTTTCCCATGCTGCGAGTACTGAAAAATAATTGTGTTCCACAATATTGTATCATGCGAGTCTAAAGCCTTGAAAATAATCTCAGCATCATCAATGGACCCACATTTTCCATACATGTCAACAAGTGCACCGGAAACAAATGTATCAGCGAAATGCCCACCCTTGATCGCCAAGGAATGCAGCTGCCTCCCATTTTCAAGGCTCCCAATCCCAGAGCAAGCCCTCAAACAGCTTGCAAGAGTGAATTGATTAGGCTTAACACTGTCCTGTCGCATCAGACTAAAGTAATGCACAGCCTTCTCCCCCTGATCAGCTTGTGCATAACCTCCAACAATCACCGTCCAAGCAAAAAGGTCTCTTTCTTTCAATCTGTTGAATATCACTTCCACATCTTCCAAGCACCTGAACTTGGCATACATGTCAATGAGGGCTGTTCCCACATAACTATCTCTATCGAGGTGGGTTTTGATAATCAGGGCATGCAGTTGCTTCCCAAAGCCCAAATTTGAGACACTAGAACATGACCTTAAAATGCTGATAAATGAATACACATTTGGCTTGAAACCTTGCACCAGCATCTGGTTGAAAATTCTGGGCCCTTGAACAAAACTTTCACTCTCATGGAATCCTGATAAAAGTGCATTCCATGAAACTACATCTCGGTTAGTCATTGCATCAAAGATTTGGAAACCGTCACGACCAGATCTAATCTTCATGTACATTGTGATCAATGCATTGCAGACTAAATTTTCAGCTCCATAACCATATTTATGAACACAAGCATGTATACTTTTTCAATAATGTGGGTCACCGAGTTCTTTGGCGGCATTAAGAATGCTAACAAAGGTAAACTGATTAGGTCTCAAACCCAAATGCATCATAGAACAAAATAGCTCAGCTGCTTTTTGTTTCCTTCCCTGCTGCTCGAGGCAATTTATTATGGCACTCCAAGTCACAATGTCAGGATTTTGAATCCTCAAAAACGCTTTCAATGCATCATCTGGCTGCCCACACTTGGAATACATATCCACTAGACTACAGCTCACAAATTCATCAGATTCACACCCAATCTTGATCGCCATACCATGCACAACGCCACCAGCTGTTAAATTCTCCGAATTTGCACATCCCTTAAGGACAGTGGACAGTGTAAACGTATTAAATTTCATGTCAGTTTCCTTCATTCGGAAAAACAGTCTCAATACCCCTTCCCCATCACCCACCTGAGCGATTGAGCAAGGCATTCCACGACACAGCATTTTGCTCAGGCATAAAGAACAACACTTTTTCTGCATATTCAACCTCACAAAATTTAGCATAAAGGTCAACAAGAGCGGACCCAACATAAACATCTGAAAAGACCCCATCTTTAACTATAACTCCGTGCAACTGCTTTCCAAACTCTACATTCAAGCACATAGAACATGCTTTTAGAACAGTGGCCAACGTAAACTCGTTTGGCCTAATTCCTTCTCTATGCATATCACATACCAACTCAACACCTTCCTTACTAGAGCCTTCAGCTACAAATCCCGAAATAAGAGCAGTCCAGGCCACAACGTCCAGGCATTTCATCAAACACTCGGCGCGCCAAATTCAAACATCCACACTTTGCATAAGAATTAATCAAAGAAACCCACAAATGAGAATCCGGGTTTGGGACAATTGGGGTCATCCACTCTTCTGGGTGTTTTCTTAATCCCGTCATTAGTCTGAAATTGCAGATTTCTTGGATCATTACTTGATGGGTCATCGAATACAGATTGTTCCACAGCAGCAAGAGATGATGAACGGAACCGGAGAGAGAGGGACAATCTACGGGAAGCGGGTCGAGAATAGTCTGAAGTGGGTATTACGTAAGGGGAAGAAAAGAGCGACAGAGAATGCATTTCTGGAGATAGGAATGGGCAGGCCATTCAATTGAATACATGAGGCCGAAGAGCAGCGCGCAATTTGTACTACTTGGACAAAAAAAAGACCAGCGTTCAGCCGTTCACCCAAAAGTAACCAAAATAAGAGACAAAAAAAAAAATTTTAAAAATTACTTAATACGCGCTCCCTCACGGGTAAGGAGTCTATTTTGAACTTTTTTTTTTATCAATTTAATTAAAGTTTGACTGATAATTTATATAAATTTATTTATTATTATAAAGTTATGAAAGTTATAATACATAATATTTTTTAATGTAATTTTTATTAGTACTTACAAAAAAAAAACACGATAATATTAAAGATCCAATCACTTGAAATTAAAAAAAGTGTTTTAACTTGATGTATCAATCAAAAATACTATCAGTATCTAAGTGAGCGTTTTGGCCAAAACGTTGGGATAAAACGCAGCTTATTTGCAAAAAATGTGTTTTAATAGTGTGACAGAAAATGCAGCGTTTTCAAAACGCAGCTGCGTTTTAAAACGCTGGAATTCCCAGCTTTTTCCCAAAACGCAGGTTTTAAAACGCTCATAGGAAAAAAAAGCTGCGTATTGAAGTGATATCCCAAACGTATTTATAAAGAAAGACCTCCGTTTTTAAAACGCTGCGTTTTTAAAACACTGCATTTTATAAACGCTGTACCAAACGGGCTCTTTAAGTTAAAAAAATACTATCAAAAATACTATCAGTATCTAAGTTGAAAAAAGTGTACTTACATAAATTTATGTGTATCTTGTTAGTAGTTGGTATTCAAAATTAGGGCAATTTTAAATTAAAGTTATTAACGGACGTTAATTTTCTTAACAAAAATTGTTGAAGGGCTTCTATTTTAAAATAATATTGATATAAATAAAAGAATTTTTAACATGCGATGATTTTTATGTTGGCTATTATATGTTGAAGTAAAACTTCACATAAATACATCGACGTTTATTAAAAGCATCCACAAAATTATCGACAAATTTAACATATTACACAATTATATTGTGTTTCATTAATTGTAATGAATGGTTTGAATTTTGTTGAGTTATATATTTTGGACACCTTAATATAAATATTTAATATTAATTTAGCACTTTTTATGTCAAATAAATGTGTAATATAATTCCATTAGATTCTGATAAAGCAACATGAGAAACTAACTCAAAACTAGGGGTGATCACGATCTGGTTCGGTCCGATTTTTGCAAGAAAAAGAGAGAGAACCAGCACTAAACCAATACTTTGGTTCTTAAAAAATTCAAAACCAGAACCAAACTAAGCTTTATGAGAACCAATAATTCTGATCCAGTTCTTATTGGTTCAGTCCTGCACATTTTTCGGTTCTGAGGGACTGAGCTCTTTCAGTTTTAAAATATAATCATTTTGTTTCATGCTTAATTGTTTATCAAATCTGTCCTTAATATATATATATATATATATATATATATGGGAAGTATTTAATGGTTACTTTTTTATTTAACCATCAATGGTTACTCTCATTATCAACCATTGGATCAAAAATTAAAGGTTGAGATTTAATGCATTAAATGACTCACCTACTTGCATTAATTACATTTTTCAACTAACCATTAAATCTCAACCTTTAATTTTTGATCCAATGGTTGATAATGAGAGTAACAATTGATGGTTAAATAAAAAAGTAACCATTAAATACTCCCCTATATATATATATATATAGATATATTATAATATAACCACCAATGTAATTAGTAGTTACCTTTAACAGAAAAAAAATTGCCAAAGAGAATTACTTATATTATGGGTTTAAACTGGAGTCTTTTTTATTTAAAGTATAAATAAATAAAACTTGCAAACATGTACAATAACCATAAGCTCATGAGATTATAGAATCAAAGCTCCAATTGTAAATATAATGAACCAAGAAGAAAAGCATTTGGTTATATGATCCTATTAGATAAATACCTAAGACCAAAGCATAAATGTATAATATGTATTGGTCCGGTTCGATTCTAAACTATTTTATAAGTTTTAAAATTGAGATCAAATTAAATGGTCAATTCTACTAAAATTTGGAATCGAAACCAAATCATAAATATTGGTTTGATTTAATTTTAGGGTGAATTACGGGCTGGTCCCTTTTTAAGCATTTGTAATCGCTTCAGTTCAGTCATCTTTTTTAAAATCAGAAAAATGTATTTTTGGGGCGAAAAGACGATTATGCCATTAATGAAAGAAAAATACGCGCGCATCAGTATTCCAAGGCATCGCGTAGGTTAATCATCGTGATGAGAAACCAAGGCATCACGATGAGCAACAAAAGCATTGAGATGAGCAACCAAGGCATCGCGATGAGCAACACAGGCATCGCAATGAGTAACCAAGGCATCGCGATAAGCAACACAGGCATCGAGATGAGCAACCAAGGCATCGCGATGAGCAACCAAGGCACCGTTTGAATTTTAACTGCTGGAGGGGACTTGATTTTTCAAGGCATCGCGATGAGCAACACAAGTACCACGATGAGCAACCAAGGCATCGCGATGAACAACACAGGCATCGCGATTAGTAACCAAGGCATCGCGATGAGCAAACCAAGGCTTCGCGATGAGCAATCAAAACGCCGTTTGAATTTCAACTGCTAGAAGGGATTTGATTTTCGTTTACCTTTTGGGGGCGTTGTCCCCAAACCCCTACGAGGGACGCTGTCCCCTCGACCCCTGCGACCTGACCGAATAGGTCGATCCCCGTTGCGTTGCCCAGCATACTGCGATTGGTGAATTAACACTCAAATCATTAATTAAAGTCCTAAAATCAGTCCAAGAACATCTCACTCTGTTTTTTGACAGCACACTGCCAAGCTCGATTTAGATCTCAAAAATAGTATTTTTGGTAGAAAAATTGTGCACAAATATAGTACTAAGTTAGGATAACAATATGAGATTAATTTTAAACAAATTCGAAGCTTAAAACATAGATTAAAGTGGCCAAAACAGCCCAAGAACAAGGAAAAATAGGATGAACTCAGAAAATTCAAATTTAATCAAATTGTGATCAAATTCGTGTTTTAGGCATGAAAATTGATCCCCAAACATGAAGGAAGACTATATTAACAACATGAAATCGTTTACAAGTTTTCAGTTTTTTTGATGTAACTAAATATTTTTTATGTTTGTGTGTGTGTATTTTTTTTAACGAATCTCTAAAATAAAAGAGTGTTTATGTTGCATCGGGACATTTTAGAAAGAAAATTATTAAAATACCTTTTTTCGATTAAGAAAATAAATTGTGGACTTTAGGGATTAAATTTTTTGAAAAGGGGATCGGTGAGAAATTTCCAGTTAATTTTATTGGTTCGATTTGATTTAATTAATTCAGTCCAATTTGAAAGAAAAAAAAAATTGCTCACACCAAGCCAAAATACGAGGAACCTAGCCAAATATGGACCGGACTCTTCCTGCAGAAAACTAGTCAGAATATAGTGGGCTAGCGATATAGACGATCCCACCTCCGTATCCCTAAACCCTGATTTCATTATTCCTTGTACCCAAACCTAATCAAACTAGGGTTGTGTTCTATTTCTTTCGAAAATCATTCATTCTCAAAATTCAATCATCATAGCATGGCTGTGGAGCTCATTGAACCTCAAAACCAGTTGAAATCACACAAATTCGATAATTTCATCGGCAAAAATTACGAATTGGCCGTAAACCAATCGATAGAAAGCCTCTTAGACTCGCTCAATAAACCTAGTTCTAACCTCTCTGTTTTCACCCCAAAATTTCTTGAATTAATGCAAGTTAAGCCGGACCCACCTCTAGAAACAATCTGGGTTTTCTCCAGTTTAGCATTTCACAGCCACAATTCTCCAAAAGACGAGCCTTTGGATCAATTGTTGGCTGTGACAGATTTATTTCAATCTATAACTGCTTGTTCGGCTTCGTGTAGTTCTTCGAAGTGCATTGCCTTAATTGCTCCGGTTATCTATGAATTGTATAGAGTCGTTGTTGATTTGAAGGGGAAAGATTTGGGTTTGAAGAGAGAGAGGAAAGTGAGGAAAGAGATTAAGTCGTTTATCGACGTGATTCTGGGTCACTTGAATTTGTGCTCTAGTGAGGGAACCAGTGATGATGAGGAGCTGGGTTTGATTAGGCCATTGAATGATTTGGTTTCTGTTTGGTTTGAGGATAATGTGGTCGGAAATGGTGGTGGGAACGAGGTGTTAATGATGTTTTTCCCACTTTCGGGGAATTGGGTTGTTGAAAGGCTAAGTAATGGAGGCTGTGATGTTAATGAACTTGCTGGAGTTGTGATAGCAGAGGCATTTTTGTTGAGGTTGTGCTTGAACTTTGTTGAGGGGCGATCGCAAGTGGAGTTGCATAATGAGCTGAGAACCTGGGCTGTTGGTTCCATTACTGGGTTTCATAACTTTCACTTCTTTGGTTAGTATTTATTATGCTTTTACTTCCAGTATGATTTATCTTGTTTAAGTTTCTTCTGTAAATTGTTGTGTTTGCAATTGGTGAATTTGGTATTATGGTTTCTTGATGTATGCATTCTCAGTTTGAACCAACCCATTATAATAGAATGCATTTGATTTATTTATCTTCTGATTTTTGCAAAACTATGTATTGGGTCACACCCTATCTTAATGATGGAATTGAAATAGAGTCAGCATGTATGTGTTTGATGTCATAGGTTCCCCTTTCATATTTATTTGAATCTCTTTTCTGATTTCTTCATATGTGTCTTCAGCAACGCTTGTGAAGATGCTTCTGGAGCCAAGTTTGCCTGTGACGTCCCTCCTGGTTAGTTAAACAATACTGCACTTTTCTGTTTTATAAATGATTCATAACCTTAACTAGGTGCAATTTTTGTTTTACTTATGCGTTGTAGTGAGTACCACGTTTGCTTTCTAAGCTGGTACAAGAATGTGATTTTTCTATTCCGTTCTGCCTTGATTGTCCTGATAAGCTATGTCCGTGGTAAGCTTGTTTTGAAAACATAATAATGATAAAGTTGTGAATTTATCAGGCCCTCCTGTCTTTGTTTTGTTATAAGAATTGTCTGTTACATTTGCCCTTTTCTGGCTCAAGTGATCAGGTTTTGTTGATGTTTTAAGTATCTTTTGTGATGTGATTTATCATAAAAACGTGTACTCTGTGTTGTGTTTGCAGAATCCTGAAGATGAGATGTTTCTGAGGAAAATGTTGTATGATTCTGTGATATCAGTGGATTATTCGTTCCTTCGTTCTGACGAAGTGGCTCATCAACGATCCGGAATCGTTAAGAATATTCTCATGGCCAGACTGATTGTTACCCATGAGGCCATAGAGTTATTTAGGTACGAAATATGACAAGTACTATAGAAACTTGATCAAATATACATTCTAATAATTTGTCGTCAATTCTTGATCTATCTGGTTTCAGGGGAAATGGAGATCACACAAAATCTATCTCCTATATAAATGCATTTTCAGGTTCAGATTTACCTTTGCAGCTACTTAAGTATGTCACAAGTAAGATTGGCATGGTGGGAGAAGCCAATGGACCCAAAGGATCATCACCTAAAGCATTTTTAAGTAAGTACCCCTTGATATTTTTCATTTTTGCTGTCATATTATAACCTAATGGGTGACCTTTTGGCTGATATTGTTTAAATTTGTAAATTGGTATAAATGTTCAGAATGGCTACTTAAAGTAGGAGATCAAGGAGTAAGGTTGTTTGATGACATCATGTCGAAAAACCGTGCCAGATTACTCATTGACAATTTAAAAGCAGACTCCAGTAAGGCGGATGATGAAACATCTGAAGACAATGTACTGTTCTTCATTGATAACAAAGGAAAAGTAGTTGATGGGGTTGAGGATGATGGAAAAGTGAAGGAGTCGATGAGTGCTGTATTCATGGCTGCTGCCCACACAATGCAGTCTGCAAAAGAAGGTGGGGGAAGAAAACGGAAAGAAGGGGGGAGAGGTACTGGGAAGAAAAAGCAGGTGAAGTTTCAGAGATACGACTTGTTTGGTCATTCGGATTCGTCAGGAGACAAGGATAAATTTCTTGACAAAGATGGTTCGTGTAGTGGGAGCGAAGTTGAGGATCCACTCAGTGATGATGATATGGAAGAAAAGGAACAATAACAGATTTTAAAGAGATGGTTGATGCATCTATCCAAGTTTTGGTTTATATGTTGGAGCAGAACAATCTTGCGATCTGCCCTTTTCAAGTCAGTTCACTTTGTGCTTATAGTTTTCAAATCAGCAATCAAAATCTAGTCATCTTTTAAGAAGATGCTCATGGTTGAATTATCTGCAGTTGCTGCATGAAATATCCCCTTTGTATGTAATTGAGAATAGCATTGTAGACGACTTGCAACCATGATTATATTGACTCTTCACTTCATGCACTAATGTTCAACCGTCTCCAACTTGAGCGCATATTTCTCTTCGGCTACCTGTTACAATCGAGCAATGCAATTTGGGAATGTGTCCATCCATGTAGCAAACCGTCTTTAAGGATGTTACTTTCAATTTTTATTAACCTCTGCAAAATATTTATCCAGAAGATTTAGCTAAACAGACGAGACAGGCTATCAAAATACTGTGCATGATTATTGTTATTTATATATTTTTTGGCTTATTGATTTTTTTTTTTAAATTTATTTGGTGGTTATTGGGTAATTTATATTTATACTACTATAAAGGGGCAGAACTTAAAATGACTAGTGTCACACTTTCTTGAATTGTCCAAATTACTCCTCAACTCAATTATGAATTACCACCAATAATGCCTTTCGTACCCTTTAAAAAACCATCTACCTATGAAATAATATCTACTCAAAATCTAATGAAATAATATCTACTCAAAATCTAAAAAAACTACCACCCTCATTTTTGTTTTCTCGTATACATTACTGGAGGCCCAAGGAGACCTAAAGGCACCTAAACTATGTAGACCAGGCGACACATTTTCCATATCGACTGCAACCACGGCACAATGTCCTCAAAACAATAACAAGCCCACAGGCAGCAGCATCTCAAAACTTATTTGTGCTGTGATGTGATCGATGCAGCAATTAGCTAGCCTCCTGTTGAACGTGAACCACCTTGCTTGCAATTCCAATCATGATTGATTGCACCAAACCAAGCAAGCACTTACGAAGGAGACTTCAATTCCGGCAAACCTCTTTCTCCCTGCTGTTGATCACCCTTATAATCCGACTCCAAAATTGCATTTCGAAGGCCTTTGTTCCATGCCAACTCCAAACCAAACGAAACCGCCCATTATTCTCCAGCAAGGGAATCGTAAATGCTCGTGTCTATTTTTCTTGTACTATGATTTATTGACTTTCATTTTTGAGTTTAATGTTTTCTTTTTCTTTTTTTTTTTCTTCAATTATTCCAAAATAAAAGTCTAAAATTATGTATGTCCTAAACCTCTAAGTACACCCATCTAATTTTCAACCTTCCTAAATACAATATACACTCCTCCTATTTTTTCTATTTTACCCTCACCCCTCTCTTTCTTTTTTTTTTTTTTTTCCAACCCCTCCTCCCTCCAAAAGTCACCTCCCTTCTTCTTCCTCCCTCCCTCTCCTGCCTTCTTCCTCTCTCCTTTCATTTTTTTTCTTCCCTTCGTCTCCATTCTTCCCTATCCTTTCCTAGTTAAACCCACCCTCTCTCTCCTCAATATGCTCTTACTCAACCATAAAACACCTTGACTCCACTGCTCCCAACATGAGTGTGTGAACTGACCAAGTTTAGTACACGGCAAGCACCGAACATTATTGTTTTTTTTTTCTTTTGAAGCTGTTCTGCAGTGCAACCAAACATTATAATGGTGTTCGGCACCCTCTTACCGAACGAGCTGTCGAACAATCAAAAATTTTATATTTTTAACTTTAAAATAAAAAATATATTAAAATATTTAAATTAAAATTTATTATAATATTTTTGTAATATACGAAAGGGTTGAACTCATAGATCTAGGATTTGCTCAATTTAGAATCAACCATCACAAAATTATAAATTATCGAGTCAAACACATCATAAAGTGTTAGATAAAAAAATAAAAAGGGATAAACGAAAAGCACGTCAAAAGGAAAGATGGCGTGGCAGAATGGAAATGCCAAGCTGTCGGCCTCTAACCATGGTGAAATATTGACCAAGGTCAGTGGTTAAAAGCCGTTATAACACGAAAAAGTCGCTGTCTCCACGCCATGTGAGACTGAGGAAGAGAGAGAATACCGTCGGTGGAGGTTAACCGCAGGTAATTTTGCAGTTAGATATATAGAGAGAAAAAACAATTAAACTTTTAGAGAGGGAGAGAGAAAGAATCGCTTCGTATATAAGCCACCGAAGCTCAAGCCTCAATATAACAATAGAGATATAATATATATATACAGAGAGAGAAAGTGGAAAGAGGAGTGAGAGAGAGAGGCTTTCGGCTTTCAGACACGAAAGGAGCCGACGGCCATGGCTGATTCAAGTGATTCTGTCTCCGTTGATATGGAAACTATCTATCTCGGCGGCAAGGTTCTGTTTATTTTTCGTACTATCATTAATACTATTTATAATTTTATCCGCATTTTCAATTATGCCCTAATTATTGTGATATTCATGTTGCTTGTAGATTAACTAAACTTTTTCGATTTATTCCGTTTGGAATTGTTTTTTGATTCACATTTAAATAAGTCAGTGACATTTATGAAATTTTGCCTTGTCATTTTTGAATATTATCCAAGTTTTGGAATAACTAGCTTTTGGTTGCTTAGAAAATTAAAGAGAGGTGATACTCGAAATTTAGGTAGTTTTCTTGTTTTGCAGTTCTGAATTTTGTATATTAATGAAGAATTTGGGATAATTTTGGAGATTTCAGATCTGTTGACTGCTTGGTTGTACGATTTAAAATATTAATCCGTTTTAAGGCATAAAAGTGACGGCAAAGAGATTACCTGCTTAGGTGTTGAGATTCTGTATTGCCTAGTTTGATGCCAGATACTCTTCTTCTGTAAATGGTCCAAATTTTGAATGATTCTTTGATTTGTATCCTATAATTTGTAATTAGTGACTATTTACCGCTCAAGAAAACTGACCTAGAGAAATTTAATCTTGAAAGCTGTTAGTTTGTTTGAATGTTAGATTGAATGACTATTTCCATGTATGCTTGAAAATGAAAAAAAATTTTGAGTGCTATGGTTGAGCTCTTTTTGTTTTTATTTTTATTTGTTTGTATTTGTCTGTTTGGATTACTATCATGTTGGTTTATATGTTCTTGTTCAACTTGAGTCCTTAGTTCTTATAGGTAAAATTTCGCAATCATCTAGATGTGCCTGTGGTACGTGTTATTTTCATGGTTCTTTTTCGTTCTTGTTACTTTGTCGTCCTCATTCTTTTGTTACTGGTTAGAAGTTGCATTCATATTTCTAATTAGTTTATCTGTCAATGTCATTTTAAGTATTACTCTACTCCAACCTTCCATTTCTTTTTTAAGAGTCCAATGAGGTGGAGTCATTCTTTCCTTACACATACTCTCTTAAAAATATATACAACTGATGAAGCAAGATGCAGGTTTTTTCCTTCTTCGTTTTGCAAATCAAAATGACTTTTTGTAGTTAAGCTAGTGTCCTTCTTGTATGGCTAATATATATGTAGAAATTACCTCTTTGATTTATTGTTTCTTTCTTAATAATTTGGAAAAGTCATTGAAATCTGCTATATGTAATATTTGCTCAGGAACATATTGTACGGACAGGCCGTGGTTCTGTGTCGGTTATTGTGTATGGAGACCAGGACAAACCACCATTGGTTACTTATCCTGATATAGCTCTAAATCGTAAGTAACAGATGTTGATTTTCTTGTTTCTTTGTTTACCAGTTTGTTAAATTTTGTGCAATCATTGTTACACTTTGTCCTTTTTGTTATGCTCTGTTTGCTTTTCAATTAAGGTTTACCTCTAATTATATTAAATCCAAACAGATATGTCGTGTTTCCAAGGATTATTTTTTTGTCCTGAAGCAGCCTCTTTGCTGCTGCACAATTTCTGCATTTATCACATCAGTCCCCCTGGGCACGAGGTCTGTGAATCGGCTAACTTGTATCGATCCCTATAATTTGATTGTTTCTATGTCTTGATTTTTTTGTTTTCTTACTCAGTTGCAATCCTTTCTACTGAATTCTATTATTCACGTAATATCTGCTTCTGGGACTTGCACAAGAGTTCTTGCAGTTAGGAGCTGCAGCAATTAATCCTGATGATCCTGTGCCTTCTGTTGATGATCTAACAGATCAAATTCTCGAGATTCTCAACTATTTTAGGTATTCAAAATACTATAGTTATGCATAGCAAATAATGTGGTTAATGCAGCATTTTCTAGTTCATGTTTTGAACTCTTTTAATTTTGAGACTCAAAGCAGCATTAACCATTGGGTGTTTATCTAGCATAAAATGATATCAAAAGGCATTCCTTTTTTCTTTTTAGATATGCTTGCCTATATCTTCTGTTCTTGGAAAAGTTAAATGTTTTTCTATTCTGATTGTAATTGTGGCTATTCCTTCGACTTGTTCAGGCTTGGTGCAGTAATGTGCATGGGGGCAATGGCGGGTGCTTACATCCTTACCCTGTTTGCAGTATGTTTCCTCAATACTCGTGTCACATTTTACAGATCAAACGATCCAGTTTGGCTGATAGATTTTGGTTTCATATTGCAGATTAAATATAGAGAAAGAGTGAGTGGTTTGATACTCGTCTCCCCTCTATGCAAAGCACCTTCTTGGACAGAATGGTTGTACAACAAGGTTCTTTTCCCCCCTTACCATTCCTCATTTGTAGATGGAGAACGTTGTGACCTCTATACTTATACTGTGACTTACGTGCAGTTGATGGCAAATTTGCTATATTTTTATGGCATGTGTGGGTTACTGAAGGAGTGTTTGCTTCACAGATACTTCAGTAAGGTAATTTTTTTTTATCACTCATGCATAAACTTTTTCCTTTAGGTTATACTTATGGATTGTTTTGAGTGATGAGATAGATCTCTTTGAAATGAATCAGGAAGTCCGAGGTAATCCAGAAGTCCCAGAATCGGATATAGTACAAGCATGCAGAAGAGTTAGTGCTTTAACTTTTCAATTCTCTCTCCTGTTAGTTGTATAACTGGGACCTTCTTTGGTTGGCTTTTGCATCACATTTGCACAATGCTTAGAAGTACATTTGTTTTCTTGCAGTTGCTGGATGAGAGACAGAGCATAAATGTTTTGCGATTTCTTCAAGCAATTGATAGGTATGGATGTTAATTATCTGTATCACTTGTGAAAAGTCTTTCCATGACATGACTAGAATGTTGACTTGTCAATGTTTCGATGAGCAGGAGGCCTGACATTACGGAAGGATTGAAGAGGCTACAATGTCGAACACTCATATTTGTTGGGGACAACTCTCCTTTCCATTCAGAATCCCTCCACATGACTGCAAAACTGGATAGGAGATACAGCGCTTTGGTTGAGGTATGTGAGCATCATACATTATGTTTGTAATTCAGTTGGACAAGACTTGTACAGTACAATTAGCAATGCAGTGTAAACTCTGATGAAATAAGAGTGATGTACACAAAACTTAATTGCTTATGCAAGAATTGGTTTACACAGGTGCAGGCTTGTGGATCAATGGTCACGGAGGAACAGCCACATGCGATGTTGATACCAATGGAGTATTTCCTGATGGGGTATGGGCTGTACAGGCCATCACAGTTCAATGACAGCCCAAGGAGCCCGCTCAGCCCATCGTGCATTTCACCGGAGCTGCTCTCTCCGGAAAGTATGGGGTTGAAGCTGAAGCCGATTAAGACACGGGTACACAACAGATAGATTATATTGAAATTGAATTTTAAAAATTCCTGGTCCAAAAGTCGGTATAGTTTGTGTTTTCTTTTTTGTTTTCGAGTGAAAGGGTAGATAGATGGGTTGTAGATAGGGGGGGGGGGGTGAGGGAGGAAATTCTTTAATGGACATAGGGAGGGAGAAATTTGGATTCATTCATTTGTAGTCAACTAGTCATGTCATACACGGAGAAACTGTATTTGTAAATTATGAAAAGGTATACATTTATTTTACGAGATATCATCAATAAGACGCTCCAAATTATGGTGTACCATTGTTATAAATAAAGTTGCGCGATTCTTTGGGAATTCTTATTCTCTCTCTCTGGGTCTGAACTGTCAATATATTTGTTTAAAGTTGAGAAGGGTAGTTGTGGGTCTGCCAGCACAGCACATGAGAGAGCAACCAACCACTAATGGGTTTTAGTCGACATTTTGTGAAGATATGTTGTAGTATTTAATACTTTGCATGATTGGTCCTCATAATTATGGGTGGTTCAAAATTATACTGTATATATATGCTAGTTTGTGGTGAGCAACTAAAACTTCTTACACTGTACAAGTAGTCCATTATTTATTTATTTATTTATTTTGTGTTTTTTATTTTTTTTATTCCTTCTTTTGCCCCCTTAAGAAATAAAATAAAAATTAATGGGACAAAAGTGAGAGTGGAATGACGGAAAAATAAATATCACCACGTAAAAAAGCAATATAACAGTCCTCATCTTAACGTTTTATATAACTTATTTACTAAAGGTTCCAGGTTTATAGTTGTTTCACTGAAACAAATTTCTTTTTACCGTAAAGATTCATAAATATTACAGAGAGAGTGTTCCATGGAGATTCTAGATCCCTATGTCTATGTAATGAAAAAAAGGCCTTTAAAAAGTCATTCACATTAAGTTTGTTCATGTTAGGACAAAAAAGTTCTTTAAAAAATCATTCACTTGAATTATACATATCTTCCAAATTATCCTTTCTTTTTTTTTAATACTAACATTGTTATTTTTCTATTTTCATATTTTTATGTAAAATTACACATCATTAAATCTAATTTATTTATTTATAACGTAATAAGACATGCCTAAATAATTTCTTTTTTTATTTTTATGCACTTGAATGTTATTAATATTTATCAAGTTACAACTCAACACAATTTTATTTTATTTTGCATATTAACAAACAAAACATTTTTATTTCTTTCTTACTACATAGAATAATCATACTTAATTATTAACACAAATAAAAAATGTAAAAAAGACATGACATTGTTTACAAGATCTGAAGAAGATATTTTCCAAGTATGAAATTGCATTCCTAAAATAAAATTTAAGATTAATATGAACATATCATAATTAAAATCTCAATATTCAATTATTCATTAACTTTTGCATTTGGATAGAATAAAGGGTATTTTTGTCTATACAAATTTTATATTAGATAAACGTAGTGGATGCGTAAATTTTGTAGTAAAAATAGACTTTTCTTATATATTAACGTATCTTTCGATATGTAATGTATATTTTAATACGTATCATACAGATAAAATTTTGATACACCATACGTATTCCGTTTTGACAACTATGACTACAGTAACTAACACCCAAGTTTTGGTTCATCCTCGTTTACTCTTTAGGGCACAGTTCAAACTTGTTCAACAGGTTCATGAGAATTTTAAATTCTGTAGTCAAATAATTAGACCATTGGGCTGGTTTGATAATTTATCAAGCTACGTGAACTTTGTTCCATATTACATTACATTGGCAGAGGCTCGCCCGAGACTAATAGATCAGAAGATTCTTAAAGATTTAATATAATTGAGTTGAGGGACTAATTATAAGCTCAAAGTTGAGTTTAATAACCATTATAAGAAACGTCAAAAAACTCGAACCAAAAAAAGGACATAGTGTGTTTAAGGACCAAATTATATATTAAACCTTCCCTAAGTTAGCTACTTTCCAAAGCATTAACTTAATTTCCTAAACTAAAATAGGTAAACAAGGAAAAAAAAAAAAAAACAAATGAGAAGTTTATCTTTGCAACGAGAAGTATATATTTTCAATTACTAAATACATATATAGGGTAATTAGTAAAGATAGCAATCCTACAAACCCGAGCCCATTAATTTTACAAAGTTTCATTTTTGTAAAATATTCAATGGATTTCTTTAGTTTACTTTTTTTCTTCCCTCCTCCCTCAATATATATGTGATATATATATATATATATATATATATATATATATATCTCCTCTCTTAAGTTGTGCTTTCTCCCTATGCTCTCGATCTTCGCTCTCTCTAGATCTCCGACGACTCTTTTGTGTGCATGCATGCATGGAACAATCCAACGAAAAGCGTTGGATTGCAATAAAAAGCTGCTGCTTTGCTTGAATGAGTAATTAAATGAACAAGTTAATCTTACTAATTTGCCAAGCTAACTCATTGTTTTCATTGTTAGTTTTATTGAACTTAACTCGTGTTTGATTCTTTATTTGAGTTTATGAATTTCATGCATGCTAGCTATACAAGTTCTTAATTACTTTGGTAAATATTCAAAACCTTTGATTCTGGTAATTAGGGTCGTTTTTAGTATTTTATAGGCACGGGCAAATTAAAGTTAAAAAAATGGCCCTTGTTTAATTAACCAAATTCAAGTTATAACAACATACTAAGATTAAATTATCATAAATAGTACTTAACAACATATTGCAAATGTCATAACAACAAAATTACTAAAACAGTAACAAGAAAAGAACAAAAGCAACAATAAAACATCAATAGCAGCAACAAAACAACGCAACTGTACCGTAACCAAGTACCAATCAGCAACTCAGCAACATAACTGCACTAACAAGCAAATAAACTGAACATAAAAAATATTTTTTTCTAGATGAAAAATGTTAAGAATATGCCTATGAAACAACCGATATATATGTCTGCATATTCCAACACAGTGATTTGCTTGTTCTCATTACAATGCATGTTTCACAAGTGGTTAAAAGGGCTGCGTACCGGTTAGTGTGGCAGCTTGATGAAACAATGCATAGGTCATTAGACTAGGAAATCTTTGTACATGTCCGAGTCTTTGTCCTACCAAGAAAAGATGACTTCTCATATGGATTAGCTCTACCAGCACCAGCAGACATCTCTACCAGCAATGTCTCACCAGCAGACATTCCTACTAGCCATGTCTCGTCAGCAATCTTTACATCAGCAGTTTTACATCGGTAGATCCCAGCATCAACCATGCTCTATATCAGACAACTACAAGAATGCTGATAATCATCAAGAGGAACGTCGGTCGTTCTCCAAGCTACAATTCAAAATAGATCTGTTACAAGATCTTCCTGACAGCTTAAGTTATGCATCGATGACTGCGCCTTCACTATTATCCAGAAAACATTTCCTCTTTCGTGTATTGGTACCATTCTCCAATGCTACATTCCATAAAAGGTCAAACACAGTGTGCTACACTCCAGGCCCGCTCGTCAAGTCTCTTTCATTCAGCCTGAATCACGGACAGACTTCAAGACAAAGGTTAAACGGAAGGTCCTTGCCCAACAGTTTGAACAATGCACTCTGATGCATTAATGATCCAGATCTCGAACGGGCAAAAGCTGATCCGAGCTTCAACAACTCCTTCATCTTCTCCAGCCTATAAAAGAAACCTCTCACTCCTCATTCAAGCGTGTGCAAATGGTGGGTGGTGATCTTAGTGCTTCCAATCTGCAACAACACTTAGAGTGAGAAAACACTAGTGTAAGAACAAACACTTCGTGGGAGAGAAAATAAAAATTCCTAAGGCGAAGAAGCTCTGCTTGATCAAGAACTTTGTTCTTGATTTAAGTTCTTTCTTCCTTCGAAAGACTCAGTCTCTTCAGCAGCTACACTTCAAATCCATAGCTAAAGACCAAGCATCCTGCAAGTTGTTGAAGACTGATCAAGCTTGAAGATGTCCGATGAAGAACCAGAGCATAATAATCCATACTGCATTCATATCGGCAGACTTGTACTATATTATAAGGGTTGTCGATTGTGCAATGAGTTGTCATCACTCTTGGCCGAGTGCTCAGCACTTAGTTGTTCAAATACTTGTTATTTGAACAACGCCTAATATTCTCTTCTCACATTACTCTAACTCTAGCACTTCTCTTGTCCACCTTCCAAGGGGATTAGGAACTGCTAAGGTTAGAGTTCTAGCTATGAGTCTTCCCGGCATCCCAATTGACTTTCCTTCTACCCTGGAGAGATTGCTAGGTTAGAGAGTCTAGGTTGATATATTAAGCATGTTTGTATTTGAACAAACCTTTGCTAAATTTTAATATAAATCACATTTTATTACAATCAGCCTTTATTTATCTTTCCTGTAAAATATAATACACATCTTATGCAATCTGGTTGTGGAAAGTAATTGATGCATCTAAATACAAGATTTTAGTTTGCTGTTATAATAAACTTATACCTATTTGTTTACAGTTGCTTTAATCTTGTATGCTATACTTATGCTGCTTATTCTTCCACTGCTTAAATTCTTCTATACCAGCTAAGTATAACAATATCTTCCTATCAGCTATCCTTCAAGTCTGCTGATGCATATCAGCTGATTCCACCATATCGGCTGTGTTGCTTAAACAAGGAAGATGACCTATTCATATTAATCATTTCATCCATGTTTCTCATTATAAATTTTAAAATAGGATGAAATTTTTAATAAAGGTCATATAGGCTATTCACCCCTCCCCCTTTGGCCTATATTCTGAGCACATCCTCATGGAGCTAACACAAAATCATCGATAATACTTTCAAGATTAATATTGTCCAACATATCTTTCTCAACACATCAAATAGCCAAACCATTCACTTCCCGATAAATGCTTTTTAGGCAACATTATATAAATGATAAATTAATACCAACAAAATTAAACAAGAAAATGTACAAAAGCACCTGTATTTCCAAGAAAAAACAAGGTCAACTCTTCAAAAGTTTTTTTTCACTCTCTATTCAACCGTGTTACCGTGTACCCATTCGAAATCGAACAAATTATATTAATCTCATGTCTCTCTAACAAATTAAATTGAAAAAAAAAATTAGAATTATACCATCACCATAACATCAGTAATTATTATTTATTAACTTTAACTAACACGCGTGCGCACGCACACACACAGTATAACAAACACGCACACACACACAATTCAGACTTCAGTTTTCAATTTCTCACCTTAATATTTTTGATTTCTCAAAAATCAAACCTTTACAGCCACTTTGACCTTTGTGAATTCACTGAATTGTGATGCTATATTGCTATTTCTCAAAGCTTAACTTAAAAGCTTTACAGCCTTTACTAAGATGAATTGCCATTTTGCCAGAATTGAATGAAGATTGAAGCCTGAAGGATTAAAGAATTGTAGAAAATAGAGATGAATTTTAGAGTGAAATTTGGGAGGAGGAACTCAAGGAAGCCGCTGCAAGTGCGATGAGAATCATGAGATTGACGATTCGTTGCCTCGTTCTCGTTGGTGTTGTAGTGTTAACAAAATGGCGCCCTAAATTCCAGCCTTTTTCTTTTTCGATTTCTTTTTTTTTTAAACACAAATTATAATTTATACATTTTGGATTTTCCCGTTTGGGCTCAGCTTGGGTAGTATTTTGGGCCTCAACTTGGTTCTACCTACATATTCCCATAAGAGCTCTAAAAATTTTTGGGCCCCTACCAATTTGGGGACAGGGCGGGTGCCCATGCCCTTGCCTTGGGTCAGCCCTAGGTAAAGTCTATTTCTACTACATTAATTACTTATCCACTGCATTTATCTAAAGTTGAGCTTATATAGACAAAAATACCCCCTTCTTTAACTAGCATATATTTTATGCTAGTGATATCTCAAAAATAAAATTAATTTCACGAAATTAAGAATCTTAGTTGTGATATCGACATTCATATTTAATCTTATTTTTTACTTTAGTAATAAGATTTCATGTTTAGAAAATATTTTCTTCACTTCTTGTAGAAAATGCAATATTTGTTTTTTTATAAGCATAGAAAATTATACATGATTTTTCAAGCAAGTAGGAAAGGAAAATATAAATACAAAGTTCATTGGATATATTGAAAAAGAAAAATTAAAAGACAGTGTTGAAAAATCACCACATTAAAGTCAATAACATTCAAGTGCAAAAAAAAAAACAAAAAAAACAAAGTTTATAAGAAAATAATTATGGCTAATTCTAAGTGTGACGACTCGAGTCCGAGATTCGATGTTGAACCCCAACTCGGAGCGTCAAACCAAAGAAGAATAGCTGAAAGAACTAATAAAAGCGAGCCACAAAAGCTCAAAACCAAAAACCAAGCAGCGGAATACTAAATGAACATGAGCTTCAAAGCTCGATTAACTATAATACCACAACTATGAAAAACCTACACGGCTAAACAAGCGCCGGAGAACAACAATAACTACAACACCACGAGACAAAATGCTCGAAAAAATCATAAATAAAATACCAACGGGCACAAGGCCACACCAACCAAGAAAACTGAAGATGTAAAATAGTACAACCGGCACGACTCCACAAGTCAGCACCAAATACAAGTTGACAAAATACAAGTATCTACCCGACATACTAAGTTTACATAACTCAGTTTAACCCACGATCTCACAAATACAGGTAATAAAAATAAACTAATAATCTAAATACAACTTCGAACTAAAGCCTCACTGCGCTGGAACTCAACCTGCCACTAAGGAAAAACAAATGGAAGGGATGAGTCAAAGACCCAGTAAGTTACTAATGCAGCAATATGACATGGCATTATTCACATCAATATAACAGGATAATAAATAGGCTGTAGCACATAAGACAACCAACCCTATATTCACGAGAGGCTCAGTAGCCGCCAACTGTCATACACTGGTTGGAGACCACGACCAACATTCGCTCGTCTAGGAAGCACATAAAACGTAAAGTAAACACATAAAGGTGGATACGGTGGATTCGAGGTACACCTCCAAAATCCCTTGTAACACTTTCGACCTTATCACTCCATGAAGCCGTAGTAAACCATCGTACTGCCACTTCACAGAACTATAAAGGATGCCTCTGCTGCTATTCATAAGATAATAATGATAATAGATTCCTGTGTTTCTGCTTCAGAGAACCATAATAAACAACTATGCCGCTGATGCTGGACACATTTCCCAATATCGACCAACGAACTGAAATAGATGATTGTGCTACTGCTGTCGTACACAAATCACAAAGGGACCGGTGCTCGTATCCCATAATAAATATATGTACCCGATCGCGTCAAGCACGATCTACAAGTACCCAACAAATAAATGTACCCGACCGCGTCAAGCACTATCTACAAGTGCCCGTTGTGGACCATTTGTTGTATCCACGTCGACGTATCGCTCGATCCCCTACGACCCGAGACAATACGGCTCTAGCCACTTACAAGTATCATAAGGGACTGGTGTCCGTATCCCAATGTATACGATAAAAGATGTCGACAATGCACAGTCGTCATTTATTCCGTTCAACTGTGGGGCTAGAGAAAACCCATACCATGCCCAACGGTAGGGAGAGGCCCAGTGTATTGGCCTTCGGCTATTATGAAGCCCCTAATCCCGCAATAATCGAGTGTCAATACACCTTCAATGCACATATGCCAGCTGGACTCGATGCAATGCACAAGTAGATGTTTACTCATGCTAAACTAATCAAAGTGTTTTCTATTGAATCACAACTTAATAAATTAAATCATGATGTGTTCTATTGAATCACATACCAAATCAACATAATGTGCTCGTACATACTAAACACACAATCAATCATCAAAGTAGGATAATTGTCCTATTGCTTACTAGAACAATCATAAGTACCACACATCATCCAAGTCTGCAAACGCTAGACTTCACAATCACAACATGCGTAAGTCTACTCGTACTTACAATCATAAATCAATTCGTCACTAACACGCTCAACTTAGGATCTCCACGGTATCCTATGATCACAATATACTCCACCTCATGTATATCTATTCCACCTCATTTTTGTCGTGTATTATACATATCACGACTCCCTACAAGTCACATCGTCCATATTTGAACGATAACCAAGGTGTACATTAACTACCTAGAATATACCCAACTCATCAATCGGCGATTGAGACTATTCGTCTCATGTGAAATGTCGTGCACTCAGGGGCATGACTATTCAATAAACTCATAGACAGACTAATATAGATAATTAACCCTTGCTAAGGCATAAGGTTTAAGTCAGAACTTAAACATACTTTATAGTCAACTAATGTTCAACTAAGTCAACCCAAGTCACGTTCTATTGGGTCACGATCTTAACAATTCGTCATCCCACACTGTAGGAGGCTAAAATGTAATATACATAGGTTTATACTCCTCACTTACCACATCACACGACATATAATCTTTACGTCTTATACAAATCCACTAGAATCGGTCATCTACAAATTAAACCTCAGAACGACCCGTAGTATCGTCCCTAATTAACCGTGTCAATCACAATATCCAACGTTCGGGGTATATACTACCCATATAAATCTCACAAGTTTATCGCGAGTATACTAACGATTATAATCTCAATGAGCTACACATGCTCGATAGAATTTGAACAAGTCATCGGCGACTTTACTGCCGAAACTCAACTGCAAAACAAACCCACGAGTTTACAACTCGGGAAACAACAACAATATTAACAACACAATCTCAAGGAGTCTCTAATACTCGAAGACAACAACCAACACAATAACAACAACAACGTGTATAACAACGAACTCCACAAGTCTCTAATATTCGGAGACCACAAAACTCACAACAATTCATCAATACCCATCATTTAGCATGCTAGTAGATCATCTTGAACAAGTATAGCATGTAGGGAGTTCATATACAACATATATAACACATAAATATCACAATATTACACTACGATGCTTGCAATCTAAGAAGAAGATTAGTAACTTACTATACAACCCAAATCCTCCACAAAATCCAAGGGGCTTCGGGTGAAAATGTACTCCTCCACGATCTCTACGCTGCTACGGAGTCCAAACGTCGATCTCAAGCCTGAACCAAGCTTGAATCAAACTTTTACACCCCTAAAATCAACCTTCTCTCTCTAAAATGTGAAAGAAGAGGCGAGGTAATGATTCCTCAATAGACCAGAAGATCCCTCTGGTTAGAATCATTCCCCTCGTCGCTAGCTACACTCCAGGGAAAACGGTACGCGAATTCGACTTCAAACGCTCAAGATATCGCAAATTCTTTCTCTTCTCTCTATCCTCTCTCTCTCAAAATCTGGGTTGGGGATGAAATGAGGGAGAAAAATAGAGTTGTGATCCTTTATTAATACCATGGGTAAGTGTTTAGTCCAATCCCAGGATTGTTTGAGCATTTTAAACCACTTAAAAATGTTAAAAATCGAGAAAGAACGAAAACTGGATGAACAGAGTACGGGGCAAGGTGATCGCTTTGCCCTAACTAGGGCGATCACTTTTCCCTTGCCCTCTGGAAATAGGGCGATCGCTTTGATCTCCCCCAGGGCGATCACTTTGCGCTTTGGTTACAGGGCGATTGCTTTGGTCTCCCCAGGGCGATCGCTTTGAATCCAGATTATCGAAACTCTCCAAAAATGCTCTGAAACGCTCCCGAAATGATTCTAAATAATTCCAAAGTGATTCTAAATCTATGGGATGGTCGAAACACTCGAGAAAGGTTCCTAAAAAGTCTGGAAACAACGCTAGAAGTTCAACGTAATACTCACGCAATTAACTATACAAAGATTTGAGTACGAATCGGGGCATACGTAACACTCAAAATAACTCGGTGTATGGGTTAACGACAAGATCAATATGATCATCAATCGTGAAAGAGTCCAAACCAAGGTTAGGTCAATGGGATGGGGAAAATGAACATCATATACGGATGTTAATCAAGGTCAAAAATAGTCTCGAACGGATATAGGAACAAAGTGCAACTCACCATGAGTTAAACACGCGTCAAATACGATTCTCGACTCAACGCATCATGCTTAACAAGAATGACACCTCACTCTCCGATGGTTTTAAGGTCAATATCGAGAGACTACAAGAGAACTAGAAAAGAAGTCGTGTCGGGGTATTACACTAAGCATATCTGGTTATATAAAAAATTATCCTAAAATATACTAAGTGTAATTTTATATGGAAAAAAATAACTCCCCTTTAGTTGAAAGAAAAGTGAAGTAAAAGTAAATTAGAAAATATATTATATTATTATTGTGAGTGATTTTTTTTTCCTAACATAAGCTAAATTAAAGTACGTAAGTATTAATGAGTGTAGTGGATAAGTAATTATTGTAGTGAAAATAATATCTCCCTAAATCTTATCTTCGTGATATCAATAATAAAGTATATCCCCAGTTAAAAGATTGGATATTTTCGTATAAGTTCAACTTTAGATGATTGTAGTGGATAAGTAATTAATGTAGTGAAAATAGACTATCCCTCATTAGTGCTTACTTTCTTTGGTCTTTGAAAAGTCTAATTAAAGCCAACTTTTCTTTCTCTTGATTATTATTATTTTTGGCTTAAAAGTTTTCAGGAAAAGTTTCTAATTTTGGAAGGTGATGGAATTTCAAGAAAAAACAAGAGTACAAATTGGTGTGATGCATCTGCACACTTGTGAATTGCACTCTTAACAATTTCTGTGTTACTCCATTGGTTCTAAAAAAGAGTCTAATTACTAGTTTGCATCGGATGTTACCAGCCGGAAGAGCTACGACACTCTTAGGTTAAAGCACATCACATCTGTTTGGTTCTTCTTGCATCGGATGTTACCAGCTGAAAGAGCTGCGACACTCTTAGGTTAAAGCACATCACAGCTGTTTGTTTCTTCGCAAGGTTCGTCTGTTTTCTTTTCTCTCTTTCTCGCTCTGTTACATCCTTGTATTTAGGGTGTAATTAAAAAATAAAAAAAATTAGTATTTAATATGTTGTAAAGAAGTAAAAATGTAGTATATAGTATGTTTGTATATGTTTTCTCTCTTTCTCGCTCTGTTACATCTTTGTATCTAGGGTTTGAAATATATTCCCGTAAAATTTAATTAAGACATTTTCCTCACATTTTCTAATTTAATGAATCAACAAGGTTTAGTTATTTAGCTCTCCATCAATGTTGTTAACTATGACATTTGTTGTATCATTATTACAACTTCTTAAATCTCGCCCCAAATTTAATTAAGTTTTCGTTAAATTACATTAGTCGTCCCTCCCTCCGATCGAGTGTTAATTCATCCCCACCAGTCACAATTAATACTTTGAATCGAGTTCCTCTACCAATTTGTTGAACAAATTTTGGAGATGTAACACGTTAAGTTAAATTAGCAAACCTAAGTATAAATCATTCGCTTATAAGTTATTGAATGGTTTTAATATTGGAACAATCTAGACATGCCCATTCGGTTCCAAAAATCGGAACCGAATCGATTTTGGAACTGCCCAAACCGTGAACCGTCATGAACCGAAACCGGATTGAGTCGGTTCGGTTCCGATTTGCATTTCTCAGGAACCGTGAACTACCGGTTCCAAACCGCCAAAAAACCGTTCAAAAATCGCCAAATTCAAATTTTAAACGTTTGAAACTTAAAATTTTGAAACCATCTGATCCTACATGATGTACGACTGCACCTACTCTGACCTTTTTGGATATTAGTCTTGCTTATAAACTGGAGGAGACTTGATAAAAGGGATGGGGATTCTAGCATAGTAAATTTTGAATGTCAAAATCAAACTACTATATCATGATGCCTAACACACCCTAAGTATTTTTTTTAAAGTTATATTTTTATAATTAATAAAATATTATAACACTTTTTTTTACACTTTATAATAGATTTTAAAAATAAAAACAAATGTTTAAAAAATAAAAAAGATTGAAAGCCGTGAAACCGAAACCGACTGGTTCGGTTTAGGTTTGCCTTGTCACAGTTTGTGGAACCGTCGGTTTCGAACCTCAATGTAAGTGTTGTTGTTTGATTTTCCCCGGAAGAATCACACTATTGGGTACCTCGCCTTGTATCACCAAACTCGATTGAAGATGTAAATGGTGGGTTGAGGTGTAAACGATGTCGCTCTCTTTAAGACGGTTCGCGTCCCTATTAAGTATGTTCCCAAATGTAGTGGGTCTCGGCACGTCGCCTCTAAGATACAACAACCCAGCCACTAAGTGTTTGTGCTTCTCTTGGTCTACACTGCCTCAAGAAGTCGAAGCTCCATTAACACACACTTTTTTTTGCCTAAATTGTTGAGAGAAATAGAAAGTAGAAAGTTGTTTGTTGATGGGAAAGAGTGAACTCAAAACCTTTAGTGAAGACTCTATTTATTAGAGGTGTAAATGGTTCGGTTTGGTTCGGTTCACGAACCGAACCGCCCCCTACCGATTCCATTTTTTCAAACCGAACCGTCTGAGGCTCGAAACCGAACCGAACCATTCGGTTTGGTTTAGTTCGGCTCGGTTTTATGGTTCAAAGAAATTTATTTTTTGATTAATTATTTTTTTAGAACCACTGTAGAGATATTGAAAAAGAAGAAGACAATGCCAATTTTCAAATGTTGAAAAAGAAGAAGAAATTCGAAACTAATTTTGTTAAGGTCGATCAGAAAGATTTTACGTTGGTTGAGAGTATATTTTGGTTCTATAAGGTATGAGAAAGAATGTCAGAGAGGTGAAAGGGAGAGAGCGCGGGCAAGGTGAGAGGGACAATGATGGACTAATGATGAGACGCGACATTGTGTTAAGGTGAGAAAAAGAAAGAGAGAGTTGAGAGACAAAGGCATGAGATTACCATCTTTACTCTTAGATTTTTTAGATCTCAGTAAACGATTCAAAATTTTCAAGACAAATCAAACGACTATTAATAACAAGAATAATATTATATATATAATATTAATAATAAGAATATTCTCTCTCTCTCTATATATATATATATATATATATATATATATGTTTGAAATATATATAGTATTCTTGTTATTAATAATATATATAGATATAACGGTTTGGTTTGGTTCGGTTTCACCCCTAAAATCACAAATCGAACCGATCGGTTTATAATATTTTTAAACCGTGACCGAACCACCCTAGTCAAAAATCGAACCAAACCGCTCGATTTGGTTTGGTTCGATTCGATTTGGTTTCGCGGTTCGGGGGTTCAAATTTACAGCCCTACTGTTTATAGGTGTAAAATAGAGGAGGTAACCAATAGATTTTGAAATCAAATTTTCAAAATGATTGGCAATGAATATGTAAGTAGAAATGATGAATTCATTGTACAGTTAACTCGTATCTTCTCCACCCTCTCCTCTCCGGCGCGCGCGTGTGTGTCCAAGGCTTGCTCATCTACAAAAGCATATCATAGGAAGAGTTTATAAAATCTTAGTGAGTTTATTTCTTTCCAATGTGGAATACACAATTGCTCTAGAAGTGTAGAACCTTTTTATAAAAATACTCTTTTAAACCCACAAAAAGTAAAGAGTTTTTTTTTAGATTGCTCCCTGCCTTTTTTCGGGGGTATTGCTGCTTTTAGGTTATAGCTTCTTTTTCTCACGCCTTTAGCGGTTCTCTGATCTAAGATTGTTACTAGTTTGCATCGGAGGTTACTAGCCAGAAGAGCTGCGACACTTTTAGGCTAAAGCACATCACAGTTGTTTGTTTCTTCGCCAGGTTCGTTTGTTTTCTTTTCTGTCTTTCTCGCTCTATTACATCTCTATATCTAGGGTTTAAAAAATTAAAAATGTAGTATTTAATATGTTGTAAAGAAGTAAAAATGTAGTATATAATATGTTTGTATTTGTTTTCTCTCTTTCTCGCTCGGTTACATCTTTGTATCTAGGGTTTAAAAAATAAAAAATATAGCATTTAATATGTTTGTATTTGTTACAGATGACAAAATACATAAAGAGTTCCCGCGTCCTTATATATCGCTATTCTCTTTGAAATATATTCTCGCAAAATTTAATTAAGATCTTTCCTCACATTTTTGTAATTTAGTGAATCAACCGGGTTTACTAATTTTGCTCTCCATTAGTGTTGTTAACTATGACATTTGCTGCATCATTATTACAACTTCTTAAAGCTCACCTCAAATTTAATTAAGTTTCAGTTAAATTACATTAGTCGTCCCTCCCTCCGATCGAGTGTTAATTCATCCCCACCAGTCACAATTAATACTTTGAATCGACTTCATCTACCAATTTGTTGAACAAATCTTGGAGATGTAACACATTAAGTTAAATTAGCAAACCTAAGTATAAATCATTCGCTTATAAGTTATTGAATGGTTTTAATATTGGAACAATCTAGACATGCCCATTCGGTTCCAAAAATTGGAACCGTACAAACCGTGAACTAGGGGTGAAGGTGGTTCGGTTTGAGCCAAAATCGCAAAACGAACTACCCCCTAACGGTTTCACATATTTCAAACCGGACCGAACCGCCACAAACTTCAAACCGAACCGAACCGATCGGTTTAGTTCAGTTTCGCGGTTTAATTATTTAAATATTCCAAAAAAAACTTTTAAATATCAAAAAAATACTTTTAACACAAACTAAATAATTAAAAGTCAAAAAATTAACTTTAAAATTACAATAATTCAATCAAAATGTAGACAAACAACAATAATTTTTTTATTAAATTCAATTACTAATTACTAATTACTAAATAATATATATATATATATAAATAAAAATTAAATGGTGGTGGTTCAGTTTGACACCGAAAACCGCAAATCGAACCGAACCGCTCGGTTTATAAAATTTTTAAACCTAAACCGAACCGTCCTAACCCAAAACCGAACCGAACTGGCCGATTCGGTTTGGCGTTTCGGCGGTTCAGGCTTACACCCCTACCGTGAACCGTTATGAACCGAAACCGGATTGGGACGATTCGGTTCCGATTTGCATTTCTCAGAAATCGTGAACTGTCGGTTCCAAATCGGTTTCGAATCGCCGGTTCCAAACCACCAAAAAACCATTCAAAAACCGTCAAATTCAAATTTTAAATGTTCGAAACTTTAAATTTTGAAACCATAAGATCCTGCATTCTATTGGACATTAGACTTGATGAAAGACCGGAGGAGACTTGATGAATAGCTGGAGGAGACGTGATGAAAGGGTTGGGGATCTAGCATAGTAAATTTTGAATGTCACCTAACACACTCTAAGCATTTTTTTTAAGTTTGTATTTTGATAATTAATAAAATATTATAACACTTTTTTTTACACTTTATAATAGATTTTAAAAATAAAAACAAATGTCAAAAAAATTCAAAAAATTGAAAACCGGGAACCTAGAACAGAACCGACAAACCGGAACCGGTCATCTACTGTTCGGTTTCGGCTTGCCTTGTCACGGTTTGTGAAACCGTCAATTTCGAAACGGAACCGATTTGGGCATGTCTAAAATAATCTTTTAATTCTCAGTATGTTCTTTTGATTAGCTCATTAAACAATCTTAAAGTCAAAAGATGGCCTAAAACAAAACCGCAATTATAAGTTTAATAATACATGTTAAGACTCTGGTCTAAGTGTACAGCTGTGGCAAAGGAGATAAAGAGAAGAAGACAAGCTTCACTAGGAAGCTTAGTTTACATTTTCGCCCCCACCAACCAGCGCAATATTGGGTAAGTAGCCCCTCCCATAAGAAATTGATACATACCTTATGATACCTTAATCTATAATTTTTCTTTGCACAATGTGCCAAAATGTCACTAATTTTTGGTAGGTTTTATTACTTGGACTCTACATGAGCTCCCAAATTCCCAAGAGCTACATATGAAACACATCTTATATCTTTGTTTTTTTGTTGGTTGGCATTAGTATCAATGAGTTTTTGCTTAAGTACATAAAGTTGTTACAACAGTTTCATGTCTCATTTGTTTTCTTAATGTGTTTCACTTCTTCTTATTCTCATAAGTCTTCAAATACAATGTTCGTATTTCACAAAGAAACATTGTTATTGTATAATCACATCTAAGTTCAGTTCAATAATATGTATCTCTAATTTTATTTTATTTTTTGATTTTTCATATAAACTTTGTTAGTAGAGAAAAATAGTATTTGCTAAAAGAATAAAATAAAATAAAAATGTGCTAAATCATAGTAAAGTAAAGAGTTTCTTATTCTGCTAATTAACACACATTTTACTGAGATATGGTTCATTAAAGTCTGTATTTGAGAATGAATATAGCTAAATCAAACTAGCAAAATATGTGCCTTGACACCATCCATGATCAATAAGGGTGATTTTTTTTAATTTTTTTTATTTTCCCAATTGGTCAAACAAATGGACTTTATAAATCACCATGGTCAAACAGTTTGACTTATTATTCTAAGGTTTTTGATGGATAAATATATATAATTTTCAAGTGATATACATAAAAAGTATGATGTTCTTCCCTGACTTCTAAAGAATGAGAATTTTTGACCTAACTTGTTTCGATTCATAAGTCACGTTTTTACCCACCGTTTAATAATGACAGGACACATTTTATACATATTTCAAGCTAATTGTTTTTTTTTTTAATAAATGGCAGGAGTTTGAAAACCTTATCGAATCCTTTAAGACACACAAACATTTCTTTAAGATGGATGAGGACTTTTGAAAACAGGACTTCTTTAGAGATTGTAGAAGGGATGGGGAAATTGATTAGGGAGCCTCTGGAAGAATTTGTAAATAGAACCTATGGAAACAAATATCATCCTATTTTAGACATGCCCAAATTGGTTCTGGTTCCGGTTCGGAACCGACGGTTCGACAAACCGTGACAAGGAAAATCGAAACCGAACCGTAGAGTTCCGATTCCAGTTAGCCGGTTCCGGTTTCACGGTTTTAATTTTTTTGAATTACTTTTTAAATTTTTTAACATTTGTTTTTATTTTTAATTTTTATAATCTATTATAAACTATAAAGTGTAAAAAAAAAGTGTTATAATATGTTATTAGTTATCAAAATACAAACTTAAAAAAAAATGCTTAGGGTATGTTAGGCATGATGATATAGTAGGTTGATTTTGACATTTAAAATTTACTATGCTAGACTCATTCATCCTTTTATCAAGTCTCCTCAAGTCTTTCATCGAGTCTAATGTCCAAGGAAGTCAGAGTAGATGCAAGCGTGGAGCATGTAGGAGCATATGGTTTCAAAATTCAAAGTTTCAAACGTTTAAAATTTGAATTTGGCAGTTTTTGAAGGGTTTGAAACCGACGGTTCACGATTCCTGATAAATGCAAACCGAAATCGAACCGTTCTAATCCGGTTTCGGTTCATGACGGTTCACGGTTTGGGCGGTTCCAAAACCGGTTTGTTTTCGATTTTTGGAACCGAATGGGCATGTCTATATCTTACTTTCATGGATTTTCAGTCATGAATTTGAACCACCCCTAAGTTTTAAATACCTGACCTATTTAGGCAGATGTCTGAGGGGAACATTTTTGTTATAAAAAACCTGATGATGATCAAAAATCAATTCTTAAAAGTGACATTGGTAAAACTTATAAAAATGTGGGCATTCATTTAGGGTCCAATTTTTTTTTTTTTTTAATGAACACTCATTTAGGAATTGCGAGAGTAATAATTACCTTTGCAAAATTCATCTATCTAATTCATTAGTATCAAGCATTTAAAGATTATATAATACAATCTATCAATACATTCATAACTGTAATAAGCTCAATATAAACAGAGTCAACTTAAATTTGCAGCATAAATAAACAAGAGTCAAATTCTTCAAAAGAATCAATCTTATATTTAGTGTAACCTTGTTGCAACAACTCAAGTACAACCCAGGCTAATATAACAATCTCTTCTTTTAAACCAATCATTAGGCTCGCTCGCTACCCCACCTCGCAGCTAGCCACGCTTCTCCCGCGCACTCATATCAAACCTGCAAAATCTCAAATAACTGGTGGGGGTGAGCTTGTGAGTCCAGTAAGGAAGGAGATACACAATACCACAGAATAGAACAAGAACAAGTGATTCAAATATAACGTTGTCCATGAAGTTAAACTATGGACAATAACTCGTGCTCGAAACAAATCAATGAAATCATGATCTTGGCAAATCAACGTTCAAAGACGAAACATAGTATTCACGCTCGAAGCATCAACACAAACTGTTCAATCATATAGCACAGTCATGTATACTATCGAGTTCGGGTTTAGTGGCAGAACATGGAATTAGCAACGCATTCGTTGGCTTCCAGTCTTTTGGGTTTACCAACTATGGCACTCACTGCTCGAAGAAACTGTGAGGACCAATAATAACGGGTTCACTAATACCGAAATATCGACTAGCATCACTAAACTAGTCAACATGATCATGTTATTGAAATCATGATAAACACATCTCTTTTAAAATTCATTTTAATAAACAAGATGGAATAATAACAACAAATTGACACAGAACATTTTAGAAATGATCACGTGATCAAATTGACACATAATAAGTACTGCATAGTCTCCTTTACCTTAAATTGAGATAAAATCCAATACTGAATATCACCAATCCAACATTGAATCTCCTGATAGAATCGATCTACACCTCAAGGGATGTCGACTCTACGGAATCGGCTTGTCAAAACTCCAAAGCATCATGAACCAAATCAATCACGTACACGAAATATAAGTTACGGTTTGTACACGAGTGAAGGAGGAAATATAAATGTTATTACATGTTATCCGTTGAAAACTAAGTGTTCTCAGCCTTTTATAAGCCTCCAAAGTCGGCCAAGGCAATAGGGATTGGCATGGATTTGATTGGTTGAAATAACGGTGAACATGCCAGCTGTCACGTGACGACGAGGCCGCAAAATACAAGGTCATGTGAGTGCGCCAGCTGAGTCACCAACAATATCCAATTTTTTTCGTTCTTACCCTCTTCGTTCGATCCTATCCTCTCGTGCAATCGTTCCCGAACCTCCAATACTCATCCAAATCAACCCCAAGAAGTCCCAAACCAACTTAGGATGATTCTTAAAACCCAATCAAAGTATTAACACGTCAAAAATCAATCTCGTGAGATTTTAAATAGACCGCTCGAGTTCACCTTTCAAGGCCCGACTCAAAGTGAAGCTCAATATCATAACTTAACGCTAAAGGTTAATACAACGGGAAAGTGAATAAGATAAAATAGGATCAGGTCGTTACAGGTACATAATATATTAAAGAAAATAAAAGTTGAAAACTGAACTTCGCACTGCCAACATAGGCTAAACAAGATCTAGCACCTAATAGTGAATGCACAAATATTGCGTACTTCACTGTCTAAGACACTAGAATACACAAAGAAATGCTCCCTCCAAACCTACAACCAGACGGAGGCCCTACTAGCAAACCGACAAGAGACAAATAGAACATGTAAAACAAACAACGGATAGCAAATACAAAAAATCACCTAAACATACTCAATAACATGCCTAATCTAGAGCATGTACAATGGAGGCTTTTATTAAGATTAAATTGGGATCTTTACAAACAATGGAAATTTAATGGGGAGCTTGAAGGGGTCTTTTTTGGGCAAAAGTTGATTAGAAAGCTTATTAAGCTACCGGAGTTTATGGTGGCTAGCCCCTCCTTTCAATATGTCGCCCGTTGACACAAAAGCTCCCCATCACCCATTTTTCGTCATTTTTCATTCAAAAAATGTTTTTTTTTTTGTATTAAAATACTCATTTTTTTCTATAAATAGAGACTTGAGACTAATTTTCTACAAATTTTTCTAGTTTTTTTTTTACCATTTTCCTTTCTTCTCTCTCTTCAAATTTGAAAATAAAGATGGTGGAATATGTAAAATTATTGGAGTTTGAGTTACATTAAAAAAGTGTTTTTGTTTGAGTAGCTTATAAGTAACTTAAAGGTATTTTTATAATAAAATCAGAAAAAAAAAAAAAAAAAGGGCTATGCTCCCCATAATCTATTCTCCATTGTACATGCTCTACGAGGACCACCTAACAACCACGGAAATCTGGCCCAAAGCCTACATGCACCTACAGGCTACAGCTTTTTCATGTCAGCTCCACCAAGCTCCTGAACATTACACCACATCTAGAAAGCGGAAGCATAAGCATAAGGTCTTGCTGGCACCTCCTGATTTCAAATCACTTGTGCCACTTTGTGTGTACTACAGGTGTGTTACTAGACTAAAATCATCACATAGGCCTTAGGCTTTGTTAAACTCATGTAATAATTTAGCTTAATAGCACACACAAAGTAACACATGTGTTTTGAGTTCCCTGAAATGGATGACTACCCTTTGTTAGTTATTTTACTTAACTTTCTTTTACAATGACAGTGTAAAATTAAGAGTCAATGAGACTGGGGGTGCGATAGAGGTCAAAGGGTAGTAGGATGAAAGATTTAAGCCACTTTTCAGGGGCTACCGTCCAGAGAAATATCTACCGAATGACTACCTTACATGTAGAAACCGTCGATGCCAAAACATAGTCAACAACAACAACAGACCAAAATCATGAAACAATCTATTTTTAGCCTATAACCAAGAGAAATATTTTTAATCCATTTCTGGCCTATAACTAAACTGGTTATTATGGGTTAGAACTCATCACAACCCATAACTTGGTTTCACCTAACTTAACCAACCCAACCTAATTCACCCATCGGAACAGAGTCCTTGCTGTTATTCCCAGACCAGCAGACCCCTCCAGGTGATCATTCATGGTATCAAATATCATCGTAAAGTAGCCTTCTTCAATATCCAAGAGCTCGAAAGCTTGTTCCGATCCCCAATTATTTGATATGCCCCTAGCTGCCAAATTATCAGCATATTCTTCAACCCAAATCTAAATTCCTCCACCAATTTGATAGGATGGATCACTCTTAGTGATTCGGTAATTCGTTCTTTCTTTCTTAAGCTACAGTCCCCCCGTTGCCGTTGGACCTCTCCCAATTCATCCATACCAGAGACAAAGCTGATATGATCCTCATCAAAATATGCTTTGGTGTTTATCCCAGATTCCTGAAACTACTGTTGCCTTGGGGCAGCCGCTTGTTCAAATAGTCTGGTCTGATTGAAAGTCCTGTTGCCTATCCTCTTTTTCAGCTTTAAGAACCTTGCCCTTCCAGCAAGGAAGGCGAGCAAGTCTTCCATCCATACTTGCCATTACACTTACACACAAACGAGTATAGAGAAAAAATATATTACTCTCCATCCCAAAAGTAGTATCCATTTTTACTATGTTCAAGATCATAAACAAAAAAAGACGCTTATTTTGGAACGTAGTAATATGCTGAGTTGAGCCTACCTTGTTTGCTAAAAGTGCTGAGCATGGCATATCATACATTTACGTATGAAGTTTAACAACCACCTCCTAACCAACAAACCATTAGATAAAGATATACTCAACCGTTTAAATAAATACTGAACAATAACTTAGGATATTCATCTTATAATTTCTCAAATAATAACTAATTATTCAAGTACCAAGAGCATGACAATTGAACCACACGTAATTAAGTCAGAGTTGGATACTGAAAGTCACCAGACTGCGTGCAAGAGTAGTTCTGCGATACATGCTAAAGATGGAACTGTGCAGAAACGATCACTGATTTCTTCATACCATAAAAGATGTATCACATGCGCCTCAGCAGCTTTCTGAAGTTAGAGACAAAATAGAAAAACCTCGGGCCAGACATTTGTTCCATTCTCATCGGCTTTATTCGAGATTCAAAGAGTCTTTGACGTTTCTCATCTTCGGCTACTGGCCAAGAGAATATCTTGAAGTTTCGTTCCCTGGACGAATATGGTAACAGAAGTTTCCTCCAGAATTCCTTTTTGTTGTTAGCGACCAGAGTTTTCTGCTCAAAAGACAAGCAACCAAAAGACGCTTACAAAAGTCGCTTCATCATGTATTCTGTGAAGGGCAGAAGGCGGAATGAAATACATAACACCATAATATGCTCAACTTTACGAAATGTATGCTACCCTTTGAACAAAAGAATCAAGGAATGGGGTCAACATTTTGGTGTTCTAATGATTGGTATAAAGAAGCTACCTCTTTTTCAGTTGTATAAGCAATCACATAAAAGGAATTAAAACAGCCATTTTTGAACAAAAGAATCAAACCCCAACAAATTTAAGTTCAATGCCAGTGGGTCTTGTAGTCGATTGAACAAACCTCAGCTTAAAAGGAAAGACCACTTATTTCTTTTTACATAATTACCATCTCATGTTTACTCAGCAAGACCACATTGCATGCTCATCTAAATCAAAAATCATTGATAAGATGAGGAATACCAAAATCTAATCTTATCATGACCCTCAGATCATCAACAGATAACGGTCACTGAAAAAGTAAAAGACGACATTACATATTAATCACCATACAAGAACAGTAACAAGTCTCTCGATGCCATCATAGATCATTCGTGGAACGTCTTCTCAGTTGTAAATAACTCTCAGAACCTTGACAGGATGATAGCACTTTCAAAATAAAAAATGTCATAACATACACCCATAAGCAATTAAAATAATAAAGTTGCAATGGCAGTACTCCTACGTCTTAAACTTGGTTAAGCCTTATTTGTGAATCAGTGGCGAGTACCCAAAAAGTTTGACCAACTGGTAATAGAATAGTACAAAATACAGGAGGTAGTTCAAGTACTTATCTAGAACTATATAACCAATCAATTAAAACTAACAAGACCTATAACAGCTTCGGCATGCCTACTTTCTCTATGGAAAAACTGTCAGCCGGGAAGAGGTTTGGCATGTTGAGATTCCAAATCTGAGATGCACTTGTCCCTTTTCCTGTATGAGGGAGAAAAAAATGAAGAAAAGAATTACATAATTGGGTAGCCATATGACATACAAGGATGAAGAATAAGTGACTCACTAAAAAAAAAAGAGTGACAATTACTGAATACTCCAGTGTGCAGCATGATATCTTCCCTTTCTCTAGCATCACTTGAACCAAAAAAGGAAAACATTAGAATTGGGGGAATCCAGCAGAAGTCATTTCAACTAAGACAACAGATTAAATAACATATGTTTTTAATTACAGATTTCAGGAACCCTCAACCTATAGGCCTCATGCTGATAAAAATTAAACCATGCGGATTATAGATAACTTCTTTGGATGTGAAGCAAGAAGGCTTCCTTAACTGGCAAAGTGATGTTGACATTTTAGCTAGACTAGGCACTAAAATTTAGAGAGAACTTGGAACATCGTTCTTTGAAAGAGATGTTCATGGACTGATGGACCGCTAATTCTTATGCAGGTCTTTGCTGAACATTGAATAGGTTTGCATAATTGTTTGAACAGTTAATGGGAAATAAATCTTTTCACCTAGAGAGTAGCTAGAAACTACAATCAAGTTAACTAAAGGATGAGCACCAAAAACAAAACAAGTACTAAGTTTAGTAAAACCTTGTTAATAAGTTCACAATATCATCATAGACGATCTCGTATTCTGGAATAAGACTTAGTTAAGTTCAATTGAGTTCTATGGAAACTTCAAAATGCATGAAAATGCAACAAAGATATAACTTCCTTTATTCTAATTAGTTTGTTTTCCCTTAAGATTCAGTACACTGGAGATGACGTAATTGAGGTTGTACGAAACTCAAACACTACTAAGAAATACTTATCTGATCATAAAAGAAGAAACATATGAAGGTTAGCTTTTCTTTATTATACAGTTGTTTTCCATTAAGTTCACATTACATTGGAATGACAATTAATTAGGTTATATTAAAAAAAAAAACTATATCCATCATTTTTCATATATGTCCGTGGTAGCTTAGCTGATGCTTTGAGTTGTATCTTATAATTTGTATTATCTTGGAGGCATTCTGGATCGAAGTTGCACTCTTTCTTTTTCTCCTAAACAGGTTTCTGGTTCCACATCAACTTCATATAGCAGAATATTGCGCACAATCATAGGAAAGAGACAGGACTAGGTCCAAACCTGCATATGTCGCTCAAATCCACATCTTTCTCCTTCAAAACGAATCCTTCTTCCTCCATCAAAGTCTTGACTTCTTCGGCCACCAGTTGTTTTGGCTTCTGTAAGGGGAACATATACAAAAAATTCATAACTACAATGCTCAAAATCACTCAAAAGTAATCACATTCAAGAAAACTAACCCAAGATTCACAACCAAACTCGAAAAAGGCCTGCTTATTATCCAAGTCCAGAAAAATAAGGCAAACAAAGCATACTATAAGCACAATTACCACGGACATGAAGTACAATAACTTACATGGCTTCTAACAGATTGGATATACTTTTCAATTTAATCCCCAACAGTTTCAAACACCTCAAGTAAGAAGAGGCAATGTGTCATCAGTATCTTCTTTTTCTTACACGTCATAAGTAAGTTGCTGCTATGCCGTTTATGCATTAGTTTCATCTCGAAGAAGCCCAATATCATCATTTCTGTCGCAATACAGTCCTTGGGGGTCAAGCTTCCTACGAAACTGGCACAATCAGTGATGTGTAACATGCTCGGAGCTAAAACCTTCTACGCAGTCATCTCAATGAGATTTCCCTCCGTAGCATAATGATTAAATGCCTCATTGACCTCCTCCATGTTCTGTGTAAGCAGCCTACAGATCTCTACCGCTACCATCTGCCATTCACATCATTTAGACATAGTAAGCAACCCACATAATAGTCTACCTCTACCCTGAGAAGCTATATTTAGCAAAGAGTAGTTTAAGTATAAATGAGATTTTAGGGAAGAATGCTACCACATATGGCAGGCAAAGTAAAATTATCAACTTGAAGATGGATTGTTTTTCAGTCCAGCCAGCCAGATAGCGGTGATGGCTGCACCAGGCATACAGAAAACACAAAGGTGATAAGGAAACGAGAAATAACATGCAGCTGCATGATGTAATCCTACTTGATGAAAAAAAGAATAGAGAAAGATCAAAATATGTCATCATCTACCATAACATATCAAGTGCCATATTCAGAGGGTAGATGTTGTCCCTGAACAGATATGATAGATTTAGAGCAGCTCTATGCAATCGGTATAATCCATCTTCAAAAGGAGCATTAAGATCCACATCCAGATTAATCTCTCCATTTAGCAATGCAGTGAGACACTCTATTGCATTTTCCTTACAAATATTACTCAAAATCCAAAGGGGGCAACATTCTTTTTTCCAGAGCCCCACTTGATTTGAATTATTCCTCCCACATCTGTTTTACAAATGTAGCGTCCATCAGAGAAACAAATTCAGGCTTGTCATCGTAATTAACTGCACTCTCAATAGCAGCTATGGCATCATAGTACTCCTCAACCTCATCAACACGTAATCCTCCTACCTGGAGAATAGGAACAGAACAGGCATCAGTGAATAAGAAATAAAAGCAAACAACCAGAGTAGAGTAGCACCACAAAGATTAAGGTTCAGCGTGCTTGGAATTTTCAGGGCTGATATTTCAATTTCACATTTAATTATAACTCCCTCCGTCCCAAAATAAGTGTTCATTGTCCTCGTGCAAAATTAATTAAGTTAAAGCAACCTTTAGAGGAAATAAATGAGTGTGCTTTAACGTCACTATTACAGCATTGCAAGTACACAGCCATGCATGATAGTTAACCCTAAGTATTCTTCATGCATGAGCTTCGGATGAAACATCAGAAGACATTTTGACACTCAACACAAACAGATGTACAAGGATTTAATTAAGGCAAATTAATTGGTGTCTCGGACATGATTGATTGAAACAAAAAAGGGAGAGGGAGAGGGAGAGAGAGAGAGAGAGAGAGAGACCAGCAGACATAAAATATCCAACAAATGCATTTAGAAAGTCTCAATTACATGAAGAAGGGGTTTCATTTCATGCAAGTTAGGTCTGAGTGCACACCTCTGCTCTCATAGACAAAGCCATATTTCTCCACGAAGTCCAAACTACATTGAGCTTTTACCAGAAATCACTGAAGTCACAAGATCCTTTATAGTCACAAAGAAAGACAGCCAGTGAAAATATAAACAAGAACAATGTAGCAAGGCAATAATATAGTTAGCTTCAAACCTAGTAGAAACAACTTCTTTGAAGATGGAATTTAAACAGTCAAAGCGCATTCAAAAGGCCCAGCTATATTTCCACCCACAAATAGAAACAAGCCACATAGCAAGCACGAAAGATAGTTCTTCTATACCTTCGGAAATGCAAGTTTCTCAATATCAAATACAAATTACGGGATAGAGACGTGAACATAAAAAAAGAAAGAGAAAGAATGACAAGCCACATTCAACTCCTGGCTTATCATGATGTCCTACATCTTGGATACATAATATATCACATGCACAACTCTCAAGATCACATCCCAACCAAAGTGTTAAGAGACATAGAAATGAAGACGGAATTTAAACACTCAAGGCACATTTTTCTAAAGGCATAATGTGGCCAAGCAATCACATAGAGGCAAGCCAGAGAAATAATTTCTTCTAATACCTAACTTATCACGTGGATGATTCTCAAGATGAAATCCCAGTAAGGATGTTAGACATGTGAAAAATGAAAGGGGAAGGAAAACAACAGAGATAAGGAGGTAGATCACTTTTTTCTGATAGCATGTTCAGTCACCACATGCAACACAAAGCCACTGAATATGACATTGTACTTGTAGGGATACTTCAAAACATGTCCTCATACAGCTATATTCACACATGCACTGTAAGGAAACAAATAGAAATCGAACACTAACCTTATCCAGAACCTTCAACATCTTGGGTATGGCCAGCACGATCGAATGTAAACATACACATTTCACAACGATGCCTTCAAATCAATCAGTCATCATTCTCTTGAACAACTGGTACTATCATCACATTACAACAATCTATAACCATAGCTATTAAAGGTGAGCACCCAGCTCGCCTGAGGCGAGAGGCGACTCGGGGCAAGGGGTCAGCGCCTCACCAGAGGTCAGGCAGGATGAGGTTGACAAGGCAGCATTTCACCTAGGCGCGAAGCAAAAAGTGAGCCAAGGCGACGCTCAAGAGAATTGAAACCAGATATGGAAATATTTTTTCTAAAACTGGACATATTTGCCCAATCCAACGCCAGTTATCATCTCCTTGAGGAGACGATCACATCTCTACCCATTCCACCGCCGGAACTCATGGAAAAAGATGCCACGCGCGCCACAACCCGGCACCAGAATTACCTCGCCAAGCAGGTTAGATCCAAAGTTGGTTGGCTGGTTTGAAGAAGATTTGGATGGTTATTGTTCATATTATTGAGAATCCACCCTTTACCTTTTGACATATGAAAGAACCCTATCAGTTTTCAAGAAAAAAAGTGTATTTTTTGGTTCAAATACAAACCTTAAAAGTTGAAAAATGGTGTTATTAAATGAGGTATGGTTGATTAGGGGGTGGGGGAGGGGGTAGGTTAGTTTTGGTTTTTTAAAATTTTTTTAGTTTAAGGATAGTATAATAATTTTATAAAAGAGAGTGCATTGTTTAGCACTTTTGGGTACAATGTTTAGCATTCTCCCCAAAAAATTCCTGGTCTACACTTTTCTTCACCTATTGATTGATTTCACTGAAATTAAGGGGAAGATGATTCTTAAAAAGTATTTGGTAATGCAAGGAATGAGATACCAATGTAGTATAAATTTTTATTATATTATTTGGTAATCAAAAAATAATATGTAATGCAAAAATAAAGTTGAGTCTATAGACAACATTATTTCGATGTAAACACATATTATACGTTACTCCCTATGTTTTTAAATAATTGTCTTCTTTTCCTTTTTTGTCCGTTTCAAGAAAATTATCTTCTTCTTAAACCTTCCTTTTATGCAAACACTTTTACCACTTAACCATTACTTTTTTTCCTATTTTAATTATGGCCATATGCACAAGGGCTTTAAAGGAAAGTACATATTATACCAATATTTTTAACAGAGTTAATTAATTTTTTTTAATCCGTGTGTTCAGTCAAACAGGCCCAATTATTTAAGAACGAAGGGAGTAATTTTTTTTTTCATAAACTAGTTATAGTAAAAGTAATTCATGTTAAATAAGTTCACAAATGAATAAGGAGAATGCTAAACATTGCACCCAAAAGTGCTAAACAATGCACCCTCTTTTATAAAATTACTATACTACCCTTAAACTAAAAAAAAATTAAAAAACCAAAACTAACCTACCCCCTCCCCCACCCCCTAATCAACCATACCTCACTTTGAATTTCTTCACTTTCTCTCATTCTTTCTTCACTTTCTCTCATTCTCTCTTCACTTTCTCTCATTCTCTCCACATTTCTAACATATTTCTTACATTTCTTCACCATCTTACTCAAAGAAAAAAAGGTATGTTTCTTTATAATTTTTGTAATCTTCTATTAATTGTTAATTGTTTTAACTAAATAAACTAGAAAAAAAAATCGATTTTCGAGAGGGCCGGACCGGCTATCTTTGGAGAGGAGGCGGCTATAGATTAAAGGACCGGACCGGCTATATTTCATTTGGGGGCCGCTATATTTAAATATAATCGGTTTTTTTTTTTTTGAAATAGAAATGAAGTTCCTATTACATTATTTTTGCTATATTTTGGTTAGATTAAATTGCTATATTATTAACTTTTTTAATTGCTATATTTTTGTTAGATTAAACTTTATAAAACATAAATTTATTTAAACATAAATAAAAACATAAATTGCTATATTACATTATTAATTATTTAAACATAAATAAAAACATAAATTTAAACTTTTAAATTGCTATATTTTTGTTAGCTTATTAACTTTTTTTTTGATCGATTAAACTTTATAAAACATAAATTGATATATGTTTGTTAGATTAAATTTTTGTTTTACGTAAATTTTATAATTCTGCTAATTGTTATTGTCATTTATTTATTTATATTAATTGTAAACTTGTTCTTGTTAATTTTAGATGTCAGGAGTTGGTGGCAGTGGAGGTGGTGACCCCTCAGGGCAGAAAGCTTATAGCGGGAGGCTGAAGGATCGAATAGTAGTTGCATCCGCCCGAGCAAAAGCAAGTAAGAAGCAGAGGCAGGATAGTCAGCATCCTATTCTCAGCAGTACTCGTCAGCAGACTCCACCGATAGTTCATCATCCAGCTAGTGTTACTCGTGAGCGGACTCCACCAGCCTTTTCGACTGGTGAGGGATCTTTTCATATAGGTGGTCCTTCGCCAATGGCTGAGAGTGATTTGGTGGCAGAACGGGAATTAGAGGAAATTGGAGGACATATGTTTTCAGTCGGGTCCTTCTGCTAGTAGTCAGATGACAGGTTCGACCATGAGGCCTGGAAGGGGAAAGGGTGTGATGAGTGCTGCGCATTTTCAGCAGTTGCATCGCAACTATCAGATATAGATGGGTAGGAGTGACGATGACGATGACAATGATGATGATGTTGATGATGATGATGACGACGATGACGACGACGACAAGGATGTTGCTATTGGTCGAGGAGGTCGAGGTCGTGGGCGTGGGCGTGGGCATGGTCGTGGACGAGGACGAGGAGTTGATACCGATGATGATGAGTGGATGTTATTGGATGCACATCCAGGGGGGCCCACCACGCCGACTATGCTTACTGGTTTTCTTGGCCATATTGCGCATGCAATATGGAATGGCGAGGTAAAATAAATTATTTTCATGCATTACCTTGATTATTTTTATCAATATATTTTGTAAGAGATTGGTAATAATAATTATTAAATGGGTGATATTTTTTTTAACAGGAAAGGCAAGTGTTAATTTGTCATAATGCTGCCGATCGCCTTACTAAACGGGTGATATTGTGCCGTCAGACGAACGACCTTATTAACGGGTCTGGGTTAGGACATTTGAGGCAGTGCATGTTTCAGCACCTAAACATGCCTTTGATTTCTGCGTTTGTTGAGCGACGGCACCCGGAAACGAATAGTTTCCATATGCCATTTGGTGAGATGTCTATCACTCTACACGATGTTCATTACATTCTACGGATTCCAGTTACAAGGAATATTGTCATCCCGAACACATCAATCTCGGGAATCAATCGGTAGATTAGCATCAGTACCAAAAAACGTGGATACCGTGGGGATCAATCGGTAGATTAGCGGCCTCCAACAAATTCATTTCATGTGCACACGGTAAGCCATGTGTTAGTCTAAACGAACAGCCGCATTTTTCAGCATCAGTACCAATATTCTTTTTCTGACCCCGCACGTCAACCTCTTCGATGAGCAGTTGAATACAATAGTGTGAGACTTTACCTCTCAAGTTAAAAAACAATAACCTATCTGTTACTGTCAAATCAAAGTTCATTGCCCTTTCAAATGTAGTCTTGATCTCATTGAATTGGAGCTCGATCAAGTCATGGATCTGCAGGACTAAACTATCCAAACTGTTTGCCGATGTTTTTAACCAACTCTTTAACATCCCATGTGCACTCTCCACTTTGTTGTACGATATGACATAAAAAATAATTAGATAAATATAATATTGGATTTCTTAAACCATTAAATTAAAGATAAATGTAAAACTAGTACCTGTTGGTAGTAGTAGTTCCAAAATGCACATAATTTTTGGTCCAAGCATGGACAAATCGATCTCTGTACGGCTCCAACCATTCCTTCTTTACGTAAGTGAGCTGAGGTGGGATCCATTTCCAAGCCTCTTCCATCTTAGCCAACATAAGCTGATATTCCTCCTCAGTATTGGCGTGCATTATCCTTTGCCATCTTGAACTAAATGCTTTGGTAAATCTTTTATTTTTCATCAGCTGTACCAAATATTTTTCCACGTTCTTCGATATGTGTCGCCTACATAAAAGATGTTTTGACTCGGGAAAATGATGCTCAATAGCACTCATCAAAGACAGTTCTCGATCAGTAACTATCACATCAGGAGCTGCAGCTCTATAAAACATCATCCGCAGCTGCGACATTGCCTAATAGAAGCTTGTTTTCCTCTCATTTCTTAAGAAGGCGAATGTTACGTGATAATTTTTGCCCGTTGATGTAATCCCAATGATTTCCAACATAGGCATATCATATTTGTTTGTCCGATACGTACAATCCATACACAAAACATACGGATATAACGTGAGCAGCTCCTGCGCCTTCGGGTGAGCAAACATGACATCGCCCAGAACGTTTGTTCCCACCACATGCCTAAACCATGTCTGGTATCCCAAATTCTTTAACAAATAAAAAAAATATTGCATCTTTGTCATGTTGCCCATTTTATTCATTCTTATCTTCTGCTGGGCATTTTGCACCTGCGAGCATTAAATAAAATTTACGTCAATAATGAATCTAAAAAAATGTTATCAATTATTTTAAACATATTTCTCACTTAACACATTGATTTCTGTACCTGTCTCAAACTGCTGCAATTTTCTGGATTTTCTTTCTTTATGGCGTTGAGTATCTGTTTCCCCTTAATGTTTGCATGACTTAATTCTTTGATCATACCGAATTCCTTATCGGTAAACGCCGTTTCAGATCTATGCCACTGGTGATAATCCGACAATGGATGGTTGTGTTTGCCCTTCTCTTTCTTAATGATCACCTTCCACTTACCAAGGGTATTTTCCATAGCTATTACTTCAAACGGGCATTCTATTTTCTTTGTGTCTCTCAAATTTCGATCCGCTTCGTCCAACTCTTCGCCATATTTGTAAACCCCACCCCTCTCACATCCAAACCACAACCTTTTACATCCGTTCGCTCTCGTTTTCTGCCTTGAATTCTTGAAGTACATATTCTGTTCTTTTCCTATTGCTCTAATCCAAGCTTCAACTTCTTCTCGACTGGCAAACACGTCATCAGTCGCAAAAAAATGTGACACATCAGGAAAATCTTTCGTATCATCATTAACGATGTGAATATCCTGCAAATAATAATGTAACATTAAAAAAAAAACAATTGTCCATGTATTGAATTAAAGTATGTTACTTCATTTGTATATCACTTATTTGTATATAGTGTAATTATATTTAACATAAAAAATAAAAATAAAATAACCAAGACTTTAATTTACAAAAAAAACAAAAAAAAAAAAAACAAACCAACACACTTTAATTAAAGTATGTTATTTCATTTGTATATAGTGTAATTATATCTAACATAAAAAACAAACATTAAATAATAAAATATAAATAACCAAGACTATTTAATTTACAAATAAAAAAAAAACCAATACACTTTAATTAAAGTATGTTACTTTATTTGTATATATAGTGTAATTATATTTGGAGTTATATTTAACATATAAAACAAAAAAAAAAAAAAAACAAAACAACACAATTTTATTAAAAAAAAAATTAAACAAGGTGGGCCGGGCCGGCTTTATTCACTATGGCCGGATCGGCTATATAACAAATGGGCCGGGCCGGCTTATTTGTTATATAGCCGGGCCGGCTATAATGAATAGTGCCGGGCCGGTTTTAATAAAATTGGGCCGGGCCGGCTGTGCATGGATAGGGCCGGGCCGGCTGTGCATTTCCAAAAAAAATCTTAAATTAAATGAAAAATATTAGAATAAATTGAAAAACGTACCGTAAAATAGCTATCTGCGGTAAAATTGACATTATTATTGTAATCCATATCTCCGTATATAAAGATTTAGATTGGAAAGAGGGAGAAAGTGAGAGATAGAGTGAGAGTGAATGTGAGAGTGTGAGAGTTAAAGTAAAAGTGAGAGTGAAAGGTGAGAAGAACTATTTATACTTGTTTTAGCTTAGTTTGTTTTTGTAAACAGTACATTAACAAACAGTATATTAGATAAATAGTTCGTTAAATTTATCCGAACAAATAAACAGTACATTAAATCTAATTGCACTAATATATATTTATTAAGAACACTAATCATTTTTATCTCTAATACTAATCAAGAACACTTTTGTCATATTTTAAAAAATTTATTTAAAAAGGTACGTTGCTTATCATAATCGGTGCGTCGTTTTGCGCTGGGATCTGCTATAAAATCAACCATTGGTTTTTGCCCTAAACGAAACAGAAAGAATGGGGTTTCCCAGGTGTGTGGCTGAACCTCAATCAAATCGTATGGTAGAATTGATTCCCGGGTTTGCCCTTCAATGCCGGCGAACTGAGTAACTACCCTCTCTCTCTGATATCTTTTCATGGTAGTTATGTTTGCTATATCCGTACTTGTCCCCTTATTCCTTAGTCACTTCAGTTCGTGAAATTTTATACATTTTCCATCTAATTTGTGTTATGTTGTTTATGCTGTTTGCTTCCTTGCAGTTTCCTTCTTAGCTTATCTTCTGATCGTTGTTTACTCCCCAACTCATGCCACCCAAAAAATAAAAATAAAAATTGCATTTTTATATTTCAGCAATAGAATTTTGATTTCTTCCTTTCTTTTTGAGAACATGATATTTCTCGGGGTGAGTGTAATTGTAGTGCAAATTCAAGGAGAAATACATACAAGTGTAAGGTTTTTTTTTTTTGGGTGGTGGTAGGGGAAGCTTGGGAGGCCGGATGGAGTATTTGTTTTGCTCTTAAAGCTTCCATCTTTTGGCATTTCTTAGCAAATTTGCTTATAGAAGAATGTAAAATATATTATACAGAGGGATCTTAAGTAATTATTGGATGGCAATTAGATCTCTCTAGATTTGTCTGCTCATCTAGAAAATTTTGAATCAAAGTAATTTTAATCGGTTTGAATTTCCCTATGTGTGGTGACTGAAATTGTTGATGAACTTAGGCTCTCCAAGAATGGTCTTCTACAGCCATATCTTGTTGTCGATACTCCTGGCTTTCTTTTTGAGGGAATATATGTAGTTTTGCACTGCTGTAGTAGAGGATTTAATTATGTAGCTCTTTGTGCTAGATATTGGGGTACGATCCTTAAAGTTAGAGGGAATAATCTCTAGATATGACTTGAGCTTGGTCTTCCCGAATCAAAAATTGAAGGACGTTTACTTTCTATTGGGTTAGCATTTGACTTCTTCATGGGGGTTTTAAAGGGTATTTGCTCACCAAACTATTTCTCAGGTTATGTTTGACCAGGTGTTCCATCCTTTACTTCAAATCTGTAATTTTGCGCGTTCGTGGTTGTGAAGGTGCTGCTTAAATCTGACGTAAGTGGGATGTACAGGAAGTTCAGGGTCATGGTTGATAAGATGAAGAAGTTGATAGAAAGCCTGTCGTAGATTGTTAATGGAGCAGGTTCTTTGTGCGGGCATTTTGGGCCTGAATTTTAAGATTACTCTTTACTTGTATTGTTTCTAGCTGATTTCTTAGAAGGCTAGACCACTCAAGCACATCCTATTGCCTTAAGAATGAGAATGTGTGTTCGGGATGAGTATTTGTTATGTTCTTAAAGCTTTCATCTTTTGGCATTCCATAGTAATTGCTTATAGAAGAATGTAAAATATATTGTACACAGGGATCTTAAGTAATACTTGAATGGAAATAAGGATCTTGTCTCTAGACTTTTCTGCTCATTCATATTAACATTAAAATCAAAATGACTTTTATTAGTTTGGATTGCCATGTGTGTTGACTGAAATTGCATATGAACTAGGGCTGCCCAAGAAGGGTCTTTGTCTTCTTGTCTTGGCTCGCTTTTTGAGGGAATATTCGTATTTGTTCACTGCTACAGTAGATGATTTAATTATGTACCTCTTTGTGCTAGCTATTAGCTTAAGATCCTTAAAGTGGGAGGGAATAATCTCTAGATATGACTTGAGCATGATCTTGCCGATTCAAATATTAAAGAACGTTTACTTCTGTTGGGGATGCATTTGACTTCTTTATTGGAGTTTTAGGGGTGGGGTATTTATTCCTCACATTATCTCTGAGGTTATGTTTGTCTAGGTGTCCCCATCTCTTTACTTCAAATCTGTGATGTTGCCTCTAATCGATGGTTGTGAAGATGCACTTGGCACTCACACAGTCGCACTTGGCACTCACACAGTCGCACAATCGCATTCGCACAAAGCAGGCGTAGACATGACCAAAATGCTGAAATGATGTTCAATGGTAAATAAATTGATTTGAAAGGGCTAGAAAAGAAACTGAGGAAAAACTAACATGAAGCGCTCACGATAAAACTGAAAAAATAGTAAAATATGGGCTAAAAATGAAAATTGGTGATTTTACCTCTCTGTTAAAAATAAACTAGTGGAATAAAAAACCAGCTAAACTGAATAAATAAAACTGGTGATTTTACCTCACGGTGATTTATTTAGTTTAGCTAGTTTATTTTTAACAAAGATAAAATCAACAGTTTTTATTTTTAGCCCATATTTTATCATTTTTTCAGTTTTATCATAATCGGGCTAGGATGGTTTTGGTTCATGACGGTGCACGGTTTGTACGGTTTAGCCGTTTGGCTGGTTCGGTTCTGGTTTTTGGAACCGGTTGAACATGTCTATGGATAATGTCTCACATAAATGTCCAAAAGAGGTATTACAACTAGGTTAGTATAGTAAGTCGGTTAACCCTTTTCCTTTTACCTTTTCGCTTTCTTTTTCCCTTTCTCTTTCTTTTCTCCTTTCCCTTCCCATTTCACCTGTTTTCCTATAGCCTTCAGGTTTTGTTTAAATAGGAAGTACGATGTTGTCTTATCACATTGAGCAAGTTTTTCAAAAGTAGCATACATCTCGGACTCATAAGAATGATCAAAATCACCAAACTCGTTAGAAAATCTACAACACTGTTGCCTCGGGAAATATAATGGATGCACTCCATTCTTAAAGACACGAGCAAATAAAAAATTGTACTGCAAAAACAATAACAATTGTACTTTGGTTATAGGGATAATTTCTTATCAAAAATAACAATTGTACTGCAATAACAATTGTAATGCAATAACAATAACAATTGTACTGCAATAACAACAATTGTATTGCAATAACAATTACAAATTACTGCAACTGCAATAACAATAACAATTGTACTGCAACTGCAATAACAATAACAATTGTACTGCAACTGCAATAACAATAACAATTGTACTGCAACTGCAATAACAATAACAATTGTACTGCAACTGCAATAACAATAACAATTGTACTGCAACTGCAATAACAATAACAATTGTACTTCAACTGCAATAACAATAACAATTGTACTTCAACTGCAATAACAATAACAATTGTACTTCAACTGCAATAACAATAACAATTGTATTGCAATACAATAACAATTGTATTGCAACTGCAATAACAATAACAATTGTACTGCAACTGCAATAACAATAACAATTGTACTTCAACTGCAATAACAATAACAATAACAATTGTACTTCAATTGCAATAACAATAACAATAACAATTGTACTGCAATGCAATAACTATAGCAATTGTACTGCAATACAATAACTGTAACAATTGTACTGCAATACAATAACAATAACAATTGTGCTGGTACTGCAATAACAGTTGTACTGCAATAACAATTGTACTGCAATAACAAATTGTACTGCAATAACAAAATAACAAATTGTACTGCAATAACAAAATAACAAATTTTACTGCAATAACAATTGTACTTTGTACTGCAATAATAGTTGTATTGCAATAACAATAACTGTACTGCAATAACAATAACGATAACAATTGTACTGCAATAACAGTAACAATTGTATGCAATAACAATAACAATAAATAACAATAACTAGTAAATCTATGTAGCTGAACCGGAACCGAACCGGGGCTAGAACCGGAACCGAACCGAACCGAACCGGGGCTAGAACGGTTCCGGTTTATGACGGTTTGTGCCAGTTCAGTTCCGGTTGAACATGTCTATAAATAATGTCTCACATAAATTTCCAAACGAGGTATTACAACTAGGTTGGTATAGTAAGTCAGTCACCCCCTTTCCCTTTCCCTTTCTCTTCCTTTTCTCCTTTCCCATCCCATTTCACCTGTTTTCTTATAGCCTTTAGATTTTGTTTATATCGAAAGTACTACGTTGTCTTGTCACATTGGACAAGTTTTTTCAAAATAGCATTGACTCATGAGAATGGTCAAAAACACCGAGACTTGCAAGAAAATCTGCAACACAATTGCTTTCGGGAAATATGATGAATGGAGTCCATTCTTAAAAAGACCCGAACAAATATAAAGTTGTATTGCAAAAAGAACAAATTTAATAAATGCAAAAAAGTAATAATCATAACAATAAATAGTAAATCTATATACCTAAAAAATTCAGTATATTCCGGAGAAGGTAGTTTCTTCCTCTCTCACAGTCCCCCTCAATTAAAATCTTTTCTATTCCGAGCTCCAAGGTTTGAACAATTCCAAAGTAGAGAACCATAAGCTCAACCTCAAATGTGGACTTTGTCACTCCAGTACGGTCACGCCTATGTACAGAAACTACCTCTCCATTTTCATCTCTAAAAATATACCCAGCTCAAGCCTTTTCTTCTCAATCATATGAACCATGAAAATTCAGTTTATGCCACCCAAGTGGAGGGGCTCCCAAACTACAGTGAGAGCAGGATTTACTAACAAAGTTTTTAAGAATTGATTTTTGATCATCATGGAATTTTCTATAACAAAAATGTTCCCATCAGACATCCACCTAAACAAGTCACGTATATAATACCTAGGGGTAGTCCAAACCCATGACTAAAAATCCATAAATGTAAAATAAATAGGATTGACTTTATTTCCGTAGGTTCTATTTACAAATTCTTCCAGGGGCTCCCTGATTAATTTCCTCGTCCCCTCAACAATCTCTAAAAAAAATCCTGTTGTCAAAGTCCTTCTCATCCATCTCAAAGAAATGTTTGTGTCTTAAAAGACTCAATAAGGGTTTCAAACTCCTGTCATTTATTAAAAAAAACAATTAGCTTGAAATATGTATAAAATTTGACCAATCGATACTAAATAGTGGTAAAAATGTGACTCCCGAATCGAAACAAGTTAATTCAAAAATTCCCGTTCTTTAGAAGTTGGGGAAGAATATCATACTTTTTATGTAGATCACCAAAAAATTACATATATTTATCCCATAAAAAAGGAACCTAATGGGCATGTCTATTTATAGATCACCATGGTCAAACAATTTGACTTATTAGTCTTAAGATTTTTGATGAGATAAAAATATGTAATTTTCAGGTGATCTACATAAAAAGTATGTTCTTCCCCGACTTCTAAAAAACGAGAATTTTTGACCTAGCTTGTTTCGATTCGTAAGTCACATTTTTACCCACTGTTTAGTAACGACATGACAAATTCTATACATATTTTACGCTAACTATTTTTTTTTTTAATAAATGGCAGGAGTTTGAAAATCTTATCGAGTCTTTTAAGATACAAACATTTCTTTGAGATGGATGAGAAAGACTTTGACAACAAGACTTCTTTAGAGATCGTTGAGGGGATAGGGAAATTGATTAGGGAGCCACTGGAAGAATTTATAAATAGAACCTACGGAAATAAAGTCAATCCTATTTATTTTACATTTATGGATTTTTACTCATGGGTTTGGACTACCCCTAGGTATTATATACGTGACTTGTTTAGGTGGATGTCTGATGGAAACATTTTTGTTATAGAAAATTCCATGATGATCAAAAATCAATTCTAAAAACTTTGTTAGTAAATCGCTCTCCGTAGTTTGGAGCCCCTCCACTTGGGTGGCATAAACTGAATTTTCATGGTTCATATGATTGAGAAGAAAAGGCTTGAGCTGGGTATATTTTTAGGGATGAAAATGGAGAGGTAGTTTCTGTACATAGTCGTGACCGTACTGGAGTGACAAAGTCGACATTTGAGGTTGAGCTTATGGTTCTCTACTTTGAAATTGTTCAAGCCTTGGAGCTCGAATGGAAGGAAGAAACTACCTTCTCCGAATATACCGAATTTTTAGGTATACGATTTACTATTTATTGTTATGATTATTACTTTTTGCATTTATTAAATTTGTTCTTTTGCAATACAACTTTTATTTGTTCGGTCTTTTAAGAATGAACTCCATTCATCATATTTCCGAATTGTGTTGCATTTTGCTTCGTTTTTGACCATTCTCATGAGTCAATGCTATTTTGGAAAAACTTGTCCAATGTGACAAGACAACGACGTACCGATATAAACAAAATCTAAAGGCTATAAGAAAACAGTGAAATGGGATAAGAAAAGGAAGAGAAAGGGAAAATACTATACCAACCTAGTTGTAATACCTGGGTATTTTATGAGACATTATTTATAGACATGTTCAACCGGAACTGAACTGGCCCAAACCGTCATGAACTGGAACCGTTCTAGCCCCGGTTCGGTTCCGGTTTGTTATTTTCGAAAACCGTAACCACCGGTTTTGTCCCGGTTTTGGCGGTTCCAAACTGTCAATTTTTCCAAAAAATTGAATTTTAAAAACCCTCCCCTTCCCTCGGGTGCCGTGCTACTGCTGCCTCCCAACCCCTCTGCAAGAATTGGCTTTTTTCTTTTTAAAACCCTATCTCCTTTTTTTTTTTTTTTTAATACCCCATTTCCTTTGACTCTTTCCTTAGGTTCCTTGTCCTTGGTAGTTCGCAGCCAACAAATCAATTCCTGTCTTTTCCTTTTCTTTTTCTTTTTTTTTTTAACCAAGAGTGACTCATAACCGTTGAGACTTGAGAGTCTTGAACTCACTCTCAACGTCTCACTCACTCTCTTTCATTTTTTCTCACACAATCCTCTGCTACTACATCCCTCAATTCTCACACCAATATCAGCCATCAGCCTATCCATCACACACAGACCAGAATCAAACATGTCAAATTTGTCATCACTATGGTCACACTGTTGATATTTGCTACAATCGAAACAATGCAGCCTATACCGCCACTTTCTCTCCTCAACACAACCCAAATTGGTGTCTCTACGCTCAACACTACAGCAATCATCTCCTTATCATGGCACTGATTCACTTACTTTGGGTGATGGCACACAAACACCGATTTCTCACATTGGGTCTTCCAATTCCTCCTCTGGTAACAAAAATTTCAAGTTAAATAACATTCTTTGTGTTCCTAATGCTCATAAATCTTTGCTTTCCATTTGTCGTTTTCTTATGATAATCATTGTTTTTTTGAACTTGATGCGTTTGGTTTTCATGTCAAGGACCTCCACACCAAGAAGACCCTTCTTTCTGGGCATAGCTCTGGCGGTCTTTTCCACCTCTCATTTGCTCGTCCTAGCCCCTTACTCTCGTTGGAGAACGATTAAATCAAGACGTATGACACTCTTGATTAGGACATCCCTCTCAGATTGTTCATATTCTCCATAGGAAGTTCAACTTCCCCATTCAAGGTTGACTTAGTCCAAATAATTTTGCCAAACATGTCCGTTAGGCAAAGCATGCAAATTTGAAATTACCCTTTGTAACACACTCATTCAATTCGAAAGAACCTCTAACTCTGTTACATTTGGATATATATGGGGACCTTCCCTCGTTACATTATTAAATAAATGTCGTTCTTATTTCTCCATTGTTGATAATTTTTTCTCGATATACGTGGTTATTTCCCCTAACTCGTAATTCTGATGTCATTTTTGTGTTTTCCAATTTCAAGATCCAAATCGAGAACCGACTTTCTCGTCGAATTGAGGCAATTCACACCATTAAAACAATGCAAACTATTGCAATAACAAACAACAATTGTATTACAATAACAATTACAATTGTACTGCAACTACAATAACAATAACAATTGTACCACAATGCAATAATAATAACAATTCTACTGCAATGCAATAACAATAACAATTCTACTGCAATGCAATAACTATAACAATTGTACTGCAATACAATAACAATAACAATTGTGTACTGCAATACAATAACAATAACAATTGTGCTGGTACTGCAATAACAATTGTACTGCAATAACAATTGTACTGCAATAACAAATTGTACTACAATAACCTTTTGTACTGCAATAACAATTTGTTCTGCAATAACAATTGTACTTTGTAATGCAATAACAATTTGTTCTGCAATAACAATTGTACTTTGTACTGCAATAAAAATTGTACTTTGTACTGCAATGACAATTGTACTGCAATAATAGTTGTATTGCAATAACAATAACAACTGTACGTCAATAATAATAACAATAACAATTGTACTGCAATAACAATAACAATTGTACTGCAATAACAATTAACAATTGTATGCAATAACAATAACAATAAATAATAATTAGTAAATCTATGTAATTGAAAAATTCGGTATCTTCTGACTTTTACACAGTTCTTATCAATTAAAATATTTTCTATTCCATGCTACAAGGCTTGAACAATTCAAAAGTAAAGAGCCATAAGCTCATCCTCAAATGTGGACTTTGCCACTCCAATACTGTCACGCCTATGTATAGAAACTACCTCTTCATTTTTGTCCCTAATAATATACCTGGCTTGAACCTTTTCTTCCCAATCATAAGAACCATGAAAATACAGTTTATGCCTCCCAAGTGGAGGGGCTCCCAAACTACCCTGAGAACAAGATTTACTAACATAGTTTTTAAGAATTGATTTTTGATCATCATGGGGTTTTCTATAACAAAAATGTTCCCCTAGACATCCGCCTAAACAAGTCACGTATGTGGAACCTAAGGGTGGTCCAAACCCATGACTGAAAATCCATGGAAGTAAGATAAATAGGATGTTCTTTGTTTTCGTTGGTTCTATTTACAAATTTTTCCAGGAGCACCCTAATCAATTTCCCCACCCCTTCAACAATCTCTAAAGAAGTCTTGTTGTCAAAGTCTTTCTCATCCATCTTAAAGAAATGTTTATATTTTAAAAGACTCGATAAGATTTTCAAACTCCTGCCATTTATTAAAAAAAAAAATAGTTAGCGTAAAATATGTATAGAATTTGTCATGTCGTTACTAAACAGTTGGTAAAAATGTGACTTACGAATCGAAACAAGCTAGGTCAAAAATTCTCGTTTTTTAGAAGTTGGGGAAGAACATCATACTTTTTATATAGATCACCTGAAAATTACATATATTTATCCCATCAAAAACCTTAAGACTAATAAGACAAACTGTTTTACCATGGTGATCTATAAATAGACATGCCCATTAGGTTCCTTTTTGATGGGATAAATATATGTAATTTTTTTGTGATCTACATAAGAAGTATGATATTCTTCCCCAACTTCTAAAGAACGGGAATTTTTGAACTAACTTGTTCCGATTCGTGAGTTACATTTTTACCACTATTTAGTATTGATTGGTCAAATTTTATACATATTACAGGCTAATTATTTTTTTTAATAAATGGCAGGAGTTTGAAACCCTTATTGAGTTTTTTAAGACACAAACATTTCTTTGAGATGGATGAGAAGGACTTTGACAACATGACTTTTTTAGAGATTGTTGAGGGGACAAGGAAATTGATTAGGGAGCCCCTGGATGAATTTGTAAATAGAACCTACGGAAACAAGTCCATCCTATTTATCTTACTTTTATGGATTTTCAGTCATGGGTTTGGACTACCCCTAGGTTTTATATACGCGACTTGTTTAGGTGGATGTCTGATGGGAACATTTTTGTTATAGAAAATTTCATGATGATCAAAAATCAATTCTTAAAAACCTTGTTAGTAAATCCTGCTCTCACTGTAGTTTGGGAGCCCCTCCACTTGGGTGGTATAAACTGAATTTTCATGGTTCATATGATTGAGAAGAAAAGACTTGAGCTGGGTATATTATTAGGGGCGAAAATGGAGAAGTAATTTCTGTACATAGGCGTGACCATACTGGAGTGACAAAGTCCATTTTTGAGGTTGAGCTTATGGTTCTCTACTTTGGAATTGTTCATGCCTTGGAGCTTGGAATGGAAAAGATTTTAATTGAGGGGGACTGTGAGAGAGGAAGAAACTACCTTCTCTGGAATATACTGAATTTTTTAGGTATATAGATTTACTATTTATTGTTATGATTATTACTTTTTTGCATTTATTAAATTTGTTCTTTTTGCAATACAATTTTTTATTTGTTCGGGTATTTTTAAGAATGGACTCCATTCATCATATTTTCCGAAAGCAACTGTGTTGCAAATTTTCTTGCAAGTCTCGGTGATTTTGACCATTCTCATGAGTCAATGCTATTGTTGAAAAACTTGTCCAATGTGACAAGACAACGACGTACTTTCGATTTGAACAAAACTTAAAAGGTTATAAGGAAATAGTTGAAATGGGAAGGGAAAGGAAAAAAAAAAAGGAAAGGGGGTAACTGACTTATGATACCAACCTAGTTGTAATACTTTTTTTGGGAATTTATGTGGGACATTATTTATAGACATGTTCAACCGAAACTAAACCGGCCCAAACCGTCGTGAACTGGAACCGTTCTAGCCCTGGTTCGTTCCGGTTTGTTATTTTAAAAAACCGTAACCACTGGTTTTGTCCCGGTTCCAAACCGCCAGTTTCGGCGGTTCCAAACTGTCACTTACTCTCCTCAACACAACCCAAACTGGTGTCTTGATTCAGGGGCAACGCATCATATCACATCTCTACGCTCAACACTACAGCAATCATCTCCTTATCATGGCACTGATTCACTTACTTTGGGTGATGGCACACAAACACCGATTTCTCACATTGGGTCTTCCAATTCCTCCTCTGGTAACAAAAATTTCAAGTTAAATAACATTCTTTGTGTTCCTAATGCTCATAAATCTTTGCTTTCCATTCGTCGTTTTTCTTATGATAATCATTGTTTTTTTGAACTTGATGCATTTGGTTTTCGTGTCAAGGATCTCCACACCAAGAAGACCCTTCTTTTTGGGCATAGCTCTGGCGGTCTTTCCCACCTCGCATTTGCTCGTCCTAGTCCCCTTACTCTCGTTGGAGAATGATTAAATCAAGACGTATGACACTCTTGATTAGGACATCCCTTCTCTCAGATTCTTCATATTCTCCACAGGAAGTTCAACTTACCCATTCAAGGTTGACTTAGTCCAAATGATTTTGCCAAACATGTCTGTTAGGCAAAGCATGCAAATTTGAAATTACCCTATGTAACACACTCATTCAATTCGAAAGAACCTCTAACTCTGTTACATTTGGATATATATGGGGACCTTCCTTCGTTACTTCATTAAATAAATGTCATTATTTCTCCATTGTTGATAGTTTTTTCTCGATATATGTGGTTATTTCCCCTAACTCGTAATTCCGATGTCATTATTGTGTTTTCCAATTTTAAGATCCAAATCGAGAACCAACTTTCTCGTCGAATTGAGGCAATTCACACCCTTAAAACAATGCAAACTATTGCAATAAGAACAATTGTATTGCAATAACAATTACAATTGTACTCCAACTGCAATAAAAATTGTATTGCAACTACAATAACAATAACAATTGTACTGCAACTGCAATAACAATAACAATTGTACTGCAATGCAATAACTATAACAATTGTACTGCAATACAATAACAATAACAATTGTGCTGGTACTGCAATAACAATTGTACTGCAATAGCAATTTGTACTGCAATAACAATTTGTACTGCAATAACAATTGTACTTTGTACTGCAATAACAATTGTACTTTGTGCTGTAATAACAATTGTACTTTGTGCTGCAATAACAATAACAACTGTACTGCAATAACAGTTGTATTGCAATAACAATAACAATTGTATGTAATAACAATAACAATAAATAACAATAACTAGTAAATCTATGTAGTTGAAAAATTCGGTATCTTCCGGAGGAGGTAGTTTCTTCCTCTCTGACTTGTACACAGTTCCCATCAATTAAAATCTTTTCCATTCCGAGCTCCAAGGCTTGAACAATTCCAAACTAAAGAGCCATAAGCTCATCCTCAAATGTGGACTTTGTCACTCCAATACAGTCACGCCTATGTACAGAAACTACCTTTTCACTTTTGTCCCTAATAATATACCTGACTCGAGCCTTTTTTTCCCAATTATAAGAACCATGAAAATTCAGTTTATTCCACCCAAATGGAGGGGCTCCCAAACTACCCTGAGAACAAGATTTACTAACAAGGTTTTTAAGAATTGATTTTTGATCATCATCGGATTTTCTATAACAAAAATGTCCCCTTAGACATCGGCCTAAACAAGTCACGTATGTGGAACCTAATGGTGGTCCAAACCCATGACTGAAAATCCATGGAAGTAAGATAAATAGGATGGTCTTTGTTTCCGTTGGTTCTATTTGCAAATTTTTGCAGGGGCACCCTAATCAATTTCCCCATCCCCTCAACAATCTCTAAAGAAGTCTTGTTAAAGTCTTTCTCAGCCATCTCAGAGAAATGTTTGTATCTTAAAAGACTCGATAAGATTTTCAAACTCCTGCCATTTATTAAAAAAAAAAATAGTTAGCCTAAAATATGTATAGCATTTGTCCGGTCGTTACTAAACAGTGGGTAAAAATGTGACTTACGAATCGAAACAAGCTAGGTCAAAAATTTTCGTTTTTTAGAAGTCGGGGAAGAACATCATACTTTTTATGTAGATGACCTGAAAATTACATATATTTATCCCATAAAAAACCTTAAGACTAATAAGTCAAACTGTTTGACCATGGTGATCTATAAATAGACATGCCCATTAGGTTCCTTTTTTATGGGATAAATATATGTAATTTTTTGGTGATCTACATAAAAAGTATGATATTCTTCCCCAACTTCTAAAGAACGAGAATTTTTGAACTAACTTGTTTTGATTCGTGAATCACATTTTTACCCACTATTTAGTATCGATTGGTCAAATTTTATACATATTTCAAGCTAATTGTTTTTTTTAATAAATGGCAGGAGTTTGAAACCCTTATTGAGTCATATAAAACACAAACATTTCTTTGAGATGGATGAGGACTTTGACAACATGACTTTTTTTAGAGATTGTTGAGGGGACGAGGAAATTGATTAGGGAGCCCCTGGAAGAATTTGTAAATAGAACCTACGGAAACAAGTCCATCCTATTTATCTTGCTTTTATGGATTTTCAGTCATGGGTTTGGACTACCCATAGGTTTTATATACGTGATTTGTGTAGGTGGATGTCTGATGAGAACATTTTTGTTATAGAAAATTCCATGATGATCAAAAATCAATTCTTAAAAACCTTGTTAGTAAATCCTGCTCTCACTGTAGTTTGGTAGCCCCTCCACTTGGGTGGCATAAACTGAATTTTCATGGTTCATATGATTGAGAAGAAAAGGCTTAAGCTGGGTATATTATTAGAGACGAAAATGGAGAGGTAGTTTCTGTACATAGGCGTGACCGTACTGGAGTGACAAAGTCGACATTTGAGGTTGAGCTTATGGTTCTCTACTTTGGAATTGTTCATGGCTTGGAGCTCGGAATGGAAAAGATTTTAATTGAGGGGGACTGTGAGAGAGGAAGAAACTACTTTCTCCGGAATATACTGAATTTTTTCGGTATATAGATTTACTATTTATTGTTATGATTATTACTTTTTTGCATTTATTAAATTTGTTCTTTTTGCAATACAATTTTTTATTTGTTCGGGTCTTTTTAAGAATGAACTCCATTTTTCATATTTCCCGAATGCAACTGTGTTGCAGATTTTCTTGCAAGTCGGTGATTTTGACCATTCTCACGAGTCAATGCTATTGTTGAAAAATTTGTCCAATGTGACAAGACAATTACATACTTTCGATTTGAACAAAAACTAAAGGAAACAGGTGAAATGGGAAGGGAAAGGAGAATAGGAAGGGAAATGGGGTGACTGACTTACCATACCAACCTAGTTGTGATACCTCTTTTGAAAATTTATGTGGGACATTATTTATAGACATGTTCAACCGGAACCGAAGTGGCCCAAACCGTCATGAACCAAAACCGTTCGGTTCCGGTTTGTTATTTTCAAAAACCGTAACCACCGGTTTTGTCCCGGTTCCAAACCGTCAGTTTCGGCGGTTCCAAACCGTCACTTTTCCAAAAAATTGAATTTTAAAAACCCTCCCCTTCTCTCGGGTGCCGTGCTACTGCTGCCTTCCGACCCCTCTGCAAGAGTTGCCTTTTCTTTTTAAAACCCCATCTCCTTTTTTTTTAAAACCACCCCATTTCCTTTGACTCTTTCCTTAAGTTCCTTGTCCTAGGTAGTTCGCAGCCAACAAATCAATTCCTGTCTTTTATTTTTCTTTTTTTTTTTAAACCAAGAGTGACTCATGACCGTTGAGACTTGAGAGTCTTGAACTCACTCTCAATGTCTCACTCACTCTCTTTTTAATTTTCATTTTGGTCCGGCACACCTATAATATAAATATTCCCTCCCCCTCTTTTCATTTTTTCTCACACAATCCTCTGCTACTACATCCCTCAATTCTCACACTAGTATCAGCCATCAGCCTATCCATCACACACTCACCAGAATCAAACATGTCAAATTTGTCATCACTATGGTCACACTGTTGATATTTGCTACAATCAGAACAATGCAGCCTATACCGCCACTTACTCTCCTCAACACAACCCAAACAGGTGTCTTGATTCAGGGGCAACGCATCATATCACATCTCTACGCCCAACACTACATCAATCATCTCCTTATCATGGCACTGATTCACTTACTTTGGGTGATGGCACACAAACGCCGATTTTTCCCATTGGGTCTTCCAATTCCTCCCCTGGTAACAAAAATTTCAAGTTAAATAACATTCTTTGTGCTCCTAATGCCCATAAATCTTTGCTTTCCATTCGTCGTTTTTCTTATGATAATCATTGTTTTTTTAAACTTGATGCGTTTGGTTTTCGTGTCAAGGACCTCCACACCAAGAAGACCCTTCTTTTTGGGCATAGCTCTGGCGGTCTTTCCCACCTCGCATTTGCTCGTCCTAGTCCCCTTACTCTCGTTGGAGAACGATTAAATCAAGCCGTATGACACTCTTGATTAGGACATCCCGCCTCTCAGATTCTTCATATTCTCCACAGGAAGTTCAACTTACCCATTCAAGGTTGACTTAGTCCAAATAATTTTGCCAAACATGTCCATTAGGCAAAGCGTGCAAATTTGAAATTACCCTCTGTAACACATTCAATTCGAAAGAACCTCTATTTTGACTATGACGAATCGTTCAGTCTGGTTGTCAAGTCCGCAGCTATTTTGTCAAGTCTGCAGCTATTTTGACTATGACGAAACGTTCAGTCCGGTTGTCAAGTCCGCAGCTATTTTGTCTCCATAGCTCACTCCAGGGAATGGCCAATTCAACAGCTTCATGTCAGGAATGCTTTCATGAATGACTTTCTCTCGGAAGAAGTGTACATGGCTTAAGCCTCCGGGTTGATTGATCCAAATAAACCCACTAAAGTCTACAGATTGGCTTTTATTAGTCACCTCCGGGTTGGTTGATTGATCCAAAGAAGTGTACATTGTCTCCATAGCTCACTCCAAGGGCATGGTTTCATTGTCTATCTGAGTCCTTAACCCACCTTGGCTTTTATTAGTCATGATCACTCCTCCACCTTGGTTATTCTTGTATATGTTGCTGTTTTTTATGTTGGCTTGGCCCAAAATAAAGTGGCAGCCCATTTAAATAAAAGCCCAACCCCTTAGCCCATTGCCGTGCGGCCGCCCAGATGGAAGCGCAAAAGCGGAAGCTTTGTTACGGGCGCGCCTTTCTCCCGCCTTGTCTCTCCCACGTGCTCACGATCTCCCATCTGTGTCCTCGGTTGCTGCGATAGCTGTTATATCTTTGTATCTCCCCAGGCGTCACTGTGCGATGAACGAGAGAGAAAAGGGGCTTTTCAAAATCTAGGGTTAGATTTTTCAGTCGTCATTGTTCTTCTCCCTCTCATTCTGGTCGCCGGCGTGTGTCTCTCTCTTAAACCTCTTCTCTCTTGGTGAGGGTGTGAGTGTGTGAGTGTTAGTAGATACACGGTTGTGCTTGTTGAGGGTTTTCCTTTGGTAAGCTATCATCTCACAGTGAGGTTGAGAGGACTTAGGAGGGGATACCGGTGTTGGGTCTTGGTGGCCGCCGGTGGAGGTTTAGGGCTTCTTTGCCGGAGTCTTTAGTGTGGGGTTTTTTGGGGGACTTGTTGGGACTCGGATGGTGGACTGGTTTAACAAGGGTTACTGAGCCTATAAGCGTTGCTATAGCCGAGGTGTCTATCACCCGTGACGGCGAGTCGGTGGCGTATCACCGGCGGGATAAGCTTGCTTTACATCTCAGCTTGTTTTTTCATTACATTTCGTGTTCCTTGTCTTCTCTGTCTAATACTCTGTTTTGCAGAGTCCCTGTTTTGAAGGCGATCAAGTGATACCCCCTGTTTTCGTGTTACCCCCTCTTCCCATATTTTCTAATATTGTAATAGTTGAGCGTCTCAGTGAGGACCCCCTTTAGATTCATGTATCTAGGGTTTCTGGTTTTGTAATATTATTTTGGCGTTTGTGCGCAACTTGTATACAACCACAACAGTTGTATCAGAGCCTTGGTTCGTGTTTGAAGGCTACGGTTGTGTACGGCGTACGGTGGTGTGCGGTGGGCGAGGTATATACGGTGGCCTACGGTGGCCTACCGTGTTCTACGGCTCCCTTCATCAAAATAGAAACCCTAATCTAGGGTTTCGGGTAAGCTGTCTTCCCTCTCCTTGTCACCTTTAAGCTGCGTGGATGTTGGTTGCATGAGTTTGGTTGTTTAAATGCATGCGTTAGTTGGTCTTTTCTTCCTTGCCCTGCTCAAGCTAGTTACGAGATAATAGCATGCCTGATTCCCCTTTAGTGAATCTTGATCTTATTGGCTATTGTGCATTAAAAGGAACCGCTTGATTAGGCCGTGGTTAACGTGGTTGTGTTGTGATTACGTTCGTTGGTATCTTTTGTTTGATTACGTCCGGTGGTATTTGTGTGTTTGATATTTTTCGAATCGGTGTTTTTGAAAATGGCTAGCTCTTCAACTTGACTTATAGCTTAGAACCTTTCAACGGGAAAACCGATTTTCAATCGGCAAGAAAATGCGAGGCATTTTGATAAAGGAAAAAGTTTTCAAAGCTATCACATTGAAATTTTGAAAATGATTACGAAGAAAGCATAGCGAAATGGATGAGTGCGCATACTCATCCATAATTTTAAAACTGTCAGATTCGGTTTTACGAAAAGTCGGCAAGCTTGACTCGCTAAAGCTTTGTGGGAAAAATTGGAAGAAGCGTATTTTGAAACCTCGTTGCCAAACAAACCGTATCTTCTCGAAAAAATTTTCCGCTTTAAGCTTGACTTAAACAAAGATATGGATGATAACATCGATATCTTCACAAAGCGGTTCAAGATATCAAGCAAGCGGAGATAAACATATTGATGAATACACCCCTATTGTGCTTTTGAATGCCATCCTGATTCTTATGCGATGTAAAATCTGCAAACAAATATGGTAGGGATGCCTTAACTCTTGATCTTGTGATTAATGGATTAAAAAGTAAAGAGTTGGAATTAAAAGCAAACAAGGGTAAATCATCAACATCGGTGAAGTCAATATGGTAAGAGGAAGGTCTCAAAACGAAATAGTGGTCAAAACAAAAATCGAATCGAATCAAGGTCACAACTATGAAAAGAAAAAGGGTAGGAGTAAGAGTAGATCAAAGTCTAGGACTAGAGGCGAAAGTGTTACAAGCGTGGTGAAATAGGTCACTTTAGGAAAGAATGCCCTAACCCTAAAAAGAAGAATTTCAATCGAATCAAAATGAACAAAATGACGCAATATGGCCTCGGGAAGTGAGGACGATGCGAATGTTTTTATGGTGGTTGAATCGTGTGATAATTTGGTTAACTCGTGAATGCCATGGCCGCATGCAAAAATGAGTGGTTGATAGATTCTGCACTTTCCACATGACCCCATATAAACACTTCTTTAATTCCTACCAAGAACAAAAAGCGGTTCGTCTCACTTGCTAATGAAAAGAAGTGCCTAATTCTTTGGAATAGGTGATGTTTGTGCGAAATTTGATTGGAAATGTTTTGAAATTAAAAATGTTAGGCATGTTCGACCTTTGCAACAATCGATTTCTGTGCATCTCTAGAAGATGAGGGTTTAGAGGGAAGGTGGGGGAGGGAATGATGAAAATTATGAAAGGCTCTCTTGTGATTGTGAAGGGAAACGCCGTAATCGTATGTGTGTCTTTGGTTTGCCTCTATCTTGTCTTGAGAATTGTGCTAATCTCGTTAAGGAAGATAAAACAAACTTATGGCATAAAAGATTAGGACACATGAGTAGTAAAGGCCTAGGAATCTTAAACAAGGTGGTGCCTTTGGAAAAGATGAGATTTCGGACTTGCCCTTTTGTGAGTCGTGTGTCATGAGTAAACAAACCGAGTGAGCTTTCCCCATTCCTCAATCCAAAAATTTTCCAGTAAAAAATCCTTGAATACATACATGCGATGTATGGGGGCCTCTAGCGAGCCCACTCAAGGAGGAAACAGATATTTCCTCTCCATCATTGATGATTTTTCCGAAAAACCTGGTTGTTCCTCATGAAACACAAGTCGATGTTTTTGAAAACTTTAAAAACTGGAAAACCATGATTGAAGTAAAAGCGGCAAGAAAATCAAAACCCTTAGGATCGATAATGGCCTAGAGTTACGCAACTCGAAATGGACAAATTACGTTAAAACGGAATTGAAAGACACAAAGCGTCCCTTACACCCTCGGCAAAATGGGGTGGGTGAGAGAATGAATAGGACTCTCCTTGAAAGGGTTAGAAGTATGCTTGCCTCCTCGGGTCTCTCAAAAGGTTTTGGGAGAGGCGCCCTAGCCGCCTATCTCATCAATAGGTCCCCTTCCGTCCCATTGAACGGAAGATGTCCCGAGGCGTTTTGGGAAAAAGAAATTGATTTTCAAAATCGAGGGTCTTTGGGTGTGCTGCCTATGCCCATAGGAAAACGACAAATTGGAACCTCGATCGGTTAGGTGCGTTTTCTTGGGCTACCCGAAGGCGTAAAAGGATATAGGTTATGGGTGAGGGATGAACCGGGTTTTAAAGTGATTATAAGCCGTGATGTTGTTTTTAATGAAAACGAATTCCCGTGTTTGAATGTCCCGAATGAACTGTCCCGCCCGGCTCTGTTATGGTGGAGCACCTGTCGTATTGAGTCCTATTGAACCTAAGGTGCAGCCGAGACCGAAAGCGTGAATGTGAATCAAAATGATCTAGTAAATGAGCAAGAAAGCGTAGATCTTTGAGAAAATGATGACACTAGGATTGAATTTCACGAAGATCAAAATCTAGACAACTATCTACTTGCTAGGGACAGACCTAGACGTACGATTAGAAGGCCTCTAGATTTGATGACATGGTCTCTTTTGTGTTTAGTGTGTTTGAATCCATTGACAACTGTTATGAACCTAAAACATATCAAGAAGCTTTGAAATCTGCTAATTACGTGGAATGGATGAATGCTATGATAGATGAGATGAACTCGTTGCATGTTAATCAAACTTGGACTTTAGTGCCCAAACCTAAAAACTGCTCCCTTGTTGATTGTAAGTGGTCGTTTAAAGTCAAAACGAGTCCGAATCGTGCGTTTCAAAGCTAGGTTAGTTGCAAAGGGTTTACCCAAAAGGAGGGGATAGATTAAATCTTTGCCCGGTTGTCAAATTCACTACGATTAGGGTTATGCTTGCTTTAGTTGCTCAATTTGTGGGAGTTGAAACAAATGGATGTCAAAGCTGCGTTTTTACATGGTGAATTAGAAGAAAAATCTTCATGAGGCAACCGGAAGGTTTTATTGACAAGAAAAATCCCGATTATGTTTGTTTTTTGAAAAATCTTTATATGGTCTTAAACAATCTCCCGAATGTGGAACAAAAATTTGACTTGTGCATGCGTCTTTGAATTTTAAACGCAGTTCTTATGATCATTGCTTGTACTTTAAAATTAACTGTGATGCACACTTGTTCCTTCTGATTTATGTTGACGACATGCTCTTGATTAGTCCTAGCATCAAGGCTATAGAGGATGTCCAAAAATGTCTTTGTAAAAACTTTGACATGAAAAACTTGGGTGATGCGAAAAGATTTTGGGTATGAACATTGTAAGGGATAGGAAGAACAACACGATTTCTCTAAATCATTTCTTACGTTGAAAAGATTTTGAGTAAATTTAACATGCAAACGTAAATCGTCAATGTGCCTCTTGCAAGTCATTTCACCTTGAGTAAAAACCGGTCTCCCCAATCTGAAAATGAAATTGATGAAATGAAAGATGTGCCATACTCAATGCCATTGGATCGATCATGTACTTGATGGTCGACACGGCGACCTTGCTTACCCGCTAAGCCGTTTGAGTCGGTACATGGCTAATCTGGGATGCCTCACCGGTGTCAAATGGCGATGAGATACTTGAAATTCTCTCTGAACTATGGTCTGAAATTTTCAAAATGTCATGATGGTGTGAAATTAAAAGGCTACGTAGACTCGAATTATGCTAATGATAGAGATAGTAGGAAATCCACTACTTCTTATGTGTTTACTTTGTGTGATGCTTGTGTTAGTGGAAATCCCAACTAGATCTATTGTTGCATTGTCTACCAGAGTCGAATATGTTGCTATAAGAAGCGTTTAAGGAAGCAACATGGTTAAACGGATTAATTTCGAACTGGGTTTTTGAAAGATAAAGCGTGATTTTTCGGACAATCAATCGGCATACGGCTTTGTAAAAATCTGTTTTCCACGATAGGACAAAGCACATAGATGTTAGGTACCATTACCTTAGGGATGTGATTGACAAAGGACTTGTCCTCCTTGAAAAAATTCCAACCCAGCTTAATCCAGCAGACATGGGAACTAAATGTCTGCCCGTCACCAAATTTAAAAACTGTTTAAACATTTTGAAAATTGATACTGGAGATTGAAGCTCTCTTGCTGTTTTTCCCGAAAATCCTCGGCTCTCTCGTGATTCCGAGGTGTCTCTCTAGTTCCTACTTAGTGTGGTGGAGCTAGGCGATTTCTTTTCCCTGCTTGGTCCAAGCCGTGTGTTGGATCAAGTGGGGGATAGGCGATGATGAACCCTAAAATTTTTTGGTAAAAGTCCTATTGAGTCCCATTAGTCATTAACCCATTCCCCCACTTGCTCCAAGGTGGAGATTGTTGCTGTTTTTTATGTTGGCTTGGCCCAAAATAAAGTGGCAGCCCATTTAAATAAAAGCCCAACCCCTTAGCCCATTGCCGTGCTGGCCCGCCCAGATGGAAGCGCAAAAGCGGAAGCTTTGTTCTGGACGCTTCCGCCTTTCTCCCGCCTTGTCTCTCCCACGTGCTCACGATCTCCCATCTTGGTGTCCTCGGTTCGCGATAGTTGTTATATCTTTGTATCTCCCCAGGGCATCGTGCGATGAACGAGAGAGAAAGGGGCTTTTCAAAATCTAGGGTTAGATTTTTCAGTCGTCATTGTTCTTCTCCCTCTCATTCTGGTCGCCGGCGTGTGTCTCTCTCTTAAACCTCTTCTCTCTTGGTGAGGGTGTGAGTGTGTGAGTGTTAGTAGATACACGGTTGTGCTTGTTGAGGGTTTTCCTTTGGTAAGCTATCATCTCACAGTGAGGTTGAGAGGACTTAGGAGGGGATACCGGTGTTGGGTCTTGGTGGCCGCCGGTGGAGGTTTAGGGCTTCTTTGCCGGAGTCTTTAGTGTGGGGTTTTTGGGGACTTGTTGGGACTCGGATGGTGGACTGGTTTAACAAGGGTTACTGAGCCTATAAGCGTTGCTATAGCCGAGGTGTCTATCACCCGTGACGGCGAGTCGGTGGCGTATCACCGGCGGGATAAGCTTGCTTTACATCTCAGCTTGTTTTTCATTACATTTCGTGTTCCTTGTCTTCTCTGTCTAATACTCTTTTGCGAGTCCCCTTTGAAGGCGATCAAGTGATACCCCTGTTTTCGTGTTACCCCCTCTTCCCATATTTTCTAATATTGTAATAGTTGAGCGTCTCAGTGAGGACCCCCTTTAGATTCATGTATCTAGGGTTTCTGGTTTTGTAATATTATTTTGGCGTTTGTGCGCAACTTGTATACAACCACAACAGTATATGTTGACAATTTAATTGTCACGGGCTCATCTACAACCGATGTTTCGGAATTCATTGATCGATTGTGTGCTACTGTTGACAGTCACCAGCTTGGAAACTTGGGTTATTTCCTTGGTATTGAAACCACTCGAACCAAGGATCATCTTCATCTCCGACGCTCGCTATGTAGTGGATCTTCTTACGTGGTTCTATACGAGAGACTGCAAGTCGTGTGCCAGACCTATTGCTCTGCACACACGTCTATCTCTTCACTCCAGTGACCCACTTCCCGATTCTACTCTTTACCGAAGCATAGTCGGCTGCCTCCAAATATCTCATGTTAACTCGTCCCAATATTGCTTTTGTTGTCAATCAAATTTGTCAATTTATGCATCAGCCTTGGTCAACCCATCTCCAAACAGCGAAACGAATTCTCCGTTATGTCAAAGGTTCTCTCGACAATGGTCTGATTTGTCGGAAGTCACCCAATCTTGCTCTTTTGGCATATTCCAATGCAAATTGGGCTGGAGACCCGAATGATCGACGCTCAACTACAGGCACCTGCGTTTTTGTTGGCTCCAACTTAGTTTCCTGGTCTGCCAAGAAACAAACCACCGTCTCCCGTTCCAGCAGCGAAGTAGAATATTGAGCCCTTGCCACCACAGCAGCCGAGGTTCGTAGGTTCGCTTATTTATTTTGGGAACTTAACATTCCACTCCCTCAACCTCCGTCACTGATGTGCGACAATATCTCTGCCCCTCAAATGGCTCGGAACCCAGTCTTTCATGTTCCCACTCGCCACGTTGAGATTGACTACCACTTTGTCCGGGAGCTAGTACTACGAAATTCCCTCAAGTTAGCATATGTTTCTACTAATGATCAACTCGTGGACTTTTTTACTAAAGGCCTCAGCCACCTGAGCTTCGACCATGTTTGCTCCAAGCTGCGCCTTCAATCACCTCCGTCTAGCTTGACGGAGGGTGACAGCAGTAATTCTTGGACAGTATCACAAGAAGGTTCCTTGCAATCATAACCTTCCAAAATTGCAGATTCCAATCTATATCAATCCCAATAATTTAGGAATAATCCCATGTAATCCAGTCTAATTGATCATGTAAATTATAGGCTATCAGTGACAAAGATGTAACATGGTTTTTGTATATATACGAAGGAATCACAGCAGCCCAAAACTAACCTGGGCACTCAAAACAGTTTAGCTTTCTTATATGTTTACACTCGATCACCGTTGACCATACCCAATATGTTGAAGGTTCTGGGTAAGGTTATGTAGTGTTGTCGATTTCTATTTATTTCCTTACAAGTGCATGTGTGGGTTTAGCCGTATGAGGACATGTTATGAAGTATTATACAAGTACAATTGCTTGTTCAGTGGCTTCGTGTTGCATGTGGTGACTCTACGTGACCGGCCTCCTTATCTCTCTTTCTGCTTTCATTTTTCACGTCTAACATCCATACTGGGATTTCATTTCGAGAATCATCCACGTGATAAGTTTGGTATTAGAAGAAACTCTTTATTTGGCTTGCCCCTATGTGATTGCCTGGCCACGCGAAGCCTTTTGAATGTGCATCAAGTGTTCAAATTCTGTCTTCATTTCTGTCTCTTAACACTTGGGTTGGGATGTGATTGTGAGGGTTGTGCATGTGATATGTTATGTATCCAATATGTAGGACATTCATGATGAGAAAGGAGTTGAATGTGGCTTGTCATTCTTCTCTTTATTATATTATGTTCACGTCACTATCTTGTAATTGGTATGTGATATCAAGAAACTTTCAGTTCAGAAGGTATAGAAGAAACTATCATTCGTGCGTGCTATGTGACTTGTTTCTATGTGTGGGTGGAAACATAGATGGGCCTTTTTAATGTGCTTTGACTGTTTAAATTCCGGCTTCAAGAAGTTGTTTGTACTAGGTCATGTGAGTATCTGAAGCTAACTATATTATTGCCTTGCTACATTGTTCTCGTTGATACTTTCACAGGCCGATCTTTGTTTGTGATTATCAAGAATCTTGCGACATCGGTGATTTCTGGTGAGATCTCAAAGTAGTCTGGACTTCTTGGAGAAACATGGCTTGTTATGTGGTGGCAGTGGTGTGCACTCAGACCTAACTTGCTTGAATTGAAACCCCTTCTCCATGTTTTTGAAACTTCTAAATGCATTTTTTCTATTTTTTATGTCTGCGCATCCCATCTTATATCAATTGCTATGTTCCCGTGGTCTCTCTCTCTTCCTTTTTTGTTTCAATCAATCATGTCCGAGAAATTAATTAGCTTCAAATAAATCCTTGCATGACTGTTTGTGTTGAGTGTCAAAATGTCTTCTGATGTTTCATCTGAAGCTCATCATTTGAACAATACTTAGGGGTACATCTGAATCTTTCAAAGAGGGTCAAATAAAGGTATCCACCTGGCTGTGTACTTGCAATGCTGTAGTGGAAACGTTAAGCACACTCATGTATCTCTGCTAAAGTAAGGTTGCCTTAACTTACATAATTTTGCATGAGAACAATCAACACTTATTTTGGGATGGAGGGAGTAATAATTCAAGGTGAAATTGAAATATCAGCAGAATAATTAGAATAAATTAAGTTTTATCTTTGTTGCATTTTCACGCATTTTGAAGTTTTCATAGAATTCAATTGAGCGCAAGTATTATTCCAGAATACGAGATCATCTATGATGATATTGGGAACTTGCTAACAAGGTTTTACAACTGGTACTTCTTTTATTTTGGTGCTCTAGCTACTCTCTAGGTGAAAAGCTTTATGTCCCATTAACTGTTCAAACAAGAATGCAAACCTATTCAATGTTCAGCAAAGACCAGTACTCATTTAGCGGTCCACGAGTCCATATAACATCGCTGTCAAAGAATGATGTTCCAAGCTCTCTCTGAATCATAAGCCTAGTCTAGCTAAAATGTCCGCATCACTTTGCTAGTTTAGGAAGCCTTCTTGCTTCGCATCCAAAGAAGTTATCTAATAAGCTGCATGGTTTAATTTTTATCAACATGTGGCCTATAGGTTGAGGTTTCCTGAAATCAGTAATTAAAAACATATGTTATTTAATTTGTTGTCTTAGTTGAAATGACTTCGGATGGATTCCTCCAATTCTAATGTTTTCCTTTTTCGTTTTTATCTTTTTGGTTCAAGTGATGCTAGAGAAAGAAAAGATATTATGCTTTCGACTGGAGTATGCGGTAATTGTTGCTCTTTTTTTAAGGGAGTCGCTCATTCTTCATCCTTGTATGTCATATGGTTACCCAATTATGTTATTTTGTCTTCATTTTTTTCTCCTTCTTACAGGAAAAGGGACAAGTGCATCTCAGATTCAGAATCTCAGTGTGCCAGACCTCTTACCAGCTGGCAGTTTTTCCAAATAGAAGGTAGGCATGTCGAACCTGTGATAGGTCTTGTTAGTTTTAATTGAGTGGTTAGAAGGTTCTAGATAAATACTTGAACTACCTCCTTTATTTTATACTTCTGTATTACCAGTTGGTCAAACTTGGGTACTAAAATAAGGCTTAATCAAGTTTAAGACATAGGAGGCCTACTGCCATAGCAACTTCATTATTTTTATTTGCTTGTGATTGTATATTATGACATTTTTTATTTTGTAAGTGCTATCATCCTGTCAAGCTTCTTAAGAGTTATTTACAACTGAGAAGAAGTTCCAGGAATGATGTATGATGGCATTAAGGGACTTGTTACTGTTCTTGTATGGTGATTAATGTGCTTTCAACTTTTTTTTTTTTTTTTTTCTTTTTACTGCCGCAGTCTGTTGATGACCCGAGTGTCATGATAAGATTAGATTTTGGTATTCTTATCTTATCAATGATTTTTGATTTAGATGAATGCAATGTGGTATTGCTGAGTAAACATGAGATAGTAATTATGTAAAAATAAATAAGTGGTCTTTCCTTTTAGGTTGATGTTTGTTCAATTGACTACAAAACCCACTGGCATTGAACTTAAATTTGTTGGGGTTTGATTCTTTTGCTCAACAATGGCTGTTTAATTCCTTTTATGTGGTTGCTTATACTACTGAAAAAGAGGTAGCTATCTTTGTCCCATTCGTTAGAATACCAAAATGTTGTCCTCATTCCTCGAGGTTTATGAGACTCTTGTTTACAAGATATTGCATGTTTTGACCATCCAAAGGGTAGCATACATTTCGTAAAATTGAGCATCGTATGGCGTTATGTATTTCTTTCCGCCTTTTGCCTTTCTCAGAATACTTGATGAAGCAACTTTTGTAAGCCTATTTTGGTTACTTGTATTTTGAGCAGAATACTCTGCTTGCTAACAAAAGAAAGGAATCCTGGAGGATAAGTTACTTACCATATTTGGCCATGGACTGAAGCCGCAGCTCAAAGATAGCACCTTGGCGAGGAACTGAAGATGAGAAATGTCAAAAAATACTTGAATCTCGAATGAAGCCGATGAGAATGGAACAAATGTCTGGCACGAGGTTTTTCTCTTTGTCTGTAACATCAGAAAGTTGCTGAGGCGCATGTAATATATCTTTTATGGTCCGAGGAAATCAGTGATCGTTTCTGCACAGTTCCATCTTTTGCATGTATTGCTCAACTACTCTTGCACGCAGTCTGGTGGCTTTCCCCATTTTTAAGTATCCAACTCTGACTTAATTATGTGTGTTTCAATTGTCATGCTCTTGGTATTTGATAATTAGTTATTATCAAGTTAGGTATTTTCTAAGTTTTTTAAGCAAAAAACATAGAAAAACCTTGCTTAAAAAAATACTTGTAAAATGGTATTTTCAAAGTTTTTTAAGCAAGAAGACGAAACCTTGCTTAAAAAATGAAAACAATCCTTGCCGAGTTATAAAAACACAATTGTTGTTAAAGATGTCCTCCTCCAGCGTTAATGGCCGCAAAACAAGATATTGCATTAGTGGACCCACCTTCTTTTAACCAAGTAAACCAAAATCGAATTGGAACCGAATTGGTTAGGAAATACCCAAACCGTGAATCGCCATGAACTGTGAACCATCAGTTCAGGTTTTGATTTCGGTTTCAGTTTGCGTTATTTAAGTTCAGGTTTTGATTTCGGTTTTAGTTTGCGTTATTTAGGAACTGTAAACCGCCAGTTTCAAATTGTCAAAAACAGATTAAAAATTGATCAAATTGAATTTTGAATTTTGAAATTTGAAATCTTGACAAAACTATTATTGAATTAAATTTTTTTTAACAAATATATTTTCTAAATAATGCTTATGACTCGTCTCATGTTTCATTATAAGAAATTTTTTTAAATCAATCGATCAAAATTTTAGAAAATATGTGATATTTTATAACTAAAATAAAAAAAGCTTTGATTTAATTTAAACATTATTGTAAATTCAATTCAATAGTAGCAATATGTTAGGTATTGAATTGATCGTCAGATTCAATCAATTCAATATTTAAAATTTAGAATCAATTGTTATAGGTAGGCGAAATGTTTTAAAAGTTTACGATAATATATCACAATATGATTTTACTATTGGATTAATTTTTACAATTAAATCTTTTAAATTTAACAATGAATTATATTTTTGGATAAGCAAAGATCACATGTTTTTTTCAAAGTTCTAACAAAAAATATCCTTATGATATTAGTTTTTTTATAAGACAACATGACTCTAGTCGAGAGCTTCATTAATTAAAAATTAAAATTAATTAATAAATAAATAAATAATGTCGTTCATGTGAACTCTAATCAAAGATCATTTAATATATTTTGAATTGGAAAAGAATATTGAAAGATAATTAGAAAATTAACTTTATTAGTCAACTTAATATGAGCAAGTGATTGAGGTAATTTTGTCTAAACATGTATTTGTTTAATGTAATAATTAATAATGTAGTGGATTAGTAAAAATTGTAGTGAAAATAGCCTTTTCCTAGAAAAAATATATAGTGGAAATAGCCTCTCCTTTTAGTATATTGGGGACCATAACCAAGGTAACTTATCTAGTGATAGGGTTCCCAATAACACCATAATACAATCCTATTAGGTTTCTGCTCATTGTTTTCATATTAAACTCAAGAGCCTTATAACTTTTATCTCAATTAGATTACCTAATTAAATTTCTATAATAATATAAATGGCTAATATAATTGCATACAAAAAATATGTAGCCCAAAGTTAATTAGGAACTAAACAATTTCCTAAACAAGAAATAGAAAGGGGGTTTTTCTGGGTGGAGAAGGAGAGAGGAGAGAACACTAGCCAAAGAAAAGAAATCGTTTGTCAGGGCCAAGTTTAGACACCAAGTAATTTACCGATGGCCATCCAGTTTAATACAACATGGCATCTAATAAAAAGGTCAGACCTTTTTAACCTTGGGGAAAAACATGTATGAAGCACGTATTCAAACTTAACGGCTAAAATGAACGGAAGGACCGATTCCACGAATGAATCAGTAAATGGACCAATTAGGTCTCTCAAGGACCAATCCCAAAAAACAAAAGTTTAGGGACCAATTGTGATGTTTTCCCTAATATAAATAATAAAGGGTAAATTACAAATAATCCCCTCAACTATGGGTTGGGTTTGAATTGCCCCCTTAACTACCAATTGAAGCAATATGTCCCCCTCAACTATAGTATTTTCTTTAATCGTAGTTTCTGTTTAGACACTGTCATTTGAGTTGACGTATAATGCCCACGTAAGACTCATGTGACCATCTTTAGACATTCTTTTTAACCATAGAGCCCTTTTGGTATTTTAATTGACTATATTACCCTTATTGTTCTAAGACCCTCTTTGTACATAAAAATGGTCATTGAAATAATTTTTTATCTTTATTTTGAATATTATGGTAAAAATCATACGTACAGACGGTGACGCGAGTCTTTGGTGGAAAAATTTCTTGAATTCAAACCGCGGTGTCTAAATCGAAGGTGCAATTTAAGAAAATATTATAGTTGAGGGGGCACACTGCTTCAATTGGTAGTTTAGGGATGCAAATCAAACCTGACCCATAGTTGAGGGGGTTATGTGTGATGTACCCAATAATAAAATAGACTTAAGTAATTTTTGGTCCCTCCTATTTAACAAATATATGCGTTTAGTCCCCCTGTTACAAAATAGTCCAATGCAGTCCCTCAATTTGTATTTCTTGGTTAGATCCCCCTTCATGCCGTTATGGCTAGAATTTCCGTCAATATTTTTTTTGAATATACCTAAATTACCCTTACTAAGTTGAGGGACCCAATCCAAGCCACAGATAAAACTAAGTACACGGGGTCAAAGTGTTAAGAAGAGTTTCATGGACAAGGAACAACAACTTACAACGTGATTCTTCAATGATTGAAAGAAAAAAATTCAAAACACTTTTACTACTGTCTACTGTGTTGTTGCTCATTACTTTTCTCATCGCTTTCATAGCTTTCGTTGCCCACTTCATCATCTTCTTCTTCTTCTTCACTCTTTATAACACTTCATTCACCTTTTCTCAACTAATAAAATCCTACAATATATCACTTTCTCTCTCTAATACCCACACACACTCTCTCATTCTTTAAAGTCTCTCTCTCTCTCTCTCTCTCTCTCTCTCTCATCCGGACTTAACGAATCAGCTGGTGGGAAGAAGATTTTAGGAGAATTCGGTGGCCGAAGGTTTAAATAAAGGGTTTGATTATGGAAGGAATGAGAAGAACTTTTGCAATATCATTGGGAAGATACAGAAATAGGGCGAAGGTTTGATTTTGGAATTGAGATTTTCTTTGCTTGAAAATGACGAAGATCGAAGCGGCATCTCTTTGTCTCCCCATCTCCATCAGATTTCTTAGTTGATTATGGCTTCTCTGACGACGACTTTTTTCTTCACGAGCAACGACGACACGATCTCTCTCTCTCTCTCTCTCTCTCTCTCTCTCTCTCTCTCTCTCTCTCTCTCTGTCTCAAACACAATTTATGGCAGTGATTGATAAATGTTTTATTTGGAGAAAATTAAATATATGGATTAATATAATTAGAGGGTTCATACTAGACATAATTAAATGGGTTTCAAATTGAAAAGATCTCCATGAAAGCAACATTTAGAGGGTTCTTCGCAATTGTTTTCCAATTCTTTCTTTGCATGAGATTTGTTGGGTTTGAGAGAAAGCGCTTAATAATCAATGACGCTCTTCCCTTTCATTTAACACAGTAAGGGTATTTTGCCCATTTTTTTTAAAAATAAAATGAAATTTTTAACAATAACGTTATGAGGGGGGATCTAACCATGAAATACAAGTTCAGGGACCAATCGTGAAGTTTGCCCTAATATAAATAGTATAGCAAAGCCACTTAGATATAAAGCGCGCCGGAAAACTGCAACTGGATCATCAAAAAATGGGATATTTCACGATTGTATTCGACTTCGATCGGACGATTATTGACGACGACAGCGACAGGTGGGTGGTGGTGGAAATGGGTCTGGGCCAATTGTTCAATGAGCTTCGGGACTTATTGCCTTGGAACACTCTCATGGTTGGTAATTCTCCTTTCTCAAACATCTTTTACTGTATTATATTGATTGTTCAACTCCATTTCTGTACCTCAGTAGAGCTAATTTTATTTAATCTTTTATTATGATAGGAACTATGGGATTTCAAGTGTAATATTTAACTTGATTTTGCTTTATCCGATTGAGCTTATTTTTCGGTGGATAATTTGTACTAATTTCAGAAATTGAGGGTTCTCTATTTTCTTATTTTGATTTTGGTAGATTATTTTCGGATTGTGCTTATTTTTTTGAATTATTTGATCTATTATTTGATCTATCATGTTCACAGTTCTCCACTCCTGATTATTGGAGGCATGGATCCTGCTTATTTGAAAGTATAAAATTTTCTTGAAAACATTTTGTGGTGCGGGATTAGGATATTTCTATTTTCTTTTGTTTTAAGTTTTAACAGTAATCACGGAGTTATTGTATGTAGGATAGGATGATGGAGGAGCTACACTTACAAGGAAAAACAGTTCAAGACATTGCTGGGTGTTTGAAACGTATTCCCTTGCATCCACGGATCATTTCGGCCATTAATTTGGCACATGCTCTTGGGTATTCTCCAGTATCATTATCTCTATTGATTGTAATTTGCTTGTGTTAATTAGTTAATGGTGTTTGCTGATGAAAAAGTTATTAACTTGCTATAGAAATTTAACGTGGTTATTTCAGATGTGACTTAAAGGTGCTTAGCGATGCTAATCAATTTTTCATCGAGACAATCTTGAAACATCATGGAGTATATAACTGCTTTTCGGAGGTTATCACAAACCCTACACTAGTGAATGAAGAAGGCAGGCTTAGGATCTTCCCTTACTATGGTTTGGCCTTGCCTCCTCATAATTGCAATCTCTGCCCTCCTAACTTGTGCAAGGTGCCTATTTAGTTACTTTCACATTCAGTTATATTTCCTTCTATATATATTTATTCACATATTTCTTGACTGCGCTTTTCTAGAATGGTATTAAAACATATATTAATAAAGTCCCCCAGTTTCCTGATCATTTTGGTTGGTCTTGCAACTGAAAGTATTGTCCAGTGACAAGCATATAGAGAAGCTTTTGATCTGCTCCTACCTTGGGATTATCATTTGATAATAATTTTAACTTCTGTATGCATCTTTTAAATTGCACTAAAACTACAGTTCTTTTTCCGTGTGACACGAAAGAGCAACACCATATTTTGGAAAATAAGGATAAATTTGGAAAACCTTTGGATATTTATAACTAAAGTATTGAAATGGTACTTTATTTATCATTCAGGCCCTTGAATCCATCTTTTCTGGCTTCAGAGAATTTCAGTCTAAGTCCACAATCAGTCTCCTCATGGTGCTGCTCTGGCGCTCAAAGCATGAATTGGCAATTTTAGAGCAGATTTGCCAACAATTTTGGTTTAAATAGCAATTCAACCTCTTTAACTTCTTTCCCCATAATTTGGCTTCTCCCATAGATGATAGATCCATGGGAGTCAAATCTAGAAACTGTAAAATTGAAGGAGGTACATATATAGCAGAAGAAATCTCTTCTAAACCGTTTTGATCAATATGCCTTGAAACTGTTTGTAGAAGATAGAATGGATGATTCACTTTGATTCACACTGAAAGGTGAACTGTTGGAGTCATTGTTGTTTCAAACAGAGAGAGACCGAGCGAGGGACAGGGGACTGGAGAAAAGAAGCTGATTATGTAGATAGGGTTGACTTGGGGTTATATTGAGTATTTAGACATTCACAAGGCTCCCTTTCGATGAAGTCTGATCCTTTTCTTTTTTTTTTTTAATTTTAATTTTCCCTCTAGCTCCCACTCCCATTCCCACTCCCTGTGTGTGTGACTTAGGTTGAAATAGTTAGGTCTTACCTAGATTACTTCTTCATAAGTTGCAAATTATAAAAGCACTTTCTACATTTAAAGTTTCGATTTGAAGGAGACATTTATAGTTGCAGTTATCCATATCCTTAAAACAACAAAATCCTCTAAGACTCAAAATTTGGGACTTTCGAGAGTATGACCAAGGACAGTCATAATATGAACCAACTTTCGTGGGTGCAAAACATGGACTTCTTTTACAGCTTTGGTTTTCTTTCCCATTTCTGTCACTACTAACATGCATGGGTATTCTCTTCTGTTCATTGATATCTACTTCTTGCATAGTTCGTTAGCTTCTTCTCGTCAGAGGCACTTGCCACAAGCTATAAGTGGTGGTGCATCACTGTCTTGTTATGCTGGTTGGTGCCAGACGGAGATGGGTAGTTTTGTCCGCATGTGGTATCAACCTGCGGATTTAACATATTATTAAAAATTAGTCATCAATACAAGCTATCACTAATTTATTGTATTGGAGTGAAAAGAATTCATCAATGAAAGACAATCTTATTTACAGGGTTATTTGGTTGCTTCTATACTAGCATTAAACTGCAGTTGCCTTTTAAGTATGATTTGCAATTCAGTCCTATCCTGTATGGTTCTTTGTTCCTTTCCTCCACATTTAACATTTGAATTATGGTTTTCTAACAGGGCCTTGTGATCGAGCGCATCCAATCTCCCACTTCTAACAATGGGAAGAAAACATTTATCTACCTCGGAGATGGGAGAGGTGATTTTTGCCCAAGTTTGAAGCTTGGAGAAGGAGACCATGTAATGCCCAGGAAGGATTTTCCACTATGTGAGTGCATTTCCCGTGCTGCTACGCTTATCAGAGCAGAAGTTCACGAATGGAGCAATGGCGAGGAACTTGAGAAGATCCTGCTTCAGCTTATTGATCCAACCTATACGAAAGACAGCATAAAAAATGTTAAATCCAGTCAGTTAAATTCGTCGGAGTGCAAGAGGCATGAAGCCCATCCACATAAAATTTCCGTTCCTCACTGACTTGGTGGGGTGAACCAGATTGTTGTGAAATGGATAGCAAAATATTCAGTAGTGATATTGTGGATGGGGGCATGGCTTTATTAGACTTCCCCTCGTCAATCTCTTTCGTTTCCGTTAGACCAGAACTTGCAACCACATGCAAATGTGGAAGAGTAGGTCTCTCTCCTGGGAGACTGACTTATGGATCCTAATTTGTAAGACGAAGAGCTCAATCCACCAACACAGTCAGAGAGATATGTCTTACAAAATATACTCGTAAAACGGTTTTTTCTAAGTTTCCGCAAATGCGGAATACAATTGGTTGTATATTGACGGAATATGACTGAAATTATGTTTTTGAATTTGGTCCATGATTACCCTTCATGGTGTGGAGTGGAGTGGCTATGACAATTTAGTTTATGTGAAGCAATTTGAATTTAAATTTAACATTTGACTAATCTTTGATCTTGATCCAAGCATGTATTCGAAATGATCACGCCGTGGAAGTCTTCGGGTTTAATTGAATTTTCTTCTATCCCGTTCATAGTGTGGATGTATGTATATGCGATGAAGAAGGGGTGGGGTGGGGGTGGGGGGAGTGGGTTGGTTTGGTGCCTATCAAAATGAATTTGTATTTCAATTTGATACTAAAGAAGAAAAGATTTTCTAACCAATATTGTTGACTTTTCTTTTATTTAATCTTTTTGGAAGCCACCACCATGTTATTGAGCCTGGGAAAAATCATACATCTCCTCACCAGCACGGATCTTGCTTCAAATGTCCTTCCCCAAGACTTTTGACTATCTAATATTCTTTCTCACTGTATTTATATGCCCCTTTCAAACCATAGAATTATGCCATTTATTTTCTTTTCTAGTACCCAAAAAGAAGAATATATATATATATATATATATAAGTTTATGTCTAGTGTCATCGGGATAGGATTTGAAATTTTCTTTAACTTCGAATATTCCTGTGATTGATTCAAGCGGGCAAGGTGTGATTTGTAAAAATATTCATGGAGGCGACCAATCTACCCTTAACCATACTTTTCTCAAAAAACACCAAAAAGAAAAATACAATGACAATAACCCCAAAGGTCTCAACTTACCTTCAACGATTTTTTAGGGTTGAGTCCGGAGTAGTTTATCCCTAATGTATCATTAGATGGACTGTTTTGTGACATATACTGAAAGAAATCAAGATGAATGCAAATCAGACCGGACACTAGTTTGTGATCAAACAAAAATGAAGTATGCCCCTGTTCTAAAAAGTTCGTCATATTTGACTTTACACACATATTAAGAAAAATCGTTAATTAGAATCTGCTTTAAACAATTTTTTTAATTACATCTAATAAGTATACAACAATATTCTGTTAATGGTTGATATAACAATAAAAACTATAAAATATTTCCCTAAAAACACTTTCATATCCAAAAAGTCTCATAAATAATTCTTCTATCAAAAGTCTCAAAAGTTAAACTCTAAATAACAAAAAGTTCAAAAATTAACGTTTTTTTCTACTTACGCCGCTATGGTAAGGGCTTTAATTTGAATGAAAACTTATTTTTCTTTTAATTGATGGTAATAATGATAAGAATTGCATAGAATAATAATAATAATAATAATAATAATAATAATAATAATAATAATAATAATCGTTATTTTTATAACTACAACACTATTATTATCATCATCTTTGTTAACATTATTATAATTAAACATAAAAATCTCACTAATTTATTCAACAAATAATCTCAAAACAATTAATCTAATCATAAAATCTAAAATTAATATTTTAATACTAGTTCTACACATTTATAAAATAATGATAGAAATACTAATGATAAGAATATTAATAATCATGATAATAATAATAATAATAATAATAGCAAAAGATTATTTGCTATTATTCTAATAAAAGCTCATAAACTAAGGAATATTATAATAACAATAGCAAAAGTTTATTTGCTATTATTCTAATAAAAGCTCATAGACTAAGGACGTTAGTCGAGCATTAATTTTGGACCGTTTGATATTAAAATTTTAATTTTAGAAGTTGTTGGATAAAATAATTATTCTTAAAACTTTTTAGATATAGAAATATTTTTAGAGTTTTTTTTTTTGGTGTTTTTCCCTAACAAAAAAAAAGAAAAAAAAGAGTAGCTAACGAGGAGAATAGTAAAAATGGAGTAGTAAAAATGGTTGGGTTGATTCCTGCCTTTTCCCTCCCTCCCTCCCTCTTGTCAAGCTCATATCTTTTGACCTCAAAGAAGAAAAGGGTCGTATTGTATTGGCTACTCTCTCCTTTCAATGGCTCAAAACATATAAACAAACAAATCAAAATCACTACCACAATTTTTCACATACCAAACCAAATATTCAAGAACCCTTTTCTCCTTTCCTTCAAGAATTAAAGAGGGGAGGAGGAGATAAGATCCCCTCCCTCTTTCTCTCTCTCTAGAGATGGCAAAGAGGAGAGAGAATGGGGAGGTGGGTACGAGCTTGGATGGTGTGATTGAGGGTATGCCTCTTTTCGCAAAGGAATTGGTTGCAGGAGGCATCGCCGGTGGCTTCGCAAAGACGGTTGTCGCTCCTCTCGAGCGTGTCAAGATCTTGTTTCAGGTACACTTGAGAATAAACTGACTGCTACCCTTCTTTTCTGTCTGATCACTGATTTTAACTCCTGCTTCTGTTTGCTTTTTATGAGAGTTCTAATTTAAGTGTAATAGAAAAAGGTGATTTTAGGAGTTTTGAGGTAGCTCATTGTTTTCAAATTTGGGGTCTAATTGAGGATAAATTTCATTGAATTTAGCTTATATGACGTTTCAAAGAGGGTCGTGATGATGGTTTCTGTTGGGTTTTTATATTCCCAATTTATTATTTTGTAGACCAGAAGAGCAGAATACCAGAGTATAGGGCTGCTGGGATCCTTTCGAAAGATTGGACAAACAGAAGGGCTTCAAGGTTTTTACAGGTGCAAAGTTTGATTTCTATTAGTTATGGACTGAACCTGAATTTTGTTTTTTTAAGGTTGCTTTGTACTTCCTTTTTTCCGCAGCCTAATGATCACTCAAATCGTTGGTATCTTCACAGGGGAAATGGAGCAAGTGTAGCTAGAATTGTTCCTTATGCAGCATTGCATTACATGGCCTATGAACAATATAGACGGTGGATTCATCAAAGTTTTCCGGGCATTGGTAGCGGCCCAGTCCTTGATCTTGTGGCAGGATCATTTTCTGGAGGAACTGCTGTGCTTTTTACCTATCCTCTTGATTTGGTCAGAACAAAATTGGCTTATCAGGTACACAACTTTTCTTTATACAATGTTAATTGTTCATCTTGTCCCAAATCTCTCTCTCTCTCTCACTCTCACACACACACACTCACTTTTCTTTTGGTTGCAGGTTGTGGGGTCTCCGAAATTGAATGTTCAAGGGGTAATTGCTGCTGAACAAGTCTATAAAGGAATCTCAGACTGCTTTTCCAGGACTTATAGGGAGGCTGGGCTAAGAGGCCTCTACCGCGGCGTTGGTATGTTGTAGTTTTGGTGACTCTTTTTCATGGTTCTGCCTATATCCCTATTAGGTTTTCTCATTTAATTAGTGAATTTGTGTTGTCAGCTCCATCACTTTACGGAATCTTTCCGTACGCCGGTTTGAAGTTCTATTTTTATGAGGAAATGAAAAGCCACGTCCCTGAGGAGCACAAGAAGAATATATTGGTGAAACTTGCGTGTGGATCAGTTGCCGGTTTACTAGGCCAGACTTTCACTTATCCTCTCGATGTTGTCAGGCGGCAAATGCAGGTACTTTAGTTAAAATCTAAATTTTAAAGGGGCATCTGAACATGGCGTTAACTTGAGTTGCAACTACAAAGAAATCTGTGTGTGTGTGTGTGTGTGTGTATACATATAGATGTATGTTTTTGTGAGCACAACACAATTACAGGGAGATAAGTCTTAAATACCTTTACAGGTCCAGCGGCTCTTGGCATCTACCAGTGGAGAAATGAGAGGAACATTTAGAAGCCTTATCATGATTGTCCAAAAGGATGGGTGGAAGCAATTATTTTCAGGGCTGAGCATCAATTATCTAAAAGTGAGATTCTTACAAACTATTCTTTGATTTTTGTTCTTTCTTTCTTTCTCTTGTTCCTGTTTGATGATAGTTGCGGGATTCAGGTTGTACCATCAGTCGCAATTGGGTTCACTGCCTATGATGTTATGAAAGCTTTCTTGCGAGTTCCATCACGAGATGAAGCTGTTATAGAAATTGTCACAAACAAGGGAAATAGACCAACGTCCCATATTCAAACTCAGAATTAGCCACTGTTCAATATTCTCTTACATCAGCTTCTCATTGCTATGTTGATTATTCCGATAAGTAGTCTTAGGCCTCTTTTCTTTCATCCTCTTTATCTGTATACATAGTTCTACTGATTCTCTGACTTCTAACTAGGAGAATAGATTGAATTCTGTCTCCCGAGAATATTTTTTTAGAGAGTAGAGTCCATCGATTGATTTGACCTCCATTAGAGAGGTTTCTCCATACCTTTCAAATAATGTGGATGTAGATTTACATTACAGAATCAAGGTGTTGTACATAAAGAAGAATAGATCAGTTTGTAATAACTCTGATGTGATGGCAAATAATACGTTAGTCTATTTTTGGTGCAGACTGAGATAATATTGTTGGTCTATTTTTGGTGCAGACTTAGATAATCTTTTATGTATTTGGCCCGAGTTCATTATTCAATAGAGCTGCATCATTTTTTTTGAAGTAGTGCACCATTGTTTGTGGATGTTATGTATCTGTTAAGCTACATTGAGGGTTCAACCTTTTCCCAACTCGTGAAATGGATTGATGTTATATCCTGCAATAATAAGAAAGATGACTCCAAAAGTAAGCAAAAGCTCCAAGCAATGCTTTCTTTTCACTAGTACATCATGATTTATATGTTGCATTGGTTGAGTTTTCAAGTGTTAATACCATAATCCACGACATAAAAGCCATTTCTTGTTGACCTGTACAGGCTAAATAGAAAGAGTCTTGCTAACACGTGTTTCACGGCAAACTTTGAACACATACTTTAGGTGTCCGCCACGACCAAAACCCTTGCGAAATTAGCTAATACCAAATAATGGCCAAAAATGACCGGACTTATAGAATTCTATGGGGCCATCAACTTTGAACAAATTTGTTTCTATAATACTCATGCAACACAACTTGTATCACTTTTATTGAAGATATAATGCATATCCACGAAGTTCAAATCAACAGAACCTTTACCAGTAATCTCCACAAGAGCATTTACCATCCTTGAAATGATGGAACCGCTTGTTATCCCTAACAATAAGCTCCCTACCAACAAGCTTGGACATAATCTTTACAGCATTATGACAATCACCACAAATCCGAAGGTTCTTGATGATCCTAAGAGTTGTCCTTGCTGGAGTGCTAATCAATCCATATGCAATAGCCAAGCGCTCACTATGATACATCAAGGCCTGCTCTTTAGCCTCTTGATCAATGTCGTGAAGCACATATCTTGTGTCTGGCACATAACCAGCATCTCTCATTTGTGCATTCAGACCTTTTACTTTTTGATATGTATCTTCCTTGTATGAATTCACACTCCGATATTCACTAACTTTATCCTTTCCTTCAAGCATGCTACTTGAATGTTTCTTTGGTGGTGGAGCTGCAACTTGATTAGCCACGACCCTAGACGGGTCAACAGAGGCCAACAATTCCTCAGCACGGTCTTGAAGCTCAATATCACCATGAATTTGAGCAAAATTCATCAAAGACTCCCATACTTCAGCCGTGGGCTCGAGTGGCATGTTCTCGATAAGTTCCATAGCTTCATTCAAATGCCCTGATACCCCCATAACGTTGACAATACCCAAATAATGTTCGATCACTGGAACAATTTTATACTCGTTTTCCATCGACTTAAAATGTGATAAAGCTTCTTGGACAGCTTCTGCACTCGCACAAGCGGATAAAATTGCAATGAATGTTTCCCCATTGGGATCGAATCCCGACTGCCTCATTTGTTCAAATAGCAACAACCCATCACTTCCCTGCCCATTGTCTGCATATCCATTAATCATCAAATGCCACAAACCCAAATTCCGTTCCCGCATTCTATCAAACACTCTGCGTGCATCTCTAGTACTACCGCATTTCACGTACATCTCAATCAATCTAGAGTTCAATTCTACATCGCCAATGTAAGGCGAACGAATAAATAACTGTTGAACCTTTTTTCCCAGCTCGAGCGACTTCGTATTAGCGCACGAGTGGAGTAAGGCTTCGAAAACAGCGTAATCGGCCGGAGCACCAAGAGAGATGAAGTCAAGGGTTTCTTTAATCATACCATCTTGACACAAACTGATTAAATCGACATTGGGGTTTACAGTAGGAGGCTTGGTGACTTTTTGACCATTGTCGGGGTTGTTTTTGCGGGGAGAACGAGGGTCGGGATTTTGGCGTTGGGGGAGGCGATTGTTGCGGGGATAAATCGTGGGTCTGCTGGAGTTGTTTGGGAGTGCGTAGGTTGAGAGGCGTTTGATAGAATAAGGTGGTATGCTTTTAGGTTTGAAGGAGAGGGGCGGGAGAATGGCATTTCCTGCACGATGTTGGATTGTGGAGAGAGACGCCATTGCAGCCGCCTAAACTGTTTTCCGCAGGTTAATAAAAGAGAATATAGGCTTTTAGCTAAATCGAGTTTTTGTCGTCATTCGGGTCAATTTGTATGCTTTTGAGCTACATCGAGTCTTTTTGTCATTTGGGTCAATTTGTTGGCTTTATTTGAGCTAAATTGAATTGAGCAAGAGTTTTCGTCAATTGGATTTAGTTTGTTATATCATTGAACACTCTCGTCACTTACATTATTTTCAGTTTGTTGTATAAATTGAATGTAACCGTGTCTGTTGGTTTAGTTTGTTCTATCATCGTCCGTCCACAATTAATTGGCATTGATTATATATATATATATATATATATATATATATACATATATATATATATATGTATAAATTGAATGTAACTGTGTCTGTTGGTTTAGTTTGTTCTATCATCGTCTGTCCACAATTAATTGGCATTGATTATAGAACAAACTAAACCAACAGACACGGTTACATTCAATTTATGTACTTTAGCATCAAATGTGTGGCATTGGTTTTTAGCTTATTACGTAATCATCGAACATCAAACGTGTTCAAGGTTAGTTAATTGAATCGATTTCACCTAGATGATGGGCACATAAAATGAAATCGTCACAGGTTCAGTATTTGGTCGCCTTGCTTGTCTACATAGCCACCTTGCACAGCCTCTTGTGCCGGACACCAATCTTTGGCACGGACGATGGACTTTGAGCTCCAAAGGGATTTGGACTTCGGTCCAAACATGTTAGTGTGTCTTCTTTTGTCGTATATATGTCATTAGAGCACCTTTTGTAGGCAATTAAGGCATAGTTTCAGCTTGTATGTCTACAATCCATATGTAATGTCTGTTCTTGTTAGGAGGATTTTTTGGCCCATTTAGTTATTATATTTATATATATGGGGGGACTTACTGAGTGCACATTGCCTTCATACCCGGTTATAGCCTTTCAACCTTTGTTGTATAACTTTGTAATCATCATTGTAAATGATTGTTGAATGAATGAAAGCACGAGTTGTTTCCTTTCATTGTTGATTACCAAAGTTGCTACTCATTTATTGCCGCTTGTTACACTACACTTTGCCACTACTGTATTGTGCATAGTTCTTACCTGGCGTTGCCTTAGCATGGCCCATCAAGGTGCACACGGAGTTTCCCTTCCGTGCCAATGGATAGCCACCCCGTGACTCTCTGTGTAGTGTAAGTACCTGGCACACCAGGCAACATAGACTAAGCTTTCAGTCATTGAAGAGTGTATATGACATCATAATTCATAAGCATCCCAAGATCTAAGAGTGTCATCCTACGGTCAACCAACGCCAGGGAACATTACCTGAATTCAAGTAATTTTCAAATGTCATGGCAACAGTTAAGAAGATATGAAAAACAACAAAACAAAGTTCCTTATAATTAGCAAATCTACAATCAAGGTAGTATATACATGTATAATCTGATGGCACCCAGTCACCTATTCCTCTAGTGAACCAGTGCAACACCACAAGATCATATAATGTAATCAGACCATTCCGAGATGAAGGAGGTATGATCCATGGAAAGACCAGGACACTCATCAAGCTTCGAGGGTTGTTTCTTCCCTCCCACCAACCTTGCAGGGTTCCCCACTGCAGTTGTTCGTGGGGGCACATCTATCAAAACCACAGATCCAGCACCAATCTTTGCCCCCTCTCCAATCTTCACGTTACCCAATATGGTTGCTCCAGCACCAATCAGCACACCATCACCAATCTTCGGGTGCCGGTCCCCACCTGCCTTCCCTGTTCCACCCAGTGTCACGTGATGCAGAATTGAGACATTGTTGCCAATCACTGCTGTCTCGCCTACCACGACACCGGTTGCATGATCAAATAATATGCCTTTACCAATTTTAGCAGCTGGGTGAATGTCGACAGCAAAGACGTCGGAGATCCGCGATTGTAGAGCAAGCGCAAGTGGTCTTCGAGATTGGGTCCAAAGTTTGTGAGCCACTCGGTGAGCCTGAACAAATAAGAAAGCATCTTGTTAGTAAAGGCAGTAGCAGGCTGGCACATAGCGTCATCTCATTGTATAGTACCCAAGTATAAGTCTCACTTTAACCCTGAAACACCACACACACACTATCTTTACAACTATGAACTACCACGGATAGAAACACAAAGTCTAAATCTCTACAGCATGAACTAGCAATTTAAACAAAATGCCAATGTAAATTCAAGCTCACATATCATCATATGACTTACTAAGTAATATCATATCTGTTACATAGAAAGTAAAAACAATTCCCAGGTAGTTGGGAATACGCATCTTTGAGATGGTAAGTTACTATGCCATAAGAAAAGTGGAGCGATAATTCCTTGTTTATTATCTACATCTGCGGACAATTATACTGACGCTAATTCTGATGTTAAAAATTTTCTTATTCAAAGATAATTGGGGCAAGAATTTGCATTAATTCACTTCAGGTCTTTATAAAGAGAAGTTAGGTTATTTTACCTCATTCCAGCTTATGAATTTGGAAAATAGTTCAACTCTTTTGCAATTGTTTTTCTAATTCAAACAAAGGATTCTTTCTGTGGTAATACACTAGCACTATTAACCTGTTCAGGTATGGAATAGAACTACGCTTATCTTCCTTACTAGTCGTCTACACTTCAACCATCAAAACTCATACTAAACGAAGGTATAATAGCATATCGGCAGTAAAAGGTGTTCATCATCTTCTTGACAAAAAAGTTCAGCAATGTTTACACTCGTGCCGATATCAAATATGCAGTATAACATAAAATTAAATCCCAATGTATTGATGTATAGATTACTGAACCACCTCAATTACTTCACAATACGTAAAAGCTCGATTTATCTGAAGGTTTCTCTAGTTTCCAATAATCTTATGTAGTACTCCATCTTTCACAAAATGAGCACCCATTTTTGTCCATGATCATGAACAGAAATAACAAAAATGGACAGCTCATTTTGGGAAAGAGGGAGAAGATTGATTCTTCTTTGTGATTCAATCATTATTATCATAGCTAGTGAAAATTCTAATAACACTTGTACAATCAGTAATACTATAAATAATTATAATGAGGAAGCGCTTTCGATTTTGATATCGATGAGGTTCATGGCATAGCAACACAATACAGAAGATTTAAGGCTCCAATTCTCTGTTTCCAATCACTTCAAAATTACAGGACACACTCGAAAGTCTAGAATGCGCACACAAATTTCATACGGGTAGTAGAAAATCTGACCTGGCAAGCGAGGAAACCCTTGTAATTGAGGAGGCAATGAGCGAACGATACACAAGCGGGGTCACGGAATCGGGCGGCGCGTAGGTCGGCCACGGCGGCGGAACGGAGGGCGGCGTCGCCGGAAAATGTATTGAGGAAAAGGTCGTAGAGCAACGTGGAGAGTAGCGTCGAAGAGCAAAGCTTGTTTCCCAAGTGAAAGGAGAGTGATCGTTCGAGAGAGGAGTGAGAGAGTATGGTGGAGTAAAGGTAGCTCGCCAGCGCCGGCTCCGACTCGGCGTCACGTCGCGCCTCCGCCTTGATCTGTGCCCATACCCAAGCCGCTTCCTCGTCGGGGTCCGTCGCCTGAGGCGGCGATGTGTGCCTGAATTCCCCACCTGGCATAGAATACACCGTCTGAGACTGAGCTGAGCTGTATGCTCGAACGCAAAGTGATATGTTGACGGTGAGACGATGCCACGTGGTGGATAGGCTTAGAGATCGGCCGCTGTAATAACGAAAGAGCCCCGACGGAGTCAAATCTTTTAACCCATTCTTTGTACATAGAATTTCAGTCGTATACATTTTTTTATAAAAATTGTAAAAAAAGGATCACTTAAAATAGAATATATAATTATTTGATCCTACGATTTTATCAAATTTATGTGTTTGGTCCCTTTGCTAAAAAAAAAGCAATTTGGTCTCTCAATTTGTATTTCCTTAAGAGATTTCTCCCTTTCGTCGTTACCGTTAGAATTTCCGTCTATTTTTTTTAAAATGCCCCAAATACCCTTATCTTCATTAAATTAAAAAAAATTGAATTGCTTAACTTTTTCTTCATTGCTTGGAAGCCAAGAATTAGTGTTTCTCAAGATACTTGATTAGGGATTTTCTCCCCCTGCCCAATCGTCCCCCAATTTTTTTATGAATATTTACTTTGAAATCAAATGCACCAATTCAATTTCATATGTATATGTATATTGGCATGTGTTTATGGGTATGTATGTGGGATGGATCTGAGATGATGATTTTTGTTGACTAGTTGTAGATCTGAGATTCTTGGTTGAGCTTGTTAATTTGAGATCTGATGGAGATGTTGGGGATGGGGGCTATTGGGTGGTGACATTGAAGAGGAGAGAGAAGAGGGCGTGAGAGAGAGAGAGAGATAGTGGTGGGTTTCAAAAATCAAAAGAGAAAACCTCAACATTTTAGCTTGTTGTCTCACTCCACAGCTCATTTCCAATGTCAACCAACAACAAAAATGGAGTCTACACCTCTCCAAGAGAACATATCTTTCTCCCCTAAGCCCAAAACATCTCCATATTCTAATTCCTTTTCGGCAATCTCCATACCTATACCCATTCCAATTCCCCCGCCCTCATCGATCCAAATCAACCAACCAACCAACACTCTCACTTTCTCTCACCTCATAACCCAAGTCACTCAGCTCTCCCAATCCCTCCTCAACCTCAACATCTCCAAAAACGATGTCGTCCACATCCTCTCCCCAAACTCCACCCTCTTTCCTGTTGCCTTCCTCGCCGTCATTGCCATCGGCGCAATCGCCACCACCGCCAATCCTCTTTACACCCTCACCAAACTCACCCACCAACTCAACGACTCCAAACCCAAACTCATCATCACCGTTGACCACCTCTACCCCAAAGTCAAACCCTTCAACTTACCTTCAATCCTCCTCTCCCCCAAACTCATCATCACCGTTGACCACCTCTACCCCAAAGTCAAACCCTTCAACTTACCTTCAATCCTCCTTTCCCCACCACCACCACCCCCATTTCAAAACAACAACCCCAATTTGTATTACTATTCCGAATTAATTTCTAAAACCCCAAACAGGGCCTTGCAATTACCTTACCCTGTTTCTCAAAACAACGTGGCCGTTATTCTTTACTCCTCTGGTACGACCGGGTTGAGTAAAGGATTAATGTTGACTCACCGAAACTTCATTGCAACAGCGTTAATGGTGACTTGATTATATGTAATAAAGATAAGGGTATTAAAAATCAAAAGAAGGGGTGAGAGAGAGAGAGATTAAGGTTAGTTGGGGGGTGTGTTTCAGTCTTTTGAAGGGAAGTATTAAGGGTAGTTTGTGTATTTAAAAAAATAAACGAAAAAATAGACATTAACGGAGGAAAGGGGGAATCTCTTAACGAAATGTAAATTGAGTGACCATATATTGCATTTTTTTTAGTAGAGGGATCAAACGTATAGATTTGATAAAATTGAGGAACCAAATAATTATATAATTCTTTAAAATTGTGACGACCCGACCCGGATTCTGGAACGGAATCCCAAGGTCGCGCCGCGGAAACTAACATAAGAAGAAGACAAGCACTTGTTAAACAGTAGTGCGAGTCGAACTGTACAACTAGCGAAAGCTTATAAACAAAATATAAAGCCATACTAAAATACGGGTTTACAATAATCGAATCTGCGAAAGCGATAAGGAGAGGAAGTCCCAAGCTATGAAGCTTGAAACCAAAGCCAAAGAAACCAAGAGAGACATTTTCTCTCAAGGGGGAAAAACAAAACTCGTGTGCCGCAACATTGCAGACGTTGAACAACCCATCGGCACTCCAGGCCGGCGTTTAAACAGAGAATCAACCTGATGTAACAATTACCCACGGCTAAAGCATACCGGGGTTAACCAATGATTAAAACAATTATAATAAAGAAAAGGCCCAAAGCTACTCGTGCCCAGGAGAGAACTGAAATAAAAACTAGCACCACGAGCAACGGCACGACACAACACGTCGGCCCAAGGAGGAAATATATAAAAACCCAAGGGATCTACCAGACTGTAAAGTCTAAATAACTTTATAATACAACGATCTCACAAGAATAGAAAAGTACGTTATATGAATCAACGATGCTGAAAGAGATACAACTCCACAAGCTACTACTCGGGAAAGTCGGCTGTTACAATCACAAACACACAAACTAAGCTCGAGCTATCGATCAGCTGCGATCTGTTACAATCACGATCTACTCGGCCTCAATGTGGCGGACAGGTACTGCAACTAGAAAAAAAGTACGGGATGAGTCATAATGACTCAGTACGCTACTACTGAACAATATAACATAATACGAAACATTGTTATAACAACAGTAACATCGCGTTACAACGACGAAAACCCGTGAAGACGTGTCGTATACTTTATAAGAAATCTCTCCTTCTCACTTACTAAATTGTCTAAACGAACTAGGGTGGAATTCCCTGTTCAACACAAACCAAATGAATTCGAAAGTAATTCTCATGAAAGCATTACATGTAAGTATGTATAACTTTATAGTTACGCGTCAAGTCATTCCTGAAATTGGCAAGTATAAGCATGTATAGTCACATATATGCATATCAAGTCATAGAATTCTCAAGTATAAGTAAGTATACCTACAGATATACACCCCATGAAAGTCAATAATGCGCAATCAAGATAAACATGGTCACTTTCGATCCCATGTCTCAATTAACACTTTGTTGTCACATAAGTGCTTGAAATAAATCACATAACAGGAGGATATCATTTCTCTTTCTCCATCTTTGTGTTGCTCCTGCAATACACAAACAATAAATAGTGCCTCGATACCCGTATACGTAGTATCGACGTCCCCGACACAATCCCGTCGGGTTCAACATAGCAAGCCAAAGTCATGCGTATTGCTACAACAGTGGGGCTACTTCTCAATTGTGGCCAACAGAGGAGGGGTGTGTGAACTCCGGTATGGCGACTTATAGCAATTACAAAATAAATTCGTAAAGACTATAGGTCGTCCCACCTTGATTAAACAACAAATGCCAGCTGGACTCGATGGTATGCCAAGTAGATATTTACTTGTCACACAAAATCAAGTAAGGAGCGAGTTCGACAAGAGCGAACTCGTCCGAGTCAAGTAGATGTTTACTCACATAATAAATCAAGTAAAGGAAGCGAGCTCGTTCAAGACAAGCAATCATGTTACCCACGACATGTTCACGATTAATCACATACATTAAATTAAGAGCCCAATTGAGTCTCAAAAATACAAGTGCCAAGTTGTCCATCGAATGTTATTTAAGTTCCAAAGGCTAGTAATCTAGTCGAATGGATTCTACAGGTTGTAGGATCTCACCATGATTCTCGTAAGGTTCAATTGTTCCTTAAGCTCGACTCCGTTGAGTCTTTACTACAATTCATCCCGAATAGGTTATAAATGCTATTTGCATTTCTAACCCTTTTCTAAGTTCTCAGTTCAAGCATAGTTAGGTTCTTGTCTCATTAAGAAACCCTAGATCAATAGTTCACAATTTCACCTATTAGTGAAATATAAGTTCAACACAAGTTGGTGAATCAATTATCAATGAAACCACAGAGTAATCAAAAGCAGATTATGCTTCATGTCAAAGTACACAATATGCCTTATAAGTCATATAATTAAATATGGAGAATCAATCCTTAACAAGTATCACAATTATGCTTTCATAAGTCATAATATCTAATAAGCATAGATGTTTATTTCTAGCATAAATCCAAGTTAAGTTCTTAACTTAACAAATACTAAATCACATATTGTCCAAGACTACTATGTTAGTCTAGGGTCATTAAATCATTTAGATTATAAATAATAAATGCATCCTAGAATGATAATTCATCCTATTGTCCAAAATCCATATTAGTCCATGAATTAAACAAAACTATCCTTCACAAGTTCAAATATTACAAGTCACTCTGCGCAACAATCGTGCTAATTGCATTAAAAATTCCTCCCAACACTAAATGTACTGAATCTTACATATTCAGAAAGTAGACTCTTTAAATTATAACTTAGCATTTTAAAACACTTCATTCGGACTTGTATTCATCAATCTATGATCATATCAAGATCAAGCTACAAATCTGTTTTTCTGTTATGATAATTCTGCCCAGTCAAATTATAAATTCGACCATTATTTCCTCACAACTCCAAATTTCATGAATTTTATATATTCAGAAACTAGACTCTTGGAACTATAATTTAGCACTTTAAAGTACTCTATTCGGACTTGTATTCATCAAAATACAGTCACCTCAAGTTCATGTTAGAAATCTGATTTTCTGTTGTGGTCTGTACTGCATGTCTATCATACAAACTTCACCAAAAATTGCTCATTGATCCAAATGACACATATCTTACATTTCCAAAAACTAGACTCTTTGAGCTAGAGTTTACCATTTTAAAACACTCCAATTGGATATGTATTCATCGATTTATGATTACATTAACATCATGTTAATAACCAGTTTCTCTTGTTCAGTCTCACTGTCGCAGCCATGGTTCGTGATTTATTAAAAATACTTCCCAATTGATACAAGTCCATGAACATTAGTTGTTCCAAATCATGTTTAGAACACTTTTAATGCTATACACAAACACAATCTATTATGTCTAGAGGCCAGCCCCAAAATTTCCAGAATTTAACCCTAACATGAAAAATTCTTTAAAGTTAACAATTGTAATGAATTCCTTCACAAGAATTACTCCTAAGCACAATTAGAACCACATTCATGCTTTACCCAAACCCAAATTAATAACTTAACAAAGCAGCCCCAAAATTTCCAGATTTATAACTTGTTGAAATGAAGATTTCTACTTCACAAGAAGTCTTCCTAAGCATGAATACTACAACTATTATGAAGGGAGTATGTCATTATATTGAACATACAATTTTTCAGGGATTAGAAGACGTACCTTAAGCCTTAGATTAACATGATTGATCAACAAATAAAATGGAGACAATCGAAGAAGAAGGCAAGAGCTTCGTTTTGGTAGTCTCAAAACTCCGATCGGGCTCCCGGATCTCCGGCAATCGATCACACAAGCAAGAAAGCTTCCCAAGGTCAACAATGGTGAAAAATATTCAGCAAGTGTGGAGGTTGAAGACAACCAAGGCTGTCTAAGACTTTATATGGTCTAACTAAACCATAATCCAAGTGAAATGGTGTTAAATGGCTTCCTATTGGTCAAGGCTTGAAAGCCTTTGATAGACAACTCATCCAAGGGCTTTGAGGGCTTAGACTAGAGTCAACAATGGTGTACTAAGTCACTAAGGTCAGCCAAGGGGCAAGGGTATTGAAGACAACAACCAAAAATGACAAAATATCCCGAATGTGTGATTTCTGGGCAAAATTCCATTTTGTTGTTATTGGACAGTCGATCTTGTAAAATCGACCATAAATAGCTCACAACTCCAAATGAGGTGATTATTGATTTTTCTGAAACTAGACTCATTAAACTATATTTTAGGCTTTTAAATTACTCAATTTGGACTCATATTCATCAAAATACAGTCCCTCCAATTTCATGATAACATTCAGATTTTTTTGAAAACAGAACACAGAGACAGCCATAGTACGTGGCATAATTGAGGTACTTAAACAACTTGAAAAATTACCAAATTTTACAGGGAGTAACCTAACATATGTAGGTAAAACATACTAAATTTTGAGAAAATTGTCTTTAGTAGATTGGTACCAGAATTTTTCTGAAGTTTGCCCAAAAACAGGACTGAATCTGTGAAGTAATAAGTTGGTCATCTTATTTCCAAATAGGACTACAGTTCATGCAAGGACTCAATTAAAGAAAACGACGACAACTACTATGAATGTTGTGACCACATGTAAACTTGTAAACATGGTTATTATGAATGTAAATGCATCTGAGCAAGTACACCAGGACCTAGGATCTCTCAAAAGTCGTGAGTAAGAACGAAGTACGTAAACGTTCTACCGAGTCAAGTACTTAAGGATTCGGGGTCTCACAAAAATAACAAGGACCGACCTGACAAGCTTCAACCAATGTGCCTTTTAGACACATTCCTATATGCAACAGTAACTTGTCAATGATGGAGTTAACTAACGCTCGTTAGTGTATCATCGATCGATAAGAGCTTGAGCAAGAATATGAATAACCATCAACCCACCCTCTTGCTTTCATGTTGACATACGCCAGATCCCCGATCCTGCCTGGCAGACGAGGAACTCTCTAAACAGGACTGTCCTGTGCAACAAAAATATTGGAGTGTTTATCATCACTCACGTCACAACATGGATGGATGGATCAGTAGATTCTCCTACGTACATTTATAATTATGATCTTTGCATTGCACCTCTTAATTTCTTCCTGGTGACTACTGTTTCTCTTGTGCAAGAATTACACCATCATTAAGAGCAAGTCCACCAAGTAGCTGATATGCCAGCCCTCCAGCCCAATTGCTTTTTCAATATGAATTTATTTTCCATCTTTAAATTAGCACATCACTTTTGTGATTTTGAAAATGAAAACAGAAAATGTTAAGAAGCTACATTATACAAACTTGAACTATAACAAATTTGGTTTCTATTTCAAAAATATATAAAAGAAATACAAAAAAAAAAATCTACAATAACAAGTAACGGATATACACAACCTCCAACTTGGATGACTCTTTTACACGACTTTATTTTTGTAAATTAGCAGTATCAAGCTCTCGCCTCTTGTACTTTATTTATGCCAGCTCCCTATGTCCTTCCATGAGCTGAACTTCGTGGAAAAAAATCCCACAAGTCCCGTTTCGAGGAGTGACCTTTAAACCATTATACATGCTGCCAACACGTTTGACTACCTGCAGCTGCCTGCCTTGAGCAACGGTTACCTTTTTGTGTAATTGCCACACAAGTTGAAGAATAGGAATAACCCTCATTGCTGTAACTTCTATACGGGATTGACTGAAAAGATGAACAGCTATCAACCCTCTCCCGTACATGCTGCCAACACCATTTTCTACCATTACCTGGTTTCCTTTGGCAAGGGGAACCGTTAAGTGTAGCAGCCCCACAAGTCAAAGAAGAGCCACCATTGATAGAATCTCCTAGAATCTTTGACTTGTGCTCATCAAGTCTGGTTCCTTTATGTTCTTCACACGGGATTGACTGAGAAGATGAACATCTATCAACCCTTTCCCGTACATGCTGCCAACACCATTTTCTACCATTACCTGGTTTCCTTTGGCAAGGGGAACCGTTAAGTGTAGCAGCCCCACAAGTCAAAGAAGAGCCACCATTGATAGAATCTCCTAGAATGTTTGACTTGTGCTCATCAAGTCTGATTCCTCTATGTTCTTCGCACCTCTCATGCCCTGAAACAGGAGGCCTTGTGCAGAATGTCCTGTTCTTCAGGTTGACTCCACAGATAGTATCGATATTCGTTTTGATACCAGATTCACAAGGTGTTCTACTTTTCAGAACTGGACCGTGCACAAAGCGTTCGTCCTCTACAATGACCGGACTTGAACTGAATTCATTGATCCTCCTACCTTTATGCTCCTCGCACCTTTTTCTTCTCGTAACTGGTACTCTTGTACAAAAAGAACCATCATTAAGAGCAACTCCACAAGTAGGGGAGACGCCCTCTGGCCAACATTGCTTTGCAATCAATTTTGGTTTGGTACCATTGACTTTCATTCCTTTGTGGTCCGTGCACCTCTTTCTTTCCGCAGCTGGCTTCCTTGTACAAACAGATCCTTGACCTAAGGCTACACCACATATGCTGGTATGGTCCTTGTTAACGCCAAACTCTTTTGAAACTACTATCGGTCTTGATCTGCCGAATCTGAAAATTCCAGAAAGGATATCACCTCCCTCCTGCTTCATGTAGAAACTAGATCTATTCTCCAACAAAAGCTGTTCACATTTCTGGATTCTGATACCCGCTTTCTTTGGATGAAAGATATGCAGCTTGCTGACAATAGGAAGTAGCTGGGTAGGACGTGAAGCATAGCGTTCAAGTATCTGGTGTATGTCATTGGTTCGACGGGCACAATTCTTTTCTTTGTTCCATGCATAATCATAGGTGTCCAACATCCGTGCTTCTGTTTTTTCAGCATCACTCTTACTTTTCATCTGTAAAACAGGTAAACAAAAGTGTTGCAGCTATCCACTTATGCACATATATACTGTCTTTTTTTTTTTGGGGGTTGGGTGTGGGTGTGAAAGTTTACAGGCAACAGAACATCATTCAGACACTCGAAGACTAATAACAAATAATTAAGAATAATCATTCAGATTCTTGTAAGTCATCTACAAGTGTGTTTCTCTGTTTGTGTGCGTGTTTATGTGTGTGCATGGTCGGACACGTTCGTTCTGGATGTGTGTATACATGCTAACTAAGCTCCATAAGCTGTTAAATGTAATAATCCCTCAAGCAGCTTGCCATCCCAAAAACTTCTAAGAAATAATGAAAAAATTAAAACAATCATGTAATATACTTAGTGCAGGAGCATAGCATTCTTAAAAGTGTGTATTTATCATGATACAGGACCTCAAAAAAAAAAAAATTAACCCACTAATATTGTGCAATTCTTGGTAGTGAGAGTACATGCTCTTTGGGGCTAGTATATGGTCATGCTCATCGTACTATTAACTTGGCATGGCTAGAACATGGTAAGAATCCTTTATGCAGATAGCCATTAGAGAAGAAAAAAATCATAAAGCAAAAGAATCTGAAGAGAACACACTATACGACATTAGAGATTCACCATAAAAACTGACGAGACTTGATAAGAAAATTAAATCACCAATAGTACAATCTTAGTAGATGATATTGTTCTCAAATCTTTACGTGCTCGCCGAAATTAGCAAAGGCAGAAGACGATTTCTGAAGCATATACATTCCTCCAAGTAATGACAAACATGAGAAAGAAAATTGAAGACATATACTTACAGGAGCCCATCTGAAGGCAACAGGAAAGCCTTTTGAAAATATCTCCTTAAACAGCCCCTTTGCTTTAGAGTCATTTAGCTCACCATTTGGGGAGTCCTTCTCTAAATGAGCACCTTTACGTCCATACTGCTGAAGCCTAGTCCTGATGTTATCAGTGTGGCCAGCGTAAACAGCAATTATGTCTTTAGAGCTAAGATTGCGACCCCTTCGTCCAGATTGGGGGAGTGATACAGCTATTCCCAATTCATAAACTCCCGAACAAGAAGGACAATTTGGGATATTGTGAGTCCTATATTTCTGTGCATTATCCTTCTTCAGCAAATAATCGTCCCAGTCAGAAGGCCCAATAAGAATCTGACAAGACATGAATTTTTATTAGAATTCGAGCAAATTAGCCAGAAATATATGTGAACATCTCCAGAATTATCCCCAAAAGATATTCACAAAGTAATTGCAAATTAAACAATCTATGTCCTCATGCCTTGTAACCAAAAAACAACTTTCTGCAGCACAGTAATCTTCTTCTTCTTCTTCTTTTTTTTTTTTTTTTTTTAAGTTCAATCATTAGTTCACCAGAGATGAAAACAAAAGATGCTCTTGAAAAACTAGACTGATATTCTGAAGGAAGCTAAGATCAAAATTATGAAGGGAAGTTGCAAATTTTGTTCTAAAACCACAATAGCTAAAACAACTGACCACCAAAATCAGCTCGTTTGAGATCAGCTCGAGAACTAATTAAGCCAAGTTAAAACACATTTTCAAGCTCAACAATATTACCAAACTATGCTTGAACATTCAAGCGCTCGGCCTGGCACGAGCAGATCAAACATCAAATTAATTAGAGTGAGCTGGTTGCAAACTATAAGAAATTTATAGTTCAATGGTGTTGGAAAAAGGGCTCCTCTCAATGAGAAGCGAAAGTCAAAAGTGATGGCTGCACAGTATTTGGGGGTGCATGTACCAAGGGTGCAATGTACTTGTGATAAATGTACCGAAGGGGTGCAATGTATATGTAAATAAGGAAATAAATCTAGCTTCTCCGGGTGTAGGAATGTCCATTCTCAAGTATAAAACGATGAGTGTGTGTACAAAAGGCTTATCCGGGGGGTGGGTAAATAGGGATATTATGTTGGGTATGGAAACGAGTGAATTTTGTACTATATTTTTCTCAATTAGTGAAATTGGTGGCTCTCCATGTTTGTGTGTGCTCTCTTTTCCGACCACTTTTGGCTTTATACATTTTTCCTTATTGTCATCTGTTGCCGTAGTGTTATCTTGAATAAAGAAGTTATCGTGCTTTGTTTCCGCTAGCGCCACTTCTCCCAACAAGTGGTATCAGAGGTTTGTTTAGGTAGTCTTGTTCAAAATTCATGGCTGAAGAACTTAACAACTTTAGTGTGAAAGGTTTGATGGCACAGGGAGTTTTACACTTTGACAAAGAAAAGTAAAGGACATCCTAGTTCAACGAGGCTTGGCAAGAGCGTTGAGGGGAAGATGGGAAGCCAAAAAATATGGCGGACGACGACTGAGAGGATATTGAGTCAAGGTGTGTAAGTACCATTCGACTCTGTATAGCTAATAACATTATTAATAATGTTATCGACGAAGATTTTGCACCAAAATTGTGGGAAATGTTAGAGAAGTTGTATCTCGACAAAAGCATAATCACAAAGTCAAATCTAAAGCGAGATTTGTATCGGATGAAGATGGAAGAAGGTGGAAATTTTATGGACCACATGAACGCATTCAATGAGCTCCTTGATCAACTTGCAAAGGTTGATGTGAAAATTGAGGAACATGATAATGTCGTTTTTCATCTTACCTAAATTCCCAATTTGTATGATAATTTGGTCACCACAATTCTCAATGGCAAAGATAGGTAACTATGGAAGATGTGGGGCCAAATCTTGTATCTAATGATAAAAGGCTGGTGGAGATAACCAAAATTTAGTTTTGGACCTTTTTGGTTTCTCATGCAGGGAATCAAAGGGGAAGGTTATATGTCCAGGGATTTAGTGGTAGCATGTTCAAATACAAGGATGGTGGAAAAGGGTGGACGGTGCTACAAGTGCGGAGAACAGTGTCACACAAAGAGAAACTGTCCGACTTGGAAAAAGAAAGACGGTGGTGACGCTGAGAATTCCACAGTGGTAGTGTTTGATGATGGAGAGGTTCTCGCAATCTCCAAAATTGGTGATTCTTCTCAAAATGAATGAATATTGGATTCAGGGTCATCTTATCATGTCTGCTCCAATAAGAAGTATTTTGATACGTTCCAAGAAAAAAAGACAGGTTCTGTGCCTTACCTAATAGGTACCGATGTGCGGTCTAGGGTGTTGGGACGATAAAGCTTAAAATGTTTGATGGGTTGGTGCGTAGTTTGGGTGGTGTGATTTATGTCCCAAAGTTGTGCAAGAATTTAACATCCTTAAGCCGGATAGACTCCAAGGACTGCACATGTTTTATTGCAAGGGGAGTTCTAAAAATTACAAGCGGCGAAAAGGTCCTACTAAAGAGAGAAGACTATGGTGGTTTATATCGTCTCGTGGGGAGTACGGTGACTAGTGCTCAGACAACAATAAAATGTTGGAAATGAAGTGCATAAGTAATGTAGGCCTTCAAGCGTGAATCGGTTGTGAATGTAGCCGATTCACAAGTGACATGTTTCCAGATGGCGAGAAGGAAAATCCTGCTAGTGAAGGGGTTGCATCAAAGTCCCTCTTCATAGCACTCGGTTTTAGTTGCACATAGCATTGGCTAAAATTCTTCATTCGAAATTATGTGCGCTGGTACATGGACGGAGAGGCCGATGGTTAGTTTGTGGTTACCTGCAAATGGGTAAACTCTACGAACTCTCTCATGATTAGCGCAAGCTAAGTAACCGAATAATGTTTAGCTTCTCATTTGCTCGGAGGGGGGAGATTTGTTGGAAAAAGGGCTCCTACCAATGAAAAGCAAAAGTCAAAAGTGATGGCTGCACTTTGGTGGTGCAATGTACTTGATGGTGAATTTACCGAAGGGATACAATATATATATATATATATATATATATATATGATGCAATGAATCTAGCTTCTTGGGATATGTGAATGGTCTATTTTCAAGTATAAAAGGATGAGTGGGTTATTATTGGTGTACAAGGAAAAGGAGTCTAGATTGTCGATGGGTGAACTACAGTCCAGTTTTGGGGAGAGAGTAATAGAAGTCTCAAGTATAAAAGGATGTGTGGGTTATTATTGGTGTACAAGGAAAAGGAGTCTAGATTGTCAGGTGGGTGAAACACAGTACAGTTTGGGGGAGAGAGTACTAGAAGGGTGAGAGCATGAAATTGAAAAATGCTAGGTTTACAATTATTTCTACAACTATTGCTCCAACTAAGCCCTTGATGAATGATAAATGTATTTTGGAGAAAGATAACATTACCCTTCATTAAAGGGTAGTTGTGACAATAGTTGTAGAAATAGTTTTAGACCTAACAAGATTGTATAAAATTTCACATAGATATTGGGGGTGTGGGTACAAAAGGCATATCCGCGTGTAAGTGATACTGTCTTGGGGTATAAACATGTTTAATTTTGTACTAAATTTTTCTCAATTAGTGAAATTGGCAGCTCTCCATTTTTGTGTGTGTCCTCTCTTTTGTCACTTTTGGCTTGCCGTGGTGTTATATTAAATAAAGAAGTTCTCCTGCTTTTACTTTTCCCAACAAATGATAAGCATAAGCATAATTTCAGTAATCAGATGAATTCAAAGGCAAAGAGCTCCAAATTGTCGCAACTGTTGAGCTACATCTGCTCCAAAATGGGGAGGCTATGTATATAGAGTTAGACAATGTGTGTGTGTGTGTTTAGAAGGGAGAAAGCAGACCTTCCATTCGAAGAAAGCAGAGTCGTGCTCGGTGTGCTTAGAGTCTTCTCGCTTCAAGCGGCTGCTGGTGGCAGCGGGGATGATGGAGACGACGGATTTGTCCCTCACTCCCATTGCGCTCCGACCACCTGAGGAAACGGCGGACAAATCGTTTCGTTTATTTAGCGCGGTCATTTATTAGAAAGACCAATTTGCCCATTAGCGATTGATTAGAAATCTCATACTCCTCCGTTAATAATTCCTAAAAATACTCCATTATGTTATAACAGATAAGAAAGTAAAGTAAAGATGTAAATGAAATAGATAATTTTATTTTTGAGAGCAGCGTATAATATAAGCAGAGGGAAGGGAGAATGAACTCTACAGGAGTAAGTGAAAATGAAAACATGAGCTTACTAATATAGTAGGGCGATACTTCTTCATTAAGCTTCGTAAAGCTTCTTTAGTAAGCTTTTCTAAAGTTTCCTCAGTAACCTTCGTATTCTCCAGTAAACTTCCCCAAAACTTCCTCAGTAAGCTTCGTAAAGCTTCCTCAGTAAGTTTCGTTGAATCTTCCTCAATAAACTTTGTCATATGACTTCTCTTATAATCTTCTATTAATTGGCTTCTAACAAAAAAAAAATCCACAAAATATATATTACAACACATTATTCTTTTTGCGAAGTTTCTAAAAGAATACGGGGTATATTTTCCCATAATAAAGCATCTTTTGTAGAGTATTAGTTTTACAATTTTATCTTTTTGTTTTTATTCAATTATTCAGTAGATAGGACCGATTTTTATATCACTACAAACTATTTCCTTCGGTCCAATTAAAGAGTTTATTTTCTATTTTTAAAAGTTAACATGTGGCTAAATCAAATTAAAATTTAACATATTTTCATTATATTTTTGGAAACAAAATCTCATTCACTAAAAACTAAATTAAAAATAATATGAAATACAAATTTTATGACTTGTAAAAATAAATATACTTATGTAAACATGTGGCTAAATCAAATTAAAATTTAACATACTTTCATTATATTTTTGAAAACAAAATCTCATTCACTAAAAACTAAATTAAAAATAATATGAACTACAAATTTTATGACTTTGTAAAAATAAATATAGTTATGTAAATCATCGGACAAACTTTAATTAAGTTAACTCAAAAAAGTCAAAAGTGAATTAGTGGTTAGAACCGTGGGAATATTATTTTACGGATACCAAAAGTAAGAAAGAATTTACGTTTGGTGTCCGTAATAATCTCATGAAATTTGCCCTTAGATCTCGTGTTAGAAATACATTTTAAGGGTTTGTTTGATAGTTTGTTAGGGATAACTAGTATTATTAATCCTGGTGCTCTTATCGTCTTCGCAATTAATCCTTACTTATATATAAGAGGTAATTTTATAATTAAAAAAATTTTTTTTTTACTGAGGGTGTTAATAATATCATCATCTCCCTTAATATTATTAGTGAGGGGATAAGGAATTTATCCGGATAGCTTGTGCTATTAGTTCCAACTGCCTATTGCGTACCAAACATCCAACAATTCGACTTATTAATCTTATCCGGCCTTAATCATAACTATCAAACGGCTACTAATAGTATTGTTTTCACTATTGCACCCTTTAATTTAACCCAAGTAAAGGCTTGCAAAGCATCTTTTAAAACTTTTATGGATGAAGTTGAGTAACAAAATAATTACTTATAATGAAATTAAATATTTTTTCTAATATGTATCCAGTGGAAGGGACTCTTTTGTAGGAATGGTGAATGCCCTTTTCAGATTTTAAAAAAATATATATATATATATATATATATATATATATATATATATGTGACACCGCTTGAGTTTAACTTGGGGCTACTGTGAGAAAGAAAATGAAATGAATTTTGACACCAATTGAATTAATGGTGTTAAGAATGATAATAAAATTGAATTGTAATAAGGACACTTGCAAAGCTTCCATTAATAAAAATATTTGTATTAAAAATCATTCACAATGCATTGCAATTAATTAAGAAGAATTTGCATGATGGAATAATTTTTTTAATTGAAAAACTTTAACAAGTGTTACGGCCACTATTAAAATCTCTATTTTTGTCTCTCCAATTGCCAAAAATTAAACACGCCCCGGCCCTGAGAATAATAATAATAATGTGTAATTAAATCGGTCCCTCGAGATTTACTCATCTCTAGTTGATTCGTTTGCTTATTATTTATCCAATTAATCCAAGTTTTAGGAGGATTGAATCTCAAATCTCCCTCAAATTATTAAGTTTATAGGAGACTGAATATAATTTTTTCGATCGTAGCCTTCGAAAAAAGAAAAAATATATATATATCTCAAACCTAAGAAGAACTTTAATTCCACGCCTTAACTTCTAAGAAACACCAAAAGTATTATGTCTTTCAAATATGATTATTGACGTAAATACTCCATGAAGCATCTTCTACTACACAACTGGTAGCTTCAATTTGCTTTTCATAGCCTTTTTCTTTTTTCTCCGGCTTACTTTAAATTATTTGGGTGCAATATCTGAGTCAAGTTGGTTTCCTGTCATTAGCGAATGGTTCAACTCAAGTTGGATAAGCTCAAACTCGAGCTTCATGAAAACAGATTTAAATTTCGAGTCAAACACAAAAAAATAAAAAAATAATTAATTACTAGTATGTGAAATTAACTTTAATTACATATAAACATAATGGAAGAGGCTTTTTTCACCCCTATACTCGTATAATTCTCCACCCCTTCCATGAATGCATAAATGAAATTTTTAGGTAAAATTACACATATCTATCGTATTGTTTTTCTAAAATAAAAAATAAATTAATTCTAAATTTACCATTTATGATGTACCAACCATCCATTGCAAACAAAATTAACACTTTCTTGTGAAACTGTAAACTTACTATGAAATTACTTAGTATACTTATTCATATCATATATTCCTTACAATTAAATGGTCTTCATGAGTAAATCATGATACTTTTCCTAACTATATATTTTTTTTCCCATATGTGAAAAGGACGAGGGAGGGAGGGAGAGTGGTCCTTTGCTTTGTTGCAGTATACTACTTAACGTGTAATTTCATCTTGACAAAACATGGTATAATTTAAATTTCATATATTAATAAAAGGGACGGATCGGAGAAGTATATTTAAGGGCAGTGCTATTCCCACCCCCCCATTTTGCTGAGTATACCCTCTTACCATTATTACAAAATTGCCACAATTTTAAAAGACTATATTACCCTTAAAAATTTTAAGAACACTAACATACTGTGCGGCACCCCCTCACACCCTAATGTGCGGTGCGGCACCCGCACCGTGCCTTATGTGCGCACATCTTAGGGTGTGCGGCGACACTACGCACTTCCTCCAAAAAATTCAAAAAATTATTAAACCGCACACACACACACACTAATCCTCAATCAAGAACTGATTTTCAACCGAGATCTCAAATGAACCACCACCGAGATCGCAAATAGCAGTAATCCCATCATTCGTATTCCCGCGACAGGCTAATGCAGAAGAATGGGTTCATCAATAATTTCAAGAACATCTAAACACTTTCTCCGCTTCCTTTGTTAGTTCCTTATGACGATCATCAAAATGACGAGGAACTGCAATTATAGCCTTTGAGACCATTCTCATGAGATGGTTTTCAACTGACTCCTTAATCTTGCGAAGGATCAAAGTATACCATTCTGTTGGAGACTTGTGCACACTGCCCACTTGCATCAATACTTCTTCATCTGATCCTTTCACAATTTTGTAAATGAATTGATTCATGGGTTTAGATTTTGTGTGAAAGGGTAAAATAGGAAAATAAGGGGGGCATACTTAGTAATATAGGAGGTATAGAATTTAAAATGGGGGGTAGACTTAGTAAGTGGGTAGGCTAAGTAATTTTGGGGGTGGGAATAGCAACACCCTATATTTAATTTGTACGCTCCCAAACATAAGCTATGTATGGAAGTCAAGTTTTATAAATTAAGAAATTTTGAGGTTTTTTCGCAAGCAAATGAACCGGTGTTGGTTGAACCAACTATTTGAAAATGGAGCCTATCGAACAAACAAACGAGTTAGGCATATTCGGCTCAAAAAGTTAGATGTAGTCAAAATTCAAGTTTGAACTCTATCCTGTCGAGCTTAATTAATAAAGTGCAAGTCGAATATGTTCAACTTCTTTACCAAAAGCTGGAAACTTCAACTAAAGTCCACAACGAAATGAAAAGTGGGCGTTTGATGAGTTGAGGGCAGCCTCCCTCTATTATTCCTAAATCATGTAGTTGGTTAAATTGACGTTGAAATTTTGATCAAAAAGTAACTACACCCTTCGTTTCAATTCAAAAGAAAATCTTCTAGCTAGCTCAAAGTTATTTTCTATGAAGTTCATCTTCTTTTCTTTTCAAATTGTCCTGAATATTTTTTCTAACACTGGGAAGAAAAATCAAAGAAACTAGTCCTAAGATAGTTTTTATTTCATAAAATTGTACGTATTTTTTAAAACATAAGTAAAATTTTGATTTTAAATAGTCACATGTTAACTTAAAAAAAATTAAATTAAATTCTTTGCCTGATACGGATAAAGTATCTTTTTGCCAAGTTTGATCCATAGCCCACTTCGATCCTCTAAGGTAAGGGTTATTAGCTCTAGGGTTTTGCGCAAACCTCCATTATTATTTATTCCTACTTAATTCAAACATTGCTTTATTCGATTTTCTGCGGCTTGCCTTAGATTGGTTGTTGTAAGTTTTGTTTTCAAAACACAACAGCAACTAAGGATTAAAAAAAAGTCGTTTTTTGTTGACCAAGAGGAGGATAATTGGAACTTGCATGGTGGCAATTAGTCTCTTTTTGGGCCAATTGCTCACCTAATCAAATTTGATTGGATAATACTGTTTTAATTATTAAGGATAAAATGCACCAAATATATATATATATATATATATATATATTCATGTACTTTGTTGTACGTAAGAGTAAAAAAAAATATTTCTATATTATGCTATTGCGTCTTTTTCATTTCTGTACAATTTTTAAATGTGTGTTATTATCAATGACATATGCTATTCTGCATGTTTAAAAAATTTCAGGGTATCATTTTCCAATTAAGAATTATTTTCATATAATTGACAAATATACCCATTATTTATATTAACATGATTTCTTAAGTTGTACGTACAAGAATGAAAAAATGGATATACCTTCTTATTACGGGAGCAATTTTACTAGTATTTATTATAAGTAAGTACAGTAATAAATACGTATGTATTAATTTTATCCTAGTAGAGTGAGTATAATAATAAATAAATAATGAATGGCATAGAATAAAAAGTCAACATCGATCAATGCTGAAATAGGTAGACTAGTCTGGTCATGACTGACGTGAGAGTTGTTTTCTTGTACTAGTAACCTATATGTTGACAATTATTCCTCCCTACTTACTTGTATTCTAGGAGTACATTTGATTTGAGAATATATCTGAACGAACGAACGAACAGCTGTGCAGATAGATTGATTTACCTCCAGTCCAGTCCAGTCCAGTCCAGTCCAGTCCACCAATCACAACTCTCTCAAAGTTGACAATTTTTGTCACGAGTCGAATTATTATTATAAAAAAGGAACAAAGAAGAAAATATAAGAGAATTTTTTATGCGCTATTATTATGTACGCCTATTAATCAATCCGTTGCGTTGGTTCACTTTTAAAAAAAAAAAAAAAATTTATGCATGCAATCTCAATATATATAGCTCTCAATTTTAATTTTACATGAAATATAAAATAGTCAAAACGGAGGAGTTTTAGTTTTCCATAAAATTTCGTTAGCTCATTACTATGTATATATACTCCCTTTGTCCCAAAAAGAGACATATTTTCAGTTTTGAATCTATCTTAAAAAGTGAACTACATTTCCATTTTTTTTTTTTTTTGAGGAATACATTTCCAAATTCAAGTCACAGATTTTGATTATTTTTTTATTCTTTTACCAACATAATTTTTTCAAACATGTCATACAAAAAAATATATTACAATATTAAAATATATAGAAATAAAATTGAAATCTTTTATAAAGTTAGAGTAATCAATGAAATATTAAAAAAAAAACAATAGGAGTATTATATATTATAAATAACTAGTTATACATCCTTGGCACGAAAATTTTATTTTTTCAATAATTAAGAAAGACCGAAGAACATACAAAGTTAAAATTTTATTTTTTCAATAATTAAGAAAGACCGAAGAACATACAAAGTTAAAATTTTATTTTTTCAATAATTAAGAAAGACCGAAGAACATACAAAGTTACTAGAGCTTTGTTTGACAAAAAAGATCGTTTGAGATTAGCTTGTGAGATAATTAAACCAATCTCGAATAAAACTCTAAGCTCACTGGACACTCAAGCGTGGCTTCATAAGCGTACAACTGGATGTTTCTGTTCAAAATATCAACCTACTCGACCTTGACTTGATGAAAAACTGTTTGAGATTAGTCCGTGAGCAAACCAAGTCACACGTGAACATCATTTCAAGTTCACTAAATTTATCAAACATACATGAACATTCAAGTGTTTGACCCGACTCAACTCGTTTTTATCCCTAGCTAGAAGCCTAGAATTAAGCAAGGAAAAAGAAGACTAAATAATTTTTTTTTCAATTTTTTATTTTTTTACGTTATAGGATATATAAAAAATATTCAATGGTCCTGAAATACCACGTCGCATGTCTACTTGGTGCACCATAACCAATAATGAAATAATATAATGCGAAAGTGGTATAAAGTGGACTTAAAAGTAGACTTCACTTTTTAAACTATTTTAGTTTTATAATGTATTGCTATTGGTCGTGGTACATATACGTAAGCATGACACGTGATACTCCGAAACAATTAAAATTTTATCTAATGGTAAGATTATATTTCGCAAATTCTTTACACTTTTAAGTTTTGATAGACTCAAAACTTTCATAAGAAAATCCTATATACCACCAAGTGCGTAGATGGGTTGGTAGGGATTGTTCTAGCTTAATCATAGGTATTCAGTTCGAGTTATAGAAATGCAGATGCGTTAAAACTTAGTAAAAAGAGCTTTAGAGTTCTTGTGGTTCTACCCGACTCAAAAATTAAATTCTCCAAACCGGGTCGAACCACGAACCACAAGAACGGTAAAGATCACCTAACAAGATTTTTAACATAGCTACGTTTCATAAATCTCGAATTCGAGACATATGGTTAAGCTAGAACACTTCCTTAATCAACTGATCTACATGCTTGTTAATGAACTTAAAAGATATCTTGAAAAAAAAAGAATTCTATATATGATATCACAGAAGAATTTCTCAAAAGGGTTATTATAATAAGATTAAAGAATAGTTCCTTCAAATAGTGACATCAAATACTAAAACCTCCATATTTATATAACTAAGCCTTCTGAACCTTAAATATGAGGCATGCTTTTTTGACCTTAACTAATGAGATAATTGCAAAATAAACCCTATATTAGTTTCGAGATTTCAAATTAAACCATGTGTTTATTTTTTTTTCAAATTAAACCTTAACCTTTTTTTTTTTTTAATCTGAACCTTCCGTCAAGTGGCTGTTAAGCCAACTAACGGAAAGGCTGAGTCAGCAGATGACGTGGATCCTACGTGATTTAGGCGGGGAAATAAGAATTCTATCCCGCCAAAAGTATTTCAAAATAAACCCTGTACTATTTTTAAATTTCAAAAAAAACCCTGTATTATTTTTAAATTTCAAAAAAACCTTACAGTTGACGAATTTTCAAACCAAATGGTCCCTATACTTTTTGGGTATTTTGGGGTTGGTCCCTGTGTTGAAATTCAAAAAATTAAATTTTTATGCGTTTCAATTTGTTGTAATTGCACTTTTTGTTCAATTTTATTAATTCTTTGCGGTTAAATTTTCACACGTGTCTCCCATGTTATTTTTCTCAAGTGTAAAATAGTCATTTTCTTTTAAAAAGAACGGGGACAAATTGTGCAATTTGGTGAAAGAGATAGAAGAGAAAATTTCTTGGGTTTGATACGATGATGGTCAAATGCATTAATTATAAGGCAAACCCAATTCCTTTCTTCTTCCTTCCTCCCCTTCCTCCCAAACCCAGTTCCTTTCTTTCTCCTCCCTATTTCTTCAATAATTCCTTCCCCTTTGTCGAAACAAAACACGGATACACAACATAATTTTTTTTTATTTTCGTTACAAATTGTAATTATTTATATAGTAGTTTATTTTAAAGGAAATCTCCTCCTCATCATGTTTATCTTCATTCTCCCTCCACCGAATCGATTTCGCCCTACCTCTTTTAATCCCCCGAATCGGTGTCACCCTAAATCTGCCGTTTCTCTCCGAATTCGGCCACCGTCATTCTCTCTTTCAACACCGGCTGCCTCCTCCCCACCTCCCTCAACCACCACCACCATCCCCATCTCTCTCCTGCCACTCCATTACTGCGATTTGAAAGAACAAGTCGATTGCTAAAAACCACCCTCCATAAAACACTAAACCAAACAACATCGCCATCAACACCACCACATTGACACAAACACTTTTAAAATTTAATTCCCGAATTTTGGTCAAGTTACAACCAACCTAAATCTCCCAAATTAAAAGCGGTTTTCCATCGAATTGAAGATGAAATAAAGTACTGAGGAATTGAAATTATATATACATATATATATATATATATAAATAGGTATCACTTATGAAATAATTTATAAAAATATATTAATTTTTATTTATGTAACAAGTATAATTATGTCATAATTGGCATAATACGATTTTACAAATGGTCCCTGTATTTTTTAAATGAAAATGAATATATTACCTTTAGAAAAATAATTATGTCATAGTTTGGTTTGAAAATTCGTCAACTGTAAGGTTTTTTTTGAAATTTAAAAATAGTACAGGGTTTTTTTTTAAATTTAAAAATAGTACAGGGTTTATTTTGAAATACTTTTGGCTTAAATCATCTGCCAACTCGGCCTTTCCGTTAGTTGGCTTAACAGCCACTTGACGGAAGGTTCAGATTAAAAAAAAAAATAGGTTAAGGTTTAATTTGAAAAAAAAATAAACACATGGTTTAATTTGAAATCTCGAAACTAGTACATGATTTATTTTGCAATTATCTCCTTAACTAATTAAGCCTTTTCAAAAGGGATATTATAATTGGATTGGGACGATTCTCAAAAGGTTAAAATAAACTAAATGAAAGCAGAAAGATTGGGATTCGTATCGTATGTGCATGCTTTTTATACTTTATATATCAAAAGGTTTAAAATAATTAAATATTGAAATAAACAATTTCATTTGTCTTCTCATATTTAGCAGCACAGTCAGCGGCATAGATGATCGAAGACGCCCTACTGCAGGGCAGCATAACGAGCTAAAGAATCCAAACTTTAATTTTTTTTTTTATTATGTTATTAGACTCACGAGATAATTAAACTGAGTTTAAACGAATTTTCAAGTTCATTTGATTATATATAAAGCTTAGCTCGATAATTTTACAAAACAAATCAAGCCAAGCTTAAACACATTTTTAAGCTTGACATCATTATCAGACTAAATTTAATAATTGAATGTTCGGCTCGACTCCTTGTTTTTAAATCTACCTTCTATATATGCATATAACTATCCAATGCTATAGAGTAAATAATTTGATTTGTCATCGGCAATTCGGACGCAGCTTTATTTTTCTAACAGCGTTATAAAACCTGCATTTTGGAAAAAAGCTGGGAATTTTAGTGTTTTAAAACGCGGCTGCATTTTGAAAACGCTGTTTTTTCTAACGCAGCATTGAAATACAATTTTTTAGCTGCATTTTATTCCTGCGTTTTGGACAAAACGCAACCAAACGGGCTCTCAATCTCTACTCAGTAAAATTAGCAGCGTGAATGGTTGAAGTCCACAAGGCAAGTACAGTACCTTTATACATAAGTTTCACAATTGTTGCATTAGATCTTAATAAAAATAAGAAGTAAAAAAAAACACCACCACTCTGTGTCTCGTTTCTTTGATATCTTTGTAATAGGGGGATGTGCAATATTCATCAAATCTGCGAAATCAAATTCAAATTTTGTGGGTTTGAGCGGATGAAATACTATATGGTTGAATAATGAATTTAACAAGAGAAAATCCGCAAAGTGCATAAACTATGAGGGAGAATTGTTCCTCAAAGTTGTCAGCCGAATTTCATACGCAGTCCCAACATGAGTCGATCCCGCCTGCAACTCTTTGTGCAGGGAATTAATCAACCACGATTTCAGCACCGCGTTGCTTTGAATCCAGAGTTAGTAGTCCCCAAAATTGACATCGGGTCTTTTGATTTGATTGAACCATCGGCTTTATGAAAAATATGCTACAAGTAATCTAGCTAAGAAGTATGAAAACTGAATATACACGTAAATATGAAAAATATGCATGAGATCCTGGAAATCCATCTTTAAAAACAATGAATCAGTAAATAAATATGCTTGTCAGAAGCTGACAAATGAAGAAGACCAAGAAAGATTGAAGCGATTTGTATGTGCTTGCTTATGTCTTTTCTTTATCGATCGAACATGACAACAATATGAAGGAAAACAATACATTAATTGTGCAAATAATCATTGAACACTTGAATTAAGTAATTTTGTCATCTCTTATTTAGCATTACAATCTCTACTCTCAAAATTGGCCGCGTAAAGTCGGAAATGGCTGATGTTAAAATACATTTTCCACCTTTGTGTTAAATCCTTGTGAGAAACAAGAAAACACATCTAATGAATAGATTATCGATCGTTGTATTGAACTTCTAAAACCAAAAAAATCATATACTTTTTCCGCTTTCTATTTTTAAAAGTTAACATATGACTAAACCAAATCAAAATTTAACATAATCTAATTATGTTTTCCAAAATAAAAATAATTTTTATGCAATTTTGTAAAAATAATTAAATTTATGTGTCGTCAGTCAAACTTTAAATAAGTTGACAAAAAATAATCAAAAGTGAACTCTTTAGTTGAAACGAATGGAATATAAAATTACGCACATTTAGTATTTTTAGAATAACTTTTGATACGAACATAAAGCATTGTTTGAAGCCTTTCTTTTCTTATAGTAAAAATCAACATTTTATGAAAAAAAAAATCTATTTAAATTAATGATTCTTAATTGTAATTGTTCCAAGAAATGAAAAAAAAAATTAAATAAATAAAACAAACCTGTTCTATTAAACAATCAGCAAACATATGGTGCATTTGCCTATGCAGTTCTTTTTGGGTACCGTAATCTATTTTTTTCACTTTTTAACTTATCGCTTCAATTAGAAAACAAAAAAATAAATGCAATACTCCCTCCATTTCGGAAATAGATATTTTTCGACTGCTCACACAGGTATTAAGAAAAAAATATTTAATTTTATCTTAATAATTTAAAATTGCTTAGTTCCATTTTACGTTTAATCCCATAAGTTTGAAATAATAAAATGCTTTGAGAATTTCTCTTATTGACAAGTTGGACAATTTACATTTATAATTTGCTCTTAATAAATGGGTTTAACTATAATTTAAGGGTATGTTTTAAGAATTTAAAAATAATAAAATTTTATTTTGACATCATCTATACACAACTTTTAATGCAATTGAAGTACTCCCTCCTTTCTCTTTCCGTTCCACCCAAAGAGTCCACACTTGAAAGTCTAATAATTAAGGAATATACAAGTATCATTAGAGTTGATCATAATTACAAAAATATTTGAGCATAGTTATCATGCTTATATTACATGTAGAGGGTAAAGTTAAAAATTTATAAAAAATTATAGACATAATATTTGAAAGTGGACTTTTAAGTGAACGGAAATGGAGGGAGTAATTTATAAAGGGTCTTGTTAACTTTATTATTTACTTTCACATTAACTACCCTAATTTCACACTAACTACTATCGTAAATGCTTCTTAACATTTGTTTTTTAGGACACAAGTTAACAAAATTCATTTATAAAACAAACTTGATATTTTTAAAATTTTTAAGATGTTTCAGGAAAAGAATTCGCTTTCTTTTTTTAGAAGTCAATATGTGACTAAATCAAATCAAAGTTTTTTACACACTTTATTTATATTTTAGAAATAAAATTTTATAAATTAAATTATGTCTTAAAAATACTATAAATTATGATTTTCATAATTTTATAAAAACTATTAAAATTATGTTAATTATTAATTAAATATTAACTAAATTAACTAAAAATATTTAAAAATAAATTATTTGCCAGAAATGGAAGGAAAATGCCTTTAAGGCATGTATTAACATTTACGTGGCAGGGATAGATAGATAAATGATGAAACATTTGGAAAATGATTACTCCATCTTTAAAGGGGTAGCAGCGAGGAGTAATTGCAATGAAGAGGCAAGAGCTCGACTTTCTTGGGAATGAGAAATTCAATTCAATGTCTCCCCTGTTAAAATAATGACCTTCTCTTTCTAAAGTATTTCTAAAGGCAAGTCCATATCAAATATACTCCCCTCCGTCCCTAAATTATTGTCTTCTTTTCTTTTTTTGTCCGTCCTAAAATAATTATTTTGTTTAAAACTTTCCTTTTTAGAACATCACTTTTACTATTATACCCTTACTTTTTCTTCATACTTTAATTATGGACCACATATACATGGGCATTAAAGGAAACAACACACTTTTTTAATACTATTCCAATATTAATTATTAAGTCAATTGAATTTTCTTAATCTGTGTACCGGGTCAACCCAGACAATAATTTAAGGACGAAGGGAGTATTACTTTTGTTTCATAATAATTAGTATTTTTGTAATTTATACACAGAATAAAGAAATTTATATAAATATTAATTTATTTTTTATTTAAGTTTATTTATTATAGAGAACTTATACGTGTACTTTTTTATTTTTTTCTCTTAATAACTCTCTTTCACGAGGATAGTAAATAAGGGTAATTTTGGTAGAATATTGACAAATGTTTCTTGAAATCTTATAATAACAATTATTTTAGAACAAAAAATTTTTGCTAAACTGACAATTATTTTAGGACGGAGGTAGTCCAAATTATGATACCTAGTTGAAGGTCCTAGCATCTTCAATAATCAAAAGAAAGGGTACCAAATTTTGCTTTGGTTCTTTAAATTTGCTACCTCTCTTATGACTTCACATGACTGAATACTCGTGCGGGTGGAGGGCATAGAGACAATAGCTGATTGAATTATCATTAATTCATAATTTATTTTAGTTTTTATATCATGACAAATAATTACTATAATTTTTCTAAAATTTTTATTTTAACAAAAAAAAATTAATTAATTAAAATAATCATCATACTTTAAATAATTAATAATATATAAAATATCAATACAATTTATAAAAAACTAAAAATAAATTTAATACTATAAATTTGATACCTTATCAATAGTGGGCCAAATAGCATTGTTGGACTTTGCCCCCAACGGGAGTCTCATTTCATCTCATCTAGAGAGAGAAAGAAATTGTGATAGGAGAGAGAGAGAAAGCAGGATTCCATGATTGACGTAGTTGTCGGTATTTGTAAAAATCAAAATGTGGGGATGAGTTTGTCTTTACTTTACACATCATGTCCCTTAAAATTTGTTTATCCATCCCTTTCCATCACCCCCCTCTCCCTCTATTTCTATTTCCTGATGATACCTTACCCTCATCTCTCTTTCTGTTTTGGATCTTCTCTTTTGTATTTTTCCCATCTTTATCATTACATGAAATGAAAATAATATCGATTTGGACCATCATCAATTTAAAGGTTTTTATTTGGGACAATGTCACCATTATTTTCTATTATTCCCTCCGTCTCTAAATTATTGTCTGGGTTGACCCGGCACACAGATTAAGAAAATTCAATTGACTTGATTATTAATATTAGAATAATATTGAAAAAGTGTGTTGTTTCCTTTAATGCCCATGTATATGTGGCCCATAATTAAAGTAGGAAGAAAAAGTAAGTGTAAAATAGTAAAAGTGATGTTCTAAAAAGGAAAATTTCAAACAATACAATTATTTTGGGACAGACGAAAAAGGAAAGGAAGACAATAATTTAGGGACGGAGGGAGTAGTATTTTTTACTCAATAGTTTTATTATTTAAATTTTATACGCGTTTACTTCAAGTATGACATTTTTATATCTTGGTGATCTATTGTTAAATATTTTGTCGTTAATTAATATTTAGAGGATAAAAAACAATAAAGCATTAATTTCATTCTTCAAACTGTTTAGTTTAAAAAATATGTCAGATTGTCTTAAGATTATTTAAGACAAAAAATTATTTTTGTATGTGTCAGTTGTACGTGTTGTGCGACAACGGAAGCGATTAAAAATAAATTGAGTAGTAATCAATGATTAAATAATTAGGGATTGGAAAATGAGAGAGTATTTGGAGTTTTAAGATTGTCGTATATTGATTTGATAACCTTAACCACATTTTAGGGTTACAACTTATATATAGGATACAAGACCAAACCCTAAGCTGATACAAATAAAGAAACTGGAAAAACACAGAAATCGGTCCAGGGCAAGCGCTCTTTTTCCAAAAAAGATCTGCATTTTTGTGCGGCCGCCCTCTTTCGAGAATGCCCGTCTGTGATTTCCTCGCCTTGCACAATACCCACAGTCCGTATCGAGGGGGGCGTAGCCCTCCGCACCCCCCAAGTCCTATAATATGCCTACAACGCCCAGACTGACCCACAATCTAGAATTGAGTCATACATTCTAATAGTGCCATTATACTTTTTCTCTGGAGTCATTATACTCGCGATGAGCGAGCGTAGCGAGCTAGTTACACTTCTAGAATTGGCCCACAATATGGAATCAAGCTATACATTCTAACAGTGCCATTATACTTTTTCTCTGGAGTCATTATACCTGCTACCTTGACGATTTGTCGAACATAACTTCTTGCTCTTTTTTGATTGGGCGAACGAGCAAAAATTATGCAAAAAATGTTGATTTAACAAGTACAATGACATCAGAGAGAGATAATATCGTGTCGTTAGCCAATGAATATAAAAAAATTATTTGCTCCAGTGATTTTGAGACAATTTTATCCATGTTTATTAAAATATGAAGTGTGAGGAGTAAAATTAGTGTTTTTACATTTTCACTCTTCAAAAATTACTTAACGGCCAAATATTTGATGATATTTATCTTTAGAATCACCAATGTGTAAAAATATCGTACTTAGACCGATCGCGTACAAAATCTACGCACAAGAACTACTAACAAAAAAATTAATAAATACAAAAGACAGAAACTACCATGACATTGTCCCTTTTAATTATATACAATAACACTTATACATAATTTTGTTTATATTAGAAATTAGTTGTTACATGGTAAATAAAACATACAATATACCGTCTTATGTTGATAAATAACATATATGTAAAATTACTCTTAATTTATTACTTCTATTCTATTTAAAAGACTCAACCAAGACCTAACTCAGTGATTTAGACCCAGAAAAACATAATTTGGAATTTCTGTGTTATAAGTTAAGACACTATAGTTTTGATAAAAACATGGCTTAGAATTTTTGTAGTTCGAACACTATCTATACGTGTACCTTCAAAAAATTATATTATAATTATCGTTTTAAAAGAATAAGATTATTTCTTAATGACAAACTAAAGTAGAAAAAAAGATTATTTTTTCAAAACGGTTAATGAATACAGTATAATGTCTGACATATTGAGTGAAATACATATTTATGAATTGTTAAATACTCCATCCGTTATAGATAAAGAGTTCACTATACTATTTTGAGATATTTCACTTAAAGAGTTTACTTTCAAAAAATTATGCTTATAATTTTAATAATTTTTTATCTTTACCCTCCATATGTACTATAATCATCTTAGTTGTGTTAAAATATTTTTGTAATTATAACTAACTCTAATTATAACCAACTCTATTAATACTTATATATTTTTTAATAATTAAAATTTTTAATCATATGCTATTTGGATAAAACGGAGGGAGTATTGCAGTTGTTGAATTTCCGTGATGCGGTGATTTCATTTGGACTGTCAACCGGAGAAACGATACCCAACCAAAGCCAAGCCATAAAGGCTGTTAAAAAACGAAAGCAAGTTGGTCTGAACAGTTCTTCAGGCTTTGTTGATATTTTTGTTCCCTTTTAGCCCCCTTTCTCTCACTCTCTCTCTCTCTCTCTCTGGTCACGTAATCCACATGAATTCTGCCACATTTTGACCATTTCTTCCTGTTAATTTTAAACCCTTTTGGGGTCTAATTTTAGACAAACCCCTTTATACAGAAAGCCACATTTTGAGTATACCCTTTCCGGCTTGTTGCTTTCCAGCATTTTCTTGATAAAGAAAAGCAAGAAACTTGACAATGCTGTGATGGGTAGGGGATAGTTGAGGTATTGAACAAAATTGGTGAACTGGGTTTGTGTAATTTTGGTGTGTTTGAGATGAATCTGAGGCAAAAGAGTGGTAAAGTTAAGGGGTCTGATGTTGGGGAGAGAGTTGTACTTGTTGCTGTTAGAGCATCTAAAGAAATCCCAAGAACAGCTCTGGTTTGGGCTTTAACCCATGTTGTTCAACCGGGGGATTGTGCTAAGTTGCTGGTTGTCATCCCTTCTCACAGCTCAAGTAACTTCCTTTACATATATATAAATTCATTTGTGCGTGAGTGTGTGTGCGTGTGTGACTTTAATTGAATGTCTTCTATGATCTTGGTGAATGTTACTTTGCCATCAGTGAGTGAGTGTGTGTGTGTGTGTTGGAAAAAGGGCTCCTCTGAACCCCTAAGCGAAGTCCAAAGTGATAGCTGCACTACATTGTATTTGGTGGTGCATGTACTTGATGGTGAATGAATCGAAGTAGTGCAATATATGTGTTGATGCATGTATAAGTGGCAATGAATATAGCTTCTTGGGTTTTGTGAATGGTCCATTCCCAAGTGTACAGGACGTGAGAGTTATTGTTGGTGTACAAGAGAAAAGAGTCTAAGATTGTGCGTGAGTGCAAAACAGTTCATGCTAGGGGGAGAGAGTAATAGAGGAGCGAGAGTAAAATTTCAGTACTAGATATTGAGAGTGTGTGTTCAAAAGGCTTATCCAGATGGGTAAGAGATACTGTGTTGGGTATCATCACGAGTGAATTTTGTACTATATTTTTCTCACTTAGTGAAATTGGTGGCTCTCCATTTTTGTGTATGCGCTCTTCTCAGTCACTTTTGGCTTTTTAACATTTTCACTTATTGCCTTCAGTTGCCACAGTGTGTTATCTTGAATAAAGAAGTGCCCGTGCTTTGTTTCCGCTGCACTACTTATCCCAAACAGTGTGTGTGTTTAGCTCAATTACTCCGTGTTTTCTTTGTTAGATATGCATTTAAGTGATTTATTCCAAGTTTTTGAAGTGACAAGGCCTTCTCAATGCAAATTGTTCTGGATGATTTGAATCAAGCTTAACTTGTTCATGCTTAGGTCACTCTTTTTCACGAGCTTGAATGAAGATTGAATTTGGCTCTTTTAGTTGCCAAGCTGGTATTAATCTTTAGTTGAACTCAGGTAGTTTGATATTTTTTGAGTCGAGCTCGAGAAGTTTGAAAATTTTATACATTACTAGGATTCTCGCGAACCTATTGAGCGAGGGCGATTCGAGCTTAATAAAATTGGGTAGCTTCAAATTGGGCTCAAGTCTGGCTCTTTTATTGTACGACCTGAGCTCAATTCTAGCTTTAACCGAGCAAGCTCTAGTAGCTTGACTCGATTTACACCCCTAATTAAGAGACTAACTTCTGTGTGCTTGTAATGTGGAACTTCAGTTTAAGAGCTATAATCGATTGCTTGAATAAAAAAATGAGGGTTTTGGACCTTTTGGTAAATTGGTCAAGCTTCCGAAGACATAAAGTGCAGATTATATTTCTTTGTACTATTGTGTTAGCTGAAGTGAATCATTGTCAAATGAAATTACCAAAAACACAGTGTTCACAGTGGGTCTTCTTTATGTGTTCCTTTTTCTTTGTTTGGTCTATTTCGTTTAACCACAGAACAATTTGTATTTGCAGGCAATAAATTATGGGGCTTGCCAAGATTTAATAGTGATTGCACTGCTAGTCACTGGAAATCACTCTCGGGATCGATTAAGGATCAGAAAGAAGATATAACCGATTCGTGCTCCCAAATGATGCTTCAACTTCATGATGTTTACGACTCAGAGAAAGTAAGCCCCACATCTTTTTTTTTGCCTAAGATTCAGTGTTTTCTCTCTCGTTTAGTAATGACACACCATCCAACTATTATTCACAGATAAAGATGAAGATAAAAGTAGTTTCTGCATCTCAATACGGAGTAGTGGCTGCTGAAGCCAAGAAAGCGCAAACACACTGGGTTGTATTGGATAAGTAATACATACTGTATGACACTCTTAGTTTTGTTTTCATTTATTCAACTGTGTGTGGAGGGATCGAATGTGAGACCTCAGGCTTTGTGTAGCCCCAGGGTCACCATTAGGCCTTTCCTTAGGATTAATTTGAAAAAACACTGACTAAATGTCACTAATTCATTTTTCTGTTTGTCTGGGGATAGAAGACTGAAAAAGGAGGCAAAACTGTGCATGGAACAATTAGAATGTAATGTTGTGGTGATGAAAAAGTCTAAGCCGAAGGTGCTACGCCTAAATTTGGTTGGATTACCTACGACAGAACCTGAGGTGCTTTCTGTGTCTGATGAATCTGTTGAACATGTACAACCGGACCACTGTCTTTTGAATGCAACGCGTGTCCCAAATGTGACTCCAGCAAGCAGTCCAGAGCATTCACCATTCTCCACAACTGATCTTAGAACATCGTCAATTTCAAGCTCAGATTTAGCGACATCCCCATTTTCTCTCTCAGACATTTACTGGAAGTTTAAGAAAGAGGGCTTTTTATTAACTGAAGGAAATCATAACCTTGATGAATCTGACTCTGACACAGACAGTGAAAATTTGAGTTCGCCATCAACAAGTTTATGTTCTCCATGGATGTCTTCTGGTGAACTTTCGAAGAACAGAGCTTTGAATTCCATGTCAGATGCCTTACGACTGAAATTTTCTGACCTTGACCAAGAACACAAAAAGTCAACCAACAATGTGAGAGAAATGATATCATTAACTAGAAATGCTCCTCCGAAACCTCCGCCTCTCTGCTCAATATGCCAGCACAAAGCACCTGTATTTGGAAAACCGCCTATGTGGTTCACCTATGCTGAGCTGGAACATGCTACAGATGGATTCTCTGAAGCTAATTTCTTAGCTGAAGGTGGATTTGGCTCTGTACACCGAGGGGTCTTACCAGATGGCCAAGTTATCGCTGTCAAGCAGCATAAATTGGCCAGTTCGCAGGGCGATCATGAATTTTGTGCGGAAATTGAGGTCCTAAGCTGTGCACAACATCGTAATGTCGTGATGCTTATTGGATTATGCTTGGAGGATCAAAGAAGGTTGTTGGTTTACGAATATATTTGCAATGGTTCTTTAGATTCTCACCTTTATGGTACTCTCTCTCTCTCTCTCTCTCTCTCTCTCTCTCTCTCTCTCTCTCCCGATGTAAAATGTTGGACAACAATATTGATCAAGTTATGTCAAACTTTGGAGTTGCAGGGCATAATCAGAACTCATTGGAATGGTCAGCACGACAAAAAATTGCAGTAGGAGCTGCTCGAGGCCTAAGATACCTTCACGAAGAGTGTAGAGTGGGCTGTATTGTTCATCGTGATATGCGACCCAACAATATTCTCCTCACTCATGATTTTGAACCATTAGTAAGTTTTCTTTCTTATGTTTCCTACTTTAAAAGTACTACTAGGGATCACATCGTTTATATTTCTCAATCAATTTATGAATTTGAACCACTAGGTTGGAGACTTTGGTCTAGCTAGGTGGCAGCCAGATGGGGACTTGGGTGTGGAAACAAGAATAATTGGAACATTTGGGTATGCATGAAAGAACCAAATCGCTTTTGCCTCAATCATATCATCTACAGAAAAGGTATTAACTCAAATAATTTTTTTTTCCATTTTATAGGTACTTGGCTCCAGAATACGCTCAAAGTGGTGAAATTACTGAAAAGGCCGATGTGTATTCATTGGGAGTGGTACTGGTGGAACTCATCACAGGACGGAAAGCTATTGATATAACCCGACCGAAAGGTCAACAGTGTCTAACCGAATGGGTATGAGTAGTAATAATCATTTTTCAATGTTGGCAATCATTGTTATTAGAGGTGATTATTACATAAAAACAAGTTACGAAAAATTAATTGCTGCTAGGAAAATTCATTGTAAACTATATTTATGTCCACTTGCTCTTGATTTTCTTCATGTAACAAAGTTTAACCATGATATTGTTGTGTATTTTAATGCAGGCACGCCCATTGCTGGAAGAGAATGCCATTGGGGAACTGGTGGACCCACGTTTAGGAGATTGCTACTCAGAGCAAGAAGTTCGTTGTATGTTGAATTGTGCTTACTTGTGCATTCGACGAGATCCTCATTCAAGGCCTCGAATGTCTCAGGTAGGAAAATACAAGCTCTTAAGATCTTTGGTGATTGTTTGCTTATTTCTCTTTAACCAATCTTGCTCGTAGGTGCTATGGATGTTGGAAGGCAATAATCTCAAAAATTGAAAAAAGAACCCAAAAAATTCCAACCTCTGGCTATAAAGTGACTACGAATTTCCAGATGGATAGAGGGGAGACAAAAGAGGAGCAAGAATAGTGTGTCCTATGCTGCAACAAAATGGTTAAATTAGGAAGCGTCTGCCATGCTACACAAACTGGCTAGTCACAAACGGAGGTATGACGATGTAGTAATGCATAATTTTGTTTTCCACTGTTAGTGTTAAGAGTTATTAAAGTTTGTATATATACTTTGTAGATGGTTTCTGCAGTGAAATTAGGGAATGTGTCTGTGTAGGTGGTGATAATGGAAGTTTGATCTGTTGGTTTAATCGATTCCATCATGTATGAAATGTCGATAATCTGGCAAAATTGTTGTATTCCATATCATTTTAAATTCGAAATTTGGAAATAAATCTGATCAGTGTAGCATTTCAAGTTCTTGAGTTTGTGCCTTCTTTGTTGTTTTGCTGGTTACTTTGGCTACTCTTCTATTAGAGGTTGAGGTTTAAATCAGTGGGTTACATTCTTGTAAGAAGTCAAGAATACCCTTTACCACATTTTTATTCAACAATCATTTTGCACATGCACAACGGAATGAGAAAAGGAAACCTTAATTAGTAGCTCAACTGGTTATACTTTTTCGAGTGCAATAATACTAAAAATTTTTGGTAACATAAATTATTGAAAATAAATAAATCAAAATAATCAAAATTTGAATATACGAAAATACAACTTTTAAAAGCATAAAAACTAGCATGATATTCGATACATAGCCCTCCAAAAAAAAAAAAAAAACTCTCGTTTGAAAAGTCAACTTTTAAGATATTGTATAATCATTTATCTATATTTTTTCTAAAAATTTACTAATTTGTATATATCTTTGGAATAGAGTGAATATATGAATATAAAATATTCTAATTTTAAATTAGGTTAATCGCATTTTAGGGTCCAAAGTTAGCACGGTTTCCATTTTAGGGTTTCAGATTTCAATTTTCATGATTTGGGGTCCAATGCTCAAATTTTGTACTAATTGAAGGGTCTAGGGTAACTTCCGTTACTATTTGGCCGTTAACTTGATGTGTTGGTTACATTCAACTCTTTTTTATGAGTTATTGAATTATGACCATCATGTATGATGGCCTGATGAAGTATATAAAGATTTTTTGTATTATTTTATCATAATTAAGCCTAACAATTAATTAGATTATCATAACATCTAACATGATTTATTAGTTTATTCAATGGAGCATTAGATGAAATGAATCAGATCTTGACCCAAATTTAGAAAATTTAGTAGATTTGACCTGATCCGATCCATTTCATGACCGGATTACATCATCAAAAAATTTTGCCTACATAATTTTTTTTAATGAAAAAATAATCAATATTTTTATCCAATTACATCAAAATTTTAATTTATTTATTACAACGCTTGGTAGAAGGTCATATTCACACAACATGTACCCATATACTAGATATTAAGACAAAATGAAAGAAAAACGAACGTCACTGAGGTTTCTGCTGAGTCGTACTCCATTCTTAGATAGTCTAAAAAGAAGTTTACAACATTTTAAATCATTTCAATTGGGCAAATAAGTGAAAAGTCATACCTCGATAATCTTTGGGTTATGGTAAAATGGTCACATTCGAATAACATTGGCTTTCACAGTAACTATATGAGGCTAAAGAAATATAAATAGACGTTAGTTGAGCCGTTAGTGAATGTTTTGTCTTGTAAGGCAAAACACATGATCGAATCATTGTACTTTGGGAAAAGTTGCAATTCAACCACTAATTATTTAAAAATATTATTTGAGTTACTGTACTTTAGTTGTCTTGCAAGCGAGCCCATTTTTTGAACGGATGTTAGTTGAGCTGTTAAAATAACATAAAATATCAATTTTACCCCTGTCTCCGTCTTCTTCTTCAATGAAGAAGTTCATGTGTTCATGACTTGCCTGGGGGAGGAGATGTATACAAGGTTTGGTAAGATTTTTGATTTGACGCCGAAATATAAATAATTTTATTTTGGTGCGAGAAATATAAATAATTGTTGTAATAAAATTAACATATTAAAACTGAAAAAATGGAACTTCAGCGGGCTTACGCTACAAAATGATGGTATAACCATGACTCTTGACAAAGGCCCAAGTCAACAATGTCCAAGTCAACGTCGTAAACTATTTTCCTTTTCACCGGCCAACGACGATCTCTGCAACTAGTCCTAGATGAAGAAAGGGGTTTAGAGAGTGAATGAAATCAATCAATTCAAAACAAGGAGTTGAAGAAGAGAGCAGACGAGAGAGAGATATGGATCAATCATTCTTGTTAATGCTATCAAACCTACTACACCTCTATATCAACTAGACCCAACCACCTCCCTTCTCTCTGACACTCACTCCACCTAGAGCCGACAAAATTAGTCCAGTCCAATGGGCCGGTCCAACCAACCCAATATTATGGGGGGGGTTTGGGCTTCAATTTATAAGGCCCGAAAAAATTTGGGCATTTTTGACCCGGTCCAATAGGCCCGTGGGCTAATTGGGCTCGGGCAAAAAAAACTCAATTTTTTCGGGCCAGCCCAGCCCGATACACTTTTATTAAGTTTTCAATTAAACAATTTTTGCTGCTTTAAGTGATCTTTTAGTGTTGTACATACTGTGTACAAAACTGTACAATGCTTTTAAAAATAAAGGAAACGGACAGGAGTGTATCTTCGAAGTCCAAGACTTGGTTATTTGAAGTCATAAAGTTTATGTTCAATGTTTCCAAGATTAATAAAGGGAACGGACATGAGTGTAAATTATTATTTTTAATTAATATGAAAATATCTCTTATGTTTATGTGCAATGCTTTTAAAAATAATAGAAAAATGTTTGATTGAGGTTAATGCAAATTTTCAGTCAATTGTTTCTTATGTTTTTAATGTATTTTACACTCCTCCTGTCTACAAACAATTTATATGGTTGTATTTTAATCATCAAGATATGACTTATTATTTAGAGATTTTATTTGATAAATTATAGACTTGTAATGAGTTGTGAATTTTTTTTTATGTGATAACTTGTAAATTTTGTAAAAAAATATGTTTTGGTAGAAATTTTGGCCGATTTGGCCCGAAAGCCCGATGACTTATAACTAGGTTGGGCTGGGCTAGAGGTTTGAGGCCCGATGTAGTTTTTGGGCTGGGTTGGCCCGGCCCGATTTTATGTGTTGGCCCGCTGGGCCAGCCCAGCCCAGCCCATTGCCAGCTCTAACTCCACCCCTTCCTCTCTCCTCACCTCCACCTCTGCCGCCCCTCTTCTCTTATTTACCATCGGCTCCATCCTATCCTACCTCGCTTCCTCCCGTCTCTCCCTCCCTACCTTCCTCCCCTCATCCTTTTCCTTCCCCTTCCGCCTTACGCGCCCTTTCCACCAAACACATCTGGGCCATGGAAGCCCCTCTTCGCGACGCCCAGATCAACTTCTGGGGGAGGAGATCTAAACCCTAATCTTTAATCTTTCCGTTTGTTCCTAAGATCTAAAACAACTTCTAGGTTTGGTAAGATTTTTGAAGCTTTAAAACTAACAACGCCTGAGGGAAGAGATCTGGTGACGTCGGCGTACGCAGCCATGATCGAGTTTGGAGGTTTTCACTTTACAAAATTCTCTCTCCACCGAATGCATGTGGGCCATGAAATGCTGTCATCCAACCCCAATGTCTCCTTTCTCTAGTCTTTCTATTAAAGAGAACTGTAGATGTAGAAGAAGTTCATGTGTTATGGTTAGAGTTTGATTTTTTTTTAATGGGTTTATTATATCATTAGTCCCTTGATTATTAACTTTTTTACAATTAGTTCCTTATTTTTGTTTTTTCAAATTTCAATCCTTAGAGTACCAAAATTAGACACGCTTAGTCCTTTTGATGGATGTCGTTAGTATTTATCCGTTAAGTCAGTCATGTGTCCAACACGTGACTTTGGTTAAGGGCATTTATGGAATTTTACATCAAGACTTAAAAAAAAAAATCCCTAATCAATACAGCAGCAACAGCAACGCAAACAACTTCATCTTCTCCGGCCAACTCAATGTCTCCGGTTACCTATAGTCCAAACCCATGTTATCAACAAAATCCCTATCTTTCTCTCTCTGGCAGGCAAAAATCTTTTTCAAAAAACCCAATAATTTAACCCACTCCATTGAATATTCAAGAACTTGAACCCAGAAGAGCCAATGGAAGAGCAGATTTGTCTATAAACAGATTGGGGGGGCCAAGAGCGAAAAAGGTCAGTTCAAGTAAAATATGCGTAGAGGAAAATGAAGCAGAAATCCACCTTCAAACCAAAGGCTCTCATCACCACACCAAATAACTTAAAATCATCATATCTTCTCTCCCTTCCCCAAACATAACCAAAGAAAAAGCCCTCATCACAAACAACTTCTCAGAATAAGCTTGCATTCAAAAATTAAAAGCAGCAGAAAGGGCAAAAAGAAGATCTCCATTTCTTTTGTTCTTGAATGGCTACTTCGATCTCGGTATCACCGGAATTATCAAACGATTTGTTCCACAATGAAGTTTTTTTGTAATGGCAAACTTGTTTCCTTTGATGCGCAGTCTTCTGTTCAAAGAAGGGAAAGAGAAAGATTCAGACATGGGGTTTGCCGGAGATGGAAGACGGCGTTATTGAAACTAAAAGAGGGGAAAGAAAGAGATTCAGACCTGGGGTTTACCGGAGATGGAAGACGGCGTTATTGAAGCTAAAAGAGGGGAAAGAGAGAGATTAAGACCTGGGGTTTAAGGAAAAATTCAAAGAGGTGATTGAAAGCTCGGTAGTCGTCGATCACGTGATTTCGTCGGCAGGACCACCACAGGTGGGCTTGTAACGAGTTTCTTTGCCGGAGAATGGGTTTATAACTTCATTGTTGTACGTAGCAATAGTGAAGTACCTCATTTGAGATGCTCCGATGCTGTTCGCGATGGGTTCGAAGCAGAGAACACGACATCACAGGTGGACAATATCTTCCGATGATTCAAACACCGCCAGTCGATTTGAATTGCTGCTACTTTCTTTGGGAAAAAAAATCTTCAGCGAGATTGTTCACTTCAATAGTAGGATTTGGAGATGGGTCTGAGAAGAAAGTGGAATTGGAGTTTGGGTTTGATTGGAAGGGTTTCAGGGTAGGGAAATAATGGGTTTGAGAAGAAAGAGAAATTGGAATTTGGGTTTCATTTCATAATGGGGGCGGCGTACACATTGTTGGAAAGAGAGGGATGGAGAGTGAGGGAGAGGGGTGGGGGAAGAAGGGTAGGTGAAATTCCATTAATGCCCAAGAAATAGTCACGTGACTTGCACATGGAGGAGTTAACGGAATTTTTTTAACGGCATCCATCAAAAGGACTAGCTGCGTGACTTTTGGAAACTCTTGGAACTGAAATTTGAAAAAAATTTGTTAAGAGACTATTGGTGAAATAGTTCATAGTCGAGGGACTAATGATGTAATTAATCCTTTTTTAATTGGGGAAGATGAAGATAGATACATGGGTAAAATTAATATTTTATATTTTTTTAACGATTCAATTAATGTCCGTCCAAAAAATGAGCTCACTTTGCAAGATAACTGAAGTACAGTGGTCCAAATGATATTTTTAAACAATTAGTGGCCGAATTGTAACCTTCTCCAAAGTACAGTGGCCCAATTGTATGTTTTGCCTATTTGTAATGTAAAAAAACTAATAACATCTCATTAATATATAGTTTTATTTATTTTTTAAATGTAATTAAAAGATGTACATTAAAATTTGCTGTAAATATAAGAACTTAAAAATGTGCATCAAAAATAATGAGAGAGACAACATAGGAAATGAGGAGAGAATTACAAAAACTGACAATAAATGAGATAACTTAAGAAGGGCAGGGGATTGGACAAAAAAAGAAAAAAAGAACGTAAAGCTGCCAGTGACAACAAAAATTTATACCTAACAAATCTTTGAGGCATGCTGTGAAAGAATTGTCTTTAATCGATCGGAAAAAATGAATTACTACTTGTGAACCTTTGTATTGCCGCCAAACCGAAAATTAAAACTAGGATGTGAAAAAATGAATTACTACTTGTGAACCTTTGTATTGTCTTAGAGCATTACCAATGCAAATGTGAATGTAAAAAAATGGGTGCCACCTAAAATTTACACATATTTTAAAGAAAAAAAACTCTTCAATGCAATTGTAAAATATGATGTGTCAATTAAATTGTTTCCAATTGGTTATTAGATAATTAATTTTTTGATTCCCAATACACATTGTGAAAGAGGATGTGAATTATTCACATCCTCTTTCGCATTGGGAGTCAAAAAATTAATTATCTAATAACTAATAGAAAATAATTTAGTTGACACATCATATTCACATTCCTTCTCTACAATTGCATTGAAGAGTTTTTTTATTTAAAAAATATGTAAATTTTAAATTGCATTTAATTTTTTCACATTCACATTTGCATTTGTGATGCTCTAAAGGACATTTTGCCTATTCAAAAGAAGCAAGTGGAGGACAAAAAAGGAATTAAGTAAAAGTTGAGTGGAGTGCCAGTTTAGCAAACGGAAAATATGGCGAAAACTAACACCCAGTTAAAAAAAAAAAAACTTCAAAAATTGCGTGTCGAAACCGGACATAAATCTTAAATCCCCACCAAATCACCAATATTCGCGACGGCATGGCGGAGGTGGCTGCGGCCTCAATTATCAGAAGAGTTGGAAGGCAGAAGCAGCTCCTATTTGCTCTCCAGCCGCTCACTCGCCAACACTTCTCTACCTCTTCCGCCACACTCAACTGTATCTTTCTCACTCTCAAGCTTTTCTTTTATGTCGTCGGAACTTCTCACTAACTGGAAAAAGTTTGATTGTTTTTGTTTTTCATACAGATGCTACCGACGTGAACAAATCCGGTGATAGCATAGGAGAAAACCCTAGCTTCATCCATCCCTCTTCGATAGTTCATCCTAACGCCATTATTGGTCAGGTATGCTTATTTCCAAATTATCACAATTAAGTGATGTCATACCCTTTTTTTTTATCTGTAACTGCAAACAAAGTAACAAACAAAGATGGACTACGAGAAATAAATCCAGCGAGTATTGGATATTGAAACGTTGAAAATGAGAACTTCAATGTCAAACACTCACTCCTTACCACTCAAATAATACATGTTTGAAAAATTTAATTATTAGAGATATATTAATATCCTTGGAGTTCATGGAAATTGTAAAATAGAATAGTCGACTCTTTGATTGGAATGAGAGGGAGGAAATTATTAGAAAACCAAACATCTGTTTCAATTAAGTGGAGCAAGCAAATTACACATTTCACATAGTGAATAAGCTTTAGAAGTTTCTATTCAATGGTTTTTTCTAGAAAGTAGCTTACGAAGATAAGCTTTATTATTCCTAATTCCTCAGGGATTAGTTGCAATTTTTTTGGCTAGCTATTTGGTTATAACTTAAGAGCTTCTTCGATGTTAACAACTAACTTATGACCCAACTTCTGTCCTCTCTACCATGAACATGAGTTTCACTTTTGATCTCGTGTGGATCAGGGATCCTGCTTGTTACTCTTAGAAAGCTAAAGCTTGATTCCTGTGCGTTTTTGTTTCCACCTTAGAGGAATATTAGTTGGTCAATATTCATGATATATGTCAGAAATGGATCTGGAAGTCTTTGCCTCAGTAGGGAAACCCTTGTAAAGTTACTTTAATACCATTGTATGAAGTGAGAGACTGAGCTCCGCAGAGGCACAGACTGCTTTCATTTGGGTCCGGATCTGCTCCAAATCTCTTATCCGGATTCTTCTCTGGCTCTACCTGCAACCTTTATCTTTCACATTGCCTTTTGCTCTTTTTGATGCTACCATGCTTCAAGGAGAATGGTTGGTAACATTTCTACTTTAGAGATTACAGTGTGGGCTTGAGGAAGCTTCTTTTTTTTTTTTTTTCTTTTTTTTGATAAGTAAAATATATATTAACAAAGCAACAGGTGTCACGGCTTGTGTACACTGGGAGTATACTCAAAAGGCACTAACTAATACTAAAGCTATCCACAAACTCTACAAAAGAATTATCCACAGGCCTGATTGATTCTGTGCACCAAAAGAATAGCGTCTAAAGAATAGAATCCTTTGTTAGGAATAGACATTTCCACATTTTCAAAGTCTCTCCTATTTCTTTCCCTCCAAATAGACCAGCACACTCCCAGGGGGATAGCATCCCAAATAGGATTTCTTCTCCTGCGTTTATACAAAGACCAGCCAAGAAAGAACTCCTTGATGGTCCTTGGCATTACCCAGCCAAAAAAATAGACACCTCTGTCCAATCTGTTTAGAACAAAAGGCTCAACAATGAGTTTTCCAAACAAGTTCAGTTTGGAGGATCATAGTATACCTAATGGTGTTTTTGTGATGTAGAGATGGCCCACTCATTTTGTAAGAGTATGGCTATGATGTTGAGAGATTGCAATTCCCTTGAAGAAGATCACTATAGAGGTTTGATGGGTTAACCGGTCTGTGAGCAGCATTGTTTGGGTGTATGTGGTCAAGCATGTTGCCAGCAGGAGCATCTGATCTGTTTGAACAAGCTCTTTGCCATCTTGGCTGAGCTTTTCATTTTTGAAAAAAAAAGTGGAGAAATATTCCTGCCTTGCCACCCTTGCTCCAGTGTATATCAGGAAAAAGACGAAGCATGTCAAGTCGGAAATGAGATGATCATCCTAATAGTGGAATGCATTGAAGGAGATACCCTACGTGAGAAGAATTTCTTGTTCCAAGTTCTACAGAAAGTTCCACTGAGGAATGCGGAGAGAAATTTAGCATAAAGTGTAATTTGGAGATTCTGAAAAATTGGTCAATCTCCTTGTGGCAGGGATTACCTTACCGTCTAATTTAGTTTGTTGGTTATAAAAAACTTTTAGCAACTTGTTACCACATTGTAAGTTGACTGACCGTGTAATTGAGACAAAGACTGAGTTGAGTATTGTGAATTTACTGAGAACTAGTTGTTTATAATTATTTGTAATCAGATTTACTAGAAAGGTTATAGTTCTTGAGGCAATCTTTTAAGTTTGTGCCATCTTTATTTTTTGCAGCAATTCAGACACCAATTGAAATGTCTTCTAGTGAATATCAATATGCTTTAGAATACCAACCAGAGTAACCATAATTTGAGTTTTTGTTAATTCTTGCTTCGGCCTGGGTTTCCATATTTTGAAATGTTTGACTTGGTGAAGTTTATTTAACTATTTGATTCTCTTTGTAATTTAAAGAGCATTTCTGGTGATGGTGAAACTCTCATAGCTTGCAGGGTGTTTCAGTTGGCCCCTTCTGTACCGTGGGATCTTTGGCAAAGTTGGGGAATGCTTGTCAACTCTATCCTGGAAGCCATGTTTTTGGAAATACAGAACTAGGGGATAACTGCATCTTGATGACGTGAGATGAGATCTTTTAGCCTCCTTTTTTCGTACACTACTAAAACTCTGATGACTTAAGTTTGAGATCTTTTAGTCCCCCTTCTTTGTTCGCTGTTTAATCATGTTTATGCGGATATTGTAAAGCAGTGGTGCAGTGGTTGGAGATGATCTTCCTGGGCGTACAGTCATGGGGTGCAATAATGTTATTGGTCATCACGCCGTGGTTGGAATCAAATGCCAAGACATGAAGTACAAGGTCAGTTTCATGTTTCCTGCTGAAGAGTGTTTATCGACTGTCTTTTTTAAGCATCGCTTACTCGCTTGTAACTTAACTCACTCAGGGAGAAGGTAGAAAATTGCTTATTTTCTTGACTTCCTGATGCAATGTATCATCTACTCAAGAAAGGCATTATAGGATTCTCTTTAGTCCTCTGAATCATTTTCCTTGTACCTTTTCTCGTTGATCGTCCTGTCATTCAGCTATTCATATGAAGGTGTCACTGTTACGGTGTGCCCACATTGTTGCTTCTATATTTCATCAAAGTCTGAACTTTGGCATTGAATATTTTTCAGCTCGTCGTTAATACCGTTTGATCTCCAACATTGTTGTTAGGAATCTACCGAAAAGGAATGTTGGCATCTTGTCCTACATGTGTTTAATCATTTGGAAGTATAAAAATAACATGCATTATACATATTTTTCATGGTTGTATCCCGTTCAGCGTTACTCTTTTGCTTGGACTTGGGTATTTGCTGTTCTTTTCTGGGGTGGGCCATTGTTTCATACGAGGAATGAACACATCCAGTTCACTGCCTAACATTAACATTTGTCAATATTTGTTTGTGGTTATCCTGGAATGGATGGTCATAACCTTTCTCTTGTTTACCTACCTATGGTTTTAGCCAGGAACTGAATGCTTCCTTGAAGTTGGTGACAACAACGAGATCAGAGAACATGTCTCTATCCATCGATCTTCAAAGCCATTTGAGAAAACAGTATATTGAGATGCACTTTTCTTTCGTGACGTTTAGAAAATTTAGATTGAGTTTCAGACTATTCTTTTATTCAATTAGGATTACATAACCAGGTTATTGGCGATAACAATCTTATAATGGGATCTTGTCACATAGCCCATGATTGCAAAGTGGGTAGCAACAACATATTTGCAAATAGTACACTTCTAGCAGGTCATGTAGTTGTGGAGGTGAGTCCTATTATAGATACATCAATTTATACAATGCAGGTATATTCAGTGTTTCATTAAAGTGTTATTAACTCTTGCATGTAGGACTATGCACACACTGCAGGGGCCATTGTTGTTCATCAATTTTGCCATATTGGTGCCTTTTGTTTCATCGGAGGTGGTTCAGTGGTAAAATTTCATCAACTATTAGCCTCTTGTTTTTTATTTATCTCCTTTTCCAAGTTAATCTTGACAAGAAAAGGGGGTCAGTTTTTACATACAGACATTAATTGTGATGCTGATGTCAGTGCTTGGAACTGTATCCAAGTATTCAACCTAAGGTTTCTCCTCTTCTGAAAGTGGTTCTTCTTCACAGAATGAAATTTATTTTCTCAGAATGGAAGCACAAAATTTTTGGAAAACCGGAAATTGTTTGAAATACATGAAAAATGATAAGATTTCTTTCTCATGGAATGTAAAGCTCAATTCTTACATGTTTGAAGGTTTCACAAGATGTACCCAAGTACACTATGGTGACCGGAGAAAGAGCTGAGCTCCGTGGCTTAAATTTAGAAGGTCTTCGGCGGTGTGGGTTCTCAGTTGCTGAGGTTGGTTTCTGATTGTATCCCTTTACTTCTATTTGTATTAAAGGGCTAGAAGAGTTTTTTAATTTTAGATGGAAATAGCAGTCCGTTTTGTATGCACAATGTAGTTTCTCGTTGGTACTATGCAGTCTGATCTTGCAGTAACTCTTTCATATAATTATGCTGAAATGACAATATATTTCTAATAGAATATGGTTAGTTTGTAAAGAAACTTATGTTTGGTGTATCACTGTATACATTGCGTCTGGGCTTAAGCTTATGTATAATAAACATAGCAGAAGATGCTGCAATTGATTTCGTGCAATATTTAAGCATTTGTTTCTTGTTCCATTTAATCATTGATTCGCGTGAAGTAATTATTTTATCTGGCAAGGATCTAGATCAAGAGCCTTAGAGCAGCTTACAGGAAGATCTTCATGCCAGCTGATGCAAATCTTGGAGGAATTGAAGACCGTCTTGCTGAAGTGGTATTAAGTTCTATACTTTTGCACCTTCTTGGTAAAGTCTCAACTATACTAGATTTACAAAAAAAACCTGTTTCAATTTTGCAGGAGCAGCATGAAGACTTGGCTCTTGTCCCTGCTGTGCATTCCCTGGTGCAATCCATACGTGATTCTTTCACAGAAGATCGTCGCGGGATTTGCAAGTTCAGATATTGGAGGGGTTCTTGAATGTGCCCTATTGTAAGTGTCTGGATCACTCTTTTTTTCAAAGCCATACAGTGCTGACCCTATAGGCTGTCCATGTACTACTATAGGCACTTCGAAAGCCTTGTCACATCGTCAAAGCAGTGGCAAAGGCACCTGGTGCATTAGGGGGTTATTTGACCCTCTTTGTCTTTGAAAAATTGCTATTTTACTACCCTTAAAATTAGAAAAGTCAACTTTTTACCACTAAAATCAACATTTTTATCAATTTTGACACCCTTTCTTTTAAGAAAAAATAATACTAGGTTATAGTTTCAACCCCTGTTTGAACCAAATTCAGATATTACCATGTAGTTTTCTACTCCTAAAATAATTTTGACTCCCTTCAAACAAAATCCTGACGTTGCCACTGGTCGGAAGGTCTATGTGGAATGCCCGTGGCAGGTTTTAAAGGACCAATATCATTGTCAGTGTATGTTTCTGATATTTGCAAAAAAAATTGTCTATTTTAACTGGCTGTTTCTTCTTGCATTCCCCTTGCAGATTTTTGTCCAACACCATTCGTTTGTCAAGCTGTTGTAAACTTGTGATGTTATTACTACTTGCTGTAGATGCTTACGCTTGGATGCTGTGAATATAAGGTTGCAATCGTCCTTCCGAGTATACGGAAGTCTTGTTGAACGCTTCTATCTGGAGAAAACTTACAGATGCAGTATAGTACCTAGATACAGACTGAAAATTCAGGTTAGAGTAAGGAAACAGTTTTGCAACTTGTATAATATGAAGAAGTGAATATTGGGCTATGAAAATTACTTCATCTTTTTTGAGTTAATGATGTTGGTGTAAAGATTGATTGAAGAGTCTTAATTGATTCCTCATGGTTGATCCCATCTTGTTTGTTATTAATATCTATTTACTTCCCTTCTTTTTAATACTGAATTTGCTTTTGCTTCGTGTTGTTATTAGCAAGTTATCATGAATATGCTTTCATTCATTTTATGAAGTATATGCAGTTTTGTTACAATAGTGTCGGAATCACCAAAAGGATTACGTTTCTGTTAACTTGTTCTTCTTGGGTTGAGGATGGATTTGACTAGCCTCTTTTCACCTAGTGCCCGGGAATGATTATGTGATGATGCAAATAAAGGGAACATGGGCATTTCTTTAGTAATGTCATTGCTTCATATAGTTGTATGTACTTGTAGTGCAGGATTAGCGAGAAAGTGCTCTTGTACTTGAAAAGCATGTGACAGTTAGTCCACCTTAAATGGTAGTGCTTTTCCACAGCTGATATGCATGAGAATCTATACTTGGTCCTACACAAATATCTCTCAAAAAATTGATGCCTTTTGGGATCATGTTAAGGATGGTGTTTTGGCAAATAGTTGAGTTGGAGTTGGCTTCAGATGTGTCGCGGCCTCATGGAATCTTCTGATTAGTAACTAAAAGCTCCACTATAGTTCGATTACAAGGTATGATTTCAGCATGAACTCTTATAATTGATGTCGATCACATGATAATACGTGATCAAGTTTCAGAGAACAAAAGCTAACTGTTATTTCTTGAGAAGTGAACTTTTATGTTAGCAATTTTTTGTGCAGAAGAAAATATCTGCTGAAATTGACTGAAGAATGAACCGTCCAATTAGTACGGTACAGTACAGTATACGACTATTGCTTGAGACGATCCCAATATGCAAAATGAGATCTAGAAAAGTTAGTTTTGAAAGAGTTTTGGTTTCCTTTTTAGTTATGAATTTTTCTTTCTAGTTATTACAAATCCCCATCGATATTTGACCAATGAGAATTAGATTTTCTTTCCGTTTACATGTACTTGCAAAAAGACTGTTGCCGATTGGGATCATATAGTTGGGCGAAAATGATTTTGGAAGCTATATAATGTTATAATATCTTAGTCCCCATACAAGTATGGATTTAAGTAATATGGTTACCAATCTGGGAAAAGAGAATATACTCTGCTTCTACCTATATTCAACATTAGTTAAGTTTGTTGCCCCCCACCCACCAATTAGAATAAAAGAAATTTCTGTGAGATGTTAAACAGTTCCAAACCTTATTTTTAAATCTCTCTCTCTCACCCTTTTTGGGCGAGACAAGAGCAACTTTCCACGTTTGACATATGCATTTGCGAATTACTTTCTATATGTTAACCATAAGACTTGAACCTATGGAGATGTCTAGAAAGTAAACCCAGCTTCTCTCTCTTATCTCTTAAAATGAACTACTCCCTCCGTTCCACCTATAATTACAAAAATGTTTTAGCATAGTCAATATGTTTATAGCATATGTGGAGGGTAAAGTGAAAAGATTTATGGAGATTATAAGCATAACTTTTGAAAGTAAATTTTTTAAGTGGAACATTCCAAAATAGTATAATGGATTTTTTGCCTGTAACGGAGGGAGTATCAAGTATCAACCTTAGTGATATGTGCACATTGTATTTTAAATTATGTTTAAAAGAGTATTTGTTAATTGTATGATGTTAATGTTGATGTATATATTTATCTATTATATTATTAGGGGAAGGACTATATATACATAAGCAGCCGGCTAAATGAAAATATAAAACTGAGAGAGAGATGTGTAACTTAGTTTTTATTTAATCAAAAGAACACAACTGGACAAAAAAAAAAATAAGTCCTAATCTAAACTGTTATTCATACTTTACTTGCTTACAGTATTTTTGGGAAGCACATCAGACCCTCAAAGAGTCGAGAGTTTCAATGGTCCCCATCCTCCACTATAATTGTATGCTTTGGTCTACATATAATTTAAATCATATCATCTTTACGATTAATATCCTTCTTAGGTACAGAGGAGAGAGAAAGTGGTAGCTGCATTTGCTCCTAATATTACTTATTTGGGTTCGATTGTGATTGATGGCACATGAGTAATTTTTAAATGCATAGGTTAAACATGGTGGGTGGGCCTCTAAACTCGCCCAAAAAGATGGTTTAAGTTGAGGTGCCAACAAACAGATCCAAACGAATGATACTAAGAACCAAACCAAGAGAGTGAGAAGAGAGTTATTGCTTTCTTTTTAGGTAAGGAGCAAGTTGGAGAAATATTCAACAAAAAACAAAGTCCATCCAATCATCTCCTCTTGGTGTGTAGGATATTTTCTTGAACCCCCCACCTTCCACCAGACTTATATCATCATACCCTTTATATTACCAAACATAGTTGTTAACTAATTTGCTCTCTCTCTCTCTCTCTCTCTCTCTCTCTATGTAGGTTTTTTTTTTTATATATTTTTTATAGAGCTTGCAAATTTGAGTTGTTGTCTGGGTGAAAATGGGCAGAAAGTGCTCACATTGTGGGAACATTGGCCACAATTCAAGGACCTGCATAACTTACAGAGGCAATGTTAATGTTAGTAGTGCAGGACTAAGGCTCTTTGGAGTGCAACTTGATACATCTTCTTCTTCTTCTTCTTCTTCTTCTTCTTCTTCAGCTTCTTCTATTGCCATGAAGAAAAGTTTTAGCATGGACTGCTTATTGGCTTCTTCACCACTAGCCGCTGCCTCATCATCGCCGTCCCCATCATCTTCCTTGTCTTCATCCCGGGTCTCTTCCATCAATGAAAACTCCGATAAGATGTCTATTGGCTATCTCTCCGATGGTCTCTTTGGTCGAGCTCAGGAGAGGAAGAAGGGTATGCATTAAAATCTCCAAAAATCTTTTTGCTTGGTGTTTCTTGGTTCTAATGAAACAGTAGATATTTTTTTCTTCTTGTTTATCTTCTTGTTTCACAAGTATAAAGTATAATGCCTGTATCCCACCCTTTCACCATAATTTATCTCCTACAGGAAAGATTTGCTAGGGATTAAGTTCTCTCTCTCTCTCTCTCTCTCTCTCTCTCTCTCTCTCTCTCTCTCTCTCTCTCTCTCTCTCTCTCTCTCTCTCTCTCCACTAAACACAATCATTACTAATTGACCTGTGTTGGAGTGGTACTAAAAGTCGTGCTTCTTCAGAAGTTCAATCACGAGGACGTAGTCTTATACTCTTACTTGGATTGAAGTTATCTTTGTGTGTGTGTGTGATGAAGTAAGTATATTGTTTCTTCGTCGTCCTTTTCAGAGTTACCAATACCTATCTTCCTTGCATTTTCTCTTTCTTGATTAGATGGATTCTTGAAATTATTCCATCCCTGATTAGATGTAATGAGTTATATAAAAAATGGAACCCACCCTTTCTTTTTAAACTTTGGCTAAGATATTTTCTTTATTTTATCCTGTTGAGATATTCACGGAAGAAATTGTCATGAATCTATAGCTTTTGTACTACAGTATATTTTGTTTTATTAATATTGTTCCATTAATTTACCTATATTGATGTTTGAGTTTGGAGGTTTTACTTGGGATGTTTTATTCAGAATTTTGCACCAATGACATCTCTATTAGCTAGGGTCTAATTCTTAGATCTTTAGACAAAATGAATATATAAATAATTATCATTCCTTTTTTTTTTTTTTGGATCATTTACTTACCTAATCATTTTTTTTTATTCTAAATCAAATTTAATGGTAATAATCTCCGATGGCTCATTTGTTAGGACACCCTTGGACAGAAGAGGAACATCTTAGATTTTTAACTGGGCTTCAGAAGCTAGGAAAGGGTGACTGGAGGGGAATTTCAAGAAACTATGTGACTACAAGGACTCCTACCCAAGTCGCAAGTCATGCTCAAAAGTACTTTCTCCGACAGGCGAGTCTTGTCAAGAAGAAGCGCCGTTCCAGCCTTTTCGACATGGTATTATTTAGAGCCTCTTTCACTTCTATAGCTATAAGCCCTCTTTTCGACATGGTATTATTCTTCTTTGCTTATTTTTCCATATATATTAGGTAATGCCGGCCCTTCCTTTGTCTAGGTGGTCATCAATAAATTATAAACTTCTACCTACAAGTTGCTTACGCAAATTTTGATCGCCTTGACAGGTTGGTGGAGGCAACAGTGCACAAAATCTTATAACCGGCAGTTCTAATCTCAGCAGAACAAGCTCATACGAAGAAGAAGAAGCTCATGGATATAACACCTTGTATACGATAGACTTGAATTCGATCGGGCAAGAAATCAACATGTGTAGTCGAGAAAGGGACTACTCTAAAATATATCCTAACAATCGTGCCATGCCCATGTGGCCGTCGTATGGATCAATCAGTTCACAAATGAATGCGTCTACCATAGAAGGAGATCCCATTCCTCCAAGGGCAGCAACTCTTGATTTAGAGCTAACGCTTGCAGCTCCAAAGCCATTGGATCAAAATAAGTCATCCCCTAATTCGCTATTAACTGGACCTATTAGTGTTATTTAATTAACTCCTTTGTATCTAATTAAAGAGAACAACTTACATATGATCATCTTTTTTTGCGGTACCTCGAATCTCAAATAAATCTACTATTAACTTATTTAAATTCCGAATAGCACGTGCTCTTCTCAGCTATTGTGTGTGTGATATTTGAACGAACATGCTAAAGAACTAGCTAGGTTTCTCTAAGTTGTATTTACAACTGTTCAACGAGGTCCAGAACGAGTAAACCTAAACCCTTAACCCTAGTCATAGCGTGGCAGCTTTCATCTTTGATGAAGGTATTGCATTTTCAATTATTGGAGAGGGAAATTGATTAAAAGGTTTCCTTGTGTGCGCAAAGCAATAATGTTAATCCTCATCACCATCACATTAATTATAGAGTAAAACCATCAATTTCAGTACCTAATTACTTTGTCAACTTCCAAAAAGTATCATTTTTTAAACTAATCCGAAAGATTAAACAGAGTGAAAAGATGGTGTCTTTTCCTTTCTTGAATCTTTTTCTTCTTTCTCAACCCTCTTTTCATTTCATTTTGGTTGTCATTTGTCAATGTCATTACTAGTCATGATGATGGGTGATCTGAAATTGTTAACAGTTTTTCTTCATTATTTGAGTCCAGAAGGCACATACTTGATCAGATTACTACTGGCTTTCAAGTGATCAATCAGTTACTAGTGTTTTCGGAAACTGCATGCAGGTTCTGTTTTCGTTTTGATACAAATGACACGGGTGACCTTACGAGACTCCTCGACATGAATGAAACCTTTTACCGTAAAGATTCTGGCCTGGATCCAATTAATCCTATCCCACCAAAACTAGGTTTGGGGATACATTTTGCTTGCTAGGTAGCTCAAATTAAAGATTCTTTTCTGGCAAAATATATATATATATATATATATATATCAGTAAGATACTGGATTTTATGCTTTACATGAGAGGCCTTCATGCAGCAAAATGTTAATGAATAAAACAAAAGGACTACAACTACCCATGAAAGAAAAGAGCACATAATTGTAGACAACAATAAATAATAATGTACCTCAATCCAGGAATATAGACAAGGATATTAGGCCATATGATTTTTTTCCTTGACATCATTTACCCATTTGGACCACTTTTTATGTATGTATGTATGTATGTATGTACGTATAGCCTTACTTAAAGGCTTTGTCATCTGAACCCTAACCAGCTTCAAGAATTCAAACATAAATGGATGTTTTACTTTCTTAAGCAAATGATGACCAAATAATATAATATGGTATATATTTAAATGTATTATTATCCCCGAATTTAATTATTTGGTTGAAGGGGTATTATTGTCAGGAAAAAAAATGGGGGAGGAGGCTTACCTCCAACAACAACAATATATACATATGATTTTTGACGAAATTTCACAAGATGTTAGTTCGATTTCAAAGTTTCTGAACTAATTTTCACCCGGTGATAACATCTAGGATTCCGTTTTGTGCGCTGGTGAGACTGGAACCAAGCTGCAAAACATTTAACTGCACGGAAATGTAAATCTCATTGAACAATACAAGTTTAGGACCATATATATATATATATATATATATATATATATATATTTTTATTGTCACATTCTGCATTACACTTTTAAGAAATAGTGACCTGGCCATGCAAATTGTAACAGTCAATTAGGTTTAACATCAATTTGATCTTTATGTATCTACATTTATATTCACATGTTTTTTTGTGGAGGATACAACTTTGTCCTAACCAATAAAGTGAAACTAGACATTATTTTCAATCTCCGTATACATACAGATGATGATAGATTATATTTCCCCCTTGTCCACATTTATTATGGATTTATCTATGTCAATAATATCCACTCTCCGATATCGTCAATATCTCACTCATCTTACCCTTATCCCATTATCCACACGTATCAACATGTGGAATTGGGATTGCCTAGCTTTATTATATATGTTCATAGAAATTTGACAAAATTTTCTTTTTCTGAGCAAGACTACCGAATCAACATCCATTATCTTGACATAAGGACCTCCCTCCTCTCTAAAGAAATATGACCCCCCCCCCCCGGCCCCGAGGTTGTGTATGGTTTGTTCACCCGAATGAAATGCATGGGCAATTACATTGACGACGTTTAATTAGTTTGCTCTGCGAAATTGGAAAAAGTGGTGATTCCGAATGGAATTATGATTCCCATGTGACGTGAAATTAGAATTCCTTCAATGGTGCGCAGAATGGCTGACGGAGTGGAGAAAAATGACAAAAGAATTTCTTGGAAAGAAAATGTCCTCAGATTACCCTTCCTATAGTAAACCCCACGCTTCTCCCTCCTCATTTACGTTACAGACATTGTTCCCATGCACGTACCAAAGACTTACTAAGCCCGGAATGGAATGGTCACCGCCTCATTCCCAATCTCAATCCCGTAAAAAATGTTTATTTTGACCATTCTATTCGATCATTTTCGTTCTAGCAAACCAAACACAATTTGAACAATGACAGAACGATAAAGTAATTGTTTTTTTTTTTTTAACTCACATATGATATTTAACTTTGCATCTTTGTCTGTAACAATTTAGACAAGTAAAACGCGTCCATTCTGTTTGTTTGTTGGATGGACCATTTGAAGTAGGACCATAGAGGATACTAGAAAAAGTTCTTTTGGAATGATAGTGAAATGTGTGAATACTAAAGTAACACATTGCAAAGCTTTCCAACAACAATTGAGAGGATTTGGAAATCATAGACGAATTGATGATGTTTGTATTTGCATCCCACCTTATAAAACACATGCTAAACTTCAAAGCCACTTTTGCCCCACTTTTGTCATTAATTTTGGAACGAGTGATGGATCCTACTACACTCTTTAACCAATCAATAGTTGTCAACCAGTTTACTTTTATACAAAACTGGCGCTTGTAAACTATTGGAATATGGGGCTAGCTACCTCCTTTATTTCTCTTCATATATTCCTGTGGTCTTTTTGAAATATTTAGCAAACCCAAAAGCTTGGAAAATATTTGCATTTGAATACGATAAGCATTGGTCTTAATTAGCTACTTGTATGTTACATGAATCCCTCTTCACCGATCAAATTCTCGAAAAATTGAGCTGTCAGAATATGTATTCAGCAGCTGTGTAAACTTACGACTCTAGACGCGATTCAAGCAAGAGTATTATATAAAAGGCTACATAAGAGATTTGGGTACTCTTGTTAATTAACATCTTCCACGGTTCCTCATTCAAACACATTAAGAACCTTGTTTTCTAACAAAACTTTGGCTCAAGAAATGAAATTTGCTGTTCCTCTGTTCAAACAAACACAAATAATGTTGTGTCAATTTTAAGGATCGACACTTTTGGAGGATGTCTCTTGTTTTTACTTAGGTACGTACAGTATAGTATATAAATTGTTGCTTATATTCTCTCCTCATCTTTTGCAGTTCTAAGCATATAATCACATTCTTACTTTATTAGTTTATTATCTAACCTTCATAAATTTGACTTTGCAGATAATATAATGGAAGGATTCGGTGTACGACTTTCTTGTCACCACACAAGATCGGAAAATGTTTGTGTATGTCAAGTTTGAGGAATGGCGAAACTAATATTCTTTTCCAATCATCGGCACTCTCGTTTGTACGATTTTGCTGTAGATTGTGACTGCTTGAATTATATGTGTGTCAACAGAGTTGTGTGTGTGACAGGAAAAATGCCACACCTCTTATTAAGCTATGCATGCATGCGGCCTTCTCCATTGCTATTGCCATCGAACGAACAGTGAAATAGATAAAGACAGGACAAAATCAATTTCTTTCGTTTGGAAGAGAACATAACAGTCTCACCTTCTAGGCTTTTCCTTTGTCTAGTTAGTTATACACACACCACACACACATTATAAATCCTCCCTTCAATTATGGCTCTTCTGTAAGGTGCAAATCCATAGACGTGGGGATATCTCTCTCTCTTCTTTAATGGAGAGAGACTCTCTCTCTCTCTCTCTCTCTCTCTCACACACACACACGCTAAAATACACAACACACAAACACGCACATTATTGCATAAACCATCAGCATTACTCCAGAGAAACCATACGTCCCTAGTCGCTAGTTCTTTTGCTCCAAAAGGAACTTCACTAATTCCATGCATTCAACTTACATAAGGAATCAAGGTCCATAGGTGATAGGCCCAAACGAGTAGGGTTCAACATATCTATCCAAACGATAACACTACTACCACAAGCTTCCGCATCGATACTTTTAGGCCCCACAAGTGTGGATGCCCACTACTTCCGAAAGAAGTTGGCGTTAGCCCAAATTGAAGACTATGCTAACCAAGTCCACACAGCCTTATTTCTGGATCACAGCCTTAGAAATGGTGAGACCTACTGAAAAATCAGCCCATCAGGCCAAGCAGGCACCAAAATTCCATTTTCTATACTTCCTCTGCCTATCTTCCCCAAATCTCTTCTCCGAATAGATTCATATTCACATCAAACTACTGAATAAATTCATATCGCCATTTCACGTGTCTCAAATTTTCCCTCCCACTTCAACGTCAATTCAGTTGAGCAGGAGAGTGAGAAAATGACTATCAAGGAAATATAAGTTCCAAGTGTAATGACTGTATTCGCCAACTGCCTATAAAACCATACCTGTCTACATATTCCAGCAAGTATATGACTTGTCCATTGATAAAGGGAAGCAGAATAGGTAATAATATTCAGGATCCCCAACAGAAAATTGAATAATTCATATCAGGATGATGCATAATTGCACAGATTTGAAGAAATTAAAAGAGAACTTGATGATATATTCAAGGAATGTTACAAAATCCATATAACCAAGTGCGGTCTTGATGCTTTAACATGTACTGTTTACATTGATAAGGGGAGTGACCTTGCTACTTTACCAGGTATATGGAATGAGGGACAAAACTTGCAATATAAATTATGTTACAAACTTGACCCTATTTTACAGACTAGCCTACAATAATCAAGCCGTGACCCGTGACGCAAACCTAACAAAAATCGAAGCCGTGGTGCAAAAATAGGAAAGATATATAGGTAAATATAAGTCATCTATATACGTGCCGTCGGCCCTGCAGTCCCAGTAGCTGTGAGCATACATTGGCCTGAACAAAGAGGAGCTTTTCAAAGAATTAAACTGTTTTTGTCAAACCTCCTACGCACTCTTTGGCACCTGTCCTCCAGAGTTACAAGATGCCCGTAAGGTAAAGCCTGAGATCCCAAAATTCTGATTCATGCTATTTTTATTTAATATATTATGAATCATGAGAGCCTTGGACCATCAAAGTAATGTGCTTAGCAGTGTCTGTGCGCATGATATCTCCCTTAAATCCGATCTGGGATAAAAAATATTTCAAGATACTTCATAACTCCAGCAAAAATTAACCAAAGCCATGATGGATACACCCTTCGCTTGGTACAAAAACTGGAGAACGCGAATGGAATAAATTTTAAGGCAGATGAGTACCTCAATTGGAATATCAGGCGAGAACCACCGCAAGAGCACTCCAAGATGTACAACAGCAGGAATCAACTTGAAAAGCAATGGCGTTGTCACCTGCATAAATGGCAATTAGCTTTTCTTTCGTCTAGACAAGAACAAAATAGTTTCAAACAGACCCTTATGCTTAAGCTGACAAAGAGTGTTAAGTAATTTTTGAAGCTGATATATCACTCATATCAATTCACATTGTTACTTAATAGCGGTGCGTATCTGTTTTGTTCCTATATTTCACATGGAGCTAGTCTGGTGATCCCTAACAGAAAAGAAAAGTCAATTACAAAAGATAAAAGTAAGAAGGGATCTGATACCAGCAGATTAGCATGGTTTCATCTAAATGACATAATTGGAGGGGATAAAAGAAACCTTATTTATTAGACACCAAATGATATACCTCACCATTTGTATACAAAAGAACAGTAATCAAAACCTTTCTGTTAGCGTCTGTTAACTACCACATAGACACAAGTATAAACAGAATCTACAAACAGGAAATTTGCATGGTATCACTTCAACTGAGAACCAAAAAGGCTTACATACCAGGCTGAGAGCTGTTGTGCCCAGAAGCAGTAGATACAACTTCCCCTGCAATATGTATGGACAAGTGTCATTACCGTTGACAGAAAATGGAAAACTAGTATGCCTTTATCACTAAATAGAAAGTTGAAAAAGAAAAGAAATGAATAGAAAATTTTTATGCTAATGCTAGACTGGATTTATCATCCATCTAAGGTTGATCAATAATTAATCTGAAAACATGACCACCAGAAGCTCTTCTTATTCGAACCACTACCTCGATTAGATGAAGATTAGAAGCGCGACTTAAAAGTACAAAGGAAAATTCCCCAATTTGTGCCAGAGACATTCCAACCTACATAATCACAAAAAGAAAGGCTATGCGTCAAAGGAACTATATGTACACATAAACAAGAAACATATATTTCATAAGCTAGACAAGCATATTATGTAAATTCTTACAAGAAGGGAAGTCTTGTTATTGTATCCAAATCCTTTGACAACCGTGGAGACCACAATAGTTTTTATAATGATCACCAATAAAACGGCTCCCAGTAAGATATCAATGTGGTTCCAAAGAAATTGAGCATTAATAAGCATCCCAATGCTGGCCAGGAAAAGAGCAGCAAAGAAATTGCGAATGGGCTCTACCTAAAAGACAACGAGCTTCAAATCAGAGTAAACAAGCTGCATATATGCAAATCCTAAAAGAAAATTAGCCCTAATTAATGTTTCGGCATACTCTAAATAAAGCAAAAACCTCATTACACATTAAGAAACAAGAATTAGGAAGCAAAAAACTATGAAGCAAACAAAGCAACCAGAATTACCCAAAAAAATGTGAATCCACGGACTAGATTACAAGTTCTAAATATATTCAACCAGTTCATTCACAAAGGTCTGAAAGAAAAAGATAAGGACGGAGAAGAAGAAAAAGAACAAGATACATCTCAGAATTAGCTTAAACTACCCCGCAATACAACCCACACTACATGGACAGCACACCATGTACAATGAAAGAAAGAGAGGTGAAGAAAGAGCATATAAAAGTCATGAACTTTTAAATACTATTAAGAATAAGTGAATAGCATGAAGACCACAAGGAAAAGGGGGAACAACATAATAGAAGTAATCAGTCCTATAGACAACTCCTGAAAAAGAATACACACTGATATATTACTTGTTCAAGTGTATGCTGAGCAAGATCAGTTGTTGATATCATCACACCCGCGGCAAAAGAACCCAGTTCAAGGCTTAGACCCAACTTATCGCTGCACTGAAATGACACAACAATCCACATTAGACATGCATAAAACATGCCTATGTGCAATTGTGCATCACACACACACACACACACACAAAAAAGAGAGGGGAGAGTTTCGTAGAGAGCCAGCGAAATGAAATTACTTTTCAGGCTTTTTGACCACATAACATGCAAAAATTTTGTAATAAGATTCAAAAAATTGTGCTAACAGAAGAAAACGTTATGTTTTTGAATAGTCGGGAAATGAGGCAAACCGAAGCAACTAGCAAGCAGAAAGCCACAGATGCCAACTGGTAAAGCTCATTGGTCTGCACATTGTTTAGTTAAACAACATCATAAAAAAGAACAAGTAGCAAAAGGAGCTCAACCATTTAACCACAAAACAAGTATTACCTGGGATGACAGACTTATCATTAGTTTGAGAAACCAAGGGACACAAGTGCGCGAAAATATTGACAGAACGACCAAGAATGCAATCAGCGTCACCAACCTGATAAAAAAAGCCAATACTGAGCAGAATTCGACAGACGAGATTGGATGAAAACAATTGATGTAACAGATTAAAGCGCACAGCTAATATACATGTGCCAATTGCCTCAAAATATTCTACATTTGGGCAACTGCAAAAGGAACCATGTAGTGCAGAACTAGTTAGTATTCATGTGATAAGGATTGTTCAACTCAGATAACACAAATTCACATATTTGTGACATGAAAATTGGCATACAAGGCAAATAAGACTAAATATAACTCAAGGTGTGGAACCAAAAAGTTGTTCTAAAGATGCAAAAATGTGTAGTTTGATTATCGGATTATTGGACCTCGCCACCATTTTCCTATTGCAAACAAGTTTGACTAATTTAGATCATGCAGGATTGTGCACAAGGAATGGCGAGCTATGGATAATATTTGGTTATACAGTCATAAATGTCACTAGCACACAACACGTTTCGTCACTAACTTGCATAAACCATATACATGATACTCACAAAACGATGTCCGAACTTCAATACTAAAAGACAGCTATCGAAATTCTTTTACTTACGATTTTATCATAGACATCATTCCCTGAAGAATGCCAGAAGAACCACCCAGAATTGGAAGCAGTGCAAACAATAAACCCACTGCACAATCCTGGCATGAAAAGATACATTTGAGGTCTTAGAAAGTTCCCTTAAGTAAAAACTCCATAAACATTTGCTAGTTGATACCACAAGGCAGCGGGGTACCCTTTTCACTTCCAGCAATAAATATCAAGGGAAATAAAGATAACAAGTAGAAGTTACATACCTGCAAGATAAGGGTACCAACAGTGACCTGCCCATAAAGGGTACTAATACTATTTCTTTCCATCAAAAATTTTAAAACCTGTGGCCCACACAAAATATAATTACTTCAGCACCTCTACCAATTAAAAATAGACATTTGAATAAATCTGGATAATGTAATTTGATAGAGAAACATTTAAGCAGATAGCTGGTACTCGTTAAGTCTATAAAACCATCAACCAAAGTGGTTGTGATGCATGCATACTTAACCAGGCTTAAATGAAACAGGAAACTAAGGAATTTAGTTTCTCACAAGGCATTTCGCGTGCCAGCCTGTGTATATGATTGCATGAGCGCACGCGCATGTGTGTGTGCACTGTGTGTGTGTGTGTGTGTGTGAGAGAGAGAGAGAGAGAAACATTATAGATTATGTTTCTACAGAAGATATGGCTTTATATACACAGCAGAAAAGGGAAACAAGATTCATATAGCCAACTCCAAAGACTTGGGACAAGGGTTCATTAAGTGGAGTTTGGTTGTAACTCCTCACAAGTAACAAAGTTTACTATACAATATACACACCAAACAACGAAAGATGTACACTCGAGTCTATACATAAAATGACCCAGCTGTCAAAGGATTACAGTTGTAAAAGAAGACGGCCTTTTCTAAATAGCCTGTGATATACTTGTCCTCGGAAGCTGTATTCTCTAAAGAATCGCCGAGATTAAAAAGCCTTACTTCACTAGAGTGCAAAGCTCAAGCAAGTCTTTGCACTCTAGCAAGTCTACGCGCATCTCAAACTGTCTCCTGAATATAGGGTGATGGTAGTTTTCTAATATAGCTGGACACCATGTATCATGCAGCATCAAGATTTACAGGTTCAATAAATCATAATACTTGCATTTTCCGCATACAATACATGAGCTTTCGTCCCTTTTTCAGTTCCAATATACTCTTTGCCTATGCCTTCCATGAGTTGACTTTAAGAATTGTTTCGTACTTAAATCAATCATATATGCTCATGTATTGTATTTCCAAAAAGTATGGGCGGTCATGGCCACTGCATGTATAAGCTGAAAAAGTCAAGCACTTGGGCCGAGCTAAGGCCAAACAGGAACTCTAAGCTTGGTTCGAGCAGTCAGGCTTAGCACCTGCACCTTAACCCAAAAATCCAAATAGAGCTTGAAGTCCGGTACTCAGCTTGACTCAGGACTTGACTGCAACAAACTTGAGATATGGCAGCTAATTGATATTTGTAAATTCTCTGCTATGAAAGAATTTGAAAAGAAAAACTTGATATGAAGTTCCAGGTGGACGGAAGTTTAAGGAATTATATATTCCAATAACCAGCAGGATGCTTTTAAGTATATTGAACATGTAGCTGCAGCTTTATAAACTGATAACAGGTTTCATTCAGATGAAATGTGATGAACAAGATCTATACATTGCTAAAAGCGTAAGTTCCCCCCTATTGACCCCTATAAAATGCATTTTAAGAATAGCCAATGGTCACTAATTACATTATATACTGCCAAAATGAAATCAACAAATTTACCACTGCAGTTGATGACATAGATAGGTAGGCACCAACAAAGACACCCTCAGAGGCTTCACCTCCACATAACTGCAAAAAGCATGCAGGTGCACCTATTATTCATGAATCAAGTTATCTTAAGGATAATAAAGTATGCACCACTTTGTTTCAGACGTTCTTTCACATATTTCAAACATATAGGTTATGTGGAAGAGGTTTTTAGATTTGGAAAGATTATGCTAAATAATATATAAACCTGAAAAGGCTTCTAAAATTATTACATACTGAAGCAGTTATTCCAGACAAGCAAATAAATAGAATTATCTGGAGCAAGCCTCCTAATACAGCAACCGCTCGGACAATGCGAAGCTGCAATTATACAGAAGAAGAAAAGCTGGTCAGTGTTTATGATATGAATTGACCAAGTTGTACAATGAGAAGGACAAGAAGCCAACAGACCTTTGCAGCAGAGAACTCCAACCCCAGTGCGAAAAGAAGAAAAATAACACCAAACTGAGCAACAGTCTCAACCTGTGTACACATATATCAATGAGAAAGTGGGTGCTACTTCAAGTTGTATAAGATGATGAAGGAATATGCAAATGCACAATGAAAAAGTGAAGCACGCGAACTGAAACTACACAACTGCCACATGAATCACTCTTTGCAGAAAAAGACTGCTCTTTTTTATTTTATTTTATTTTTTTGTAAGAAAAGTAACGAAACCATACATTATGCCACTAGCACAATGAAATAAACTTGAATCCAATCAAACATATTCAACTGAAAGTGGTTCAGAGTTATATATTAATTTTTCCACAAAACCCAATATCAACAGCCTCCAAAAAGCAGATGCAGCAGCACCTAAGGTCTACGTAGCATACGACGCTAAATCTAAAACAACCATATTGGAGATAGTGAGACACTGCTTTACAAAAACCATAAAACATTAGTTGCTCGGAAAGATAGATAAAAGGACATACTTGCACCAGTTCACTAACAAAACTAAGGCCACCTGGCCCAATAACAGATCCTGCTAGCAGATATCCAGTAATAACCTGCAATATTTACATCCATAGAAGATAATCTTTCAGATATGAGATAGTAGGAAAAGACTGAATCATCTAATACAAGTCTTCGAGATAAGCATAATCTGACGAGTTATCATTTAAGTAATAGAGACAACAGGATGCGAAAAAGATGGATACAGCAGAAAACAAACAAATGAACATTTTCAGCTATTATGAAGAAAGATGAGCAATAATAGTGGTCAGACCGGTTGTCCAGCACAGGCAAATGCAATGCCACCACAAGTTGCAGAGACAATGACAACAACCAAATCGGATATCAATCTGCCACACAGTAATTACATTTAGAATCAGCAAACAACTTACTGGTAGACAATTCTACAGTAAAGAGAGAGAGAGAGAGAGAGAGAGAGAGAGAGAGATGAACCTTAAGTCTAACTGTAGCACAGGGTACTTGGACTTGCGATTGGACATGATAAAGACATTGTCCTGAGGAAAAGATTCCAAAATTATGATAAAAAATCTGCATAGTTTGAATGTCAATAATCATAAACCCATCAAGTGCATTTAGAACCTACTGAAAAGGGCCCTTTAGCAGCGCTGCTACTGCAAGAATTTGAAAGGAACTACTATATCTAACTTTACCATTACATATTTCTGTAATTCAAACCCGTCCGCGCAGATTATAAGGTAACAAACTTACCATCGCATCAAGGCCCTGACAAATTACTTACAACCATATTTACCACCCCTGAGAGCACCAAAAATGATATCCTGCAAACCATAATAATGAAACGGCAAAACTTACCTTTCGGTCTATCAGTCTGGGAGTATCTTCAGCTCCATTCTCATTATCCAAATTGAAAACATCATGAAGCTGAAATGACCTAACATAAGAGTTACACAGATTAAGAATATCCTAAAACTGCATTTCTGCATGACATGGAAAATCATGTCTAGAAGCACATACTTATTCTCTTTGGTGTCATTTCTCTTGGATTTGACTCTGGCAACAGTTTCCAAAACTGCCTGACAAAAAGAAATGCATTAGAAAAGCATAATAATCAGAAAAGGGGTGCTGCAGTATATGACCAATCCACTTAGATCTCCTGTCATAGGTTTGCTGTTGTTCACCATAGTATTTACTCTCTGAAGGTGGTTGCTCCCATGTCAGGCTTGGTGTTCTTCATTACAGAAGTCAGATGTTTGTTATTCCTAGGTGTGGTTAGTGGTAAGGAAACCTTGGACCTTGGTTCCAACAACTAGTTCTATTCTTTACGAACAAAAGTTACAGGGGACATTGAACCTTATAACTTGATTTCGAACCCGTTCATTCACTATAGATGCACGTACACATATACCATTTGAGATAACTTGGTATACGGAAGACACACGTTACACACGCCACGAAAACTAGTTACCCTCGAAATGCTGATAAGAACATTATGATCTAAAAGCACAACCTGAGAATGGCCGAGCAAGAAAAGCCACACGATGTAATATTCCAAACAGACTCTCAACCAAAATTTTACAACTAAATACTAGTGTGTACATGGGGCCAGTGGAAATGGAGGGACATCCAAAGAGGCTCTAAAAGTGCATGCACGAGGAAACAATAGCAACCATTTATAAGGCTCAAAGACATATCGGCATGGTTGCAAACCTATGGGATTAGATTATGAAATGCAATTGCCACAAATAACATAGAGAATAGTTTCAAAGAACATGAGACCTCACCTGCTGTTCGGCCACACTATTGTTAAAGCTCCCAGGGTCAGTACCTGGAAGATACACACACAGACAACCTCGAAGAGAGTTAGAAGTGTATTAAGTACATCATCTTAATTAAGACAAATAGGTACCAAATTGTCAATTTGGACTTTCAACAACACAACACGCAATTATTACAGCAATAAATGGAACTGAAATAGAATTATGAAAACTCATTTACTGGATCATCTGAAGCATACACATATTTAGCATATTACCAAATTTTCACTGGAAAGAAGTTATGTAAGGAATGTCACCAAACTAGCACAAATTGATTTAAATTTTGGAAACGTAATGCCTTCAAGCACAACAATGCACAGATTACCAAAAATTTCTCGCTCGAAAGCAGTTACGTTATGAACCGAAGTAAATTGCCCTAAATAGAGAAAGTGTAATGCCTTCCCAGCATAGGAATCAAAACACGACATTGAAAGGTGTAAATTAGAAGCAATTGAAGACAATTACTGAAAATGTAGGGACATTGTAACTGGGAAAGCTCTGGGATCAGATCTAACTAACCGTCGGACTTTTCGTCATTGTCAGGGAACTCCTTATCTAGAGCTCGATCAATCATGTCGGCAAAGCTATCGTCCTTAGATCTCGGCAACGAAGTATTTGATCCAGTGCCATTGACGACATGGTCGGGGAGTTCGGAATCGGCGACGAGGCCAGAGAGCGAGAGTGAAGGAGAAGGCAGAGAGAGATAACAGAAAAGAACGGAAATGAGAAAAGAGACAGAGACAAATTTTGCAGAAGAGCGCTTCCGCATTGTAGAATCGGTGGAAGAGACGAAATAAGGGAGGTCGGAGCGCCGCTGCAGTGGTGGAAGGTGAAGGAGGAGAGAGACAGAAAAAAGTGACGACTGGTTGAAGTAAACCAACCGTCGTCGCCGTCGACTTTAGGGGGAAACGGAGGGAAAAAAGCGTTTTTTTTGTTTAGCTTAGAAGCGGTGGTGAAGTGAAAGTACGTAAAAGTCCCTTGATTTCGGCTGTCGCGAATCAGGTCACAATGAGGGAAACGTTAGGTGCAGATTTTGAAGCGTCGAATGTACGCGCCGACTTGTGGCAGCAGGTGACGCACGCAGGTCACTGAACAATGGAAATTTTGTTATGTTTCTTTCACCCTTAAAATTGACAGAAAATTTCATAGAAGTCCTTTATATTCTCTTAATTATGGATCCGGACACTCTTAGGTTAAATATTTTTTTTTTTTCATTTTTCTTTTTTGTATTTCACAGAATTCTTACAAGGTGTGTTCTCCTTCATGGTTTACTGACTTGCTTTGTAAATTTGAACCTTTTCTCTTTGTTGACCTACGAGCTTTTTCACTTACTTATTGCAATCATTACAAAAAAAAAAAAAAAACTTCAAATCCAAAAAGCCACTAAATTTGGTATTTCTTGAAATGAAGTTTTTTTCCTTTAGCAAAATTGTATAACGCAATTCACGACTTGGTATGAAGTTACCGTATTGTATTAATGAGACAGTCCAACGTCCAAAGTTTCCCTTTCGTGACATCATTAGGAAATCATTTACAAATGAAAATAAAAATTTTACAAGCTCCAAAAAATGTAGAGAAAGTTTGGGATTTTTTTTTCATTTTGTTTTTTCATGTTAATATGCTTGTTGTGGAGCTAAGCTTTCTGAAATTGCACTTGCATTGCGCGTATAAATCTATTAAGATAAAATCAGGTCGGGTGTGGTGTTGCTCATTAAGGTCGGGGTAATTAGTAATATTCGTCAAATAAGCTATTTCAAAGGATTAGATTTAATTTTCCAAAATGATTTTTAACTTACAAATGATCGATGTTATAAGGTGTATGTGACATTTTTGCTGTTTTTTTAGGCAATACATTCAAATACTAATCCACTTCTAGGTATATATTTTAAACTTATTATCTCAGTTTTTATGTGACATTATAATTTTTTGTTTTTGTTTCTATGAAGTACTCTCTCCGTTCCACCCAAAAAGTCCACATTTGAAAAGTCTAATAATTAAGAGATATATAAGTAATATTTGAGTTAGTTATAATTACAAAAATATTTTTGCATAGTTAATATGTTTGTACAACATGTGGAGTGGAGGATAAAGTTGAAAGTTTTATGAAGATTGTAGGCATAATTTTTTAAAGTGGGCTTTTTGAGTAGAACATCCCAAAATAATATAGTGAACTCTTTGCCAGAAACGGAGGAAGTATATTAAAGTGATCCCACTTTCTAAATATAAATTTCCAACTTACAAGTAGAGATTTTAAATTTGAACTAAGAGTAAATGATGGAGGATTGGGGTTTGAACTAAGAGTAAATGATGGAGGATTGGGGTTAGTAAAGAATGAAATATAGTTTATTAAATTTGGTATTAATAGCATAATAATAACCAATGAGATACTATTAAATTCAAATTCTGGGAAATTGGGATTGGGTTTAAAGCTCATATAGGTTAGGCCAAATTGTTATAAAATATATAGGGTTAATTACACCAGTAGTCTTTTAACAATTTTTTTAAAATTTCAGTCCCAAGAGTATTAAAAAATTAGACAACGCTTAGTCCTTTTGATGGACACCGTTAAGAAAATTCCGTTAAACACCACATGTGCCTCTTACGTGTATTTGGTTAAGGGCTAAAAAGAAATTTCATTTTTTTTTCTTTATAGATCTTCTTCCCTCCCCCCACACACACACACACACACACACATTATTCATTTTACAGTCTTTCTCCATCTCCGACCACAGACTGTCCTCCTCCACCCCACCTCAACCTCAAAAATTAATCCCTACCCCCTCCACCAAAAATCCCTTCTTCATCCCTTTCCCGAATAGTCATAAATCTTCTAATTCCGTTCATCTTCTCCGACACCGTCGTCTCCCACCAATACGAAGGACAACCCCTTCCCTCACCGCCGTCAAATCAAAACCTCCATCAACCTTCTGTCGTACAACAAAACATCGCTTTAACCGCCCTCTCAATCCCGCCGTGCACTCACCCTCAACTCCATTTACTCCGGTCGGCAACCTCACATCAGCACCCGCAAACATAATCCCATGCGCCGCCGCCATCGCCAAACAACATCTAGTGCTCAACTTCTCTCCACTACGTGCTTCAATTTTGAGTTAAGCAACAGGTAGGTGCTGGTTTGGGTTTGAGAAATTAGACCCTTTGGTTTTTTTTTCCCCAATTGACCCACTATTAAAACTCCAAACCCAAGCTATAATGAAGACTCAGATCAATTGTTTAACAGGCAAAGAACTGTTCATGAGATTCTTGGTGGAAGATTTGGTAAGTCTTTGTTCCCCAATTTCTTGTTTGGGTTCACACACACTTCTGTTCATGGGTTTTAGATTTCTAATTCTGATAATCAATCAAGATGCCATTTTGGTTGTGTCAGAGTTTGATTTTTGTATCGATCGATTAACTAATTAAGAATTAAAATTTTTGATTTTCAACATCAAGTTTTAGGCTGAGGCTCTGTTTGGACTGTGTTTGTTCTTTATTTTTGCTCACCCCTTTTTTGCGGACTTGTAGAACACCTGAGAATTCTACAAAAAAATGTAACCCTGGGCATACAAATTGTAGCTTTAGCAACTTAGGTTGTGTTTGATTCATGGGTGCAAAACCAAATTAGAATAATTGGTGGACTATTTTATTCTGAAAAGGATTAATTACACCATTAGTCCCTTGACTATTAACTTTTCCACGATTAGTCTCTTAAAAATTTCAAATTTCAGTTCTATGAGTTTCAAAAAGTCACGCAGCTAGTCCTTTTGATGGATGACGTTAGTAAAATTTCGTTAAGTGACCATGTGCCTCCCACATGCATTTAAGTAAGGGCAAAATTGAAATTCACTTATTATCTTCTTCACCAATTCTTCAAACCCTAATCTCAAAACACACATATTCATCAGAGATCAAATCAACCTCCTCCTCCGGCCACCGGCGGCTCAGCCTCATTCCCAGCCACTCCCTTAATTTCATCTCTCCATCTCCGTCGTGGCCATGGTTGAGAATGGTGGCAGTTACCTCTGTTCTCTCATTTCCTCCTTATCAGCCCATGTATTATTTAATTTCCATCGATCCAAGCCCTAATTGCATAACAATGATGCATTCGAAGCACATTCCGATCGACCTCATTGTAAAAATCCTCACCAGTTACCAGCGAAAGCCCTAATCAAATTCACCTCAGTCTCTAAATCATGGTACACTCTCATCAAAAACCCTAATTTCATTTCAACCCATCTGAATCACAACACTCATAGTTACCCTAATTACTATATTCTTGCCATTAACAGAAACACATGCTCGTTAATTTCCGAATCTACGTTTATGGAGCATGAAAAATTCAAAATTCCATTTGATCCCCACTCTTCGAATTTCCAATTACTTGGTTCCTGTAATGGATTGGTCAAACCCCTCAATTAAGATCGTTTATTTTAAAGATAATGGTGAAATGGTGTTGGGGAAAGTTCAACTCAAGGTTGAGGTTTACAGTTTGGTTTCCAATTCTTGGAGGAGGATTGAGGCAGTGATTCCTTGCTTGGTACGAGATCCGTTTGTGACATCTTGTAATGGAGTTTTATCCTGGTGAGGTAATGTTTAAGTAGGGAGGCCTTCAAATCTGTCTTCGTCCCGAAATCGAAAGAAGAGGTAGCAGACGGGGAGGGTTTTGAATCTGAGATGGATCAAATGAAGGAGCGGTGGTGGTGGGATCAGGGGGAGGTGGGCCATGGTGATGGCTTGATGAAAGGGAGTGGCTGGGGATAAGGCTGAGCCGCCGGTGGCCGGAGTAGGAGGTTGATTTGATCTCGATGAATATATGTGTTTTGGGATTGGGATTTGAAGAATTGGTGAAGAAGATGATAAGTGAATTCCAATTTTTCCCTTACTCAAATGCACGTGGGAGACACATGGGTCACTTAACGAAATTTTACTAACGGCATCCATTAAAAGATCTAGCCACGTGACTTTTTGAAACTCTTGAGACTAAAATTTAAAAAAAAATTCTTAAGGAGCTAATGGTGGAAAAATTAATAGTCAAGGAACTAATAGTGTAATTAACCCTTCGAAAATTAGGGTTTGAAGAATTGGCGAAGAAATAAGTAAAATTTTAATTTTGCCCTTACTCAAAGGCTCGTGGAAAGCACATGGGTCACTTAGTGAAATTTTACTAACGACATCCATCAAAAGAATTAGCCACGTGACTTTTTGAAACTCTTAGAACTGAAATTTGAAAAAAAAAATTCTTAATGGACTAATCGTGAAAAGTACACTATTCTTAACAGTATCCATCAAAATTCTCGTGGAAAGCACATGGGTCATTTTTTGTTAAGGCAGTTGGTAACTGCTTCATCCGTTCCAGACAAAAAGTATACTATTCTATTTTGAAATGTTTCACTTAAAAAATTAACTTTTAAAAATTATAGTTCCAATTTTCATAACATTTCATCTTTACCCTCCACTTGTGCTATAAATATTTTAATTGTATTTAAATATTTTTGTAATTATGACCAAATCTAATGACACTAATATATCTATTAATTATTAAATTTTCAAACGTAATAGACTTTTTGAATGAAACGAATAGAGTAATTATTTAAGAAATCTAATCTCTCTTTACAATTGTCGTGAAAGAAGAAACGACATCGCACAAGACAGGAGTTCAATTCTTGAGCATTAAATGCTACGATGAGGCAATTCCTTTCAGAAAGAATACAACATTTTAAAGATTTTCAATGCCATTAAAAGATTATAATGTGAAGCTGCCAAATCTTATGGAATTGCTTAAAGGACAATCCTAGAGAAAGATGCAAGATACATAAGCACTCGTAGGAATAACTAAACAAAAAATATACTCTCTCATTCCTTTCTTCTTTGGTTTATTCCAAAATAATAATAATAATAATTTCATTTTTTATAAACAAGCAAACAAAGCTATAATTTTAAAAAGCTTTTGGGACGGAGGGCATAAAATGTATCCAACTTGTTTTATTTCATATACGGCTAGAGTCAAAACATTAAATAAATTACAAGCTTAATTAGTTTTCTCTTCTCATTTTCACGAGTCACCTTCCAAGGTAAGGTGGAAATAGCTACTATCAAGACTAGATCTTGACGGTAACCATGAGTTCTTCTTATTAAGCTCCCGCAGAAAGGTGGTAATCTTTAACGGACCATGGCAAGCAATAAGTGCTCATTTGGTTCGCAACAGTTGTCATTTCATACCATGACATTTAGCGCAAATTATAGTTCAAATAACATGGATGGAAAGCAATCACAATTATTGTGTACGAACTGAGCACCAAGTATTGTGACAATATGACACAAGTCCATTTGTGGGGAGTGAGGATTAGGGCTGAGAAAAGACACACAGATGCATTTGCAGTAAGCAAAGGGGTTCATATTTCATTACCATTGTCTTGAAGCTAGGCCCAGATTCAGATGCATTCTTGGGAATGGAAATTAATTAGATAGTACTATTAAAATTAATACAGGGTGGTCAAGCCAAAGTTTAAAAAAGAACACAAACAAGCACATGCCCTTGGTCTCCCTAAGGGCTAAGAAGTCAGAAACATGTACTACCAAGCAACTCTTTAGATCTGCTTGGTTAATTACTCTAGTCCCAAGCCATCTCAAATATTCATGTCTAAACATTCTTCTATCTAAATATGTACCAATTATATTAACATTCAAGATCTGTATCACTTTAAATTGATTCATATGTGAAACTGTTGGATAACGATTTACACACAGAAAATAGGTGTACAAAAGTCTCTATTATCGTTTTCAGTAATTATACGGAACAACTCTGAATTGCTCAAGTCTTTGTATGATTCAACTCCCGATGATATGATTACACTTTAAGCACATAGATTTTGGTTTTGCAGCAGTATTCGAAGAACCCAGGGGCAATTAAGCAAAACAATAACAAATAGCAACTACTGCCCATATCTTTATAAGATCTACTTGATGGCCTTGGCATATGATTGGATAGAACAAAACAATATTAAATGGGTAGATCATTGTGCAAATCCAAGCTAGATTAGCAAAACAATGTGATTAAGACTGCCAAATTTAAATGTCAATATATTAATCAAAGCAGAATAGTACTTCAAGAGCTGACGGCCTAAACAACGCCCATAGGAAAGTCTGTTTAAAGTGGTTCCATTCTCCAGAATGGTGGTTTGAAAATGACGCATCTAATGTCAAAACAGCACCAAGTTTTCTTTGAGCTGATAGATTTGATTCCAAGAAACAACCAATTACAGTAAAGTTTCCCACAGTAAGAGATGCATAAAATAATGCCTAGTTGACATGTATATTATGTTGAGAGAGCAGGAGAGTCAAGAGTCACATGCAAGGAATATTAAGAAGGAAGGATCCCATCAAGGAAATAATTCCCTAGAAAGTTCAAAGAACACTTCAAATCTACTTCCTTGATTGATAGACCAATAAATAACAAATCAAACGAATCGTACAGTATAATCCTGCAAACCAGTGCGCTAAGTGCACTTATGAAGGATCCATTTATAGAAAGGTTTTGCGTTCGAATATGCCAACTGGCGTTGGAATTTGTACAAAATTGAAAAAGTCTAATTACGTCCTAAAGAAGAATGTCTTATATGCCGAAAGTAGAAACCATTGAAGTGTATATGTTACCCACCAATGCATTGATCGTTGTACTGTACAACACTTTAATACATTATATTTTCTGTCTATGTAGCTACCATAGCTTTGTCCACGAATGGAACCATAACAAGTGTCCTAACTTGTAAGCATTTTCCAACATGGTAGGGGTGAACTGAACTTGGACCAATTATGTATCCCTGCTCTTTTCAAGGCACTGAAACAATTCTCATTTAAGTAAGGTTTTGATCTGAACCTACCATTTCTTCAAATCTAACTGATGCTAATTAAACCAATTAACTATTGCTACAGATAACCCCTATTTATAATGTGTATCCCTATATATACTCCACTAAGTGACCGTGTTTCTCATTCTGCATTAGAGATAGAAAAAAATGGAGATCCCTCTGATAGATTTTAGTAAGCTAGATGGCGAACAAAGATGCGAAACCATGGCCCTTCTCCACCAGGCATGTGAGAAATGGGGCTTTTTTCAGGTATAAATAATTACAATTGTTTTCCTAATATAAGCACTTGCTACAATCTTCACCATAATAATGATGAGCTTCATGTCTGCAGATTGAAAACCATGGAATTGACAAACAATTGATGGAGAAAGTTAAGCAGTTAATGAATACGCATTATGAAGAGAAAATGAAGAACAGCTTCTACGAGTCAGATATAGCTAAGAGCTTCGAGAAGGAAGGCATTACAGATAGCATAGACTGGGAGAGCACCTTTTTCATTTGGCATCGTCCAGATAATCAAATCAATGACATGTCTAATCTCTCAGAGGAACTTCGGTGAGTAATCATCATCAAGCTGATCTGTCCAGATTCCAGCATTTAATAATGAAGAATAGATCAGCATGCATAAAGCATATTTTATACTCACTACATAACCGATTCAATCAGTAGTCTATTCAATCCCTGAATTTCGACTTATAATTTTAGAAAAATGTATAAAAGTAAGCCCTTAAATAAGCTATCCCAGATTATGTAAATGTGGAAACTCAACGGATTAGGCATATGTGCAGCAAAACAGTGGATGAATATATTAATCAACTAATAAAGGTGGCGGAAAACCTATCGGAGCTCATGTGTGAGAATCTTGGTTTGGAGAAGAACTACATAAAGGAAACTTTCTCAGGGAACAAATGTCCTTCTGTTGGAACAAAAGTGGCAAAATACCCTCAATGCCCTCGCCCTGAACTTGTCAAAGGTCTACGTGAACACACAGATGCCGGCGGAATCATTCTCTTGCTCCAAGATGATCAGGTCCCAGGACTCGAATTCTTCAAAGATGGAGGATGGGTCGAGATTCCACCCTCAAAGAACAACACCATCTTCATAAACACAGGTGATCAAGTGGAAGTGCTAAGCAATGGACAGTATAAGAGTGCCTTACATCGTGTCATGACAGACAAGAATGGAAGCAGACTCTCCATTGCCACCTTCTACAATCCTGCAGGAGAAGCTGTCATTTCTCCGGCCCCTAAACTCTTATATCCCAATCACTTCCGCTTTCAAGATTACCTGACCCTTTATTCCTCAACCAAGTTTACAGACAAGGGTCCCAGGTTTGAAACCATGAAAAAAATGGCCAATGGACACTAAAGTCTCCCCATCTGAAAGAACTAATAACTTCCAGCCTGGTGCTGATTGCTTGCTGCTAGTGTTTGCTACTCTAAGCCCATTCCTTTAATTTCCAGGGAAGTAGTGTATCGTTTTCTTCACTTCCTGCTCTGTCTTTTTGAGCAGCGTTAATATATACAGGAATTATGCTTTTTAAGTAAAGCTTTTCATAACCTTGTATTGTAGTCACTTATTCACTTCCTAAAGCAATGAACCAATGACTATCATCTATAGGGCACAACTGACATAATGGTTAAAGCTCTTCGTATTACCAGTTCCACTAAAAATGTGTGTAATAGTGCATGTGTGCACGAGTGAATGTAAAAATTAAAGGATAAATAATGTTTTCTTTCCGTCTTTTTGACAAAAGATATCGCGTGGTTTTCCAGCAAATGGAAGAAATCATGTATTTTCAACATGGACATATTTACAGGTAACAACTTATTTTCCTCAACTTGTTTGGACTACAGGTGGTCCAAACAAACATCCATCTAAAGTCGAAACCCAAACAACAAAAAACACTTATCAGAATTGATTACCTTTTTTAGGATGAATATCCTTCAGGCTCCTTAAGCCTATCCACGAGGAAGAACAATTTGGAGTAAGTTTCACAGGGTAGGCTAGTAGAGAACAATGCTTCATATTACTTCTATTTGTAACATGTTTTGCATCAATGATTAGTGCCTTAGAATAGAGAAAGATAACATGACCTCTAGAAACAGTGATAAGATCCAGACGACAAATTTTCATTGCACATCAAAGCACTGCTATTAGTTGAAACATGGTGACAAAATCAATATCTGCCATAGCTGATTAGCCAGATGACTATGGTAGGTCAGTGCTAAAGAGTCAAGAGTTAAAAGCAGCTCACATTTGGGAAAAATAAACTGTATACACATTAGATGACTTCGTACAAATTCATCCTTAACCTGATGCATCACAGATTTCTTCCTGGGTTCTCAGAACCTAACTATTCAAAAATTGTCACATGGTAGCTAATTTTGCTAATATTGATTTTGTCACAAAAGTGGTGGTATGCTTGACTGCTTCGGTTAACGAAATCTTATGCCTCTTTAATGAAGGAGCGCATTTGGTGACTAAGCATAGCAAAAAGTTCCCAAACTTCAAAGAAGCTGAAAACCTCTCGGCTGATTCTTGAGCTCGGCAGATAAGTTGATCAATTGAATCTTGGGTCAAGTGAACATTATGGTTTAAGATATTCTGGAACAGGTTAAATAATGGTTCTGTCCATACAAGTTCATTAGAAATTAAACATTGATGGCAAGGCAGGCAGATAAACTTGCATCCAGCTTCAGCTCCACATAGTAGCTTTTGGCAAAATGCAGAAACATGAACCGGGTGTAAGCATTCCTTAACAATCCTTGTGATCACATCACAAATGGGATTATTAATACCTTCCTTTCGCAGAATCAATGGAAAGAGAAGTGCATAAACTGCAGCCCTCTGATGCATTTTGCAGTATTCTACTGCTGCAGTCACAAGCACGCGGGAAGCCGGTTCCTCAAGTATTAATAACTTGGGAAGAACAACTGAACACAGAATATTACTTATCCATCCAAGTTCTTCTTCACTTCCATCTGAAAGATGAGACATTAAAATTGAGACAGTCTCGTCATCTGCATTCCATGGTTCAATCAAACCCAAAACTGCTACAGAATCTGCTCCACTTTCAATACAAAGTCGTCTAATTTCATTAGCCAAACCTGCAGCTTTTGAAGTTGACTCAAAGTTCAGTATCCCTGATTTCAAAAGAGCAGTCATTCCTTGAATTTCGGCTGTCATAACATCATGTTTTGGATATGCCACATTACCTTTGTTTCCAATTTCATCCAAATTCTCACCCTCCCCCTCTTCAGCATCAATCTTCAAGTCATCTTCTTCTTCACAAGTAACAAATAGCATTCTCTCCTCCAACGCATCGGATGATATAGGAAGCCAAGGTAGAACTAAATCACTCTTGTTAGCAACATCTTTTAGCCAATCAGGCACAGACCCAAAATCTTCATTAACCTTTTCTTCTTCAGAATCCAAATTTAAACAAGAAACCCATTCATAACTCAAGTCAGACACTACGTCGAGCAGCTGGCGTGCAGCTCTCTTAACCCAAAAATCAATTTCTCCAGAATCACTCAGTATATCCCGAGCAAGTTTACACAAGCCCCCCTTACTAAACCTTGTATGCTCGTAAACAAGAAACGAGAAAATTCGAGCCTGGACTGCTTTAGGTAGTGTCTGCATCCACATAATCCTGTCCATTCACAACAAAAGAACTCCGAACTCTCAACCTACCATGTATCTTGTACTTTTAACACACAAATATTGAGAAAGAGACAAATATGCCTATGATAAGTGATCACTATACCTTAAATAATCGTAAACAGTGTTATACAGTTGTTGAAAATAATCATCGAAAAACAGTTTGAAAAATCAAAACGCGGCTCTTTTCATTTACCTCTTTGTGTTGGGAGTTATGGAAGATGAAGGAGAAGAAGAATCGACAATGACGGCCACGTCGATGGGCTTGGTGAGGAGTGAGAGGAAAGAGCTTGTGGAGATGGAGGTGGCGTTTGATGAGGGGTTAAAAGATTGTTGCAGCCATGTAGATGCCTCCGATTCGGGGCAGTTTGAGTTCAAGAAAATTTCGAATAACGGAACCCAAGCCTCCATTCTCTCGCTCTGTCTCTCCCTCTCCGTCTCCCTTCAAAGTTCGCATAGACGTTCGCGGGAGTTTTTGACGCACAGAAATCAGAATACCCGCGGGAAGGCGGGAAATTTATGGAGTATCCAAATCAATTTCATCCATTTGGGTCCACGTTCATTTAGTTGGTATTAGTCAAGTATAGCAATTTGGGCCGAGTTTTTATATTTTATGATTTTTTGACCAAAAAATTTAATAATTTTTTAAAATGCCCTTTATGCCTTTTAAACCTTAAATACTTCATTTTCTCCCACAATTCAAAAGAGTCGTCGTCACTCCCTCCTCTCTCTCCTTTCTTGTTGCGGCCTCCCTCATGACCATGTCCTTCGCAATCATTCGTCGTCGTCCTCGTCTTTCGCCTCCTATGTCACTACTGTTGAGGTAACTTTCTTTCTTTCTTTTTCAAACCCAATGAATCAATTTCTCTCTCTCTCTCTCTTCCAAATCCAGTGAATGAGTCGATCAAAACGACTCAATGAATTGATTAATCGACCAAGGTCGATCAATGAGTAGATCAAAATTACTCAAGGAATCGATTAATCGATTCATGGGTCGATCAATGAGTCGATTGATCAACCCATGAGTTGATTAATCGACTCAGGGTCGATTTGAGTTATTTTGATTGACTCATTGAGTCGTTTAATCGACTTAGTAAGGGTATTTTGAGATTTTCGGATGAAAAGTGGTCATAAAAGATGTTTTTAAGTAATTGTAGTCTTTTATAAATTTGACATGTTTGACTTGGCTATTTACGAAGAAACCCCTTCATTTAGGAGTAGTAAAATCAGAAATGTATCCCAATTTTAACTACGAATTCATGTAGTACTTCTTTCATTTTCACTTAAATAGTCAAAGTCAAAGATTAAAATTATTTTATATAAACATTTTTACTTTTACGGATAAAATGATGTTGTTAATTTCATAGCAAGGGAAAAAACAAGTATTTAGGAACTTTCTTAATACTCCATCGATTCCACCCAAAGAGTTCACGTTTGAAAAGTCAAATTATTAAAAAATATATTAATGTCATTGAATTTAATTATAATTACAAAATTACATAAGCACAACCAAAATGATTACAATACAAGTATAAGATAAAGATAAAAAAAATTATGAAAATTATACAAGCATAATTTTTTAAAAATAAATTTTTTAAATAAAACATCTCAAAATAATATAGTGAACTATTTGACTAAAACGGAAGTAATATATTTTTCTAGATTATTCATAGTTTTTTATTTAAAAAGTCGTATTACTTGATGTACTTGAATACGATGATTTAAACGAGATTGAGTTACACCTCTCAAAATGCTCAACTCGAGTTTGTACAGGCCCAACTGACTTGTTACACCCCTAGGGACAAGAGTCTAAGCTAGAGCATTGTTGAGATAACAAGAAAGAGTTAACCTTTCTATTAAAGGACACTCTTAATATATTCTCTAAATTATTTTGTGCTTTCTGATTAAAAAACTCACACTCCATCTTCTCTAAAATAAGAGGCGCGTTCTTTTTAGATTATCCCAATACAGAAGTACTTTTTTGAAGAAAAAAAAAATTAATAATATTTTTAGCATAAAATATTTCAATATTTTATACGTTTGCATATAATTAAAAAAAACTGTTTAAACCAACCAAAGGAAATTGAAAGTATGAATTTGGTCATTTTAACGGAAAATTATTGGTCGGTACACTTTACAAAGTTTTTATTTCCTTCAATCCACTTTTTTTTTTAAACCAGCAAAAGACACTTTGAGAATCTTCTTCCTAAAATGCCCCCGTCTCTTTCATACAAACCAACTATAGCTAGCTGTAAAGCATTCTCTAACTTTTTGATAATCTTTCTAGCATTTTAACTTTGATACGTAGCTAAGATATTGGCCTGTTAAAATGTATTCTAAACTCTAAATTATTAAAAAAAATTCTTGTGCTAATCTGTGAACTGATTTTTTGGTTAAAAAATATAAATACGTACAAACTTTTCCATCGATGGCAGACCATTCTGTTTGTTGGAACTGATTTTTCTTAATTTTTTCCATTGTGTAATTAAAAGCAATTCAAATATGACAAAAGGATTATACCATTGACTCGATCTCTTTTTTGTTTTGTTTCATCTTCAGTTGGCTTCGATTTCATATATTAATGGTTTGTACTTTGTATTGTCAACTGAACAAAGCCTTACTAATTTACTCTAAACTAGTAGCATCTCGATGCTCAATTCTTGCATCTCGATCCCCATATTAATCTTAGAAAGTGGCACTGTATCCCGATGCCCAATTTGTTGCATTTCGATGCCCAATTGTTTGCATCACAAATTGAATTCTGATGCCTAATTCTTGCATCCTGATGCCAAATTAATATGAAAAAGTGGCAAAGCATCCTGATGCCCAATTGTTTTCATCTCAAATTAAATTTTGATGCTCAATTCTTGCATCCCGATGCCTAAATTAATTTGAGAAAGCACTACATCTCGATGCCCAATTTGTTGCATTCTGATGCCTGATGCACGCGTGTTTTGATTTTATTAAGGGTATCATAGTATTTTCGTCATAAAAGTGTATTTTTCCAATTTTTTAAAAAAAATTGGTGAACTAAATTAATTATAAATATTGAAAAAGGACCAACATGTAATTCACCCAAATTTTAAAAAATTACTGTAATTTATTGGCATCTATTTTCTTAATTTGAAAAACTTTTTATTTAAAAAACACTATTAATATTTTATATCTCAGCACAATACTTCACAAATTGTACTGTAAAGTGTTCCATTCGCAAAAGAATCAGATGTCGACAACGATTCCCTTAATGGTGCCTTCGATCTCTTTCTTTCTTTTTCAAATTATTGACAAAGAAGATAGTAGAAGAAGAAAAGACACAAAATAGTTTAACCTCTCAACCAACACGATTACATATACAGCCAAACAATTACCCTGTCACTCTTCCCTACAGGAGTATCTCCATTAATGAACGAACACTTACCCACCTCCAATCCAATCAAACCCACTTCCTTCCTACCTCCCTATATGTGTGAGTGAGTGAAAAAACTAGTAATTAAAACAACCATGGGAGTAAGCAACACCATAATAGCATCCTTAAACTTCATAGCTCTCCTCTGTTCAATCCCCGTCATAGCTTCCGGCATATGGCTTGCTTCTAAGCAAGACAACGAGTGTATCAACTGGCTCCGGTGGCCGGTCGTCTTCATCGGCATCCTTTTCCTCCTCGTTGCCTTAACCGGCTTCGTCGGCGCGTACTGGAACAAACAGGGTCTCTTGGCTTTCTACCTCTTCTGTATGGCCGCTCTCATCGTTCTCGGTCTCATTCTCCTTGTTCTTGCCTTTGTCGTAACGCACCCGTCCGGCGCGTACGCCGTTCCCGGACGGGTGTATAAGGAGTACCGGCTGAATGGGTACTCGGAGTGGTTGAGAGACCATGTTACAAATTCGGATAACTGGGGGAAGATTAGGGCATGTTTGGGTAATTCACAAGTTTGTTCCAAGATACGGAGTTATCTGTCTGCTGATCAGTTTTTCAAAGCTCATATTTCTCCACTTCAGGCAAGTTAATTTCTTAATTTACTCCAGTAGTATTTATTTTTACCATGCTTTTTCTGATAGCAGGCCGGGTAGGGTTTTCTTTTGAAATTATTAAGCACAAGAATGGCAAGTAAGTCAATCACTTTAAACCATTAACAAAACAATGTTTGGGACCTACCATGAGGGTGTGTCTGTTGGTTTGATGGTCAATTAGTCATGCTACATGTTTCTTGATAATTCGCTTCTTTAATTATTTGGTAGTTTACTTTGCTAAAGCCCAAAGTTTGCATCATTATTATATATATATACTCCTACTAGTTTTCCAATAATGACAAATTTAACCACCAAACGCGTAGATGAGTTAGCAGGACGCCTAGGTCAGTTGATAGTGGTTTGTCGTTCTAGCTTAACCTTGCATATCAAGTTTGAGCGATAGTGGTCGTTCTAGCTTAACCTTGCATATCAAGTTTGAGCCATCATAACGACAAACCTAACAGTATTTGTATAAATTTTCTAAAATAGATGTTTGTGATCGATGTATGCTCAAATTCTAACCTTACTACTTGTCATACTTCTTTCCTTTTTCCTTATTGAGAGAAAGAAACTTCAGAAATCATAGTTAGAGAGAAAGAAAACTTTAGATTATCACACCATCGAGTTGATTACTAAGAGCATGTTTGGTGTAACGTTTTTAAAAAATAAGCTACATTTGCTAAATACAGTTTTTTTTACCGCAGTATTGAAACGCTAGCTTAAAAAATAAGCTACGTTAATTTTACCAAAACGCAAAACCAAACAAGCTCTTAATCTTCCTTTCTCTAGTATATTGATGCACTAAGAACAGCAGAATTTTGTTTTGTGCTAATCTTTTTAGTCACAAATAGTACTCGTAATACTAATACTTGGTCACCTTTAATTCCTCTAGCTAGTTAGCTCCGAAAAGCTTACTACCTAACGCAATTAAACTCTAATAATTGAGATGTCTAGCGATAATATATATTTTTTCTTTTCAAAAGCATCATATGCTATCCTACTTTACCATAATGTATTCCCATGGTGGCATTCGCTCGATAGTGCGTGCTTTTCTTCTTTCTCTCTCACACACACAAGATCAAACTCACGCTGCATTTCGATGTCATGCCAGCACTTTACCACTATACTAAAATACATGGGGTTTTTGTTCTTGGTTCTCACATAATTAATCTCCTTTTATGGTTTACAGTCGGGATGTTGCAAGCCTCCAACTGTGTGTGGTTACCAATACGTGAACCCGACAATGTGGGTGAACCCGGTGAACCCGATGGCTGATATGGATTGCTCAATCTGGAACAACGACTCGACCCAATTGTGCTATAATTGTGATTCCTGCAAGGCTGGTCTGTTGGGGAACCTAAGAAATGAATGGAGGAAAACCAACGTGATACTGATCATAGCCGTGGTGATTCTGATATCGGTCTATCTTATCGCCTGCAGTGCATACAGAAATGCTCAAACCGAAGACCTTTTCCGCCGGTACAAACAGGGCTGGACTTAGCTTAATTAGCTTATTAGCTTAGCTTAATATTATCTTGTTCCCAAACAAACCTCAAAAGTTTGCGAATCAATCCTGGTTTTGTTTCTTTAACTTTGTTTATCTAGTGCTAGTGTCAGTTGTCGTTATTATACATATTCTTTTTGTGCTCTATTCTATCTGGATTACTGGACATCAACGCAAGTTGGAAGAATGCCTTTTTGACTGTATATTCTTTACCTATTGTGTTGGAGAAAAATTAATGGGAATATAATCCAATAGTCACTTTTGTCTTGGATTCTTCTTATCCTTAAGTGTGTGTGCTCAGACCGTCAAGTCAGAGATTTACACTTGTAGGGCAGTAAACAAAACTCACTACCTTGAGGCTCGAGCTCGATATCGTTTGGCTTGACTCAAGCCTCTTAAGTAAATAAGATGAGCCAGAACACGATTTCAGGCTTGATGGAAGTGGCTCAACCAACTCGAAAAAGTTCATTGGTGCATGATATTTCAAATTTATATGTAGGCATAATGCCAACCTACCATATAGCTTGGCAACAAGCTTGAGCTTGACTTAAGTTCAGCTTACTCGTGATGTAAATGAGTGAGCTTGAGCATATGTTGCTCAGCTCGAATCAAGCTCAAGTTTGGCTAAATCTCGTTCGAATTAGACAAGATTGAAAATTTTAAAGCTCGATGCAGTTTGGCTCTTTACAACACAAATACAAACAAAAACACGCACACAGAGCTCGTCATGAAGAGTTCAACCAGATTTTGATGTTCAAGTAAACTAGCCAAATTTGACTTGACAAATGTATTTGAGTTTATCTCGAATTCACTCAATATGTTAAATGAGAATCTTATTAATGTTTGCATTCAATGATCAAATTACAGGAATTCGGTTCCTTCCATAAGGAACTAAACCATTCAAACTCGATTCGAGATTACATCGATTAGAGGCATATATAGACGACGCCATCTTGAGAAGAAATCAAATAGCTTAAAAGTCCAATTCAAGATTGGATTTATTAGTGGCTTGCGTTGGATGATAAGTAAACTAGTCGAATTCAAACTTGATTTAATCCTTCAAGTTTGTACACATTTTTAGCACCCAGAAATTATGAAGGGGTGTTTGTAGTGGTAAATTAAAGGGTGTCTTGAAATGTGAATCGAGGTTCTCAATTCAGAGAAAAAGAGGCACCGACTACACCTTCCCCCAGGCCCCAACTGGTTATATAATTTGATACTATGTCAAGTCTAAGCTTAATATATAATGAGTTAATCTATGTTTGCTGTGCCTGTGGCATGTTGTATCTTGAAAACTGCTCAAACAAGTGACTGACAATATCGATATATATCCCCTAGGGACGTATGTTTGTTTGGGTTAAATGCCAATTGCCTAATTCAAAATCAATTACTCCATCCATTTTTTTTTTTTTTGATATCTTAAATCTACCCTAAACCCCCAAAGGCCCCCTTCCAACGAGATTTGACACTGGGACCAACAGCAGGGGGAGTGAGGCTCTAACCAGTAGAGTAATCACTGAATCTCTACTCCATCCGTTTTTAGAAGAGTATTTTGTTTGACCTGACATAAAGATTAAAAAAAATAACTGCATTTATTATTAATATTAGAATAGAGAGTGTGTGTGTGTGTGTGTGTGTGTGTGTGTTTTTTTTTAAAGATATACATATGAGATTGAGACCCATCAATTTAAAGTAGGAATCAAATCAATATTAAAATAGTAAATATAACTTCCAAAAAATTAAAATAAATAGAAAATGAACATTTTTTTTTAAACATCCTAAATATGAAAGATGGTCTCTTTTTTAAGAACATATAGGAAGTAATATTTATGTTATTTTACATCATGTATCATACTAGTATTCAAAACTTTATTGCATGATATACATATTTAAGTTTCGTATATGTATGTATCATGGGGTTGGTTTTCCTTTAGATTAGAGTAGTGCTCCTTATACCAAATTTATCAACAAAATTTATTTATATCTTACATTAAAACGTTCTACTTTAAGAAATTAGTTCACTGAATTCTTTGGTGCTCCATTTCCCACTTGTGAGGTAACTTTGCGATCAAACCAATAACTACCATACAAAAGAGAGTGCTAATAATATAAAATTATCGAGTCATTAGAGAAATTGACTTTTAGATTATTTTAGTAGTATTTAAACATAAAATCTTTAATATTTACACTATAGTTTGACAAGTGCACCAAAACATGAAAGATAGTAAAGTTCTAGTAACTTCGTACAAAACAAGAAATTAAAATCATATGTTCAACACTCAATTACAAAGTATTATCGTTAAAAATGAAAAAGCATCGATTGGAAAGCAACAAGCTGGAATAGCTCAGTTGGTTAGAGCGTGTGGCTGTTAACCACAAGGTCGGAGGTTCAAGCCCTCCTTCTAGCGATTTCCAATGTCTGGGTGGTGTAGTCGGTTATCACGCTAGTCTCACACACTAGAGGTCCCCGGTTCGAACCCGGGCTCAGACATTCATTCATTTTCCTTTTTGGTTTATGCACTTTAAAGGAAAAAAGACACTCACTTCGTTTTATTCATGCACCCTCTCCATAAAGATATTGAATCATAGCTTCTTTATACATGTATGCCGCCAACAACTTTTTGGGCACCCAAACAAATTAAACAAAAGACAGTGAATGGTAACTCATAGCCATGTATGCTGCCCAAAACCTGAATCTCGAAGGAAACTCCTTCAAACGATCCACTGTTCAGGCCGTAGCTAGCTTTCTTGAGTGGACAATGTACATTGGATCTGACCGCCCAGGGTTAGGAGATATATCCACAGCCTACACAGAAAAATTCCAAATATAAGAATCAAGTAAAGCACTGATTTCCCTCTTCAGCTATCGAATGCATTGAATTAAAGGGCAGCAACCATGAGAAAAGAAAGAAGAAGAAAAAAATGAGAGTTTGAAATGTGACACATAATTGCGACTTGAAGCATAACCCCTGATTATATTGCTTACCTGAGGTGGTTCAAACCCTCCAGCATAGTGAAAGTATGCTCCTACTATCATTATATGATCAGAATCACCGGTTGACGTCCATATCGAGATTGCCTTGGTGAAAAAGCAGCGATTGGAGAAACTGTTTGATAGGCACAGTCCGTAAAGTTGGAGAGAGAAAGCCAGAATAGATGTTGTGAGAAAATAACAATCCGTCACTCATCACCATATTAGAGTTTTGAATTTTAGGGTTAAGTGCCTATTAGACAACGTTACTGGAAGTCGTAATGTTATCACCTCATTATAGCCTGGCCACCTGGCTTCAGGACCCGTCTCATCTCCTTGAAAACTTCAATGGGCTTAGTCAAATAGTCAACACTCACCTGATACAAATAAAAGTACTTCAAGTAAATATGAAAATTGAGAGAGTACCAAAACTTGAGGAACCTTTTCAGCGGACATTAAGGGAAAGCAAGACCATAAGAGAATTTTCACACTTCTTCAGCCAGAACTTCCAAAGATGAGAAAAGATGCACGTACCACATTTGTGATCACATCGAAGGAGTTATCTTCAAACGGAAGTTTTGGGTCAACATTCAGGTCTTGCACAATATATTCGGTCAGGACCTACAAACCAAAGAAATAAAATAAAATTGCTAGTATATTTCATTAACAGGGTCGATGGAATTTATGAAAATCAAAGGTATTTAAGTTGATAGCAATCTCACTGGATTTCGCTTGAGCTCTTCTTCATTCATACCCATTCCTACTATCCTTTCTTGCTTATACCCTGCAGGAAAATGACTGACCTACAGAAAAATATAAGAACGGGATTAGGACATTGTAAGCTTAAGTAAAAAATTGAAAGACTCGCGCATAATGACGGCAAAACTCACCCAACTACTGCACATGTCGAGAAGAGCTACTCCTGGGCTGTTGCTAGGAGGAAAAACCTCTTTGTAGTACTTGGTAAGAGCAGCAATGGCTGAATCATCTATATGTGTCACAAAGCGTGGAGCTTCATAGA